>CM066319.1:77670878-78270878 GCA_033807775.1 Saussurea involucrata | reverse complement strand
TTGTTATAAGCCTACAAACTATTCTTACGAGAAAAATCCAAAGAAATACCTCTCGAATGACTACTTTGACTGCTATAAGGTTGTAACGCCCAAGGATTCCTCCAAAAAGGATGAGGTCCAAGCAACCGAATCCAAGACTGAAACGGATAAGTTCAAACTCTATGTTCCCCCTCTCATCTTGGAAGCAAAAATAGTCGAGTTAGAAGAGTCACTCGAGAAGGAAAGGTCTTGTTTTCAAAAAGAAAAGTCAGCGCTTATCAAAGAACTTGAGGAACTCAAATCCGAGAAAACCAAAGCTGTGTCGGATGAAGGACAGGAATTCCTTCGGTGTGAAATCAACAAGCTCACATCAAAACTGTCTGCCTTGGCAACAAAAGCGATGAAGGAGCATACGAGAAATGGTCAGCTCAAAGAGCAGATTGACCTACTCCAAAATGAAAAGCGGATTTCGCCCAAACTTTCCTCCAGTTCATCTGATACATCTTCGTGTAAAGCTTTAATTGGAAAAATCTCTTCCCAAGACGATAATGAGTCTCAAGATAAGAGTGTGTTAAGGAATTTAAACTCTGATTTTTTCCTAGCTTCCGCACCAAACTCCCCGAAACACACTGACACAAAGTGTTCCTCGCCTTCCTCGGCCAACCCAAGTCCCACTATCCCGGATATTGATTTTTCAGAATTCATGAATTCCGAGGGCAATTCTGATGAAGAGTTTGAGTCGTTTCCCTTCGACAAACCTCTTCCAAGTCATAATGACTTCCTTTCACCAGTGGTTAATCGACCGGTCAATTTTCTAAAGGGAGATTGTTCCAAAACAAAGACCCCGGCTGTGATTAAGATTTCTAAGACTAAGTCAGATTCTCAAAAACAATCACAGCCGAGGCAAAAGACCGATCGATCGACTGCCAAAAATCGTGTTTCCTCAAAAGCCACTGACCATGCTGTCAATGTTGTTTCAGATAAAACCGGTCGTGCTAAACAGGATAAACAAAAGTGGCTAGCTAAGAAATCTATCGAGAATGCTGCGTCGAAGTCATTTAATACCGTTTTCTATCTGAGAATGAACAAAAATGATTGTGCTTGGAATCATAGGATGATTTTGTTAAACAAGATGTTAATTTTCCGATTAAACTTTATTCCATTCAGCAATTGATTCAATTATCGCATGATTGTTTGTGTTGTTCTAGTTATGGTTGGAATGACTTTGGTGACATCAATAATAAGGATTGGTTTGGTTCATATCATATGTATAACTCAAAACCAAAACGCAGACCCCGTAATAACAAAAAGAAATCTAAATCTACACGGGGTCCCCAATCGGAGGTTAAACCAAAGCAAGAAAGGAAACCCATTTCAAAACGGGTTCCTCCTACTGACGTTAAACCTACACCAAAGAGGAAACCTGTTTCAAAACAGGTTCCTCCGAAAGGTGTAAAACCTAACCCTCCAGGACCCATGCGAATATGGGTACCTAAAGTCCGCTAATCTTGTTTTGCAGGACGGTCATGTGTGGTACTTAGATTCTGGATGCTCCAAGCACATGACCGGAAGGAGGGAGCTTCTCACGAACTACAAGGAACTATATGGCGGAGACGTGAGATTTGGAAACAACGACAAGGCACCGATTTTGGGCTACAGCGATATTGTCCAAGACAAGATCACCATCAAGAAAGTTTCATACGTCGCGGGATTGGGACACAACCTGTTCAGTATCGGCCAATTCTGCGACAAAGATCTCGAGGTAAGATTCAAAGCCAAAAGGTGTAGCATTCTCACCGATGACGGAACGGAGCTACTGGTTGGAAAGCGAAAGACAAACCTCTACACCATCGACCTCGCAGCCCTGAAGACCGATAATTTTGTCTGCCTGATGTCAAAGGCCAATTCCCAACAAGCGTTGATTTGGCATCGACGTCTCTCGCACCTGAACTTCAAGAATATCAACAAACTGGTGTTGGGAGGACACGTGAAAGGCATGCCCGACCTTCAATTCGTGAAGGACCGACTCTGTGGGGCATGCGAGATGAGAAAGATGAAGCGAGCTACGCACAAACCGAAAGACCATCACTTCACCGTGATACGGAGGTCTACATATCTGACCCCCCCCCCCCCCCCCCCTCGCCGACCAGACAGGTAGAGGACGTGGAATCTGACTCCACCGAATCCGATATGGACCGTGCTATCCGCGCATTCTTAATACCACCCCGTATCGGACCAAACCCACAGTTGACCGAAGGAACTCCATCTGACTCACCCACAACCCCTCTAATCCCTACTACCAAGCCTATTACGGGAGATACAAGGAGAGAGGAGGGAGAATTAGTTGAAGAATTGGAACATGTGAGACGGAGGGAATTGAGATCGAAAATAAATCAAGAGAGAATAAGCCGTAAAAATACAGAGGCTTCTGAGAGACCCCAAACCAGCGTCATCCAGGTAGCCACATCTGGTATCCCGTTTCATCCGTTGGGACGGGGTATTGAAGAAGCCGCCATGGACCTAGTGGCGCAAGTGCACAACCTCCAAAGCCACTCATCCGTTTCTCAAAAGACGAATGTTTCAATTTTGCACGGGGACATAACACAACTTCTACCGATCTCTCATTTGGAGAGTATAGGTATTGAAATAAGAGACCAGCCTCCCCCGGTCTCGCCTTCTTTCAGAGCACCATCGAGTCTAGAGCCACTTGAAATAGTACATTCTTCGGCTAGGACACAAAATGAGATTCTACAAATCGATACTCTTCGTGACTCGATCGGAACTTCCGTAGTGTCTCCGCCTTTAAGCGAAACGCGAGGATCGGAAGGAAATCCTACCACGGCCACACCATCGCCAACTCTGAACGTAGGTGGCTCTACCTCTAAGGTAGATAACTCAACGGGTAATCTAAGTGATCCCGGTGTTATATTACCCGACTTCGTGTCAAAGGGATCTCTGGACAGCACGCTAAAGGCTGTCTGTGAGGCAATGGAGCAGCGCCTCACCACCGAGCTTGACAAACTTAAAAGCTTGATCAAAGGTAAAGCGAAGGTAGTCGAATCTGAAACCGCACCATCACCTCCACCGGCTCTCGTTCAGCCAACTTATTCGGTGGACACCTTGAAGACTATGCTTCTGGCTCAGCTGCTCCAGCACACCGAAATCGATGCCTCTACCGAAGCAGACCTGATCTCAGTTCTACGATCACAGGTATCTGCTCCTTCGTCATCCATAACCACCAGATTGGACCAGCTTGACACGACTCTCAAGGACGTTCAGCAAGCGCTCAAAACGCTGTCTGAAAAAGAATCGATTCACTCGAAGACACCTGCAAGAGTCAAGCTGGCGGACTCAAGAGACAGCACGATGACCAGGATGATCCTGATCACCGTGAGGGGGAGAACAAGAGACTACGATTGTCTGAGTCCGCTCCAATCATCCCTGAAACTACCGTGGTTCAACCGGAACCATCAACTGTGGCAACTGCAACCGAAGACGAACCTGAAGCCCAGTTGAGCCTCGCTGAGATGGTTATAGATATGGAAATCTCAGACGACGAAGACCCAACGGTTGAAAAGCCTGAAGGAGAAACACAGGAATTGGTCACTTATGATGCATCAGATAAGCCTGCACTCAATCTGATTGATCCAGATTCTGAGATCGACCCGGAGACCGAAAATGCATGGTACGAAAAAGCCGCCAGTGCGATAAATCTCCAGGTAAACCTGATCTTTCCTACTGATGAAGACGACAACGTTGACTACGACCAGTTTCTGCTGCAAAATCTATATGGTACATCCGTTCACACTGCTCAGGCCGCCGAAACTTCTTCGATACCCGAAACTTCAACTGCTGTAAATTCGACATCTCCTCAACAACCCGACAGCTTCTGATCATCCTCCTCCTCAACAGCAACAAATCCGATGGGAGAAGATCATGATCCTTATTCCTCAACTAGAGGAACCACTGAAGAAGCTATATGTTCACAGGTTACGCACTATCGAGCCAACCTTTTGCCTTGGAATTTCTAGCTCCAACCCGAAATACCAAAGCCAGTACTTAAACACCATGAAGCGATGTCTGCCAGTTAGCCAAGTCCGAACCAAGCACAAAATCTCCGAAGTGCTCAACGTCCAAACATGCCGAATTCTGAAAGTCATGTTTCTAGTATTCACCGTCCGACGAGAAGACGGAAATTAATGGAGATTTTCCGAAGCTGACTTCAAGAACCTTAGACCGTTCGACTTCCAAGCTATACTGAAAGACCTCCGAACCAGAACTATCCGACCGCTGCATGTAACCAAAGCGCTCGAAGCTGTTCGTCGATTCCTAATTCGGACAATCATGATGTCCTATCTCAATGACTTCCAAATGGCAATCGAGAACAGAGCAAAGAAGGTAAACCTGTTGAAACCGAATCTGAAAGCGCCCGAACTGAAGATGTATCCCGAGAACGCTCTACTTCTAGAACCGGAATTTGGGATAGTATACCTCAACGATCAGAAAGAAAATAGGTTTCTTCGCTTCAGTCAGGTCGACAGATTCTGCGATGGCACACTCCTCAAAGTCAAAGATGCTTTTCGCAACATCATCACTCACGAATCAGAAAATAAAAGGTATTCGTATGTTCCCAACCGGAATGAGACAACTGCTTGAAATGCCTTAGAAGTGATTGAAGAACGCATCGACTACCGCCGAGCCATCCGAATGTTCGAGGTCCACTTTGCGCTCTGAAAAAGATATGTCGAGAACTGGCACGAACTCGAACTTCAATTCAAAGGGGGACATTGTTAGGGTCAAATTTGGTTGAATAGAAGTTCAAGGGCTAATTTGTTATTTATGTAATTTGAGCCTTAATAGTGTAAACGGGCCATGGGCTTACATGCCATGGGCCCAGAGTATATAATGTTCAATAGCTTAGAAAAATAAGTTAGTTGTCTATTTTCACTTTCATAAGCTTATTGTAAACTCTCTCAATATTGAAAGTAAATTGGATGACCATTGGAAATCATACTATTCTTATTCATATCTATTGATTTCTATTACTCGTTGCACTGATCTGGAACTCGCAATCTCTTTACAAATTAGTAATGAAAATAATATAATTTTTTTCCATTTAATCGGTTTGTTTTTATTTTGTTGTCGGTAAGAAGATTTGTATAATTTTTGTTCAAAAAAAAGTTTTGGATTTATTTGTTCAATATTAAGTTTATGATTTTGGTTTTCAAAAAAAGTTTGGGCTTTATTTATTAAAAAAAAGGTTCAAGAATATACTTGGTAGAAAAGTTTCGAAAAAAGTTTATAAATTTAGTTGTTAAAAAAATTCAGAGACTTAATTATTCAAAATCAGACAGTTTATTGGGTTTTTTTAGATTTTTTTCCAAATTTGTATCACAGTAACTTGTTTTTACAGGTTACAAGAATGTATTTAACCGGTTTTAAAAAAGTTTAAAGGTTTTATTATTTTAAAAAATAGTTTAAGGACTTAACCATTCAAAATCAGATAGTTCGTTGGGTTTTTTTAGATTTTTCCCAATTTTAAACTTTCTTTCTAAGATCACTAGAGACATTGGTAAATGAAAGAAAAAACGGAAGCAATTAAGCATTTTCAATTAAAATGCTTTCAAATATACACTTCATTATTCCGAGAGAAATCAATCAATTAGGTATGCGTAGTTAGCAGTTAGCACGGCGGAAGATCCTTGGGCGGAGGATGGAGGGCCTAATCTTTCCCGGGACCATCTTCCACCCCAAACGCCGTCTTCAATCCCCATCCCGTATGTAGCTCCAGATGACAGTGAAAAAACCAAACACCTCATCCATCCTTAATGGATTAATTACCTTCTTATTAACTAACCAACCACCTGATCATGCATCTTTAATTTTTAGCAGTTAATTTATAAGTGCTAAATTATTATAAGGATATAATTTAATTTTTTTAAATAAAAAGATAAAATGACGGTAGTACCCTTGACTTAACATTAGGATTAACAAAGTTAGGGCAAGGGACCCAACTCATAATAAAGGTGAAACACAATGATCATAATTGTAATTATTTTGTTTGTGGGATCTATTTCAAAAAAATTCAATAACCACATGGATGAAATTTGTAATTTACTCGTTAATTAATTATACCTGGATTGTCGGCTCTGAAACGAATGGCAGACCAACCACCGGTAGGAACACCGACGGTGTTTCTTTCCCGATGCCTGTTCCCACCACAAAGAAATTGTAGCCATGAAGGTGAAACGGGTGGGATTCAACGCTCAGTAAATTGGTGTCTTGGATCACAAGTTCAACTGTTGAATTAAAACTGATTTTGCTGAGTCTGGTTCCATGGGAAGTGAAAAGGTTGGTGGTCAAGGGTGCACCTGTGTAGTTAAAAGCTTTGGGTGGCTTATCGGGGAAATCTGCGCTAAACACCCCTTTCTTGTTCCAGTAGTGAGCTTAGAGAAGCCCAATTTGCGGCATCACAAACGAAATGTTGTTCGGTGAATCCTGAAGTCGGGTCCCATTGATGCACGTGGGACACACACTCTTTCCTAAGCCCACGGTGAAAAACAGGTTGCGGTCGACCTTCAGTAGAACATTCGCCGAAAAGTTACGTGTGTTAAGGCTCCGGAGCTTTTTGGTATAGCTTAAAGCAAATGCGGTGTCGTTTGGTGATGGTAATTGAGGGAGTGATGGGAGAACGGAATCAGGAATGCCTTTGTACTGGAGAATGGCGGTGGCGGTTTTGTTGTCGACTGGAATTGGAACGTCTTGGAAGGGTCAGATTGCCATCAAATAGCGTCCCGGAGCACGGTTGGCATAAACCAAAACATTAGTGGTTAGGCCGGGGGCGATCAGTATTGCGGAGGTGGTAAAGGGTTTGGTGTAGACGGCGTCTATTTAAACCACCGTCATGTTGTGGCCTGCAACTGCAAAGAAGAGTTCGTCGTTCAGGGCAGCGTTTGCGATCCTCAAAAGGTATTTCTTCCCTTGCTCCACATCCATGGTGAAGGTATCTGTGTGTGTGTGTGTGTGTGTATATATATATATATATTAACAACAAATTAATGATCGATCTTCAAAACATATATAATATTCCAAAATATAAATAGAGTCGGGTTCAAACGAGAACATTACCTATTTAAAAGAACACGAGAACGAACAAAATCATTAGTGATTTACATTAACGCACGAAAAAAGGACTTTGGCCCGCGTGGCCTTTTTGAACGTTTATGTAAAATCACTAATGATTTTGTTCGTGCTCGTGTTCTTTTAAATAGTTACTGTACTCGTTTGATCATCTATATATATGTGTATATATATATATATGTTTGTGGTTAAGTTTTTCGGAACAAGGAAATAGTGGACCAAGTTTGCCATTGATGGTGTGGGCATCAGACATGTTAGGAGGCAATCCCATGGCGTTCCCCTTCTTCACAATCTCTTCAACATCACCATGCCACCATTCACCTGCATCCATCATGCAATATACACACACCCATATTTTTAATAACAAAAAAAACCAAATACACCTAAGTATATATATTAGATTATAAGTTATACATCTATTTATAAGTCAATTAATTTATGTGATAAGTTATCCGGTATGTGTGGCAGTTAAGTTAGTTAACTGTCATTTAGGAACCGTTTCATGAAAAGGTGTCTATTATAAGGATTGTGTTTGTTCAGGTTATATAAATAGGCTGTATTTGCTTTGTGTCTATTATGTTGAATTGTTATATGAATAACAAATATATATGTTCATATAATTCTATGTTCTACAACAAATTGGTATCAGAGCCATAAACGTATGGCTTTAAACTCTGTGAATAGTCTGCCATCGCAGACTCAATTGCCCAAATTGACAGGAAGAAACTATTTCCATTGGAGCATCCAAATGAAAGTGATGTTTGAATCCCAAGATCTATGGGAAGTAATCGAAGAAGGGGTTGTAGAACCAGAAACCCCCACTGCTCTCAGTGCACAACAGACTAACTTATTAAAAGAATCAAGAAGAAAGGACAAGAAAGCCCTGTTCTTAATATATCAGGCTGTTGATGAGAGTATTTTTGAAAGGATATCAAATTTAAATTCTTTAAAGGAGGCATGGGAAATGTTGTACAAGTCATATAGGGGAGAAGAAAGAGTGAAAGTAGTCAGATTGCAGACTTTAAGATGCGAATTTGACAACTTAAAGATGAAGGAGACAGAAACTGTAGAAGAATACTACACTAGAGTAATTGTATTACTAAACCAAATGCGTTTGAATGGAGAAAGTATAGATGACAGGAGGGTTATTGAAAAAAATACTACGCAACCTTACAAGGAAATTTGAATATGTGGTTGTGGCCATCAAAGAATCCAAAGACTTATCAGATTTTTCTTTGGAAACTCTTCTTAGTACACTTCAGTCTCATGAACTACGTATGAGACAGTTTGACCCACCTGTTATGGATCATGCTTTTCAAGCACAATCTTCATGGGAACCAAGTGCAAGTGACAAACAGAAGAGTATAGAAGATGCAACACCAAGGGATTACAAAGGAAAAGGAAGAGGTAAGCCATACTCTCAAATTAAATGTTTTTACTGTGACAAATTAGGACATACCATCAAATTTAGTAGGAAAAGAATAGCAGAGGAAAACAAAACCTCTACTTTTATACATAAAGAAGACAGTAGCAAAGATGATTCCATGTTCATGATGCTCAGTATTCAAGATAAACCACAGAGTGATATGTGGTATCTTGATAGTGGATGTAGCAATCACATGACAGGGAATAGGGATTTGTTCTTAACCATAAAAGAATCTGAGAAAAAAGATGTGAGGACAGGAGATGACAAGAAACTAAGTGTTTTGGGAAATGGGATATTTCAATCAGCATAAAATGAAAAGAGAAGAAAATATCAAATGTCTTCTATGTTCCTGGTTTGAAACATAATTTGTTAAGTGTTGGACAACTTGTTCTTAAGGGGTATGGAATATACTTTAAGGACAGAATCTGTGAAATAACAGATTCTACAAATACTTTAATTGGTAAGGTATGCATGACTAATAATAAGATGTTCCCAATCAAGTTCAATAATGATGAATTTCTTTCCCTTACTATGAGTTCCAAAGATGTTTCACTTCTCTGGCACAACAGATTTGGGCATGTAAGTCTAAACTCTCTTTCACACATGTACAAAAATGACATGGTTAAAGGATTGTCTGCTGTCAATTCTGTAAATCAGGTATGTGAGGGCTGTGTGTTAGGCAAACATACTAGAGAATCCTTTCCACATGACAAATCCTGGAGAGCATCAAAGCAATTAGAACTAATTCACTCAGATATTTGTGGACCTATGAGAACTGTCTCATTTGGAGGAAGTAGATATTTTATAACTTTTATAGATGATTTCAGTAGGAAGGTGTGGATTTAATTCCTAAAAGAGAAATATGAGGCCTTTAATTGCTTCATCTTATTTAAAGCCATGGTTGAAAACCAAAGTGAAAATAAGATTAAAACCTTTAGAACAGACAGAGGTGGTGAGTATGTAGGGCATGAGTTTGAGGATTTTTTAAAATTAAATGGGATCCATCATCAGTTAACTACCAGTTACACACCCCAACAGAATTGGGTGGCAGAGAGGAAAAATAGAACTCTAGTTGAAATGGCTAGATGCATGCTGAAAAGTAAGAACTTACCAAATGCTTTATGGGCTGAGGCAATTGCTTGTGCAACCTACTTGATAAATAGATCCTTGACAAAAAGCCTTCCATACAAGACACCTCAAGAAGCCTGGAATGGTTTTAAACCTAGTGTGAACCATCTAAGGACATTTGGATGCACAGCCTATGCTCACATACCCAAGCAAAAAGGGGAAAGTTGGATGAAAAGTCTGAAAAAGGGATATTTGTTGGTTATAGTTACAACTCTAAAGCATATAAATTATACAAGCCTTTTAATAAAAGGGTCATAACTAGCAGATATGTTATCTTTGATGAGGAGAATTTTTGGAATGGACTAGTTTATGATGATGATGGAAATTGTATCCTGAGTGAGGAGATTGAAGATCAAAATGATGTAATTGCAAGTTCTGATCAACATGAGCCTGTTACTCCATCAAATGTATCTCCTCCTGTTGACAATAATCAGACTGCAGTTAATTCAGTGGATACAAATTCTGATGGATCAACTTCTTCTAGCAGGCCCAACAGAAAAACCAGGAGCCTAAGAGACTTGTATGAGAACACTCAAACTCTTAATATTGATGATTTGGCTAACTTTGCTCTTTTTGCAGATGCTGATCCTCTGCATTATGAGGAAGCCTGTTTGGAGAAGAAATGGAGGGATGCCATGGACAGTGAGATGGACTCAATATTGAGGAACAATACTTGGGAACTTGTTGATCTACCAATAGGACATAAATCCATAGGGGTAAGGTGGATATACAAAACCAAACTCAATGAAAGGGGAGAAATTGACAAGCATAAAGCAAGATTAGTGGTTAAAGGGTACAAGCAACAATTTGGAATCAATTATCAGGAGGTATTTGCACCAGTCATAAGACTTGAAACCATACGTTTGATCCTTGCCATTTCTGCACAATATGATTGGAATGTCCATCAAATGGATGTTAAATCCGCTTTCTTAAATGGACATTTGAAAGAGAATGTTTATGTGGATCAACCTTGTGGGTACAAAAGGAAAGGGCAAGAAGACAAAGTATGTCATCTAAAGAAGGCACTTTATGGACTAAAACAGGCACCAAGGGCCTGGTACAGCAGGATTGAGGGACACTTTCTCAGCCATGGATTTGTGAAGTGCAATTATGAACATAAAAAGTGCAGGTGACATGATTCTGTTGGTCTGTGTGTATGTAGATGATCTTATCTTTACAGGAAATTCAGAAGATATGATCAAGGAATTCAAGGAAGCTATGAAGATGGAATTTGAAATGACTGACCTAGGACTACTTCACTATTTCTTAGGAATTGAAGCAAAGCAAGGTAATCACTCTATCTCAATTTCTCAAAAGAAATATGCTAAGGATCTGCTGACTAGGTTTAACATAGAGGATTCTTTTTATGCTGCAACTCCTATGGAGATTGGTTTGAAACTTGGGAATGGTGAGAATGAGGAGGATGTGGACTCTACATTGTATATGAGTTTGATTGGGTGCCTCATGTATCTCACAGCAACTAGACCTGACATCATGTTCTCTGTCAGTCTAGTTAGCAGATTCATGGAAAATCCGAAAAAGCCACTGGTAAGCTGAAAAACGTATACTAAGGTATGTGAAGGGTACCCTTAATCATGGTATAATGTACACTCAAGCAGCTGAATTTAAGTTGCTAGGCTATAGTGACAGTGATTATGGGGGAAGTTTGGTAGATGGTAAAAACACAAGTGGATATGTATTTAATTTGGGATCAGGGGCAATTTCGTGGCAGTCAAAGAAATAGAAGGTAGTAGCATTGTCCTCTACAGAAGCAGAATACATGGCACTCTCATCTACTGGTTGTCAGGCATTGTGGCTTAGAGGCATCTTAAATGAACTAGGTATGACACAAGGGACTGCAACTCAAGTCTATTGTGATAACAAGTCTGCAATAGCATTAACTAGGAATCCTGTCTATCATGGTAAGAGCAAGCATATACGAATCAAGTTTCACTTCATTAGAGAACTCATCCAAAATCTTGAAGTGGAAGTTTTATTCTGTGGCACAAGAGATCAGGTTGGAGACATTTTCACAAAATCTTTACAACGTGGAAGCTTCATCAAGTTTAAGAGAGATCTTCGAGTATGTGATGTCTAGCTTATGGGGGAATATTAGATTATAAGCTATACATCTATTTATAAGTCAATTAATTTATGTGATAAGTTTTCTGGTATGCGTGGCAGTTAAGTTAGTTAACTGTCATTTAGGAACCGTTTCATGAAAAGGTGTCTATTAGAAGGATTGTGTCTGTTCAGGTTGTATAAATAGGTTGTATCTGCTTTGTGTCTATTATGTTGAATTGTTATATGAATAACAGATATATATGTTCATATAATTCTCTGTTCTACAACAATATATGCTTGCAACTGGAATTATAAAATGAACAAACTCGAGAATTTCATAAAAAAGAAATTGGAGCGAGAATTTCAGTACCAAACACCAAAACTTGTTCGTTATCGGGCTTAGGAAATGGATATGGAGTTCCCTGTTTGGGCAAAATGACAATTGCGCCGTAGACTGTAGCTCGCAGCCAAAAAATATGAGCATACGACCACAAAGTCCCTCTTTGTCCCGTAACGTTGAAGTCATAAACGTAACTATTTCCTGTTTGGATGGGACATTGTGTAATGTATGCTGGTCCATCTGCCCATCCGTTAGCATATTGTTTTAACCCGTGCCTAATTATAAAAAAACAAACAACAAAAATTGTAAACATAAGTTATAATCTACTTGAACCTTTATAGTGGTAATGAGAATGAAGTATTCGTGATGAATTATAAAAAAAATATACATACCAGTGAATCGACATGTTATATTGAGCATGATTTGAAACGTTGATGATAACTCGTTCGCCTTCTCTAGCATATATAGTAGGCCCTGGAAACCTTTTGTTTACGGTTACAATCGGTTTCGCATGGCACAATCTGCTAACATTGTTCACTTGTACCTGTTCAAAGTTAATACAATTATGATGATTAGGAAATAATCACTCGATTGGTAAACTATTATTCTTCTCGTTTAGTTAATTTCTAATCTGCATTTTATGTGGGTCTCTAATTAACGAGATCTTTAAAAGGGGTTAAATGGTAATTAAAGTGGGGATGGACTCGTATCAAACTGATACTTCGAAGAGAAATCAACAACACAAACCCGAACACCAAAAGAATCAAACGGCTAGTTTGGCTGGAAATAAAGCTCGAACCACCTTGAGATGCCATTTTTATATGTCGCCTGCCGGAAAGTGGCGTGTGTGTGCTCCTATGAATGAAGAGGGAAATAGATGATGGTATACATACAAACTAGTGTGTATATATATGTGCTGATCGAGATTAGGTGAAGGAGAAGTGAGTTGGTTGTAAATGAAATCTTTGAAGTTAAATATGTGTAGATGAGAAGGTTTGATTAAAGACTTAGAAATGAATAATAAAATGAATTTAAGGTTACTAATTTTGGGAAGATTAAAGGAATTGTGAAAATAACGATAGGATGGTGAAAGTGAGAGATACATAAGGCCAACCCGGTTGGCTCATTTTTCATCTTCATGTTTGCTACTGTATTATACATTATACAAAACTTATGATGCTACATCAACTCAAATATTGAGAATAATAAATTATCGCTGTACATTTGTCAATACTCTTTCAATACTTAAGACATCTCTCATTTCATATACTCAACTGTCTATTTCAATATTTGAGTTTATCATTGATGTGGGGTAAACAAAGGCCAACTACAATTTCATTATCTGAGAAAATATAGAATTATCATTGTGTCATGTCAATACCTCTTGGTCAACACTTCTTTCATATTGATTTTTAATGTGTTTATATTTATATTCATGATTGTATTTATTCGATTCAAATAAACATTTTACATTTAATGTTAATGAAACCGAAAGTGGAATGTGTTATTTTTTTAATAAAATATTTTTACCGCGCAACTTCAAAATTACAACTTAATCCAAAAATTGGATGGCAAATGTCACATTTTTAGCCAACCAACTTTTTTAATCTTTAAGGCATTCCCTTTTTGTCATATACCTAACTACCACTTTTCAATATTTATAGCATTTGACGTGTCATATGAATCGCTGGAAATATGTGAAGTGTATGGCTAATCCATGGAAGAACTTCACCAAATCACCCCTTTCTTTATAAAAAACGAAAAGTTAGTCTTGTATTGAACATAATTCAAATTGAAGGTCAAGAAACAAACTTTGGATAATATTAGTCGATTTACATTCTCATAAAACTTCGATTTCTCAAATGTACATTAAAAATATCTATTAGTATATATATATATATATATATATATATATATATATATATATATATATATATATATATATATATATATATATATATATCAAATAATAAGTGTATAAAAACGAAGATTTGCTACCCCTTACCGAGAAACAATGTAATTTTTGAATAAACAAGACACAAATACTCTTTTAGCGTTGTGGACTATGCTCAAGAGAAAAAAATATATATAGAAATGAGAATTAAGGTAATAATACATCATGAAATTATAAAATAGACAAAATCAAGAGTAGATTGAAATGAATGAATAGTTGAATGAAATACTTACATGTAGTAAGGTATATGTATACTGTGGTGATGAAGTTTTGATGCTCCTCCGCATATTTGACGATCTTTAGAGTTTGTTTATGTTTTGTGTCACTTACTACAAAAAAACACAACATAAAGATTATATGAAGTCAACACAAAATCAAGGAACTTGACTATAAACAAAATTTCATACCTTAGATAGATCTTTTAGTGAGAGAAAATGTGTTAGAAGAAAATAATGAGAGGTAGGTTGTTGTATGACAAAAAACGTGAAAAACCCAATAACATATCCAACAAAAAATAATGGTGCTTAAATAAGGGGAAATGAATGATTAATAAAACAAATGAAGAAATATGAATGGTTATTAACATAAAGAAGTGAAAATAAATGATTAACTAACATAAATTGCAATAAAACAAATGATTAATATACGAAGATGAATGATTTAGGTATTTAAAGTTAAATAAAGTGGTGCCAAAATTACGGGAGTAGCCTCTTTTCAATGAAGAATATATTTTTCATAGAGGGGCATTTAAGTTTAATATATTTGATATTTTAATATTTAAAAAAGAAAACAGAAAATTCCTATCTAAGAATCATACTCTTAGAGAGTGTTACATCACGTCTTGTTGGTTTTCCTTTAATATATATAGATAGATAAATTTGAATTTATTTTTTGTGATCGTGATGGTGGTGGCGGCAGTGATGGCAATGGTGGCGAGAGCAGGAGTGGGTCGGCCGAGGTTAGGGTGTCGGTTTTGGTTAAATTGGATGTGAAGGTTATTTTTTCTTTCAGAAACCAAATTACGAAATCCGTTACATTAGCCAATAAATAGAATTCAATTCCTAACCTTATGTGAAGTATTGGTCAAATCACTCAACCGTGGAATTTAAAGGAATTTAACAATTTCATTCATTTCAAGAAATGAACTAAACAAATAAATTTGAACTTGGCTAAATGAATTGATCGTTCCAATTCCCTTGAAATCTCATGGATTCCATGAACCAAACAACACTTAAATGTCTCGTTTGGTATGGAGGATTGCATTGGATTTTGTGGGATTTGGAATTAAATTTCATTCCAATCTCAAGTTTGGTTTGAAGGATATCCTAGATTTGAAATCCCTAGATTTTATTGAATCCCATGAACATATGATTTCGGAATCCCACGAGGTTGGTTAGTATTTCACGGGATTTCGTAAGATTATATGTAATAATGTTTTAAAGTATTTAAAAATATATGTTTTGTAATAATCAATTAATAGAAAGGTAACTTGATATAATTATTCATAATTTGATTTTATCAATTATTTATAAAGAATGGAATTCAATTCCACTCCAAAATCCTACAAACCAAAGGTTCCAAATTCTTCGACATCCAAATCTCTCCAATTATTCAACCATTCCATGAAATCCAAATACCTTAAAATCATTCCATCAAACCAAATGCCCACATAGTCTTTTCTATTTCATAATTAATCACTATAAAGGCATATGACTCTCGATAAATAGATTTTTACGATTTTAATTGGTTAGACCTACATATTCCTATATATGTTACTATGCACGGTTGTATATTGACGATACTTATTGTTAGCTATAGACTAAGTATTGACACCAACAAAAGGTTCTGCCAAGACACCATCAAGGCCAAGTGAAGACACCGACAGAAGTCTCTTCTACAAAGGACAAGGCCACAGAGCCTCTATCATACTTGACAGAGCCTCTGTGGTAAAAAGGGCTAAATACTTGGTAAACCAAAGATCGCCAGATGACTTCTAACAGAGAACCAAGTCACAGAACCTCTGCCACCCTTGACAGAAGCTCTGCAGAAGTAAGCGACCAAAGACAACTACAGAAGACTGCTCAAAGAAGATCAAGCCTCAGAACCTCTGTCACCTTTGACAGAGCCTCTGCGGTACATACTGAAGACTTGGAAGATATTTATAATATCTTGCTACTGTTCAAAGAATATCTTGCCACTATTACAGGAATATCTCATCAACTTGACCAAGGCATGGTCTGACAACTACACGTGTCATACTCTGATAGGACCTCCTTCCAAGTTGATATTAGTGCATTTAATGCATGCAGTTTTCCAACTGTTCATGCCATCTCTTCTTTCCTGTAGCAACAGTCTTTTGTCTATGATAGATCTTTTGTAGTAGTATAAAAGGAAGACTCATGTTGAGTTATTCCTTACCACTTCTCACCGCTTGTACTCTTTAACCACCACTTTTCACTACAACGCACAACACAAAACACTTGCACACAATTAGCGTCAAATTTGTTCTAAGTGTTCTTGATATATTAAATACAGTAGGTCTTTGTGCTATAAATCTGTTCTTCATTCGCTGTTTATTTGATATCTTGTGTTGTTTCTACATAAACATATCTGTTAGTTCTTCAAATATGCTTCCGCAACATATCTTATTTGAACTAATAGATAAGATAATCTTTGTTAATCAAATACGGGAACCAACAATTGGTATCAGAGCAAAGCTTGATTTTATATCAAGTGATTCTCGTTTGACAAGATTATTCATAGAAACGTGGTCTGTTTTTAAACTATTTTTCATTCCTTCAAACAGATTCTGTTTTTAAGCCATTTTCGATTTTTTCGATATTTGGTAAAACTAGAAACTGTTTCTTTCGTTAAAACTCCTTGAAAGTGTATTATTGTCGGTATTTGAATCTTTATTCTTTTGTCTCTCGATCTCTCAATAATCAAAAATGTCTAAACTAAAATTTAGTGCTGATGCTGATTCTCTTCATTATTCGAAATTCAGTACAAATTTTAGGAAAATAATTCCTACTCTTGAGAAAGAATTAGAGGAAAGAAACAAGAGCATTCTTATTGACTCAGACAACATTGCCAAGCTTGAAGAATCAGGTAAACTCCTAAACTATGAAAATCTTGAACTGAAAAGGAAATTATCTGAGTCAGAAAAGCTTTGTAAAAAGGAGAAAGAGAAGTTCGAGGAAGATAAGACTGTTTTTTATAAAGAGAAGAAAAGCCTTGAACTTAAGTGTCTAAACTTTTCTAAACTGATTTCCAACTTTGAAAAACTTATAATCAGTGAAAAAGAAAAGTTTGGAAAAGAGAAAACTTTTCTTAAAACAAAGAATGTGGAACTTTCTTTCAAAATTTCAGAGTTACAGAGAACTCTTGAAAGAGAGAGGAAAGAGCAGGATTTTGAAAGAAAAGAGTCTGAAAAGGTGAAGAGAGAAGGATTTCAAACAAAGTGTTTGAAAGATGATTTTGAAAAAGAAATAAAGGTCTTTAAAACTGAAATGTCAAATTTAACAAAGAGACTATCTGATTTGTCAACCAAGATTTTGTTGGAGAAGAGGTATAAATCAAATCTTCTAAGGAAGTTTGATTTAAACCTTAAAGAAAAAGATGTTTTAGCTAAAAGGCTTAAGAACCCTGTCTTAGCAAACTCTTGTGCTGATAATACAAATAATCTTGTTTACAAAAAGGTGAAAATGGTTTGGAAAGTCAAAAACTCTACTCCTGACAAAACTGATCCAAAGCCATTTGTTTCTACTAAGCATTCATGTTTTCATTCATATAAATGCTTTGATCTTTTTCAATTGAGAAACCTTTTCTCTAAATCTTTCTGTGTACACAATGGGTCATTTCAAAAGAAAAATCCAAAGACCCAAAATGAGAAAGGTCACAAGAAGAAAGCTGGCAAACCAACAGAGACTGGTAAACCAGAGGACCTGAAGACAGCTCCAAATCCTAACAAAAAAGGACCCATTTGGATATGGGTACCAAAAGTTCTTTGATCTGTCTTGCAGGCACAAGTGACTTCTAAACACTTCAGTTTAGGACTCGCACTTCAGCGAACAAGTGACTTCTAAACACTTCAGTTTAGGACTCGCACTTCAGCGAACAAGTGACTTCTAAACACTTCAGTTTAGGACTCGCACTTCAGCGAACAAGTGACTTCTAAACACTTCAGTTTAGGACTCGCACTTCAGCGAACAAGTGACTTCTAAACACTTCAGTTTAGGACTCGCACTTCAGCGAACAAGTGACTTCTAAACACTTCAGTTTAGGACTCGCACTTCAGCGAACAAGTGACTTCTAAACACTTCAGTTTAGTACTCGCACTTCAATGGAAAATGAATTCTAAACAAATCAGTTTAAGACTCAAGCTTCATCAGATGACTTCTGATCATTACAGATCAGGACTCACTCTTCAGCGAATAATGGACTCGTTAATACTTATGTTAAGGACTCAGCTTCAAAGTTCACAATGACTCTTAAACACTCAGTTTAAGACTCATCCTTCAAAGGTTCTATACTTCACAGAGCCTCTGTGGAATTGCTCAGAGCCTCTGACAATCTCCACAGAACCTCTGATGAGGTTGACCTATGTTCTGAGCATTATTTATCTCTTTTAATTCAAGCATAGGTCAAAGGGGAGCAAAAGGAGACCTCAAATTGATCTACAGAGGTTGATCATTCAAAGGGGAGCCAAAGGAGGAGTATGATCAACAAGAGACTCTGTCGTCCAAACTAGACACAAAAAAGGTATGTGTCGCACAAAATCTTTTTCCAAAACAGTTTTCCAGGACACAAATTTCTAAATATGTCTTAAAACAATGTTTAAAACAATAAAAACTTTGGATGATCAAAAAGTTTTCTAGATTTTTGGTTATGAGAAATCTTCACTCACAGAGCCTCTGTTGGCTTTGACAGAGCCTCTGCTGGCTTTGACAGAGCCTCAAAGCCTCTGTAAATGAAAATTTTGTACTAGATCTATCGATCCTCTCCAATGTTTTTCAAACGTTTTTGGAAAAAGTACAAGCTTCAAGCGATATAAATAAGCCGGTTTCAAACCACAGAGATCAATCCACTACAGAGGCAAACATCCCCAACCTACTCTCATAGTGCAACCCACACTTCTATTACCGCCAGTCTAGTGGCAGAAGGTAATATTGAACAAGAGCAGCACAGCTCGACCCCAACCCAAATCGACCTGACAGAGGTAACTCTTTCTACCTTTGCTCAAAATATATCCGGGAAAACCATTCCAGGGGAGTCCTCTAAAAAGGACTTACCCTTAGTTCGTGCATTCATCGCCCAGAATCACATCTGACATCCCCGCAAAGGAATGTGTTTCCTCTACCACGCACACTACATTAGGGCCCCACATCCTTTCAGAGAGGATTAGAAAGCACGAAGACGAAGAGACTCTAGACAAGTCTCCGAGTCAAAAGAAGGATATTCCGATACCCACCTCTGGAGTGGATTTGGACAATGTTCTTCACAGAACTTATGTAGAGTTTGCGGCACATGTTGCTTCTACTCAAGGATCAGAAGGAAATCCTTCCACCCTCAACGTACAAACAGGGGTGAACGAAGGTGTCCCAAGAACAGGGACTCACTCTGGAGACGAATGTGTTCCTCCAGAGGTTACCACTAGTTCGCATGTCTCAAGGGATGAGTTCCAAACCCTTGTCACCTCTGTGAACAACACCTTAAAAGAGTTGCAAAGCTCTTTTTCTTCTTTTACAGAGACAACATCAAGGGCGATCAAAGACAAACACCAAAATGGACACCTTGTCCACAGAGGTACAAAGCGCTCTAACCCAGATGAAGTCCTCTGCAGAAACCTTTGCATCAAGTACAATCATGAGCTTAAAGAAGTAGGACTCGACAACAGAAGTTTCAACGACTTCCCAAAAGCAAATGTCTGAGTTAAGTCTACAACTCTGTTTTTTTTCCTTTCATCTTGTAATCAAACGTAAATGCCTCTGGCATATCTTAAATGAAAGAAATGCTTTTAACAGAAGTCAATTACCTCTTGTCTTGTACTTAGTCTAGAAAACCTTGAACCTTTCAATTTTTATTTTTTTATTTTTCAATACTTAGGGGCAGATTGTTAGCTCCAATCTTTGTTATTATAGAAGTATTGAAAAATAGACTAAGTATTGACACCAACAAAAGGTTCTGCCAAGACACCATCAAGGCCAAGTGAAGAAACCGACAGAAGTCTCTTCTACAAAGGACAAGGCCACAGAGCCTCTATCATACTTGACAGAGCCTCTGTGGTAAAAAGGGCTAAAGACTTGGTAAACCAAAGATCGCCAGATGACTTCTAACAGAGAACCAAGTCACAGAACCTCTGCCACCCTTGACAGAAGCTCTGCAGAAGTAAGCGACCAAAGACAACTACAGAAGACTGCTCAAAGAAGATCAAGCCTCAGAACCTCTGTCACCTTTGACAGAGCCTCTGCGGTACATACTGAAGACTTGGAAGATATTTATAACATCTTGCTACTGTTCAAAGAATACCTTGCCACTATTACAGGAATATCTCATCAACTTGACCAAGGCATGGTCTGACAACTACACGTGTCATACTCTGATAGGACCTCCTTCCAAGTTGATATTAGTGCATTTAATGCATGCAGTTTTCCAACTGTTCATGCCATCTCTTCTTTCCTGTAGCAACAGTCTTTTGTCTAGGATAGATCTTTTGTAGTAGTATAAAAGGAAGACTCATGTTGAGTTATTCCTTACCACTTCTCACCGCTTGTACACTTTAACCACCACTTTTCACTACAACGCACAACACAAAACACTTGCACACAATTAGCGTCAAATCTGTTCTAAGTGTTCTTGATATATTAAATACAATAGGTCTTTGTGTTATAAATCTGTTCTTCATTCGCTGTTTATCTGATATCTTGTGTTGTTTCTACATAAACATATCTGTTAGTTCTTCAAATACGCTTCCGCAACACATCTTATTTGAACTAATAGATAAGATAATCTTTGTTAATCAAATACGGGAACCAACACTTATTCAAAAGACAATTTCATTGAAACACATGTTGATGAACAGATTTGGAATCAAAATCCATTTTGTTTAATACACTATTGTTGTGTTCTCGAATTTTGGAAGGAAAGAAAAGAAAAAATATTTATATTTATATTTTAATAAGAACATGTGATTGGACAAGAACTTCTATCTCACAACAGAGGTTCTTGTAAAAATCCTACAAAAAAACCTCTACATAAATCTTCATTCTGCATGCTCTAAGTTTTCTTGTACTATCACGATGTCCTTAGTTCTTCTAATGGCACAAATGCAATCAAAAGAAAACCCCATGTAGGTTTGAAAGATTAGATTGCCATACCTTATATGGTACCATGAAGCAAAATCAGTAGGGAATATTTTTCTAAATCTTTTATTATTCAACTTTTATACATCAACAACAATTACAAACTAAAACTCTGAAACAAAATCTAAACAAACATTACAAAATAAAATCTAAATCTAGACTAAGATAAGAAACCCTAATCTGGAGTGAGAAAGAAAACGAGAGAGTTTCTAATTTGTAAAAGTAAAAAATGAAATCGGTGGTAACCAAATGAACGTGAGCTCCTCCTTTTATATTCTTTGACATATTTACACTTTAGACCCTCAGCATTCCAGTAATAGCTCCGTTACCCTTAGTTTCACAAGAAAGTCAAGCACCATCCACTACTTTCAGCAATATACCATATAGTCCTTCTAATTACTGAAACATAACAAATAAACTCCAATAAATATAAAGATGATAAGATTGGTATTTGATAGGCGGGTTTACACCCCCCTAAATCTAACCGCAAGTGTACGGTTCGAAATCAAGTAATAGTACAAAAACTACGAGTATCGAACACAGGGAACTAGGAACTAAGTATCACAATGACTATAAACTCTATTAATTGAACGGTCGCAAATTGAGTGGTTGGAATGACTTAATTAACTGCAAGTAAACAAATCACAAACGGGACAGTAAACAACTTAGGAAACTTTGATAGAGAACACAGTTGAGGGTTGGAAATCGTAAGGTTTTCACGTACGAACATTTGACTTAAAACAATTACCAAGTTATTCCCTTTAATGAATCCCCAATCTCGGAAATCACCGTTGTTCTCTCTCAAGAAACAACGGATTTTATTTTGAAGACACAAGCTTTATCTCTCGATCTTACTTATGACACTCAAAACACATTAAAAACAAGATTTAAACGGGACTGAAGCTTACACTGGTGTATCTCTATCCAATTTCTCACCTGAAGCATGCAATTTCTAGTTCTAGTTAACAATTAATTCTCTCGAACTTAACCGGAAACAACAAAACAATTGGAAGTTGGCCAAACTCACAAAAGCATTAAAACCCAAATTACATGCTTCATTAAAATAGGAAAACTGGTAAAAGAATCACGTCATCTGTTCATAAGTTTAAACCAAATTCAATCCAACCCCCAACATCTAAAGATTAGTTCATGTTGGTGGTGGATAAAAACTCAAGAGAAGGAAATGAAACAATCAATGTAAATTAGTAAACATGATCGTGGTGAATATAATAACGAACTCCCTTCTCTCGGTGTTGGTCCCGAAGGGCTATACAAGTTTGTAGAAGAGGGGGGGTTGAATACAAACACACAGATTTTACTTTTCTAAATTGTTTATTGATAAATCATTAACAATTTACAGCTTGTTGCGGAACGAGATTAAGGATAAACCTAAATCTAAACAAGTTGGAACGCTAAGTTTTCTTGCACTAAGAAAGAGAAGGAAATTACTAATAATAACATATCTCAAGATAAGAAGGATGACTTGACCAGAGTTAGCAAGTGACTCGTCCAGAGTTTTCGAGTGCTTCAAAAATGAAGCTGGAGACATTCTTATATACTGCATGCATTTAATGCATGGCAGTTTATACTTTACACGTGGCAGCAGCTCATTGGTTGTATGTCATTGACCTTTATTGACAACCTTAGTAGTCGCATGTTTGAACAGTGTAGTATCAGAGTGGTTCTATGATTTCAGACAATAAGGAGGTTCTTTTCTGACATATCGTACGGAGTCGTGCAAGGGTGGTTAAGACAAAAGTACTTTGTACGGAGGACTTCATGATCATCTTACGTTGATTCAGCTCTTTATCATTCTTTATCAGTGAATGACAAAGTTCAGCGATAGCTGAAGTCTTGTACTTGATACTTCACGTTGAGTGGACAAATCTGAGTCTTCGCAGATCCGCATCAGTTCATTAGGAGACTTGTCGCTGGTTCTTGAGCTTGATCTTCAACTTCAGCGTATAACCTATGTTGACGTGAAACTTGTCTTCAGGGATCAGAAGTAAACAACTAACTTATCAGCGATCACCATAAGGACTGAACAGGCTCAGAGCATTATGGTGAACAGTGTTTGCTAAATGTTTAATCTAAAGAACGAGAGTTACTATCAGTGGTACTATAAGGTCTTAGTACTTATCAGCGATAGTGAAACTCTAATATATTGTTTACTTACAATTTTCACTAAGTATATAAGAGAGGGTCATTATCAAATCACTGAGGGTTTGGATCAACAATCTCCCCCTATTTGATTATGACATAGCAACAGAGAAAATTGCTATTTAATGAAAACATAAGGATAAAAAGAACTCATAAAATATTTGTCCCTTTTACTGTTTTCTGGGATCTTTTCTGTACTGATGGAGTAAAGTACTTTCGCTGAAATCTTTCTTTAAACTTCGTATCAGATTACAAAGGGAAGTGGAAAGATTACAAGTACAAGCGAAATAAATTACAAGTACAAAAGAATAACTGATAAAATAGAAGAATAAGGCGATCCTATCAGTTTATAGAGGTTCTTCCTTAAGGAGAAGTTCATCAAGGGTCTTTGATATGGGAATCATCCAGTCAGGAACCGTTACTCCTTGATTCTTTTTGTTCAGAGCTTCTTCAAAAATCAAGGGTTTAAGATGTCGTGCCTGAATGTCGCGTTTGAATTCACACCAGTAGATGAGATCTTTCAGCTGTTCGATGGGAGTGATGGGAAGTTCAGAGATACGTTGAAAACGTTGTCGTCCACCATAGTCAATAAAGAATATCCCATAGGGTTTGCTTATGACTTTCCCAGGGATGAAAGTCTCACCAGGAGGAAGAGATGTGTCAAGTGCGGAAAGGTCAGGTTCTGGACCAAGAACTTCAGCACGAGAAAAACCAATACCTGTTTCGTTCCGTATAAGAGGACCTGAGTCTGAAGGTTTAGACTTTTTCTTTGCAGAGGCCCTTCTTTTCTGATTTGCGAGAGGAGGATGAGGAGGAATATCCACACAAGAAGATACTAAGTCGATCTGTTGATTTATCAGCTTTTCGAAATGATCCTTGTACTTAGATTGAGACTTCTGGATGACTAATCTGATCTTAAACCATTCAGAGAGATCGTACTTCGTGATGGCTTCAGCATAGAATTTTTCGTATTGTCCGTTCTCTCTGAATATCTCGATTTCAGCGATTGAAACTTTGAGGGTTGATTTTCCAGTTATATGTACCTTGTTGATTTTGGCAGGTCGATATCTGAAGTGTACCTTTTCTTTGCACCAGATTAAAGTAGATTGAGACACAGCTCTCTTTTCTTCAACAATCTTCTTGGCGTCTTCCCATAGCTGACGTTGAACTTCGATTGGAGTTCTTTTCAGCGAAGGGTCTTTCACCGATTGTTGAGTAAGCTGGATGGCGAGTTCTCTGTCTTTTTCTTCAGCTTCCCTTCTTTCAGTGATTAACCTTTCAGCTCTGAGGTAATCCTTGTATTCCTTTTGTGAAAGTCTGAACTTTGAAGGAATAGAAGGAAGTTGATCACGCTTCAGAATGATTCGCTGATCTTCGAATCTTTTGATCATTGCATCTCTCTTTTCTTGATCCTCTTCACTCAGCTTTTGAGGAGCCAAGGAAGGTCTGTTTTTGTGAGAGAGCATCTGTTCTTCAGGTTCATCAGTCTCGGTGATTAAATCCAAGACTGAGATTATTTTCTTCAGCAGCAGCTGGGATTATTGTTGGTGAAGTCGCTGCTCTAGAAACTTCAGCGATATCCTCAAACAGGGGAGAGGACTAGCTGAAACACAGCTTTCTTACGAATAAGAACTTGGGTAGAACAGAGAAAAGAAATAGGTTTAAGTGTATAGGCTTTTTATGGAAAGTAGAGCTGATAATGTGTATAGATAGAGGAGGGATGTAGTGTAAGGAAGTAGAAGGTAGTGTACCTGACAAATTGGCTTTGGAAGAAAGATCTTCAGATTGTCTTCTTCAGCGAGGCCTTTGTTTTTGCCTTTGTCAGCTTCACACTCTGCAGGCTTTGTCTTGGTCCGCTCCCCTGAAGGTTCGTTTATCGAAATCCCTTTAAGAGTTGTACTCTTCTGAACAGGCTTGATGATAAAGGAGTCGTCATCATCATCATCATCATCATCCTTTGGAGAAGAAGATGGTTCATCATCAGATAAGTCGACAGCTTCTTCATCTCCAGCTTCAGATTCAGATTCTTCAGCAGCTTCTTCGAGTTGCTCCCCCTCAGATACAGAGGTAAGCTTCTTGGTTCCCTCAGGGTTTTCATCTCCCTGAGGTCCAGCAGTTGTTTCTTCATTTGTCTTCTTCCCCTCTTCAGTAAGGGAAAGGTCTTCAGTCTTCTCCCCCTCGATAGATTCATCATGGGGAAGGTCTTCAGATTTCTTCTCCCCCCCCCTTCCTCATGATGAGTGGGGGAGGAATGTGATGACTCAGCAGATGGTGTTGGTTCCCTGTCTTCTTGGCCAGGGACCCCAATATAGGTTTCAATCGCTGCTACTCTGTCTTCTAGGCCAGTAATAGCATGAGTGATCTTGAAAAGTTCAGCATGATCCGCCGGAGTAAAATGCAAAGGTACAGGGGCAGGGGCGGTCATGTTATTCAGGATATGCTGTACCATTGTCTTTACTAAGCTTACGTCAGTCTTTACTGAAGTCACGTCAGTCTTTACATCAGACATATCTCTCTGAAGATTTCCAACCGATGTCTTCAGCGTTATGACCTCGCTGGACATGGTTTGAACTGTTGTTTCGAGAGAGGAGTAGTCTGTGTAGATGTCAGCAAGAACTTTGGCAAAATCACCAAGAGTACCATCAACCTTCTCCGAATCAGCTTTGGAGGCTTTCTGTTCAACCACTTTTGTCAGCTTGTTGAGATTCTCTCCAGCGTTTGTTACAGCTGAAGAGTTGTCTGAGAGAGTAGTGGTGAGACCTGTCAGCTTTGTATCCAGGTTCTTCAGAGAGGCGTTGATGTCTCCCAAATTAGGACCTGTAACAGATAAGTACTTGTGAACAAAGGAAAGCTCAGAAGTTTGGGGTTTAGTTACAGTGTATATGGGTTGGTGTATACCTGCAGGAGGGTTGGTGAATTCGTCAAAACCTCGGTGTCCTGAAAAAAGTTCCATGTCGTCAGCTAGAGTGCGTGTACGCATAGACATTCCTGCAGGTCCTGCATCCATCATTCCTTGAAAAGTATCAGCTTTAGCTTCTGGAAAAATGACGGGCGCTCCAGTGATCGTAGTGAAAACTGGATTAGAGTCCAATGGAGTAGAGAGAGAAGCGAAGGTTGAGAAAGTTGGTTGTGGAGCTGATTCAGTGTTGGATCCACTGAGAATCACTTCTTCAGTCTGTAGAGAGGCTGAAAGAGGTTGGGTCGATTCCAAGTTTATAACTTCAGCGTTTAGAGACGCTGAAGCTGGGATGGAAGGGGTGGCTTGTTCAGCTGTGGCAGAGCGTACCACTGAACTTTCCATCAACTCTTCAAGATGAGCTGAGGAGTCTTCAGCATGAGATTGCTGGGGTTGCTCCTTGGTTTTCTTAGTCCTTTTGGAACCAAGTTGGGTAGTAGAGTGTTTCCTTTTTCTAGAAGGAGTGGAGGTTGCAGCTGGGGTATCAGCGGTGGGTTTTTTCACTGAATGAGCTGCAGAAGTAGAAGAAGGAGGATTGAGAAAAGTTAAGAGAGTAGAGAGGCGTACCACGTTTGGCATTAGCTTGAAGTCGAGTAACTTAGGGCCAACCTGAGAGAGTTCCAGGTCACCCTCTTTTGGGTAGTTGTCCCCAAGTCCTTTGAGGAAGACGGCGCTGATGAATCTAGGATATGGAACCCATAATGGTCGGTCAGCAGCAGAGTCTACTCTGAGTATAAGATCATCGTAGATTATTGAGGCCCAGTCAACATGAAGACCCTTCAGCAATGCATAGCCCATTGCTTGCTGAGGTTGAGCGGCTTGATCAGAGGAGCCGGTCTTTGCAGTCATGCAGCTTATCAAGTGTGCGAAGATGAAGTTCATCTCGCTGGGCATTTTTGACTTCTTGATGAGGGTCAGCTTCTTCTCAGGCTTCTTGTCCGTCCCAGTTTCCCATACATAACCCATTGCATCAAAGAATGCAGTGATGGCTTCCCTATCAGCATGTTTCTTGTGGTCAGGGAGAGAAACAAAGTGTTTTTCTTTTGTGGCGATGGGAAGGCTCAGTGCTTTTCGGATAATGGCAGGGGTGATTTTTATGGTGCCAAAATCAGTGTCACAGAGGATGCAATCGATTTTCTTCATGGGGTTTTTGGTCGATGTGAGCTGAGTGTGTCTGGCAGAATACCAGAACTGAGATAGTAGTAGCTGATGTGCAGGGAGTGTTATGGTCAGGGCTGTAGAGAGGCAACAGGTTTTGAGGAAATTCACAGTATCATTCAGATTGTGTTACTTGCTTTCGAGGAGGAAACTCGAAAACTGCATAAAGATTGTTTGTTTTTGTCCAATCGAGTTCCTCAAGTGTGAACTTGACCTGAGGAGCCTTGATGGTTTCCAGTTCCTCAGCAGCAACAGTGTTCTCAGCAGTAGGAATATCAGTAGATGCCATTTCTGTATTATCAGTTCAACCAAAGATATAACAAATAAGAATAATCTTAATGTGGAAAGATTTTCCAATAAGATGGTTCGAATTTTGTCCATTTCATTCAAACAAAAATGTCTTAATGAAGATTAGGGTTTTCTTGTTTTTGAAAAAGAAATGCAAACCCAAAAAAATCTTGTTTTCCAGTTTCCTTTGAGGATTAGGATTCTGGAAAAACGTATGAAGAACAAGTTTAAGATATTTGCGATTAAACTTGAAGAACAACCATGAAAGGTTGTATTCATAAAACCATGAAAGAAATGATTTCATTTTTGAAAAAGTTCTTTTGTTTGATCTTGTAAAAACAATGAGAAGATCATTAACAAGTTTTAAGAAACAGGTAAATAAAAGAAATATTAACCTGGTTCGTTGAAGAAGAAGAAGATGAACAGTTCTTGAAAACTTGGGAGCAGAAATGCAACAGTAGTTTTCTTGAAGAAGAAGTTGTTCGCGTAAAGGAAAAATATAAACCCAAAAAGTGTTTATATAGTGAGATTAGAGAGAGAAAATCTTGAGCGGGAAAAGATTTTCATCATGACATGGACACGTGTTTGCATTTGATTGGAAGGTAAACGAAACGTGCAAACGTGTGTCAGAAAAAGAACGTGCCAGGGATTATCTGTTGCGATGACGTCACGGATGTCCTTTCATATTTTAGGATGTCTCTGAGGTTTTGAAAGCTCAGGGACACTTTTGAAAACATGAAGCACTGAATAGAAATATCAGTGTTGGTTTTAGAAATTTCAAAGTATCGCTGATTAAGGAAGAGATATTCAGCGATGCAATTTGTCTCGAAATCTTGCATTTACATGCGATTGTCAGCGAGAGAAAAACATACCTTGATATCAGCGAATCAAGTTTATTTAGAGAGAGAATGATAGAATGGGTTATACAAGTTGATTAATCCTATCGCTGATCAAATGTGAACCGCTGAAGATTTTACTCTTCAAAGTTCAGCATTCCAAGCTCGCTTATGAGAAAGTTGAATCTTGTCTCATCAAGAGGTTTGGTGAACAGATCAGCTAACTGATAATCAGTTGGGGTGAAGTTCTATATCACCATTCATCACACGATCTCTGATAAAATGATACCTGATTTCGATGTGTTTTGTCTTTGAGTGTAGCACTGGATTGTTGGCTATAGCGATGGCACTTGTGCTGTCGCAATAGATTGGAATATTTGAGAGCTGAAGGTCATAGTCTAGTAGTTGATTTCTCATCCACAAGACCTGAGAACAACAGCTTCCAGCGGCTACATATTCAGCTTCAGCTGTGGAGGTGGACACTGAGTTTTGCTTTTTACTTGTCCAACTCACCAACTTTCCACCCAGGAGCTGACAACATCATGTGGTGCTTTTCCTATCCAATTTGCAACCTGCAAAATCACTATCTGAATAGGCGATTAGATCAAACCCTGAGTCTTTGGGATACCAAAGACCTAGGTTCATAGTACCCTTAAGGTATCGAAAAATTCGCTTTACAGCGATCATATTAGATTCCTTAGGTTCAGCTTGATATCGTGCACACAAACAGGTTGCATACATAATATCGGGTCGGCTAGCTGTAAGATACAAGAGAGAGCCGATCATCCCACGGTACAGCGTGACATTAACAGGTATTCCATTTGAATCCTTGTCTAGTGTTAGCGGTGGTGCCATAGGGGTTTTCATAGCTGAACTCTGAGTTAAGTCGAATTTCTTCAGCATATCTTTAACATACTTTCCCTGATTAATGAAAGTTCCTTTTTCATTTTGCTTTATCTGAAGACCAAGGAAATATGTTAATTCACCCATCATGCTCATTTTATACTCTTCTTTCATTCTATCAGCGAAACGAGTACAAAGGTCAGGGTTAGTAGAACCAAATATAATGTCATCAACATATATCTGAACAAGAATGATATGGCCTTTCACTATTCTGAAAAATAGAGTTTTGTCGATTTTACCTCGCTCAAAATTTTCAATATGGAGATAAGTAGAGAGAGTGTCATACCATGCACGAGGAGCTTGCTTTAATCCATAAAGTGCCTTATCCAGTTTATAAACATAACCTGGACGCTTAGGATCTGAGAATCCTGGAGGTTGTTCCACATAGACTTCTTCATTCAGCTTTCCATTTAGAAACGCTGATTTAACATCCATCTGATATACTTTGAAGTCTTTGTGTACATCGTATGCTAAGAATAGACGAATAGATTCTAATCTTGCTACTGGAGCAAATGTTTCGTCGTAATCTATGCCTTCCTCTTGTCTGTATCCCTGAGCAACAAGTCGAGCCTTGTTGTGGGTTACAGTTCCATGTTTGTCCAACTTGTTTCCATAGAACCATTTAGTGCCTATCACTGTCTTGTCAGTTGGTCTTCGAACGAGTTTCCAAACTTTGTTTCTTTCGAATTCAGTTAGCTCTTCTTGCATGGCGCTGACCCAATTTGGATCTTTGAGGGCATCATCTATTTTCTTTGGTTCAACCAGAGAAATAAAGTTAACAAATAAACATATATTATCTGCACTTCGTCGAGTCTGAACACCAGCGTTTGGATCACCAAGAATTTGATCAATTGGGTGATTTACAGTCCATCGCTGAGCAGGAGCATAAGTCGCTGACTCAACCTGAACTGGAGGAGCTGAAGATGAAGCTTCAGCAACTTCTGGAATATAAGCCAAGAGAGGAGTAGGTGCAGATGTCATTATATTCACTGATTGCTGAGAAGTAGATGGAGTGTCTGAGACATTTGGTTCAGAAGCAGGTATAGTGTTTAAAGGAACAGCTGAGACCCATTATGTTTCAGCTTCACTATTCTGCATATTTGGGATGATAGTAGGACTATCATCTTCAACTGTATGAGTATGAGGAGTGTGAATATCTTCTGAATTACCAAGATGAGAAAACATCCATTGATTCAGTTCTTCAGTATCAGCGGACGGTTTAGAGTTCGCTGAACGGGATTCGTCAAACGTGACGTGAATAGTTTCTTCTACAGTTTGTCTTCTTCGATTGAAGACTCTGAAGGCTTTGGAGATTGAAGAATATCCAAGAAAGATTCCATCATCATCCTTAGGATCAAACTTTCCAAGGGCATCTCTGTTATTCAGTATGAAACACTGACATCCAAAGATGTGAAGAAAGCTAATCGAAGGCTTTCTCCCATGAAAAAGTGCATAGGCTGTCTTATTGAATCTTTTGACTATCAGCGACCTGTTTTGCGTAAAACAAGCAGTGTTGACAGTTTCTGCCCAAAATTGAGTAGGCAGGTGAGAATCGCTGAGCATTGAACGTGCAACATCAATAATTGTTCTATTTCTTCTTTCAGCGACTCCGTTTTGTTGTGGTGTTCTCACTGATGAAAAGTTGTGAGAAATACCCTTGCTCTCAAAGAAGGAATCAAGAGAACTGTTTTTGAATTCAGTCCCATGATCACTCCTTATTGAGTGAACGGTCAAGTTGTTCAGGGTTTCCATCTTCCGAACAAAGGTGATGAGTTCTTCAGGGGTGTCACTCTTAGAACGGAGAAACATAACCCATGTATAGCGATAGAATTCATCAACTATGACCAGCGTATATTTCTTTCCAGCGATGGATTGTTTGTTAACAGGGCCAAACAAATCCTTATGGAGAAGTTGTAGAGGAGATGACACTGAGGAGACTTGCTTTGATTTAAAGCTTGCTTTGGTCTGCTTGCCTTTCTCACACGCTGAACATAAGGACTCTTTGGCATATGAGTGTTGAGGTAGACCAGTGACTAACTCTTTTGAAGAAAGAGTGTTCAGTGTCTTGAAGTTTAGATGAGAGAGCCTCTTATGCCATAGCCAGTTGACATCAGATGAGGTTTTTGAGAAGAAACAGGAGTTCTCAGTGGTTGTTGAGTCCATGTTTATTACATAAACATTTTCCAAACGATAACCGCTGAGAGCTATCTTCTGAAGGTTGTTGTACCCTTTGAGAGTACACCAAACCCTCGGGTATGTCCTTTTCCATTTCCACCAAAAGTTACAGAGGGACCCTTCTCTTCCTTGTATTCAGCGAGCAGGCTTTTCTTTCCAGTCATGTGTCTAGAGTATCCACTATCGAGATACCAGATACCCTTCTTAACCTGAGTAGCAGAGGTTGAAGTGGAGGGAATGTCTGAACTTTCTTCCTCATCTTCAATCTTGGCCATAAGACAGAGATTGGCTTCATCATCTTCAGAGTCAGATGTTTCTTCCTCATCAGAGTTAGCCCAATCATAGTCAGCCATCAGGCCTTTGCCTTTCTTCTTAAATCTTTTCAGCTTCGCATACCTTTCTTTTAGCTTGGCGTATTTGTCATCTCTAGACCTGAGGTTAGAGGATTTCTTGGGAAACGCTGAGGTTCTAGAAACTTTCTTTGACCTGCACTCGTTAGCGAAATGTCCTATCTTTTCACAGTTAAAACAAGTAGCAGTAGCCTTATCAACAGGTGCTGATGATCTTGGCTTGTCAGTAATGGAAAGAGGTTTATTCTTTCTGAACATTTTCTTTTTGGCGAATCTCCTGAACTTTTTAGTGAGGAGAGCCAAAGATTCATCAAGATCTGAAGAGTCAGAATCTGATGACCTTGCAGAGTTACTCTCCAACTAAGTGATAGTAACCGAGGGTCGCTGAGTGGAAGGTTCCTCTGAGATTAAAGCAACAGGGTGCTTTTGGAATCTTTTACAAGATTCTTCTTAAGATGACTCGATTGCTCATGATTCAGCATCGTGCCATATAAGGTAGAAAGGGTCATTAATTTTAGATCCTTTGACAGCTTGAGACACATAGAATAACTGTCCCAACTTTCAGGTAAACATTCTAAGAACTTTGTCAGCACTTCAAAGTTAGAATATTCATTACCAACAGTTTTTAGATCTATTATTAAACAGTTAAAACGTTGGTGTACTTCAGAGAGAGTTTCATTCTTACCACAAATGAAGCTTTCATACTGTTTTACCAGGTTGATCTTTCGAGAGTCTTGGACTTCAGAAGTACCTTCATACTGAACACAGATTGTGTCCCACATAGCTTTTGAGGTTTTCAGGTTCATGACGGAATGGTAGACTTCGTCAGGAAGAGCCATGGAGAGTATGGATCTGGCTTTGGTGTCGATAGCCACTTTCTTCTTATCTTCATCAGTCCACATATGAATTTCCTTAGGAATCAACCTTTCTGGAATAGCAGGTCTATTCTCAGCGGCTGGAACTGCAACATCAATTCTTACAGGAATATATGGGTTGTTTTCAAGATAATAAGGCATAGTAGGGTCTACACCTTCTAAAAAGAGAATCATCCTATTTTTTTCCATAGATTAAAATTATCTCTGGAGAATCTAGGGGGTTTTGCAAGAGAACCGTTGTCAATATAGTTTGTGTTTGTGTTGGTAGCCATATTCAGAAATAGCAAGGAAGAGAAATCCTATTATAGATCAGATATTGTTTATGAGATTAAACAAATCTGCTCTGATACCACTTGTTGGTCCCGAAGGGCTATACAAGTTTGTAGAAGGGGGGAGGGGTTGAATACCAACACACATATTTTACTTTTCTAAATTGTTTATTGATAAATCATTAACAATTTACAGCTTGTTGCGGAACAAGATTAAGGATAAACCTAAATCTAAACAAGTTGGAACACTAAGTTTTCTTGCACTAAGAAAGAGAAGGAAATTACTAATAATAACCTATCTCAAGATAAGGAGGATGACTTGACCAGAGTTAGCAAGTGACTCGTCCAGAGTTTTTGAGTGCTTCAAAAATGAAGCTGGAGACTTTCTTATATACTGCATGCATTTAATGCATGGCAGTTTATACTTTACACGTAGCAGCAGCTCATTGGTTGTATGTCATTGACCTTTATTGATAACCTTAGTAGCCGCATGTTTGAACAGTGTAGTATCAGAGTGGTTGTATGATTTCAGACAATAAGGAGGTTCTTTTTTGACATATCGTACGGAGTCGTGCAAGGGTGGTTAAGACAAAAGTACTTTGTACGGAGGACTTCATGATCATCTTACGTTGATTCAGCGCTTTATCATTCTTTATCAGTGAATGACAAAGTTCAGCGATAGCTGAAGTCTTGTACTTGATACTTGACGTTGAGTGGACAAATCTGAGTCTTCGCTGATCCGCATCAGTTCATTAGGAGACTTGTCGCTGGTTCTTGAGCTTGATCTTCGACTTCAGCGTAGAACCTATGTTGACGTGAAACTTGTCTTCAGGGATCATAAGTAAACAACTAACTTATCAGCGATCACCATAAGGACTGAACAGGCTCAGAGCATTATGGTGAACAGTGTTTGCTGAATGTTTAATCTAAAGAACGAGAGTTACTATCAGTGGTACTATAAGGTCTTAGTACTTATCAGCGATAGTGAAACTCTAATATATTGTTTACTTACAATTTTCACTAAGTATATAAGAGAGGGTCATTATCAAATCACTGAGGGTTTGGATCAACAATCTCCCCCTATTTGATTATGACATAGCAACAGAGAAAATTGCTATTTAATGAAAACATAAGGATAAACAGAACTCATAAAATATTTGTCCCTTTTACTGTTTTCTGGGATCTTTTCTGTACTGGTGGAGTAAAGTACTTTCGCTGAAATCTTTCTTTAAACTTCGTATCAGATTACAAAGGGAAGTGGAAAGATTACAAGTACAAGCGAAATAAATTACAAGTACAAAAGAATAACTGATAAAATAGAAGAATAAGGCAATCTTATCAGCTTATAGAGGTTCTTCCTTAATGAGAAGTTCATCAAGGGTCTTTGATGTGGGAATCATCCAGTCAGGAACCGTTTCTCCTTGATTCTTTTTGTTCAGAGCTTCTTCAAAAATCAAGGGTTTAAGATGCCGTGCCTGAATGTCGCGTTTGAATTCACACCAGTAGATGAGATCTTTCAGCTGTTCGATGGGAGTGATGGGAAGTTTAGATATACGTTGAAAACGTTGTCATCCACCATAGTCAATAAAGAATATCCCATAGGGTTTGCTTATGACTTTCCCAGGGATGAAAGTCTCACCAGGAGGAAGAGATGTGTCAAGTGCGGAAAGGTCAGGTTCTGGACCAAGAACTTCAACACGAGAAAAACCAATACCTGTTTCGTTCCGTATAAGAGGACCTGAGTCTGAAGGTTTAGACTTTTTCTTTGCAGAGGCCCTTCTTTTCTGATTTGCGAGAGGAGGAGGAGGAGGTATATCCACACAAGAAGATACTAAGTCGATATGTTGATTTATCAGCTTTTCGAAATGATCCTTGTACTTAGATTGAGACTTCTGGATGACTAATCTGATCTCCAACCATTCAGAGAGACCGTACTTCGTGATGGCTTCAGCATAGAATTTTTCGTACTGTCCGTTCTCTCTGAATATCTCGATTTCAGCGATTGAAACTTTGAGGGTTGATTTTCCAGTGATCACCATAAGGACTGAACAGGCTCAGAGCATTATGGTGAACAGTGTTCGCTGAATGTTTAATCTAAAGAACGAGAGTTCCTATCAGCGGTACTGTAAGGTCTTAGTACTTATCAGCGATAGTGAAACTCTAATATATTGTTTACTTACAATTTTCCCTAAGTATATAAGAGAGGGTCATTATCAAATCACTGAGGGTTTGGATCAACACTCGGTTCTAATCCGTTGCGCGTCGTGACTTCCTCCTCAATCGATCCTAAATCGTGGCTCCAAAAGCTCCGAAAAACCTCTAAAAATCGCCTCCAAGTCGCTGCCAGTCGTCGTGTGCGAGATGATGACCTAAAATCCGGAAAACACAACAATATAACAAACGAGCAGAGGGCCCCGCTGTTTTGGCCGGGACTTGCAAACCGCGCAGGAAACCGCGCGGTTTTCTGATGTGTTTCTGGGTCAGGTTTGTTTCGTGGTTCGGGCACGGGTCTTGGGCTTGGATCTCGGGCTTCCGTTGGGCTTCGTTTATACTTGTTTTGGGCTCTTTTTCGCTACTTTTCCTCGATGTTTGTCTTCCTCCGGAATACCTGCACATTTTACTCGATGAACCGTAAAACTCTGCCTTTTTGCTAGAACACAAGCCAATCTCATTGGTTTGAGAACTGAAAATAACGCCAAAAAGTGGCGTTATCAGTATTATAAAACATACCTTTTAACACCCTCCCTCAATCTTGACATCTGAACAAATCCAACATATGTAACTTTTCACAAAGATAATTATGTTGATTTATTCCTAAATATTTCGTGAAAATATCTGCTGGATTTTCAGTGGAAGGAACCTTAACTGTTTTCAGCAACCTAGATGCAACCTTTTCCCTTACCTGGTGAACGTCAATTTCAATATGTTTTGTTCGTTCATGGAAGACTGAATTGTTTGCAATCTGAATTGCTGATTTGTTATCACAATTCAGATCTACTGGAAGTAAATATTTTAATTGTAAATCTTTCAAAACACTGAGAACCCAGATAATCTCAAATAGAGCAGATGCCATTGCTCTATATTCTGAATCCGCAGAAGAACGAGAAACAGTGGTCTGTTTCTTGCTCTTCCATGAAATCATGCAATTGCCTAAGAAAAGGCAATAACCAGTAACAGATCTTCTTATGGACAAACACTTGCCCCAATCAGCATCGACAAAAACTGTTGGTCCCGAAGGCCTATACAAGTTTGTAGAAGGGGGGGGGGGGGGGGGTTGAATACAAACACACAGATTTTACTTTTCTAAATTGTTTATTGATAAATCATTAACAATTTACAGCTTGTTGCGGAAACAAGATTAAGGATAAACCTAAATCTAAACAAGTTGGAACACTAAAGTTTCTTGCACTAAGAGAGATAAGGAAATTACTAATAATAACCTATCTTGAGATAAGAGATTGAACTTGTCCAAAGTTAGCAAGTTACTTCAAAAGAAGTGGGTTCATCTCTTTATATACTGCATGCATTTAATGCAAGTCAGTATACATTTTACACGTGTCATCAGCTGGTTGGTTGTATGTCATTGACCTTGGTTGACAACCTTAGTAGCCGCATGGATGAACAGTGTAGTATCAGAGTGGTTGTACGATTTCAGACAATCGGAAGTTTTTTCTGACATTTCGTATGGAGTCGTGCAAGGGGGGTTAAGACAAAAGTACTTTGTACGGAGGACTTCATGATCAACTTTCGTTGATTCAGCGATTATCATTTTCTATTCAGCGAATGATAAAAGTTCAGCGATAGCTGAAGTCTTGTACTTGATACTTCACGTTGAGTGGACAAATCTGAGTCTTCGCTGATCCGCATCAGTTCATTAGGAGACTTGTCGCTGGTTCTTGAGCTTGATCTTCGACTTCAGCGTAGAACCTTTGTTGACGTGAAACTTGTCTTCAGGGATCATAAGTAAACAACTAACTTATCAGCGATCATCATAATGACTGAACAGACTCAGAGCATTAATGATGAACAATGTTCACTGAATGTTTAATTTAAAAGAGCGAGAGTTCCTATCAGCGGTACTGTAAGATCTTAGTACTTATCAGCGATAGTGAAACTCTAATACATATTGTTTACTTACAATTTTCACTAAGTATATAAGAGAGGGTCATTATCAAATCACTGAGGGTTTGGATCAACAATCTCCCCCTATTTGATTATGACATAGCAACAAAGAAAATTGCTATTTAATGAAAACATAAGGATAAAAAGAACTCATAAAATATTTGTCCCTTTTACTGTTTTCTGGGATCTTTTCAGTACTGATGGAGTAAAGTACATTCGCTGAAATCTTTATTTAAAACTTTGAATCAGGTTACAAAGAGAAATGGAAAGATTACAAGTACGAGCGAAATAAATTACAAGTACAGAAGAATAACTGATACAATAGAGAAAAAGGGCGATCATATCAGCTTATAAAGGTTCTTCCTTGATGAGAAGTTCATCAAGGGTCTTTGATGTGGGGATCATCCAGTCAGGGACATCTTCTCCTTGATTCTTTTTCTTCAGAGCTGCTTCAAAAATCAAGGGCTTCAAGTGTCTAGCTTTGATGTTGCGTCTGACTTCACACCAGTATACGAGATCTCTGAGTTGTTCGATGGGAGCGATGTCTAGCTCAGAGATACGTTGAAAGTGATGATTTCCATAGTAGTCTAAAAAGAATATACCATAGGGATCACTTATAACTGTGCCAGGAATGAATGTTTCTCCAGGTGGTAGGGAGGTGTCAAGCATTGAGAGATCGGCATCAGGGCCAACAATTTCAGCACGAGAGAAACCAATGCCCGTTTCATTCCGAATATGAGGACCTGAACCAGAGGCTTTCTTTTTCTTATCAAAGACTTTTCTTGGTTGAGGAAGAGTAGGAGGAATATCCACAGCAGATGAAAGCAGGTCGATCTGTTTGTTCAAGATCTTCTCGACATGGCTTTTGAACTTTGAGCGCGATCCCTGAATGGCTAATTTTGTTTCTAACCATTCAGAGAGACCAAACTTTTCTAAGGTAGCAGCATAGAAGGTTTGCTTAGTTTCATCATCTCTGTAGACATCCACTTCAACAACAGGAACTTCAGCGTACAGTCTTCCTCTGATGTTTGCGTTGATGATTTTGGATGGTCTAGATCGATAGGTCAGCATTTGTTTAGCCCATTCCAAAGTCGTATCAGAGACCTTAGTCTTTTCTCTAACGATCTCTTGGGCATCATCCCATAGCTGACGTTGAACATCAATGGGAACTCTTTTCAGCTTGGGGTCTTTTATTGATCGTTGAGTAAGCTTGATGGCGTATTCTCTGTCTTTTTCTTCAGCTTCCTTTCTTTCAGCGATTAGGCGTTCAGCTCTGAGGTGTTCCTGGTATTCAGCTTTGGAAATTCTGAACTTTGGAGGAACTGAAGGAAGTTGATCATGCCTCAGAATGATTCGTTGATCCTCGAATCGCTTTATTATTTCCTCTCTTCTTTTCTGATCCTCTTCACTTAGCTTTTGAGGAGCTAAGGAAGGTCTGCCTCTGTGCGAGAGTAGCTGTTCTTCTGGTTCATCAGTCTCAGAGATTAAATCTAAGACTGGGATTATTTCTTCAGCGGCAGCTGGTATTATTGGTGAAGTCGCAGTTGTGGAGCCTTTAGCGATATCCTCAAACAGGGGAGAGGACTAGCTGAAACACAGCGATCTTACGAGTAAGAACTTGGGTAGAATCAGATAGAGAGAATTGGTTCAAGTGTATAGGCTTGGGTAGTAGACCTGATAGTGTATGATAGAGGAGGGATGGAGTGAGAGATGTTTAGCATACCTGACAAACCGGCTTTTCAAGCAAGATCATCAGATTGTCATCTTCAGCGACGCTTTTGCCTTTGCCTTTCTCAGCTCCAGAGGCTGAGGGCTTTGTCTTTGTCCGCTCCCCTGAAGGTTCATTTATCGAGATTCCCTTAAGAGCTTTGATCTTCGGAGCAGGTTTGACGATAAAGAAGTCATCGTCATCTTCGTCATCATCATCATCATTCTTTGGAGAAGAAGATGGTTCATCATCAGGGATGTCGACGACTTCATCATCTTCTGCTTCGGATTCAGTTTTCTCAGCTTCTTCTTCGAGTTGCTCCCCCTCAGATACAGAGGCGAGCTTCTCGGTTTCCTCAGGGTTTTCATCTCCCTGAGGTCCAGCGGTGGTTTCTTCAGTATTCGTCTTCTCTCCCCTGATAGATTCATCATGGGAAAGGTCTTCAGCGCTCTTGGCGAGGTCTTCAGCGCTCTTCTCCCCCTCTTTTTCATGATGACTGGGGGAGGAATGGGTAGATTCAGCAGCGTTGGTAGGTTCTCTGTCTTCTTGGCCAGAGAGACCTACACAAACTTCAATCTTTGCTAATCTGTCTTCAAGGCCAGAAATAGCAGGATTGATTTTCTTCAGCTCAGTGCGATCTTCCGCTGTGAAGTTGTCCGATGCAGGGACGGGGGCAGGAGCAGGATCAGGAGTATTCGCTTTGTGTAGCAGCTGCTCGATCATCGTTTTCATCGAACCAACATCGGTCTTAACAGAGCCTAAGTCAGTCTTCATAGTAGACATATCCCCATCTAGATGTCCAACCGATGTCTTCAGCGATGTAAATTCGCTGGACATGGACGAAACTGAGTTTTTGAGAGAGGTGTAGTCTGTGTAGATGTCAGCGAGCACCTTGGCGAAGTCGCTGAGAGTTTTATCAACCTGCTTCATGTCATCTGTGGATGCCTTCTTCTCCACCACCGTTGTCAGCTTGTTCAGATTCTCTCCAACGTTTGTTACAGCTGTAGAGTTATTGGAGAGAGTAGTGGTGACACCTGTCAGCTTTGTCTCCACGGACTTCAGAGAGGCGTTGATATCTCCCAAATTAGGACCTGTAACATATAAAAACTTGTGAACAGAGGAAAGCTCAGAAGTTTGGGGTTTAGTCACAGTGTTTATGGGTTGTTGTTTACCTGCAGGAGGATTGGTGAATTCATCGAAATCACGGGTTCCTGAGTAAAGTTCCATGTCATCTTCAAAAGTGCCCATGGATTGTTCTGCATGTCATGTCTTCATCATTCCTGGAGAATCAGCTTTAGGTTCCGAGGAAATGATGGCAGCTCCAGTTAGATCTGGAGTAGAGACCAAATGAGTGGAGGGAGGAGCGAAGGATAAGAATGGGGGTTGGGTTATGAGTTCAGCGTTGGATTCGCTGACAATCACTTCATCAGTCTTTTGAGAGACTGAAGGAGGTTGGGTAGGTTCCAAGTTTGTAACCTCAGCGTTTAGAGACGCTGAAGTTGGGATAAAAGGGATGGCTTGTTCAGGTGTGGCATAGCGTACCACTGAACGTTCCTTCAGCTCTGCAGAAAGAGCTGAGGAGTCTTCAGCAAGAGATTGTTGGGGTTGCTCCTTTGTTTTCTTGATCCTTTTAGAACCAAGTGGGGTAGATGAATGTTTCCTTTTCTTAGAAGGAGAGGATTTTGTGGCCAGGGTATCAGCGATGGGTATTATCGCTGAAGGAGCCACAGAATGAGAAGAAGAAGGGTTGAGAAAAGACAAGAGTGTAGAGAGACGTACCTCATTTACCGTCGGTTTGAAGTCAAGTATCTTTGGGCCGACCTGAGAGAGTTTCAGGTCACCTTCAGTTGGGTAGGGAACCCATGGAGGTCTGTCAGCGATGGTGTCCACCCTTAGAACTAGGTCATCATAGATAATCGATGCCCAGTCTATGTTGAGACCTTTCAGCAGTGCATAACCCATTGCTTGCTGAGGTTTAGCGGCTTGGTCAGAGGAGCCGCTCTTTGCAGTCATACAGCTGATAAGATGAGCGAAGATGAAATTCATCTCGCTGGGCATTTTCGATTTCTTGATAATCATCAGCTTCTTCTCGGCCTTCATGTCTCTGCCGATTTCCCATACATAGCCCATTGCATCGAAAAATGTAATGATGGCTTCCCTGTCTGAGTTTTTCTTGGGGTCAGGGAGGGGAACGAAAGGTTTTTCCTTGGTAGCTATTGGAAGGCTGAGAGCTTTGCGAATAATGGCAGGGGTGATCTTCATCGTGCCATATTCGATGTCGCAGAGTATGCAATCGATTGTTTTGGAGGGGTCTTTGGCTGAAGGTAGTTGAGAGTGTCTGGCTGAGTACCAGAATTGTGAGAGCAAAAGCTGATGTGCAGGAGGTGTTATGGTTAGGGCTGTGGAGATGCAGCAATTCTTTAGAAAATTCACAGCATCATCTAGACGTGTGACTTGCTTTCGAGGAGGAAAATGGAAAAGCGCATAGAGGTTGTTCACCTTAGTCCAATCCAGTTTATCAAGGGCAAACTTGACTTGAGGAGCCTTGAGGATGTCCACTTCCTCAGAATCAGCGGAGATGTTCTCAGCGGTAGCAGGAATGTCAGATGAAGCCATTTCTCTGTATTATCAGTTCAACCAAAGATGTTAACAAATAAGAATTATCTTAATGTGGAAAGAATTTCCATTAAGATGGTTCAAATTTTATCCATTTCATTCAGACACAAATGTCTTAATGAAGATTAGGGTTTTTCTTGATTTTAAGAAATGAAATATAAAACCCATTTATTCTTGTTATCCAGTTTTCTATGAAGAAAGAGATTCTGGAAAAACGAATGTGTGAAGAACAAGTTTAAGATTTTTTGCATTTAAACTTGAAGAACAACCATGAAATGGTTGTGTTCATAAAATCATGAAAGAAAATGATTTCATTTTAAGAAGTTCTTTTGTTTGATCTTGTTAAAACAAAGAGTAGATCAGAAACAAGTTATTTGCATTCGGTAAATAATAAGAACATATTAACCTTGATGTTTGATGAAGAAGATGATGAACAGTTCTTGAAGTTTTTGAAATCACAAATGCAACAGTGAGTTCTTTCTTGAGGAGGAAGATTGATAGCGTAAAAGAAAAATATAAACAAAGAATTTGTTTATATAGAGATTTTAGAAAGAGAAAATGTTGAGCGGGAAAAGATTTTCATCATGACACGGACACGTGTTTGCATTTGATTGGAAGTTTGAACGAGACGTGCAAACGTGTGTCAAGAAGAGAAAACGTGTCGGGGTTTTATCCGTTGTAATGACGTCACAACTGTCCTTTCATATTCTTGGTTGTCTCTGAGGTTTTGAAAAACTCAGGGATACTTTTGAAAACATGAAGCACTGAATGAAAATATTCAGTGAAGGTTTTAAGAAATTTCAAAATATCGCTGTTAAGGAAGAGATATTCAGCGATGCATTTTGTTTTGAAATCTTGCATTTTCATGCGATTGTCAGAGAGAGAAAACATACCTTGATATCAGTTTAACCAAGCTTTATTCAAAGAGAAGATGATTGAATAGGTTATACGAGTTGATTTTATCCTATCGCTGATTAATGTGAACCGCTGAAGATTTTATCCTTCAAAGTTCAGCATTCCAAGCTCGCTGATGAGAAAGTTGAATCTTGTCTCATCAAGAGGTTTGGTAAATAAGTCAGCTAACTGATAATCAGTTGGGATAAAATGAAGTTCTATATCACCATTCATCACATGATCTCTGATAAAATGATATCTGATTTCTATATGTTTGGTCTTTGAATGTAGTACTGGATTGTTTGCTATAGCGATGGCACTTGTGCTGTCGCAATAGATTGGAATTTTGGAGAGCTGAAGATCATAGTCTAGTAGCTGATTTCTCATCCACAAGACTTGAGAACAACAGCTTCCAGCAGCTACATATTCAGCTTCAGCTGTGGAAGTGGACACTGAATTTTGCTTTTTACTTGTCCAACTTACCAGCTATCCACCCAGGAGCTGACATCCTTCTGTGGTGCTTTTCTTATCCATTTTGCAACCTGCAAAATCACTATCTGAATAGGCGGTTAGATCGAATCCTAAATCTTTGGGATACCAAAGACCTAGATTCGTTGTACCCTTAAGATATCAAAAAATTCGCTTTCCAGCTTTCATATGAGATATCTTAGGTTCAGCTTGATATCGTGCACACAAGCATGTTGCAAACATAATATCGGGTCGGCTAGCTGTAAGATACAATAGAGAGCCGATCATCCCACGGTACAGCGTGACATTGACAGGAACACCTTTAGTGTCCTTATCAAGTGTCAGCGGTGGTGCCATAGGGGTTTTCATAGCTGAACTTTCAGTTAAGTCGAATTTCTTCAGCATATCTTTAACATACTTTCCCTGATTAATAAAAGTTCCTTTTTCAGTTTGCTTAATCTGAAGACCAAGGAAATATGTTAGTTCACCCATCATGCTCATTTTATACTCATCTTTCATTCTATCAGCGAAACGAGTACAAAACTCAGGGTTAGTAGAACCAAATATAATGTCATCAACATATATTTGAACTAGAATGATATGACCTTTCACTTTTAAAAAAAAAAGAGTTTTGTCAATCTTACCTCGCTCAAAATTTTCAATATGGAGATAAGTAGAAAGAGTGTCATACCATGCACGAGGAGCTTGTTTCAAGCCATAAAGTGCCTTATCCAGTTTATAAACATAACCTGGACGCTTAGAATATGAGAATCCTGGAGGTTGTTCCACACACACTTCTTCATTCAGCTTTCCATTTAGAAACGCTGACTTAACATCCATCTGATATACTTTGAAGTTTTTGTGTACATCATATGCTAAGAATAGACGAATAGATTCAAGTCTTGCTACTGGAGCAAATGTTTCGTCATAATCTATACCTTCCTCTTGTCTGTATCCCTGAGCAACAAGTCGAGCTTTGTTGCGGGTTACAGTACCATGTTCGTCCAACTTATTTCGATAGACCCATTTAGTGCCTATCACAGTTTTATCAGTTGGTCTCTGAACAAGTTTCCAAACTTTGTTTCTTTCGAATTCAGTCATCTCTTCTTGCATGGCGCTGACCCAATTTGGATCTTTGAGGGCATCATCTACTTTCTTTGGTTCAGTTAGTGAAATAAAATTTACAAATAAACAAATATTACCTGCACTTCGTCGAGTCTGAATCCCAGCGTTTGGATCACCAAAAATTTGATCAATTGGGTGATTTATAGTCCATCGCTGAGCCGGAGCGTGAGACGCTGACTCAACTTGAACTGGTGGAGTTGAAGATGAAGCTTCAGCGACGTCGGGAGTATCAGCCAAGAGAGGAATGGATGCAGTTGTCATTATATTCACTGATTGCTGAGAAGTAGATGGAATGTCTGAGACATTTGGTTCAGCGTTAGGTATAGTGTTTATAGGAACAGCTGAGACCCAAGAAGTTTCAGCTTCACTGTTCTGCATATTTGGAATGATAGGACTATCATCTTCTACTGGATGAGCATGAGTAGTGGTAATAACTTCTGAATCACCAAGATGAGAAAACATCCATTGATTCAGTTCTTCAGTATCAGCGGACGGTTTAGAGTTCGCTGAACGGGATTCGTCAAACGTGACGTGAATAGTTTCTTCTGCAGTTTGTCTTCTACGATTGAAGACTCTGAAGGCTTTGGAAACTGAGGAGTATCCAAGAAAGATTCCATCATCAGCCTTAGGATCAAACTTTCCAAGTGCATCTCTTTTGTTCAGTATAAAACACTGACATCCAAAGATGTGAAGAAAGCTGATTGAAGGCTTTCTCCCATGAAAAAGTTCATAGGCTGTCTTTTTGAATCTTTTGACTATCAGCGACCTGTTTTGCGTAAAACAAGCAGTGTTGACAGCTTCTGCCCAAAACTGAGTAGGCAGGTGAGAATCGTTGAGCATTGAACGTGCAGCTTCAATAATTGTTCTATTTCTTCTTTCAGCGACTACATTTTGTTGCGGTGTTCTCACTGAAGAAAAGTTGTGAGAAATACCCTTACTCTCAAGGAAGGAATCAAGAGAACTGTTTTTGAATTATGTCCCATGATCACTCCTTATTGAGCGAACGGTCAGATTGTTCAGGGTTTCCATCTTCCGAACAAAATTGATGAGTTCTTCAGGGGTGTCACTCTTAGAACGGAGAAACATTACCCAAGTGAAGCGAGATAATTCATCAACTATGACCAGCATATATTTCTTTCCAGCGATGGATTGTTTGTTAACAGGGCCAAACAAATCCATATGGAGTAGTTGTAGGGGAGATGACACTGAAGAAACTTGCTTTGACTTAAAGCTTGCTTTGGTCTGCTTCCCTTTTTCACACGCTGAACATAACGACTCTTTGGCATATGAATGCTGAGGTAGACCAGTGACTAACTCTTTTGATGAAAGAGTGTTCAGTGTCTTGAAATTTAGATGAGATAGCCTCTTATGCCATAGCCAGTTGACATCAGATGAGGCCTTTGAGAAGAAACAAGAGTTCTCAGTGGTTGTTGAGTCCATGTTTATTACATAAACATTTTCCAAACGATAACCGCTGAGAGCTATCTTCTCCTTTTTGTCAGTGACAAAGCAGGATTCCTTAGTAAAGATTACTTTGTTATCCATATCGCAAAGCTGACTGATGCTTAGAAGATTATGCTTCAGCCCTTCAACATATGCGACTCTTCTGAAGGAGGTTGTACCATTTGAAAGTACACCATACCCTCGGGTATGTCCTTTTCCATTTCCACCGAAAGTCACAGAGGGACACTTCTCTTCCTTGTATTCAGTGAGAAGGCTTTTCTTTCCAGTCATGTGTCTAGAGCATCCGCTATCGAGATACCAGATACCATTCTTAACCTGCAATACAAAGGAAGATTAGTTTTTCTTGGGTATCCACTTTACCATGTATACACATTTGTCAGTGGAAGTAGTTGGAATGGAAGATTCAGCAGTCTTCGCAGCATTTGAAGATTCAGCTTTGTCTTTCTTCACTTTGGTTAATTTCTTAACTTCAGTGGTAGGATTCACCTTGACCTGATTTGCACCAGGGTTGGTCTTCTTTGCCTTGGGGGCAATCTTCACCTTAGCTATCTTTTCAGCTTTGGTGGCTGTGGGGCACTTACTAGCAATATGATCGGTAAGTCCACAGTGATAACATTTCCTATAACTAAAAGTAGTTCTAGGACCATTTGAATGTTGAGCTTTTAATTTCAAATTAGAAGTGCCAGCACCAAGTAAACTATTGGCTTTAGAAATGGGATGAACATTTAGTTCTTCAGATTTCTTACCAAGGACATCCAATCTGAGTCTAGGAGTAGATCGCTGAATAGATCCAGAGATCTGCTTCCTTGATCCAGAGGGATGAGCCAATGAAGCTTTAGAAGCATTCAACTTTGGTACTAAGGTACCCTTCTGAGGATTCTGGTAAATAACAATTACTTTACCTTTGTCTTTAGAGATAGAGGTAGGTTTTGAATAAACCATTTTCTCCTTGCCTTTTGAGGAGGTAGGAGTTTCCTCAGGGATTGGTGTAACGGACGAGGAGCAATGAGAAGATGAAGTATCAGCGACTGAGGATACGAACGTTCCAAATTTAAGCATTGAACGCTCAGTGGTTGGTTTTGGAGTATCATATTTGTAACCTAAACCACGTTTATCACTCAGGGGAATCTGAGACTTTATTATCTCAGTGATCTTTTTGAAGAATTACACCATCCTTCAACAGTATCTTTTTCAGCCTTTAATGCAGCGATAGCTTCTGCTCGTTCGATTTTGACTAGCTGATTTAGATATACTTGATCTTTAAAATCTTCTTCAATTTTAGAAAGCTTTTCTATTTGAAGGTGGCAGTTTTTAAGCTTTTCAGCGAGATCAAGATTTTGGTTTTCAACCACAGTTTTGCCGTTCATGGCTTCGTATAAACTTCTAGTCAAGAGATCGATCTTACGGAGACTATCAGCTTCATCAATATTTGCAATATTGGTAAAGAAAGAAGGTGATACCTGAATAGCAGATGTTGAAGTGGAGGGAATGTCTGAACTTTCTTCCTCTTCTTCAATCTTGGCCATAAGACATAGATTTGCTTCATCATCTTCAGAGTCAGATGATGATGCTTCTTCATCAGAAGCAGCCCAATCATAGTCAGCCATCAGGCCTTTATTCTTCTTCTTAAAGCTTTTCAGCTTTGCATATTTTTCTTTCAGCTTTGAATATTTGTCATCTTTATTCCTTGGAACAAAGGATTTCTTTGTAAAAGCTGAGGGTCTAGAAACTTTCTTAGACCTGCACTCGTTAGCGAAATGTCCTGTCTTTTCGCAGTTAAAACAAGTAGCAATAGCCTTATCAACAAAAGCTGATGATCTAGGCTTGTCAGTTATGGAAAGAGGTTTGTTCTTTCTAAACATTTTCTTTTTGGCAAATCTCCTGAACTTCTTAGTTAGGAGAGCCAAAGATTCATCATTATCTGAATAATCAGAATTTGATGACCTTTCAGAGTTACTTTCTAACTCAGTGATAGTGACCGAGGGTCGCTGAGTAGAAGGTTCCTCTGAGATTAAAGCAACAGGGGTGCTTTTGGAATCTTTTACAAGATTCTTCTTAAGATGGCTCGATTGCTCATGATTCAGCAATGTGCCATATAAGGTTGAAAGGGTCATTGATTTTAGATCCTTTGATAGCTTGAGACACATAGCATAATTGTCCCAGCTTTCAGGTAAACATTCTAGAAACTTTGTCAGTGCTTCAAAGTTAGAATATTCCTTACCAACAGTTTTCAGATCTATAATTAAACAATTAAAACGTTGGTGAACTTCAGAGAGAGATTCATTCTTACCAGAAATGAAGCTTTCGTATTGTCTTACCAGGTTGATCTTTCTTGAATCCTGGACTTCAGACGTTCCTTCATACTGAACACATATTGTGTCCCACATGGCCTTTGATGTTTTCAGATTCATGACGGAATGGTAGACTTCGTCAGGAAGAGCCATGGATAGTATGGATCTGGCTTTTGTTTCTATAGCCACTTTCTTCTTATCTTCGTCGGTCCACTGAAAGATTTCCCTAGGGACCAGCCTTTCTGGAATAGCAGGTCTATTCTCAGCGGCTGGAATAGCAGCATCAATTCTTACAGGGATGAATGGACCATTTTCGAGATAGTAAGGCATAGTAGGGTCTACACCTTCTAAGAAGAGTGTCATCCTATTTTTCCATAAGTTGAAGTTATCTTTGGAAAATCTAGGGGGTTTAGCAAGAGAACCATTGTCTATATAATTTGTGTTTGTGTTGGTGGCCATTTTTAGATAATAGCAAGGAAGAGAAATATCTTAGATTAGATCTTGTTTATGAGATTAAACAAATCCGCTCTGATACCACTTGTTGGTCCCAAAGGCCTATACAAGTTTGTAGAAGGGGGGGGGGGGTTGAATACAAACACACAGATTTTACTTTTCTAAATTGTTTATTGATAAATCATTAACAATTTACAGCTTGTTGCGGAAACAAGATTAAGGATAAACCTAAATCTAAACAAGTTGGAACACTAAGGTTTCTTGCACTAAGAGAGATAAGGAAATTACTAATAATAACCTATCTTGAGATAAGAGATTGAACTTGTCCAGAGTTAGCAAGTTACTTCAAAAGAAGTGGGTTCATCTCTTTATATACTGCATGCATTTAATGCAAGTCAGTATACACTTTACACGTGTCATCAGCTAGTTGGTTGTATGTCATTGACCTTGGTTGACAACCTTAGTAGCCGCATGGATGAACAGTGTAGTATCAGAATGGTTGTACGATTTCAGACAATCGGAGGTTTTTTTCTGACATTTCGTACGGAGTCGTGCAAAGGGGGTTAAGACAAAAGTACTTTGTACGGAGGACTTCATGATCAGCTTTCGTTGATTCAGCGATTATCATTTTCTATTCAGCGAATGATAAAGTTCAGCGATAGCTGAAGTCTTGTACTTGATACTTCACGTTGAGTGGACAAATCTGAGTCTTCGCTGATCCGCATCAGTTCATTAGGAGACTTGTCGCTGGTTCTTGAGCTTGATCTTCAAAATCAGCGTAGAACCTTTGTTGACGTGAAACTTGTCTTCGGGGATCATAAGTAAACAACTAACTTATCAGCGATCATCATAATGACTGAACAGACTCAGAGCATTAATGATGAACAGTGTTCGCTGAATGTTTAATTTAAAAGAGCGAGAGTTCCTATCAGCGGTACTTGTAGATCTTAGTACTTATTAGCGATAGTGAAACTCTGATACATATTGTTTACTTACAATTTTCACTAAGTATATAAGAGAGGGTCATTATCAAATCACTGAGGGTTTGGATCAACAAAAACATTTAATTTAAAACTAGAAGACTTGGAAAAATTAACACCCTTACCAGGAGATGCTTTTAGATATCGTAAAACTCTAAGGGCAAGTCTCAAGTGAGACTGTCTTGGAGAATGCATGAACTGACTTAAACAGTGAACAACAAATGCTATATCTAGCCTAGTGGCTAACAGACAAATCAATTTCCCAACTAGTTTTTGAAAAGCAGTAAAATCCTTTGAAGGAGGATCTTTGAAATATTAAATGAACACATCTGTTACAATCAGGTTCGTATCCATGGGAGTACCAATTGGTTTAACTCCCAAATAACCAAATTCATTCAACAGTTCAAGACAGTACTTACGTTGTGACATACAAATCCCCTTTTCAGACTTTAAGATTTCTATACCTTAAAAGAACTTCAATTCTCCATGATATTTTATTTTAAAATTTGATTGTAAATGTTTCTTTACTTTGTCTATTTCAACTTTACAGTTTCCTGTTAAACTTATATCATTCACATATACCAAGAGAATAATGAAAACAGAACCAACATTTTTTGTGAACAAAGAATAGTCACAGGAGCTTTGAGAAAAACCATTTTCATTCAAACAAGTAGATAACTTCTCATACCATTGCATAGGAGCTTGCTTTAAACCATATAAAGATTTTACTAATTTACAAACTCTTTTTTCATAAGGAGAAAAGTATCCAGGAGGTAAAAACATGTAAACTTCTTCAGATAAATCACCATAGAGAAATGCATTATTTACATCTAACTGACATAACGACCAACCATACTGAACAGCTAAAGCAATAACGCAACGAACATTAACCATTTTAACTGCTGGAGAAAACGTTTCTTCATAGTCTAATCCCTCCCTTTGAGAGTACCCTTTAGCAACTAATCTTGCCTTATACCTTTCAATTTCGCGAGTGGATTTATATTTAATTTTATAAATCCACCTACAACCTATAGGCTTTCTACCAGGGGTAACTCAGTTAAAATCCAATTTTATTCCTATACAAAGCTTCCATCTCATCATTCATTGCATTTACCCAGTTTTGATTCTTAGAGGCCTAAAAAAAATTCAGGTTCAACGACTTTATTTAATGTGGATACAAAACAAAAATTATCTTTATTAAGAAAGGAATAGTTTACACCTTTTTCTAACCCATACTTGACTTTATCTTCAATGACATAATCAGTAAAATGTTTAGGCAAATTTGAAGGGCGATTTTATTTTCTAACAGTACCCTCAGAAGGGGAACTCAAAAGATCATCATAATTTCTAACATTTAAGGGACTAAAACCAATATCACCATGATCATCGGCAACCGAATCAGTACTACTAGAACCTTGTGGTTCGGCAGCCCTATTTGAAGGGTTAGTAATGCCAGATATTTCACTAGTAGCTCTTGTTAGCTCCAAATATTCTGAAATATTAGAAGTATTGAAAAATGGCCAAGTACAGAAGAACTTCCACAGAAGCTCTGCCGGGCATCTCAGAAGAATCAAAGGAAGTTTTGATCAAGAGTGATCAAAGACCGAGGAAACTACAGAAGGACGCTTTCAGAAGACCAAGACCGCAGAACCTCTGTTACCAATAACAGAGCCTCTGCGGACAACATCAGAAGACAAGGAACCAAGAAGATTTCTCAGAGGACCGAGCCTCAGAACCTCTGCCACCCTTGACAGAAGCTCTGCAGAAGTAAACAACCAAAGACTCGGAATCCGGTGAAGACTACTTTACAGAGGAACCAGACCGCAGAACCTCTGTAACACATTACAGAGCCTCTATGGTCCTCAAAAGACTAGGAAGATATTTATAATATCTTACTACTGTTCCAAGACCTGTTCATCAACTTGCATGGCAACTTGCCCTGTCCAACTTCAACACGTGTCAAACTCTGAGTGGACTCTATAGGGCATGATACAAAATAGACGTCTGCACCATTTAATGCATTTACCAATAGTACATCTGCTCCATTAAATGCGCATGGCTCAAACAACTGTTCACACCATCCAGTACACTATTCATGCCGTAAAAGGAACAGTGACCTACTTCATAGTCTTCTAAGAGTAGTATAAAAGGAAGACTCATGTTGAGTTCTTCCTAACATAAGACAACACACAAAAACAGAAAAACAAGAACACATAGCTTATGCACATTTAGAGTCATTTCTGCTTAAAGCTTTGCATACTCACTGTTCTTAAATCTGTTCCTGATATATATATATATTCAGTAAACTTTGAGATATTATTTCCTGCTCACTGTTTATTTATATTTGGTTCTAAATCTATCAAACATATCTGTTAGTTCTTCAAATACGCTTCCGCATCAAACCTTAAACCTGAACTAATAGATCTGATAATCTTGTTTAAAGCAAAACGGAAACCAACAATTGGTATCAGAGCAAAGCTTGGTTTTCAATATCAAGTGATCCTCGTTTAGACAAGATTCTTGATAGAAACTGTCTGTTCTTAACCTATTCTTCATTCCATCAAACAGATTCTGTTTTATTGCCATTTTCGATTTATTCGATCTGGTAACATCCAAGAAACTGTTTCTTTCGTTAAAAACTTCATTCAAAATGTCAAGACTAAAATTTAGTGCTGATGCTGATTTTCATTATTATTTTAAACTCAGCACAAATTTTAAGAAAATAATTCCTACTCTTGAGAAAGAATTAGAGGAAAGAAACAAGAATATTCTTATTGACTCAGACAACATTGCCAAGCTTGAAGAATCAGGTAAACTCCTAAACTGGGAAAATCTTGAACTGAAAAGGAAACTATCTAAGTCAGAAGAGCTTGGTAAAAAGGAGAAAGAGAAGTTTGAGGAAATTAAGACTGTTTTTAAAGAAGAGAAGAAAAGCCTTGAGCTTAAGCATCTAAACTTTTCTAAACTGATTTCCAACTTTGAAAAACTTATAATTAGTAAAAATGAAAAGTTTGGAAAAGAGAAAACTCTTCTTGAGACAAAGAATATGGAACTTTCTTTCAAAATCTCAAAATTACTTGAAAAGGAGAGGAAAGAGCAGGATTTTGAAAGAAAAGAGTTTGAAAAAGTGAAGAGAGAAGGATTTCAAACAAAGTGTTTGAAAGACAAGTTTGAGAAGGAAAGAAAGGACTTTAAAACTGAAATGTCAAATTTAACAAAGAGACTATCCGATTTGTCAAACAAGATTATGTTAGAGAAGAGGTATAAATCAGATCTTCTAAGAAAAATTGATTTAAACCTTAAAGAAAATGATGTTTTAGCTAAAAGGCTTAAAGACCTTGTCTTAGCAAACTCTTGTGCTAAAAAGAAAAATAATCCTGTTTACAAAAAGATGAAAATGGTTTGGAAAGTCAAAAACTCTATTCCTGACAAAAATGCTCCAAAACCATTTGTCTCTACAAAGCCTTCATCTTTTCATTCATATAAATGCTTTGATCTTCTGCTTCAATTAAGAAACCTTTTCTCTAAATCTTTCTGTGTACAAAATGGGTCAGTTCAAAAGAAAAATCCAAAGACCCAAAATGAGAAAAGTCATAGAAAGAAAACTGGCAAACCAACAGAGATTGGCAAACCAGAGGACCTAAAGACAGCTCCAAATCCTAACAAAAAAAGGACCCATTTGGATATGGGTACCAAAAGTTCTTTGATCTGTCTTGCAGCAGAAAAGGACTTCTGATCATTACAGATCAGGACTCGCTCTTCAGTAGATAAAGGACTCCTAAACACATCAGTTTAGGACTCGCACTTTAGTGAAAAAGACTCTTAAACAAATCAGTTTAAGACTCGAGCTTCATCAGAAAATGACTTCTGACCATTACAGATCAGGACTCACTCTTCAGCAAACAATGGACTCCTTAATACTTCTATTAAGGACTCAGGCTTCAAAGTACACTATGACTCTTAAACACTTTGTTTAAGACTCATCCTTCAAAGATTCTATACTTCACAGAGCCTCTGTGGAATTGCTCAGAACCTATGACAATCTCCACAGAACCTCTGATGAGGTTGACCTATGTTCTGTGCATTATTTATCTCTATTGATTCAAGCATAGGTCAAGGGGGAGCAGAAGGAGACCTCAAATTAATCTACAGAGATTGATCATTCAAGGGGGAGCCAAAGGAGGATTATGATCAACAAGAGTCTCTGTCGTCCAAACTAGACACTCTAAAAGGTATGTGTCGCACAAAATCTTTTTCCAAAAACAATTTTCCAGGACAAAAATTTCTAAATATGTCCTAAAAACAATGTTTAAAACCATAAAAACTTTGGATGATCAAAAAGTTTTATAAATTATTAGTTATTAGAAATTTCCTGTCATAGAGCCTCTGCTGGCTCTGGCAGAGGTCCAAAAACCTCTGTAGGATAATTTCTCTCTACTAAGGATTTATCGATCCTCTCCAATGTTTTTCAAACGTTTTTGGTAAAAGTACAAGCTTCAAGAGATAAAAAGGCAGGTTTCAAACCACAAAGATCAATCCTACAGAGGTTGTTAGATCAAGGAGGAGCGGAAAAGGAGACCTTGCTGAATCTACAGAGATTCATAAGTCAAGGGGGAGCAAAGAATGCGACAGAAGAGATCACATTCGCCGATCAAAAGGAAATAGGTTGGTATCTTGCCACAGAAGTCATAAGCCACATAGTTCTTTCAACCAAAGAACCTCTGTAGATCACTCAAATCATTCAAATGACTTCTGCTGCACAAAATCTTTGAGATTTAAAATTTTCTAGGACACCAACTTTCAAATAAGTCCTAAATACATTGTTAAAACTGATCAAAAACTTGGATGATTAAAAATGTTTATAAATTATTAGTTATTAAAATTTTCCTGTCACAGAGCCTCTGCTGGCTCTGGCAGAGGTCCAAAAACCTCTGTAGGATAATTTCTCTCTACTAAAAATTTATTGATCCTCCGTGTTTTTCAAACGATTTTCATTAAAGATACAATCTACAGAGATAAACATTTTTCAAAATCACAGAGCTTCTGTACCCACAGAGCTTCTGTAAAGATTTCCACTTGGGAATTTCTGTATCTGTAACGGTAACTTTTCTGTGGTGAAAATTTAAAACCCACGCGTTTTTCATTTAATATGGCCGCCCACGACGTCTCGTCGTCACTGACATTGATGACGTGTCAAGTTTTCATTGACGTACATATCACGTCGTCCTAGAAACTTGCACCACGCCGAATGAACTCGAGTGTGGACCTCAAATTTTATTAACTTTCTCACATTTTCACCGTTCCGAATTCTATCCGTTACCACAGTATAAAACCCAAGTTAAAATCACTTTCAAAACTTTACTATTCTCTCATCTTCTCCGGCGAACTTGCTTATTTCTTTCTGAAAAATCTAGAACTTTCAAACCTACAAATGGCTTCCAGTTCCAAATCTGCTCACGTTTCACCAACGAACTCTCCAACATCCTCACCGGTGCATTCTGAGCACTCCCACAACCCACACATCGCCGCCGATGCCGACATATATGACTCCGGCGACGAGGCATCCTTCGTACCCACTACCCACCTGCAACAATTTTTCTCAAATGACCATTTCGAGCAAACCCTTCCCATTAAATCGAACAACTGTTATCTTGTTCCTTCTCCTACGGCATTTGGCAAAGAACATGCCATCCTGCTAAACATCCTAAAGAACCACTTTCTTTACCCTCTTCTGAGCAAAACCGTTGAACAAATACCAGTACGTTACCTACATCAGTTTTGGCAATCTTGCCGTTATGACGCTGACACCGATTTGATCAGAGGCTACATTTCTAAACCTGACCAAAGTAAGAGCCTTGAACTGATGTTCAATCGCACCATGTTCTCATTAGAATTTGGCCTTCCAACAAGAGGACTCATGGGAATCAAAAAGTATGCACCCCAACCAACAAATGAAGAACTTATCGACTTTCTGCACATGTTAGGGTACAACCAACAGTTGAAAAAGAGGAACGATTTCCGCAGAGCAAGACTACCCCCTGTGTGGAATACCTTATTCTCCATCCTAAATCGTTGCCTCACGGGCAAAATCGGAAGCATCGATCAAAGCTCACCTCAAATTCTCTCAATCATGTATGGTGTGTATTATGATCTACCCTTAGATTATGCCACCATAATGATTCAAGAGATCATCAACACCATCGATCGCAAAATCGCCTCCCAGAAAGCCAAAATGTCTGATCACAACTGGTTACCCTCTCTACAGTTCCAGCGAATCCTCAGTGTACTTTTCGAACCCCTACTCCTTATCCAAAAATGGCCAATGGACGGTCCCAAACCTAAGCAATTTCCTATGTCCAAGAACACCCCTACAGAACATGAGGATGGCTACCCACACATCAGGCCACTATCAAAGGTAATGTTAGGTTATGCTAGTGATGAAGAACTAGTTAGTGAGTATACACGCGTTTACAGAACTCCTGAACCCAGTTCTGTAACACCCCCGCGTATAGGAATGCCCGTAGGAGGAAATGTAGTAGAGAAACTTACAGAAGAAGAATGGAAGATAAAATTGGCTAAACACAAAGCCAACCAGAAGAACTTCAGAGATATAAGGAAAGACCTCTACTCTTCAAAGAGGAAGTCTTCTGAGGGATCTAAAGAGAAGAAGAAAAAGGGAAAGAAAACCAAGACCCCTACAGAGGAACAACTTGCCTCTGCTTCTGCTATCCAACAAACTCCTGCAGAACCATCTTCTCCACCCACTGAACATCCCACAGAACCCTCATCTCCACCACAAATCCAAGGTCCCTCTGCCCCTCCCTCTTCCAAGAGAAAAAGAAAGTCAAAATCTACAGAGAAGGGAGCACCAAAACCAAAGAAGAGGAAATCAAAGAAGAAGAAACCATCTTCTCCTCTGCAATCAATTTCAGAGGGAATCGAAGAAGAACAACCTAAATCACAACCTCAACCTTCACCTCTGCAAACCCAAATAATTACAGAGGGTCGTGATACACTTCTGCCAAGACAAGAAACTGCAGAAGAAGAGGTGCAAATAGGTTTAGAGGATAGGGTAGAAACGTCTGGAGGAAAACAAAATGAAAAAGAAGATGCCGAAGTTGCAGAAGGCACACATCCCTCAACCCCTCCCAGTGTAACCCACACATCTGACACCGCAGGTCTAGCTGCAGAAGGTGTCATTGAAAAAGAGCAGCACAGCTCGAACCTCACCCAACCCTTCCAGCCAGAGGTTACTCTTTCAACCTCTGTGCCCACAGAAGCCGGGAAATCCATTCCTAGGGAGTCTCCTCAGAGGGACTCACCTATAGTTCGTGATCCATTGCCCCAGATCACACTAGAACACCCTACAGAGGAATTCGTTTCCTCTGACACGCACAATATAGGGCCAAAACTTCTTTCAGAGAGAAGTAGAGAGCACCATGACGAAGAGACTCTAGACAAGTCTCCAAGTCAACAGAAGAATATTCCGATACCCACCTCTGGAGTGGATTTGGACAATATTCTTCACAGAACTTCTGTAGAGACTGAAACTCAGGTTTCTTCTCGAGGATCAGATGGAAATCCTTCCACCCCCAACGTACAAACAAGGGTGAACGAAGGTGTCCCAGGAACAGGGACTCACTCTGGAGAAGGAGTTGTTCCTCTAGAGGTTACCCAAGAGGAACATGTTACGAAGGATGAGTTCCAAGCCTTTGTAACCTCTGTAACTCAAACATTGAATGAGTTGCAAAGCTCATTCACGTCTTTTACAGAGTCAACTTCAGGCGCGCTTACAGGATTAAATACCAAAGTGGATACCTTATCCACAGAGGTTAAAGCAGCCCTTGCAGAAATGAAGTCAACTACAAAAACTCCTGCTGCTACTGCCATCGCCTCTGCCACTAACATTGCCAAAACAACCGCTGCAGAGTTCGAGAAAAGTGCGACCAAAGCCTTCAAAACTTCGATCGCAATCTACTTTGAAACAATGAAGAAAAATGCAGCAAGGCAAGCAGCTCAAGACACCTGCAGAACAGAAGTTGCTGCTAAAAGAAGGCAGGATGATCCTGATGATGGAGCATCTGGTCATCCTGAGGGGGAGAAAACAAAGGAAACTACAGAGGCTGCTTCTGCAAAAACTACAGAGAAATCTGCAGAACCCTCTACGACAGAAACCCATAAGGGAAAACAACAGAGGCAAAACACCTGTTAGGACAACCTTAGGGGGGGGTAAAGGTTGTATTTAAAAATACTTCACAAATAAAAATCCTCTTATCAAGTTCAACAACAAATATTGTATGCACAGCAAAGATATAAATAAAATTAAGTGCACGACGGAAATATAAAGAGATAAGGGTAGAGAATATTGATACCGACACCGAGATTTAAAGTGGTTCACCACCAACTGGCTGGCTAGTCCACTTGCCGAGACACTTCTCGACACACTGATTCACTATAAGTGTTCTTTATGGTAGAACACAAACCTTGATACAATGATAATAAAATCTCTTGCTTTTGCTCGAGAACGTGAATCACTCACACTATTCAAATACTTACAAGAAAATATATCTCACAATGTTAAGCACTCTTGTATAAGTATAACACTTGGATATTGAGAATTTTATCACTCAAGGATATAAGAGTTTAGAGTGAAAATATGCAGCTCAAAATATCTCCAAGTTGATGGGTTAAGAGAATAAAAAATTGCTGAGCTTTTGTATTCAAGTTGCTGTTGGTTTTGCAATTGAAGTTGGTTGCATGAGAGTACATGTTGTTGTGAAAATCTGCATGAGATTTATATATGAAGCCAGCAACGGTCGAAAACCGCCCAACAACGTTGACAGACAAAAAAGCAGGTCAAACCTGCAAAAAGCAAAAAAAAAAGGTGACCGCCTGAAGAAACCAGGTCTGCACGAAGGACCAAAGCTAGAAAAGGCATAGATTGTTTTTTTGTTTCTTCCTAAATGGTCAACACCATTCTTTTTGTCAATCAACCATTTTTCAAGAAAAATTTTTTTTTTTAAAAAAATAAATAAATTATGTTGAATGACCAATGCTTGAAGAGGCAATCTGTATGTTTCTTTATTCTTCCAAAATGGTCAACACCATTCTTTTTGTCCATCAAAACAAAGGACCAAAAACGTAGCCTTCTCTCTCTCTATATATATATATATATATATATATATATATAAATTATTTTTATTTAATTAAAAAAAACTTTTGATATTTATTAAAATACTTTTTAAATAAAAACAGTATTTTTGAAATATCCAAGTGGTGTATTATTTTAGGGTGTTTATCATTATGAGATATAAATAATGACGACGTAAACGCCAGAATTGGACTCTTTAGATGAAATCTTCGTGTTGTCCAATTAACTGCACACTTGGATAAAATTGTTAGCAAACCAATAATACGGTGTGTTTGTAATCATCAAAATAAATATATAGAGATGTGGCACACTTGCACCAACAATCTCCCCCTTTTTGATGATGACAAACACAACCGCTAAACACGAGAGCATACTCGGTTTCTCTCCCCCTTTTGTCGAAGCAAAAAGGGTCAAGAAGGACGCTATGCTCCCCCTCGAGATATGCTCCCCCTCAAAAAATGCATATAATTAGGAGTAGCATTATCTCATGGGTTATACTCAAGCATGCCTAAACCAAGTCGTAATTTAAAGAAAGATTTTTTGTTTAGGGCTTTTGTAAAAATATCGGCCAAATTGTCTTCGGAATCAACTTTTTCAAGCACGATATGGCCTTTTTGAACATTATCTCGTAGAAAATGATGTCGCAACTCAATATGTTTGGTACGAGAATGTAAAATAGGATTTTTACTTAAGTTTATGGCACTTGAGTTATCACACATAATTGGGATTTTGGATTGACGTACCTCAAAGTCGGTAAGTGTGTGCTTCATCCATAGAACTTGAGCACACGCTCTTGCGGCGGCTACATATTCCGCCTCGGTAGTGGATAAGGCTACGGAATGTTGTTTCTTGGAAAACCAAGACACAAGCGAGAGACCTATAAAGGCACATACTCCACTAGTGCTTTTTCGATCAACCATCGAGCCACCAAGATCGGAATCGGTGAAGCATGTTACTTCGAGCTCGGGTTGTTTTGGATACCATAGTCCAAGATTCGTAGTACTTCTAAGATATCTAAAAATACGCTTGACGGCTTCATAGTGAGATTGTTTAGGCGAAGATTGAAAACGAGCACATAAACACACACTATACATGATATCAGGTCTACTAGCAGTTAAATACAGTAAGCTACCAATCATACCACGATAAATTTTTTCATTAAAATCAGTTCCCTCTTCGTCACGAGATAATTTTAGATTAGTGGTCATCGGAGTTTCAACAGATTTGACATTTTCAAAATTAAATTTTTTTAACATGTCTTTGCAATATTTTGATTGACTTATAAAAGTACCATTTTCACTTTGTTTTATTTGTAATCCTAGAAAGAATTTTAATTCACCTATCATGCTCATTTCAAATTCACTAGTCATTTTTGTAGCAAATTCATTAGAAAGATTCTCATTTGTAGAGCCAAAAATAATATCATCAACATACACTTGCACCACAACAATATCATTTTGAGCATATTTAACAAACAAGGTATTATCTATTTTACCCATAATATAACCACTTGTAATTAAAAAGGATTTTAATCTATCATACCACGCACGCGGAGCTTGCTTTAAACCATAAAGCGCCTTTTTTAATTTATAAACATGCGTCGGATTTTCAAAATTTTCAAAACCGGGAGGTTGGGAAACATATACCTCCTCATTTATAAAACCATTTAGAAAAGCACTTTTGACATCCATTTGATATAATTTAAAATTTTTAGCATTAGCAAAAGCGAGAAGCATTCGAATAGATTCTAACCTTGCAACGGGTGCAAAGGTTTCATCATAATCGATACCTTCTTGTTGATTGTACCCCTTGGCAACTAAACGTGCCTTGTTTCGTGTGACTTCACCGTTTTCATCTACCTTGTTACGAAAGACCCATCGTGTGCCAATAATGGTTTGACCGCTAGGGCAAGGAACTAAGTCCCACACATCATTCCTAGTAAATTGGTTTAATTCTTCTTGCATGGCCATTATCCAGTCCTCATCACCTAAAGCTTCTTCTATATTTTTAGGTTCTATGGTTGAGATAAAGGCGTGAAAGGCACAAAGGGTATGGATTTGTGATCTAGTCGTTCTTTGGTTTAAGTCACCTATGATTTGATCTACGGGATGACCTCTAGATGTTCTAAGGTTAGGATCATCTACTCCTTGTGGAACATAACATGGAGGGGCATCACTAGATTCTACATTGTTTGTAAGAGATTGGGTACCTAAGTCCAAGGTTCTAAGATGTTGGGCTAAGGCATCTCCTTCACAAACAATATCGTTTACTAAGGGTACACTAGGTTTAGGAGGACTTTCATCAAAGCTTACATTTAGGGATTCTTCTACAACCATGGTCTCTTTATTAAGAACTCTATAGGCTTTGCTATTCCAAGAATAACCTAAAAATACTCCCTCATAGGCTTTTGGGTCAAATTTGGTCAAATAAGATTTGGTATCTAAAATAAAGCACTTACAACCAAATACCTTAAGATGGGCTAAGGAAGGCTTTCTACCACGTAGGATCTCATAAGGGGTCTTATTTAGGATACTCCTAATTAACACACGATTAAGGACATAGGTTGCGGTAGCTACGGCATCACACCAAAACTTTTGGGGAACTTTATGTTCATTTAGCATAGTCCTACTCATTTCTTGTAGGGTTCTATTTTTCCTTTCCACAACCCCATTAGATTGAGGAGTGCGAGGAGCCGAAAAATTGTGCGTTATACCATATTTATCGCAAAACGCACCAAATTGAATTTCATTGTCGAATTCGCGTCCATGGTCCGTACGAATCGAAACAATCGTACAACCTTGTTGGTTTTGAATTCGTTTTCCCAAAATCTTAAACTTTTCAAAAGCTTCATTTTTATGTTTTAAAAATAAAGTCCACGTATATCGGGAAAAATCATCTACAATTACTAGAGTGTAATAATTTCCTCCAAAACTTTGAATGGCCATAGGGCCAAAAAGATCCATGTGTAAAAGTTCTAAAACTCTTTTAGTTGAAATCACATTTTTTGATTTATGAGAAACATGAGTTTGTTTGCCGACACGACATGCATCACAAAAATGATTATCAAATTTTAATTTTGGAAGGTCACTCACAAGCTCCTTATTTTTCAAATTTTGGATTAATCTAAGGTTAGCGTGACCTAAACGTCTATGCCACAAAGTCGAATTATCATATACGGAAGTTAAACAAACATTTTCATTTACATCAGTCTTACAAACATAAAGATGTCCTTTTATAACCCCATTCAAAAGAACTTTACCATTTTTCAGAATTTTGCAAGAGTCTTCTTCAAAAACAACAATTATACCATTTTTGCACAGTTGACGAACACTTAGCAAGTTAAATTTCAAATTATCAACATGCGTAACATCTAAAAATGTAACATTGTTGCAAGAAATTGTACCTTTCCCAATTACCTTTCCTTTGGAGTTTCCTCCAAAAATTACTGGTCCACCATCACATGACTCATACGATGAAAAAAGATTACGGTTTCCGGTCATGTGACGTGTGCATCCACTATCAAGAATCCAATCCATATCAAGATTTATCTACAACATTTAAAGTACAATTTTTATGGTCCCCACATCTTATGGGTCCTTTGAATGTTAGTCTAGAAAGCATAAAAAAAAACACATATAATAAAAAAATATATTTTCACAAAACATATACAGACAAGAAAATTATTTACTCAACCCTTTTCGGTAGCTCTACTTGGAAGCGACCAGGAAAGACGGTGAGGGTTGTAAGCGCGAAGGCACTTTAAAAACCGACCTCATTAGAATTCGAAGAATTCGCCTTTATCTTTCCTAGACATCGTATCCAAATAGGTGAGCCTATTCGGAGTTGATTCATAATTTTCAAACATATAGTATATATATATATATATATATATATACATGTATATAGTATATATATACAAAGAAAAATTAAAACCATAAACGCATGCCGCCGGGATTATCAACACTAAAAGAGCCTTTAGGAATCCATTTTGGTACCATTTTAATTTTACGATCATATTTATCAAAGACGTAAAAAGGAGCATGCATATTCACATTATTTTTTGGTCTAGAAAATTTACTATTATACATGCATGCATAAGGTTTTCTAGACTTATAATTTACATTATTTATGTTAGACATATATGAGGATTTTTGCACATATGGTTTTCTTATTTCAACATTTTTAGGTGGTTCAAAAAATCTTTTGATAGGCATACATAAGCATTTATCTTTACACGAATTGGAACCAACGCCTTTTCTACAATTGGTGCTATTTGACATATTTAACATTTTGAGCACTTTCTCATTACTACTTTGAAAGGCATGTGCTAACAAATTATCTTTTTCATGTTTATCACATTTTTCTTTTAAACATGCATTTTCCTTTTTAAGCATATCACAATTAGCACATAAAACATTTTCAACTAATCTTTTCTCAAAGCATGCAATTTTTTTATTTAAAAAGTCACAAGAATTGCAAACATATTTTTCACTTAATTTATTTTCTAAATCTAAGATTTTTTCATTATCGCATGCAATTTTTTGTTTGCTATCATGAATTTCTTTTTTACTTAATAATAGTTCTTCCTTTAATTTTGCGTTCTCATCTTTATAATTATTTGTAAGCATAACCATTTTTTGAAAGGCATCATTTAACATATCAAGATCATCATCACATTCATCATCGCTAGAACAGTTTGAGTAACACGAGTTTACCTCATCGTCGCTTTCCGCCATGAGACAAATGGCTTCATACTCATCTTCATCTTCACTTGCGCTCCACGCGCCTCCAACGAAAGCTTTCTCATTCTTGTTTTTAGTTTTATTTCTTTTTGGACACTCGTTGGCATAGTGATCCTTGTCTCCGCATGAGTAGCAAAAACCCTTCTTTTTCTTGGCTTCTTCATCACCGCTTGATTCGCCATTTTTATTTATTTTGTCGTTCCGTTTATGGAACTTTCGGCTTCGGTTTTCTCCACCACGGCGGTAATCTCCTTTTCTTTGAAACCTATCATTTCTTGAAAACTTCTTGTTAGCTAAAAATTTAGAAAAATTTCTTACCAACATGGCTACATCGTCAAGATGTTCGGGTTGATCCTTCGAGGAGCTAGCTTTCTCCTTCTTTTTCTTCTTCTCCTTCTCGTCACTTGAGGTTGAAGCTTTAAGCGCCAAAGATTTCTTTTTATCGTGCTCCCGATCTTTGTTCCTTTTTAGTGCAATTTCATGCACTTTGAGATTTCCAATGAGATCATCTAATTTCATCATTGAGAGGTCACGGGAGTCTTCCAACGATGTGATTTTCGGCATCCACTCCGGAGGAAGCGCTCGAAGAATTTTTCGCACGTAATCTTCGTTAGGATAAGTTCTACCAAGACCTTTCAAGCTCACCATGATAAGGTTAAAACGTTTAAACATAGAGTCGATTGACTCATCTTTTAACATCTCAAACATTTCATAATCATGTACAAGAATATTTATTTTTGAGCTTTTGACTTGAGAATTTCCTCTATGAGTATTATTTAGATTTTCCCAAATATCGTGAGCAGTTTCACAAGAATAGACACGTTCAATCTCATCTTTAGTAAGAGCCGAAAAAAGAATATTTTTGGCTTCAAAATTTAAGCAAACCCAAGCATCCTCAGCGGCGGACCATTCCGCTACTGGTTTTTCACTGATAACTCCATCTTTGGTTTTGGTGGGTTTATAATCTCCATTTTTAATAATGTCCCAAATTTTTCGACTTTTGCCACGAACGTAGCATTCAAAAAGATTTGCCCAAAGACCAAAATTTTCGGTGTCAATTTGCGGAATCTTTGTAGAAATAATTCCCTCAGAGGTTGCCATTTAAAATAGGAACAAGTTTTAAAAATACAACGATTTTTTTTAAAAAAAAACTTGCAACCTGCTCTGATACCAATTGTTAGGACAACCTTAGGGGGGGGTAAAGGTTGTATTTAAAAATACTTCACAAATAAAAATTCTCTTATCAAGTTCAACAACAAATATTGTATGCACAGCAAAGATATAAATAAAATTAAGTGCACGACGGAAATATAAAGAGATAAGGGTAGAGAATATTGATACCGACACCGAGATTTAAAGTGGTTCACCACCAACTGGCTGGCTAGTCCACTTGCCGAGACACTTCTCGACACACTGATTCACTATAAGTGTTCTTTATGGTAGAACACAAACCTTGATACAATGATAATAAAATCTCTTGCTTTTGCTCGAGAACGTGAATCACTCACACTATTCAAATACTTACAAGAAAATATATCTCACAATGTTAAGCACTCTTGTATAAGTATAACACTTGGATATTGAGAATTTTATCACTCAAGGATATAAGAGTTTAGAGTGAAAATATGCAGCTCAAAATATCTCCAAGTTGATGGGTTAAGAGAATAAAAAATTGCTGAGCTTTTGTATTCAAGTTGCTGTTGGTTTTGCAATTGAAGTTGGTTGCATGAGAGTACATGTTGTTGTGAAAATCTGCATGAGATTTATATATGAAGCCAGCAACGGTCGAAAACCGCCCAACAACGTTGACAGACAAAAAAGCAGGTCAAACCTGCAAAAAGCAAAAAAAAAAAGGTGACCGCCTGAAGAAACCAGGTCTGCACGAAGGACCAAAGCTAGAAAAGGCATAGATTGTTTTTTTGTTTCTTCCTAAATGGTCAACACCATTCTTTTTGTCAATCAACCATTTTTCAAGAAAATTTTTTTTTTTTAAAAAAATAAATAAATTATGTTGAATGACCAATGCTTGAAGAGGCAATCTGTATGTTTCTTTATTCTTCCAAAATGGTCAACACCATTCTTTTTGTCCATCAAAACAAAGGACCAAAAACGTAGCCTTCTCTCTCTCTCTCTATATATATATATATATATATATATATATATATAAATTATTTTTATTTAATTAAAAAAAACTTTTGATATTTATTAAAATACTTTTTAAATAAAAACAGTATTTTTGAAATATCCAAGTGGTGTATTATTTTAGGGTGTTTATCATTATGAGATATAAATAATGACGACGTAAACGCCAGAATTGGACTCTTTAGATGAAATCTTCGTGTTGTCCAATTAACTGCACACTTGGATAAAATTGTTAGCAAACCAATAATACGGTGTGTTTGTAATCATCAAAATAAATATATAGAGATGTGGCACACTTGCACCAACAACACCTTTATCTCACCAGAGGATGCACCAACCACAGAACCTAAGGTAATCAATCTTTCATCCTCATCCTCAGAACAAACTCCACCCTCACCCAAAGAACCAACACCAACCTCACAACCAATCCCGCACAAAACTAGAGTCAAAACCATAGCTCGAAATCTCCAAAGACCAAAACGCTCTGCAGAGTTCATTCTTCGCAGAATGGAATTTGTATCTGCTTTTCAATCAGCAAACCGTTTTGACATTCCACCTCCAAGACCCGAAGACTCCTCACCAACAGAGACCTCACAACCCGAAGTATCAAAACCTTCAGAGGCAACAACCAAAACATCAGAGTATTCAACCCCAAAACCCACAGAACCTCCAACTGTCAAATCAACAGAGGTTCCACCCACACAAATCCAAAACCCAATATCTGAAACTTCAAAGCCAAAAGATAAAGGCAAGGGAATAATGGCAGAAGAAGAGCCAAAGAAGAAGATGCCAGTTGCAAGAGAGAAGTTGATGAAAGGTGCCTTTAATGCCTTCGTCACTCCTAAACCCGAAGAGGAAGACTGGGCATTCAACTTGAAACCTCTGTCAGAAAACCCAACCCTGGATCCCACAGCTAAGGTAACAGAAGGTAGAGTAGCAGACATCACTCGAAAGATGGATGAGCTAAGGAGACCAATTCCAAGATCTACTTCAACCATTGAACAAATGGAAGAACAAGTCTACAGTTATCTCTACAGACAACACTTCCAGAGCGATCTGCCAGCCCATGTCCGAGATCAGAAGCTCAGAGAGGAATTCGATGCAATCTTCACCTCTACAAAGTCAAAACCAGTCAATCAAGTTTACTCCATTCACAAAATAAAGAAGGTAATCTATTGCAAATACTCCAAAATGAGAACCTATACTCATACGGTGTATACCATCTGGAAAGTCAAAAGGTCTGACAGATCAGAGAATCAATTCTCTGATGCTGATATCCGAAACCTCAATCCCTATGACTTACCTGACCTTCTGCAATGGACAAAAGACAACTTCAATGACGACTGCCACAAAAGGTCTTATCGAGTTCTCAGAAAGGCGATGCGTGAAAAGCTCCTAATCCACAGCATGCTCGATATTCAACTAGCCATAGATCTGGGCATAACTACTCTAAGTATCAGACCACCAGAGGATTTCTGCCCACCCAATGCCATACCCAATTCAATCATCAAAACTCCAAGGTACGGGTTAGTATTCAAGAATCCTGCTGATCAACTGAAACTGTTTGTGACAATGGACTGTCAAAAGTACACAACCCATACTCTGAACATGTTCAGAAAGATACTAGAGGAGAATAAAGCAACAGAGCTTATGAACGAAGAATCTGCTCTGATGATGATCAAAGAGATTGATGCTACACTCGGCTTACGAAATCTCTGCCTCAAATTCTATGAAGAACTCAAGGAAGTAGGAAAAGACAACAAAAAGTTCGACGACTTCCCAAATGCAAAAATCTGAGTCTCTTCAAAGAATCTCTGTCAACGTTTATTTTTGTGTACTTAAATGTAAATACCTCAGGCATAAATTCCAAAATGAATGAAATAATCTTCTGAGGTATTGTTTAACCTCTTCTTTACTTAGGTTAAAATGCATAAATTCAACCTTCTATTTTTCAATACTTAGGGGGAGATTGTTAGCTCCAAATATTCTGAAATATTAGAAGTATTGAAAAATGGCCAAGTACAGAAGAATCAAAGGAAGTTTTGATCAAGAGTGATCAAAGACCGAGGAAACTACAGAAGGACGCTTTCAGAAGACCAAGACCGCAGAACCTCTGTTACCAATAACAGAGCCTCTGCGGACAACATCAGAAGACAAGGAACCAAGAAGATTTCTCAGAGGACCGAGCCTCAGAACCTCTGCCACCCTTGACAGAAGCTCTGCAGAAGTAAACAACCAAAGACTCGGAATCCGGTGAAGACTACTTTACAGAGGAACCAGACCGCAGAACCTCTGTAACACATTACAGAGCCTCTATGGTCCTCAAAAGACTAGGAAGATATTTATAATATCTTACTACTGTTCCAAGACCTGTTCATCAACTTGCATGGCAACTTGCCCTGTCCAACTTCAACACGTGTCAAACTCTGAGTGGACTCAATAGGGCATGGTACAAAATAGACGTCTGCACCATTTAATGCATTTACCAATAGTACATCTGCTCCATTAAATGCGCATGGCTCAAACAACTGTTCACACCATCCAGTACACTATTCATGACGTAAAAGGAACAGTGACCTACTTCATAGTCTTCTAAGAGTAGTATAAAAGGAAGACTCGTGTTGAGTTCTTCCTAACATAAGACAACACACAAAAACAGAAAAACAAGAACACATAGCTTATGCACATTTAGAGTCATATCTGCTAAAAGCTTTGCATACTCACTGTTCTTAAATCTGTTCCTGATATATATATATATATATTCAGTAAACTTTGAGATATTATTTCCTGCTCACTGTTTATTTATATTGTGTTCTAAATCTATCAAACATATCTGTTAGTTCTTCAAATACGCTTCCGCATCAAACCTTAAACCTGAACTAATAGATATGATAATCTTGTTTAAAGCAAAACGGGAACCAACAGCTCTATTTTGGCCACCATGATGATCATGGTTATTACCATTCTCAGAATTATTTGAATTTGAACCATTTTGAGTATTCACCCTAATCTCATCATTGGGAATTCTAGAAGTGAACTCATTAGTCTGATCAGAAACAAAATCAAAGAAATTTAAAGTATTGATGTTACTAGAGTCAAGAAGTTGTTTGGTTTCACTCATTTTAAAAGGAAATATAGTTTCATAAAATTTCACATCACGAGAAATTATGATCTGTTTAGAATCTAGACTATACAATCTGTATCCCTTTTTTTGAATTGGAATAACCAAGTAAAATACATTTCTCACCTCGAGCTGAAAACTTATCAGTATTATTTGGTTTTATTACAAAACAAAGACACCCAAAATTTCTTAAATGAGAAAGAACAGGAGCAAAACCAAACATAAGCTCATGAGGAGACTTTCCATTCAAAACAGATGAAGGAGTTCTGTTTATAAGATATGTAGCAGTGAGAATACACTCACTCCACATATTCAGTGGAATTTCTCCTTGGAACATTAAAGCTCTTGCAACATTCAACAAGTGCCTATGTTTGCGCTCTACTACCCCATTTGTTGGGGAGTATACACGTAAGAGGTTTGATGAATAATGCAATTACTTCTAAAAAACTCACCTAGTCTACTATTAACAAATTCAGACCCATTATCACTTCGGAACACCTTTACAGATTTGCCAAATTGAGTGAGGACTAAACTGTGAAATGCAACAACATTGTCAAAAACTTCATCTTTATGTTTTAGTAAATAGACCCAAACAGATCGTGTGAAGTCATCAACTATGGTTAGAAAATACTTATATCCCTCCTTACTAGCAACCCGATAAGGACCCCACAGATCAAGATGTATAACATCACGAAGACTTTTAGTCGTGTGATCACTCAGTTTAAACTTATCCCTAGCTTGTTTAGCTTTACGACAAATGTCACAAGGACCAGAGTCAGATTCAGTTCCAAGATTCAATTTATTTTTCAACACAGATAAAACTTGATCAGTAGGGTGTCCTAATCGGCTATGACAAAGTTGATGAGATACATTACAATAGATGGACATGTTTGATTTATTAATAACATTCCGTGCACATTCAGAACTAACAGAATTGTCAATAACCTGATCAAAAAAGTAAAGCCCCCCTTTTTCACTACTAGTCCCCACAACTTTCATTGCAGGAAAGTCCTGAATGGGAAAACATTTAAACTCATTAAAACCTACAAAAATTTAACTATCTCTAGCAACTTTATGCACAGATAGTAAATTAACATGGAAATCTGGTATGACAAGAACATCAAGAAGAGAAACTTTGTTGTTAAGTTTCAGATTTCCAATTTTATTGATTATGGCTTCATCACCATTAGGTTGAGTTACTTTTAATCTCAAATCAGAAATATCGACAACATCATCTAAAAAGGACACAGAAGAAGTCATGTGCTGATTAGCACCAGAATCTATTATCCAACTAGATTTAGTAAGTTTTGATGAAAAACTAGTGATATCAGACGTGTCATTTGAGAACATACCAGCCATATTGCTGGAAATTCCCTCGGACTGTTTCTGATCAACTAAGGACAACAATTTTGCGATTTGATCTTCAGTAGGAGATGAAAGAGAAGATTGACCACGGCCAGAGTTCTCTGAAATGCAGGCATTACTAGAAGCGGACTTATTAAATTGATTAGTCTTATTTTTGGTGAACTGAAAATCCTTAGGAAACCCGATTAGTTTAAAACACCTTTCAATTATGTGACCGTTAAGTCCACAATGTTTACATAAAAGAGTAGGTTTCCCAGATTGCTTCTTAGTATTGGAAGCCTTTCCAAAGAAGGCAGAATTTTGAGTTTTGGAATCTATAGAGACACGAGTCATACCACGGTGTGACTCCTCTCTAGATACCAGAGAAAACGCAGTCTTAACTGAAGGAAGAGGATCTGTAGTCAAAATATTACTTCTTATATGCATGTACACATCATCAAGACCCATCAAAAATTGCATTAGTTTTAATAATTGATTGTGTTTAGAGAATTCATGTGCAGCATTACAGGAACATGATGGAAGTTTTATTAAGGCATCAAATTGCTTCCAGAGGGCTTTCAATTTGTGATAATATTCAGACACAGGACACCCATTCTGACTTAGAGAATTAATCTTTTGATGCAAATTGAAAGTAACAGACCCATCGATTTTATCATCAGTTTCCTTTAGCTACCGGTGAAAAAACTTGACTGACAAACAAATCCTCAGATATAGACCCAAGGATCCAAGACAGAACAACCGAATTACATATATTCCATTGTCTACACAAAACATCATTATCAACAGGACGAACAACATATCCATTTATAAAGCCAATTTTATTTTTGGTTTTTAATGCAAGGATCATAGCACAGGACCAAACTTTGTAATTCTCAGTGCCACTCAGTTTCATACTCATAATGGGCACAACAGATGTATCACTCGGATGCAGATACAACAAATCTCCAAAATCCAGTTTAGCAATTAGAGATTGCTCACCTGGCTCTTTGGTTGGATCTGCACCAGTCATCATATCAAGCTAGAGAGAAACACACACAGTGAAACCTAAGGGACACATAGAAGGATTCCTTGCCACTTAGAGGTGGTAGGTCAAGCCAATCCCTTAGTCACCAAAGTAGAAAAGAGCAGAAGAAGAGAAGCACACAAGAGAATATAGAGAGTAAGAAGACGTACCAAGAATCTGCAACAACAGATTCAAATATAAGACTTACAGAACAACCTTGATTGAGCACAACGAAAACAGAAGGACAATAGTCTCTGAAGTAGAGACCAGGACTATCACCTGAACAAACAAGCAATCAGCACAGATCAAGATTTAAATCACTGGTTGAGGACAAACTCCAAACAAACCACCTTTGATTAAAAATCCTAGATCAGAACTGATGAAAGTAGCTAAACAAACAACCAGATCCAACAGAGATCTGGAAATAACATAGTGTGAATATAGTAAGATCAAATAGCCAGATCCAAATCAGATTTAGAAAAGATCAAGATATGAGGACCAACAGAGAGACGCAAGAGAAAATATAGATCTCTAAGTTTTTTAACACAATATGAACATCAGCAAATAAGTGCAACGTAATCTAGATCTCTGGATTTTGACCACAAATCTCATGGATCAACCACAAATCTGTTCGAAAGAAAATGTGAAACACAAGATGTTCTCGATCTCGAATAGTCCAGTTGAGATAACCATGTATCAGTTTCTGGAACAGATGGAGATCTCACAGAACCAAAAAAAACTTAGAAGTGAATCAGATCTTAACAACAATCTATCGTTCTCAAGAGATGTTATGAACATTTACAAACAAACAGATCTCGATCTCAAGAGATAACTATTCAGATCTATATAAGAAAAGAACAAGTGATCATAGAGAAGTCATGAATCTGAATATTATAATCTGAATATTATTTATAGCTTCTACAAACACACAAACATCCGATCTTAGTTTAAAACAACTGAGAGATTCACAGATCTTGAGATACGCAAGTATATACAAAGATGAACGCTGAAATCGTTCAGATCTATGAGGAAGATAAGAATGAAAATAAAAACACAATATGTTTTGGAGAAAACGCTCGACAAGGAGCTTGTTCAGATCTATGAGTGAGATAAGAACAAAATGAACAAAAAACTCGACAAAGAACCTTGTTCAGATCTATGAATGAGATAAGAACAAGATGAACAAAAAACTTGACAACGAAACTTGTTCAGATCTATGAATGAGATAAGAACAAGATGAACAAAAACTTGACAACGAACCTTGTTCAGATCTATGAATGAGATAAGAACAAGACGAACAAAAGACACTGATAACCTCAATCAGTAACAATTATTTCAGATTCAGGAACATAAAAAAGATGAAATGATTTTAAAAACGCTTTTTGAATCAGAAATACAACAAACACTCTATTTCGATCCTCGCAGAGATACACATAAGTATGATATGAACAGAATGCTTACCACCGAGAAGAAGATGAAATCAGGACCATAGGCTCTGATACCATATTCAAAATTTATACATCAACAACAATTACAAACTAAAACTCTGAAACAAAATCTAAACAAACATTACAAAATAAAATCTAAATCTAGACTAAGATAACAAACCCTAATCTGGAGTGAGAAAGAAAACGAGAGAGTTTCTAATTTGTAAAAGTAAAAAATGAAATCGGTGGTGACCAAATGAACGTGAGCTCCTCCTTTTATATTCTTTGACATATTTACACTTCAGACCCTCAGCATTCCAGTAATAGCTACGCTACCCTTAGTGTTCACAAGAAAGTGAAGTGCCATCCACTACTTTAAAAAATATACCATATAGTCCTTATAATTACTGAAACATAACAAATAAACTCCAATAAATATAAAGATGACAAGATTGGTATTATAAAACATACCTTTTAACATTTATTGAAGAGAATGCATATTTATAGGGGTGTTCATTTAAATCGTTTAATCGCACAAACCACCACACCACACCACAAAACGTGGTTTACGGTTTTGAGTTATCAAACTGCGGTTCAAACCACACCGTACTACATATTTTGTATATCCTTATTTTATTACTTTATATATATATATATATATATATAGAGAGAGAGAGAGAGAGAGGGAGAGAGATAGAGAATAATTTTGTATTTATATATAACAAATTTTGGACTTGGTGTTTTGGCCCAAAGTCCCATTATCCTATACGCTTCTTTTAGTTTGAACTATATAATTTTTATTTTTTACTTTTTAGACTATTTGTAATTATATAATACGTAGAGTAAACTATGATTTTGTCCCTATGGTTTGTTGTTGCTTTCTATTTTCGTCTCTGGTATTTGAAAATTGTTTTTTCGTCCTTGTGGTTTCTAATTCGTTTCGCTTTTCATCCCTGAGGCTAATTTTGTTAAAAAAATATCCGTTAAGTTAGTGGTATTGTAGTCTTTTTCTATTTGATGAGTTTTTCTTTTTTATAAAATAAATACAGTATAATAATTTATGGAGTATTATATATATATATATATATATATATATATATATATGTGTGTGTGTGTGTGTGTGTATCTCTATATGAATACAATCCTCCCTTTCATGTCGCCCCTTCCATTTCTGATTCCCCTCCGGCGAACCTTCATTATCGGTGCTCTTTTCCCTCGTGAACAACACTTGGTCCCTTTTCTTCTCTAACTTCCCAAACCACCCTCGTAATCTCTCAGATCCCTCTGTTCTGTGTCGGTACACTAACACCCTCCAACATCAATATTTCATCAACCTCCCCAATGAAAAGAAAATTAGAGGACTGGCGCTACCCATCTTCGATTAGAGGACTGATCATAACATACCCAACCTTACTTCGATTCTTTCTAAATCATCTTCCTTTTTTACTTCTGTTTTCAAATGCAAACAAACCCATCGTAAATCACCCAAAACAGTCGTAAAAGAACCATGATTTCTCCTAAATCACTTTTGTTTCTTGTGCTACCTATATTCTTTACGTCGTTAACCCATGGATCCTCTCAGATTCTTCGATGATCTTCAGGTAAAGTGTTGTTTCTTCGTCTTACTTTCACTAGAATTCTGGGATTTTATCCGGGTTTTGGGGATTTGTAGGGGTGATTAGTGGCAAATCCAGCGGCGGTGGTGGTCGTCGGGAATTTAACGGGGTGTTCTTGAAAGGGAAAGCAATGATGACAACTCGTCTCTGATATTGGCCGATAAGAGAAAACGAAGGAAAAATCCCATGGACGATTTCAAGTACTACACCTGTAATGACCCGGGTAAGTTAGTTAGTTATTTATTTTTATAGTTTAGGATGAGTTGTGTCGATTTATAAGTTTAAGGGTGTATCTGTAATTTTTGAATAGTCGAGGCCTTGATTGCAATTTGGTGTTTAGTATATAAGAGCATCCACAGTCATGAACCTCTCAAGAGGTTCATTGCATTGCCACATCAGTTTTCTCTCTCTGCCACATCAATTTTCTCTTTCCTATATATTTTATAAACCTTTCACCTCCAATCATGAATCAGTCCATGTTTTACAAAATAATAACCATAATAATAAATTTTATAATGATTAAGATTTACTTATTATAATTAAAAAAGACAATTAATAAAAATTAGATTATTATAAATAAAATACAATAATGTAACACCTCGAATTTCTATTATATTATATTTAATATGAAGGGGGTCGAAATGTAATTTAGTCTAAGATTTGGACTATTTGTGTTGATCCAAACCCTCAGTGATTTGATAATGACCCTCTCTTATATACTTAGTGAAAATTGTAAGTAAACAATATGTATCAGAGTTTCACTATCGCTGATAAGTACTAAGATCTTACAGTACCGCTGATAGGAACTCTCGCTCTTTAAATTAAACACTCAGCGAACACTGTTCACCATTAATGCTCTGAGTCTGTTCAGTCATTATGATGATCGCTGATAAGTTAGTTATTTACTTATGATCCCTGAAGACAAGTTTCACGTCAACAAAGGTTCTACGCTGAAGTCAAAGATCAAGCTCAAGAACCAGCGACAAGTCTCCTAATGAACTGATGCGGATCAGCGAAGACTCAGATTTGTCCACTCAACGTAAAGTATCAAGTACAAGACTTCAGCTATCGCTGAACTTTATCATTCACTGAATAGATAATGATAATGCTCTGAATCAACGAAAGCTGATCATGAAGTCCTCCGTACAAAGTACTTTTGTCTTAACCACCCTTGCACGACTCCGTACGAAATGTCAGAAAAGAACCTCCGACTGTCTGAAATCGTACAACCACTCTGATACTACACTGTTCATCCATGCGGCTACTAAGGTTGTCAACAAAGGTCAATGACATGCAACCAACCAGCTGATGACACGTGTAAAGTGTATACTGACTTGCATTAAATGCATGTAGTATATAAAGAGATGAACCCACTTCATTTGAAGTAACTTGCTAACTCTGGACAAGTTCAATCTCTTATCTCAAGATAGGTTATTATTAGTAATTTCCTTATCTCTCTTAGTGCAAGAAACCTAAGTGTTCCAACTTGTTTAGATTTAGGTTTATCCTAAATCTTGTTTCCGCAACAAGCTGTAAATTGTTAATGATTTAATCAATAAACAATTTAGAAAAGTAAAATATGTGTGTTTGTATTCAACCCCCCCCCCCCCCCCCCCCCCCCCTTCTACAAACTTGTATAGGCCTTCGGGACCAACTAGTGGTATCAGAGCAGATTTGTTTAATCTCATAAACAAGATCTAATCTAAGATATTTCTCTTCCTTGCTATTATCTGAAAATGGCCACCAACACAAACATAAATTATATAGACAATGGTTCTCTTGCTAAACCCCCTAGATTTTCCAGAGATAACTTCAACTTATGGAAAAATAGGATGACACTCTTCTTAGAAGGTGTAGACCCTACTATGCCTTACTATCTCGAGAATGTTCCATTCATCCCTGTAAGAATTGATGCTGCTGTTCCAACCGCTGAGAATAGACCTGCTATTCCAGAAAGGCTGGTCCCTAAGGAAATCTTTCAATGGACTGACGAAGATAAGAAGAAAGTGGCTATAGATACAAAAGCCAGATCCATACTATCCATGGCTCTTCCTGACGAAGTCTACCATTCCATCATGAATCTGAAAACATCAAAAGCCATGTGGGACACAATATGTGTTCAGTATGAAGGAACGTCTGAAGTCCAGGACTCAAGAAAGATCAACCTGGTAAGACAATACGAAAGCTTCATTTCTGGTAAGAATGAATCTCTCTCTGAAGTTCACCAACGTTTTAATTGTTTAATTATAGATCTGAAAACTGTTGGTAAGGAATATTCTAACTTTGAAGTTCTGACAAAGTTTCTAGAATGTTTACCTGAAAGCTGGGACAATTATTCTATGTGTCTCAAGCTGTCAAAGGATCTAAAATCAATGACCCTTTCAACCTTATATGGCACGTTGCTGAATCATGAGCAATCGAGCCATCTTAAGAAGAATCTTGTAAAAGATTCCAAAAGCACCCCTGTTGCTTTAATCTCAGAGGAACCTTCTACTCAGCGACCCTCGGTCACTATCACTGAGTTAGAAAGTAACTCTGAAAGGTCATCAGATTCTGATTCTTCAGATGATGATGAATCTTTGGCTCTCCTAACAAAAAATTACAGCTTTTGTTGATAAGGAGATTTGCCAAAAAGAAAATGTTTAGAAAGAACAAACCTTTTTCCATAACTGACAAGCCTAGATCATCAGCTTTTGTTGATAAGGCTATTGCTACTTGTTTTAACTGCGAAAAGACAGGACATTTCGCTAACGAGTGCAGGTCTAAGAAAGTTTCTAGACCCTCAGCTTTTACAAAGAAATCCTTTGTTCCAAGGAATAAAGATGACAAATATTCAAATCTGAAAGAAAAATATGCTAAGCTGAAAAGCTTTAAGAAGAAGAGTAAAGGCCTGATGGCTAACTATGATTGGGCTGCTTCTGATGAAGAAGCATCATCATCTGACTCTGAAGATGATGAAGCAAATCTATGTCTTATGACCAAGATTGAAGAAGAGGAAGAAAGTTCAGACATTCCCTCCACTTCAACCTCTGCTATTCAGGTATCACCTTCCTTCTTTACCAATATTGCAAATATTGATGAAGCTGATAGTCTCCGTAAGATCGATCTCTTGACTAGAAGTTTATACGAAGCCATGAACGGCAAAACTGTGGTTGAAAACCAAAACCTTGATCTCGCTGAAAAGCTTAAAAACTGCCACCTTCAAATAGAAAAGCTTTCTAAAATTTAAGAAGATTTTAAAGATCAAGTATATTTAAATCAGCTAGTCAAAATCAAACGAGCAGAAGCTATCGCTGCATTAAAAGTTGAAAAAGCTACCGTTGAAGGATGGTGTAATTCTTCAACAAAGATCACTGAGATCATAAAGTCTCAGATTCCCCTAAGTGATAAACGTGGTCTGGGTTACAAATATGATACTCCAAAACCAACCACTGAGCGTTCAATGCTTAAATTTGGAACGTTCGTATCCTCAGCCGCTGATACTTCATCTTCTCAGTGCTCCTCGTCCAATACACCAATCCCTGAGGAAAATCCTACCTCCTCAAAAGGGAAGGAGAAAATGGTTTATTCAAAACCTACCTCTGTCTCTAAAGACAAAGGTAAAGGAATTGTTATTTACCAGAATCCTCATAAGGGTACCTTAGTACCAAAGCTGAATGCTTCTAAAGCTTCAGTGACTCATCCCTCTGGATCAAGGAAGCAGATCTCTGGATCTATTCAGCGATCTACTCCTAGACTCAGAGTGGATGTCCTTGGTAAGAAATCTGAAGAACTGAATGTTCGTCCCATTTCTAAAGCCAATAGTTTACTTGGTGCTGGCACTTCTAATTTGAAATCAAAAGCTCAGCATTCAAATGGTCCTAGAACTACTTTTAGTTTTAGTAAATGTTATCACTGTGGACTTACCGATCATATTGCTAGTAAGTGCTCCACAGCCACCAAAGCTGAAAAGATAGCTAAGGTGAAGATTGCCCCCAAGGCAAAGAAGACCAACCCTGGTACAAATCAGGTCAAGGTGAATCCTACCACTGAGGTTAAGAAATTAGTCAAAGTGAAGAAAGACAAAGCTGAAACTTCAAATGCTGCGAAGACTGCTGAATCTTCCATTCCAACTACTTCCACTGACAAATGTATATGCATGGTTAAGTGGGTACCCAAGAAAAACTAATCTTCCTTTGTATTACAGGTTAAGAATGGTATCTGGTATCTCGATAGCGGATGCTCTAGACACATGACGGGAAAGAAAAGCCTGCTCGCTGAATACAAGGAAGAGAAGGGTCCCTCTGTGACTTTCGGTGGAAATGGAAAAGGACATACCCGAGGGTATGGTGTACTTTCAAATGGTACAACCTCCTTCAGAAGAGTCGCATATGTTGAAGGGCTGAAGCATAATCTTCTAAGCATCAGTCAGCTTTGCGACATGGATAACAAAGTAATCTTTACTAAGGAATCATGCTTTGTCGCTGACAAAAAGGAGAAGATAGCTCTCAGCGGTTATCGTTTGGAAAATGTTTATGTAATAAACATGGACTCAACAACCACTGAGAACTCCTGTTTCTTCTCAAAGGCCTCATCTGATGTCAACTGGCTATGGCATAAGAGGCTATCTCATCTAAATTTCAAGACACTAAACACTCTTTCTTCAAAAGAGTTAGTCACTGGTCTACCTCAGCATTCATACGCCAAAGAGTCTTTATGTTCAGCGTGTGAAAAAGGGAAGCAGACCAAAGCAAGCATTAAATCTAAGCAAGTTTCATCAGTGTCATCTCCTCTACAACTACTCCATATGGATTTGTTTGGCCCTGTTAACAAACAATCCATCGCTGGAAAGAAATATACGCCGGTCATAGTTGATGAATTCTCTCGCTTCACTTGGGTAATGTTTCTCCGTTCTAAGAGTGACACCCCTGAATAACTCATCACCTTTGTTCGGAAGATGGAAACCCTGAACAATCTGACCGTTCGCTCAATAAGGAGTGATCATGGGACTGAATTCAAAAACATTTCTCTTGATTCCTTCCTTGAGAGTAAGGGTATTTCTCACAACTTCTCTTTAGTGAGAACACTGCAACAAAATGGAGTCGCTGAAAGAAGAAATAGAACAATTATTGAAGCTGCACGTTCAATGCTCAGCGATTCTCACCTGCCTACTCAGTTTTGGGCAGAAGCTGTCAACACTGCTTGTTTTACTCAAAACAGGTCGCTGATAGTTAAAAGATTCAAAAAGACAGCCTATGAAATCTTTCATGGGAGAAAGCCTTCAATCAGCTTTCTTCACATCTTTGGATGTCAGTGTTTCATACTGAACAACAGAGATGCTCTTGGAAAGTTTGATCCTAAGGCTGATGATGGAATCTTTCTTGGATACTCCTCAGTTTCCAAAGCCTTCAGAGTCTTCAATCGTAGAAGACAAACTGTAGAAGAAACTATTCACGTCACGTTTGACGAATCCCGTTCAGTGAACTCTAAACCATCCGCTGATACTGAAGAACTGAATCAATAGATGTTTTCTCATCTTGGTGATTCAGAAGAAATTCCCACTCCTCATGCTCATCCAGTAGAAGATGATAGTCCTCCTATCATTCCAAACATGCAGGATAGTGAAGCTGAAACATCATGGGTCTCAGCTGTTCTTATAAACACTATACCTACCGCTGAACCAAATGCCTCAGACATTCCATCTATCACTCAGCAATCAGTAAATGAAATGACAAATGCAAGTATTCCTCTCTTAGCTGAAACTCCAGAAGTAGCTGAAGCCTCATCTTCAGCTCCTCCAGTTCAAGATGAGTCAGCGACTTATGCTCCGGCTCAGCGATGGACCGTAAATCATCCAATTGATAAAATTCTTGGTGATCCAAACGCTGGTGTTCAGACTCGACGAAGTGCAGGTAATATTTGTTTATTTGTTAACTTTATTTCTCTAACTGAACCAAAGAAAATAGATGATGCCCTCAAAGATCCAAACTGGGTCAGCGCAATGCAAGAAGAGCTGACTGAATTCGAAAGAAACAAAGTTTGGAAACTTGTTCGGAGACCAACTGATAAAACGGTAATAGGCACTAAATGGGTCTATCGAAACAAGTTGGACGAACATGGAACTGTAACCCGCAACAAAGCTCGTCTTGTTGCTCAGGGATACAGACAAGAGGAAGGTATAGATTATGACGAAACATTTGCTCCAGTAGCAAGACTTGAATCTATTCATCTATTCTTAGCATATGCTGTACACAAAAACTTCAAAGTACATCAGATGGATGTTAAGTCAGCGTTTCTGAATGGAAAGCTGAATGAAGAAGTGTATGTGGAACAACCTCCAGGATTCTAAGATTCTAAGCGTCCAGGTTATGTTTATAAACTGGATAAGGCACTTTATGGCTTGAAGCAAGCTCCTCGTGCATGGTATGACACTCTTTCTACTTATCTCCATATTGAAAAATTTGAGCGAGGTAAGATTGACAAAACTCTATTTTTTAGAAAAGTGAAAGGTCATATCATTCTAGTTCAAATATATGTTGATGACATTATATTTGGTTCTACTAACCCTGAGCTTTGTACTCGTTTCGCTGATAGAATGAAAGATGAGTATAAAATGAGCATGATGGGTGAACTAACATATTTCCTTGGTCTTCAGATTAAGAAAACTTAAAAAGGAACTTTTATCAATCAGGGAAAGTATGTTAAAGATATGCTGAAGAAATTTGATTTAACTCATAGTTCAGCTATGAAAACCCCTATGGCACCACCGCTAACACTTGACAAGGATTCAAAGGGAATACCTGTTAATGTCACGCTGTACCGTGGGATGATCGTCTCTCTCTTGTATCTTACAGCTAGCCGACCCGATATTATGTATGCAACATGTTTGTGTGCACGATATCAAGCTGAACCTATGCTATCTCATATGAAAGCTGTAAAGCGAATCTTTCGATACCTTAAGGGTACAGCGAACCTAGGTCTTTGGTATCCCAAAGATTCAGGATTCGATCTAACTGCCTTCAGATAGTGAGTTTGCAGGTTGTAAAATGGATAGGAAAAGCACCACAGGAGGATGTCAGCTCCTGGGTGGAAAGCTGGTAAGTTGGACTAGTAAAAAGCAAAATTCAGTGTCCACTTCCACAGCTGAAGCTGAATATGTAGCTGCTGGAAGCTGTTGTTCTCAAGTCTTGTGGATGAGAAATCAGCTACTAGACTATGATCTTCAGCTCTCCAAAATTCCAATCTATTGCGACAGCACAAGTGCCATCGCCATAGCAAACAATCCAGTACTACATTCAAAGACCAAACACATACAAATCAGATATCATTTTATCAGAGATCATGTGATGAATGGTGATATAGAACTTCATTTTATCCCAACTGATTATCAGTTAGCTGATTTATTTACCAAACCTCTTGATGAGACAAGATTCAACTTTCTCATCAGCGATCTTGGAATGCTGAACTTTGAAGGGTAAAATCCTCAACGGTTCACATTGATCAGCAATAGGATAAAATCAACTCGTATAACCTATTCAATCATCTTCTCTCTGAATAAAACTTGGTTAAGCTGATATCAAGGTATGTTTTCTCTCTCTGACAATTGCATGAAAATGCAAGATTTCAAAACAAAATGCATCGCTGAATATCTCTTCCTTACCAGCGATATTTTGAAAATTCTTAAAACCATCACTGATATTTTCATTCAGTGCTTCATGTTTGTAAAAGAGTCCCTGAGCTTTCAAAACCTCAGAGACATCCTAAAAGAATATGAAAGGACAGTTGTGACGTCATTGCAACGGATAAACCCCGGCACGTTTCTCTTTCTGACACACGTTTGCACGTCTCGTTCAAACCTCCAATCAAATGCAAACACGTGTCCGTGTCATGATGAAAATTTTTTCCCGCTAAAGATTTTCTCTCTCTAATCTCTCTATATAAACAAACTCGTGGTTTATATCTTCCTTTACGCGAACAATCTTCCTCCGCAAGAAAGAATTCACTGTTGCATTTGTTCTTTCTAAAACTTCAAGAACTGTTCATCATCTTCTTCTTCATCAAACATCAAGGTTAATATGTTCTTATTTATTACCGAATGCGTATAACTTGTTTCCGATCTTTTCCTTGTTTTAACAAGATCAAACAAAAGAACTTCTTAAAAATGAAATCATTTTTTTTTCATGGTTTTATGAACACAACCATTTCATGGTTGTTCTTCAAGTTTAAATGCAAAAATCTTAAACGTGTTTTTCATTCGTTTCCAGAATCTATTTCTTCATAGAAAACTGGATAACAAGAATAAATGGGTTTTACATTTCGTTTCTTAAAATCAAGAAAAACCCTAATCTTCATTAAGACATTTGTGTCTGAATGAAATGGATAAAATTTGAACCATCTTAATGGAAAATCTTTCCACATTAAGATTATTCTTATTTGTTAACATCTTTGGTTGAACTGATAATACAGAGAAATGGCATCGTCTGACATTCCTGCTACCGCTGAGAACATCTCCGCTGATTCTGAGGAAGTGGAATTTATCAAGGCTCCTCAGGTTAAGTTCACTCTAGAACAACTAGATTGGACCAAAACGAACAACCTTTCTGCGCTTCTCGAGTTTCCTCCTCGAAAGCAAGTCACACATCTGAAAGATGCTGTGAATTTCCTAAAGAATTGCTGCATTTCAACAGCCCTGACCATCTCACCTCCTGCAAGTCAGCTACTACTATCCCAGTTCTGGTACACTGCCAGACACTCTCAGTTACCATCCGCCAAAGATCCCTCCAAAAAATTGATTGTATCCTCAGCGATACTAAGTATGGAACGATAAAGATCACACCTGCCATCATTCGCAAAGCTCTGAACTTTCCCAACGCTACAAAAGAAAATCCTTTTGTTCCTTTCCTTGACCATAAGAAACTCGCTAACAAAGAAGCTCTTATTGCATTTTTCGATGCAATGGGCTATGTATGGGAAATTGGCAGAGACAAGAAGCCCGAGAAGAAGCTGACCCTGCTAAAGAAGTCGAAAATGCCCAGCGAGATGAACTTCATCTTCGCTCACTTAATCAGCTGCATGACTGCCAAGACCGGCTCCTCTGACCAAGTCGCTCAACCTCAGCAAGCAATGGGATACGCTCTGCTGAAAGGTCTACACATTGACTGGGCATCTCTTATCTATGATGACTTGGTGCAAAGAGTAGACTTTGCCGCTAACAGACCTCCATGGGTTCCTTACCCCCGATTCATCAGCGCCATCTTCCAATATGGCCTGAAGGACAGCTACCCGCAAGAGGGTGACCTGAAACTCTCTCAGGTTGGCCCTAAGGTACTTGACTTCAAACCAGTTGAAAATGAGGTACGTCTTTCTACCCTTTTAACTCTTCTCAACCCTTCTTCTTCTACTTCTGTGGGTCCTTCAGCGACAATACCCATCGCTGATACCCTGGCCACAAAATCCTCTCCTTCTAAGAAAAGGAAACAATCATCTACCCCACTTGGTTCTAAAAGGATCAAGAAAACAAAGGAGCAACCCCAGCAATCTCATGCTGAAGACTCCTCAGCTCTTTCTACAGAGCTGAAGGAACATTCAGTGGTACGCTATGCCACACCTGAACAACCCATCCATTCCATCCCAACTTCAGCGTCTCTAAACGCTGAGGTTACAAACTTGGAACCTACCCAACCTCCTTCAGTCTCTCAAAAGACTGATGAAGTGATTTTCAGCGAATCCAACGCTGAACTCAGAACCCAACCTCCATTCTTATCCTTCGCTCCTCCCTCTACTCATTTGGTCTCTCCTCCAGTTTTCGCTGGAGCTGCCATCATTTTTACGGAAACTAAAGCTAATACTCCAGGAATAATGAAGACAGGACCTGCAGGACAATCCATGGGCACTTTTGAAGATGACATGGAACATTTTTCAGGAACCCGTAATTTTGACGAGTTCATCAATCCTCCTGCAGGTACACACCAACCCATAAACACTGTCACTAAACCCCAAACTTCTAAGCTTTCCTATGTTCACAAGTTCTTATATGTTACAGGTCCTAATTTGGGAGACATCAACGCCTCTCTGAAGTCCGTGGAGACAAAGCTGACAGGTCTCACCACTACTCTTTCAAATAACTCTACAGCTGTAACAAACGCTGGAGAGAATCTTACAAAGCTGACAACGGTAGTGGAGAAGAAGGCTTCCACAGATGACATGAAGCAGGTTGATAAAACTCTCAGCGACTTCGCCAAGGTGCTCGATGACATCTACACAGACTACACCTCTCTCAAAAATTCAGTTTCATCCATGTCCAGCGAGGTCACAACGCTGAAGACATCGGTTGGACAACTAGAGGGAGATATGTCTACTGTAAAGACTGACTTAGGCTCTGTAAAGACCGATGTTAGTTCGATGAAAACGATGATCGAGCAGCTACTACACAAAGCGAATACTCCTGCCCCTGCCCTTGTCCCTGCATCTGACAGTTTCACAGCGGCGGATCGCACTGAGCTGGAGAAGATCAATCCTGCTATTTCTGGCCTTCGAGACAGAATAGCAAAGATTGAAGGTTGTATAGGTATCTCTGGCCAAGAAGACAGTGAACCTGCCAACGCTGCTGACTCAACCCATTCCTCCCCCACTCATCATGAGAAAGAGGGGGAGAAGAGCGTTGAAGCACCGAGAGTTCAAGGCCGCGTTTTTCAGATGACGGAACAAGAGGTGGAAGAAAGTCCTGATGAGGTTACAGGTATATTTCTATAATCTCTATACGTGCTAAAGTGTTATATGACTTCGGTACGAAGTGGTTCTTGGTATTTTTGTACTTTTGTTACTTATTTGTGTTAGAGGTATAGATAGAGACAGAGTGTCTATTCAGTTAGTTCTATAGTTTTGATGAATTTCTAAGTAGTAATCATAAGTATTCTTACCTTTTAGCTTGATCGAATTCCGGGACGGAATTCTTTTAAGGGGAAGATGTTGTAATAACCAGGTATTTTATCTATCTTAAAATATTAAAATGTTATAAGTTTTTATGTTAGTGTTTTATGGAATTAGAAGTTAAGGGGTAAGTTTTAATTTTATATTAAAGGTGTAGGGTTATATTTTGCCAACTAGGGTAAGCTTGAGGTTTAAATGGTCTTTTTGCCAAACTTATTACCCACAACCGCCTTAGACACTTCATGTACAAGATGAAGTCTCTTTGTTTTTATTATATAGAAATATCTTCTTAGTGTGTTGTGTGTGTTACGTGAGAAAGAAAGAGAGAACGAGAGAGAGAGCCGTAGAAAGAAGAAGGAAGAAATTAAGAAGTTGCTGCTGTGATTCTAGGAACAATCTGAAGTAATCAAGGTAAACAATCCATACCTTATTTATGTTTTAATCCATTAAAGAGTTCTTGAGTTTAATAGATAAGTTCTAAGTGGGTTTTGGTTAGAAATGGATGTTTTGATGAATCTAAGCTTATGTTTAGGTCATGTTATTAGTCTTAAACATTCCTGCAAAGTTCCAGAAACATGCATAGTATAAATCTACAAATTCTGGGTTTTTAAGATGAACAGTGGACTGAGATATTCATCGGAGTCGCAATAGACGACTGCGACATTCAACGAAGTCGCAACAGTTGGTTGCGACTTGGCATTGAAGTCGCAATGGTCGTTTGCGACTTGGCTTGGAATCGCAGTAGTTGGTTGCGATTCGAGTTTGGAATCGCAATAGAGGGTTGCGACTCCAGGGTGGAATCGCAATGGAGGGTTGCGACTTCAAGATGAAATCGCAATAGGAGATTGCGATTTGGGTACTGTTCATTGCGATTTGAGTTTAGAATTTCGTAAGTTTAAGTGTTAAAAGAGATATTTGGTATTTTATCTGATTTCAGATTTTGTGAAGGATCGACATACGTGAATTATCTTGGAAGAGTTTTGTGATAAACACACGAGGTGAGTTTTACTTAAAAGTATTTTTACTGGAAAATATTTTGTGAATAATAATTAATTGATGATTTGTATGAATATGTCATACGGGTGTGATTATAATATGTTAAGATATTATAATTACGTGAAGTATTATATGGGAATATAATATGTGGACGGGCTTTGGACCGGTGTGTTAATTGGCTCGCAACCAATATTATGGCCATTGTGGAGGAATAAGGTGGATGAAAGGTACGTGAGGTACGAGTTTGAATTGGTATTTATATACGTGTAATACTTGAATTTACATAAATGATTTTGGATACAAAGGATTTACTTGAAAGGTCTTGCAATGATTGTGGGAAAGGACCGGAACTAACTCACTAGACCCGTTTGGTCTAACTCTCATTTTGTTTTCAAAAATATGTTTTTCCAGGTTGAGGATCGGTGAAAGAATGGGATAAGAATAGGAAGCTTTTGATGGTCGTTGACTAGGAGACTTTTATGTATTTTTGTAGTTTCGAGACCGAAGAGACCGTTTGTGATGTATTGTGTATTTTCTTTTATGAATGTAATTATGTTATGAAATATATGTTATTGTTGTATGTTTGGGGAAACCGGGTTGTTACAATCAGTTCTACTACCCAAGCCTATACACTTGAACAGATTTTCTCTCTCTGATTATACCCAAGTTCTTACTTGTAAGATCGCTGTGTTTCAGCTAGTCCTCTCCCCTGTTTGAGGATATCGCTGAAGGTTCCACAACTGCGACTTCACCAATAATACCAGCTGCTGCTGAAGAAATAATCCCAGTCTTAGATTTAATCTCTGAGACTGATGAACCTGAAGAACAGCTACTCTCGCACAGATGCAGACCTTCCTTAGCTCCTCAAAAGCTAAGTGAAGAGGATCAGAAAAGAAGAGAAGATATAATAAAGCAATTCGAGGATCAACGAATCATTCTGAGGCGTGATCAACTTCCTTCAGTTTCTCCAAAGTTCAGAATTTCCCAAAAGGAATACAAGGATCACCTCAGAGCTGAAAGATTAATCGCTGAAAGAAAGGAAGCTGAAGAAAAGGATAGAGAATACGCCATCCAGCTTTCTAAACGATCAGTGAAAGACCCCAAGCTGAAAAGAATTCCTATTGAAGTTCAACGTCAGCTCTAGGAAGACGCCAAGAAGATAACTGAAGAAAAGAGAACTGTGTCTCAGTCCACTTTAGCCTGGTGCAAAGAAAAGGTCAACTACAGACTCTCTCCTGCCAAAATCAACAAGGTATTCATCTCTGGAAGAACAACCCTTGTTTCAATCGCTGAAGTCGAGATATTCAGAGAAGATAAGAAGTACGTAAAATTCTATGCTGAAGCCATAACGAAGTACGGTCTCTCTGAATGGTTGGAGATCAGGTTAGCCATCCAGAAGTCTCAGTCGAAGTACAAGGAACATGTTGAAAAGCTGATCAACAAACAAATCGACTTAGTCTACTCCTGTGTGGATATTCCTCCTCCTCCTCTCGAAAGTCAGAAAAGAAAGGCCTCAGCAAAGAAGAAGAAATCTAAATCTTTAATTGATAGCCCTGTCATACGAAATGAAACAGGTATTGTTTTTTCACGTGTTGAAGTCCTTGGTCCTGATCCTGATCTTTCCATGCTTGACACATCTCTTCCTCCTGGTGAGACTTTCATCCCTGGCAAAGTCATAAGCGAACCCTACGGGATATTTTTCCATGACTACGATGGTGGAAACCATTTTCAACGCATCTCTGAACTTCACATCACTCCCATCGAACAGCTGAGAGATCTCATCTACTGGTGTGACTTCAGGAATGACCCTCAGGCACGACATCTGAAACCCTTGATTTTTGAAGAAGCGCTGATCAAAAGAAAACAAGGTGTAACCGTTCCTGACTGGATGATTCCCACCACATCAATGACCCTTGATGAACATCTCATTAAGGAAGAACCCTTTACAAACTGATATGATCGCCTATTTCTCTATTGTATCAGTTATTCTTTTGTACTTGTAATTTATTTCGCTTGTACTTGTGTTCTTTCCATTTCTCTTTGTAACCTGATTCAAAGTTTTAAAGAAAGATTTCAACGAATGTACTTTACTCCATCAGTACTGAAAAGATCCTAGAAAACAGTAAAAGGGACAAATAATTTATGAGTTCTTTTTATCCTTATGTTTTCATTAAATAGCAATTTTCTTTGTTGCTATGTCATAATCAAATAGGGGGAGATTGTTGATCCAAACCCTCAGTGATTTGATAATTACCCTCTCTTATATACTTAGTGAAAATTGTAAGTAAACAATATGTATCAGAGTTTCACTATCGCTGATAAGTACTAAGATCTTATAGTACCGCTGATAGGAACTCTCGCTCTTTAAATTAAACACTCAGCGAACACTGTTCACCATTAATGCTCTGAGTATGTTCAGTCATTATGATGATCGCTGATAAGTTAGTTATTTACTTATGATCCCTGAAGACAAGGTTCACGTCAACAAAGGTTCTACGCTGAAGTCGAAGATCAAGCTCAATAACCAGCGACAAGTCTCCTAATGAACTGATGCGGAGCAGCGAAGACTCAGATTTGTCCACTCAACGTGAAGTATCAAGCACAAGACTTCAGCTATCGCTGAACTTTATCATTCGCTGAATAGATAATGATAATGCTCTGAATCAACGAAAGCTGATCATGATGTCCTCCGTACAAAGTACCTTTGTCTTACCCACCCTTGCACGACTCCGTACGAAATGTCAGAAAAGAACCTCCGACTGTCTGAAATCGTACAACCACTTTGATACTACATTGTTCATCCATGCGGCTACTAAGGTTGTCAAGAAAGGTCAATGACATGCAACCAACCAGCTGATGACACGTGTAAAGTGTATACTGACTTGCATTAAATGCATGCAGTATATAAAGAGATGAACCCACTTCATTTGAAGTAACTTGCTAACTCTGGACAAGTTCAATCTCTTATCTCAAGATAGGTTATTATTAGTAATTTCCTTATCTCTCTTAGTGCAAGAAACCTTAGTGTTCCAACTTGTTTAGATTTAGGTTTATCCTTAATCTTGTTTCCGCAACAAGCTGTAAATTGTTAATGATTTATCAATAAACAATTTAGAAAAGTAAAATCTGTGTGTTTGTATTCAACCCCCCCCCTTCAACAAACTTGTATAGGCCTTCGGGACCAACAATTTGTAAATGTAAAACTTCAGGGTTGAATTGATATTTTGATGATAGTTGATTTGGTTTATAAAGGCTGAGTCGGTCGAATTGAGATAATATCTCATTTTGTTCCTGAAGTCGGTTTCAAAGAAGGAGAGAAAGAAAGAATTCTTGAATCCAAATTGACCCGGTAAGTGTTTTGATTTTGATTTCCAAATCAATCTATTAGGAATGGATAAATAGATTGAACTGATTTGATTTGGTATTGATTAGTTTGTGAAAGATTGAAGGTGAAATCGATTCGTATTGTAGGCTGTGTTCGATTCCAAATCCCAGGTGAGTTGATATTTGTATGAATGGATGCAAAACAATTTTTAGAGTTCTGTATGGAAAGATAGTGGAACTGGGTAAATTGGGTGAAATCCGGAAGATGTGTATGTTCCGGATTTGATACCGGATTCTGGGAATGTTCCGGATTGTACCGGATTCCAAAGTGAGTTCCGGATTTGGTACCGGATTAGTACCGGATTCCGAAGTGAGTTCCGGATTGGTACCGAATTCGGGTAAGTTCCGGATTGGTACCAGATTCCGGATGGTGTCCGGATAGAATACCAGATCCGTTCACCGTATGGTTTCGGACTTTGAGTCCGGAATACTTTTCCGGATGAGTTTTCCGGATAGTTCCGGATTTGGGTTCCGGATAAGGGATTTTTCCGGATATAGTTTCCGGATGTGTTATCTGGTCAAGCTTTGTTTTTGATGCATTACGGACGCTCTAAGGAGTCATCCTCCTTTGTTTTTGATAAGTCGGATTCCTGATATATTTGTGGGAAGCATCGAGAGAGAGAGAGAGAGATAACAAAAGAAGAAGTCGTTCGGTTAGGGCCTCGATTGAATTCCTTGGAGGTGATTTTGAGGTAAAATTTCGTTTTACTTTGTGTTTATAATCGTTAGTATTAAGTTTCTAGGGGAACCCCCGTGCTAAGTCGCCGAAGAGGGACAATTGAGAATAAGGGTAGGATAGATTATTTGGGATTCTTAGGTTTGAAAATATGATATGAAATGTTTTGTGCGTTCGAGTAAATATGCACGTATGCTAGTAAGTGTAATGGATCCATAGGCACTGGCACTAATTGAAACGTAGAATAGGCATAAAGTAAATTGTAATTCCCGTTGACCTGAAATGAGGAATAGGCATAAAGTAAATTGTAATTCCCATTTCGTATGGTGATGAGAAATGAGGAATAGGCATAAAGTAAATTGTAATTCCCATTTCGTATTGTGATGTGAAACGTGGAATAGGCATAAAGTAAATTGTAATTCCCGTTGACATGAAATGAGGAATAGGCATAAAGTAAATTGTAATTCCCATTTCGTATTGTACTGAGAAATCTAGGAATAGGCGTGAGTTAATCGTAATTCCTTATTTCTATGGGAAGGTAAGAGATATGCATAAAGTAAATTGTAATCTCTACTTCCACTCCAAGAAATAGGCATAAAGTAAATTGTAATTTCTTGGACATGAGAAATGATTTAGAATCTGTGATGATTTGTAGTAGGCTCTCGAACGTGATGATATGACTTACTTAAGATGTTTATATGTACGGTAAGAATGGTGGCAAACCAGGTTTGTTTATACGCTTTGTTTACATTGGTTTCCAAAGCTTATAAAGTTTTAATTTGAAAATGGATGTTCTCACTAGGCGTAAGCCTAATCGTTTCAAATTAAATTTTCTTACCAGGTACGAGCTCGGGGAAGTAACGGGAAGAGGGACGAGTGAATTCTGGTATTCAATTTTTGATGATAAGTGGAGAAGTTAGCATATACGAGGATGTTTTGGTGAATGGTCTAAACAACTAGTATAATCTAATCTTAATGTTTAGGATTAGATTAGCAGGTTGTTTTGATAAGTTCAATTTGTAAATGTGAACCCTCATGACTAATTCACCATTTATGTATAAAAGTTTGGATGAAATTATGGTTAATTTTGATAAATTTTAAGGTTTAAATTTGTTATGGTTTTTGGATGTTTCAGTATGATATCAGAGCTGTAGTTGAGGTGAACTAGGTATGATCATGAGATACCTAGACTTAAGCTGAGATGAATTAAGTTATGATTTGTGAGATATGGGTAGAAGTACTAAGACGGGATGGTCTTAGAGTCGACGGAAATACGTGAATTAAGCACTGTAACGACGGTAATGAGGATTCTTATGAACAATATGTTCACAATTTCAATTAGCTACTGTTATTATGAATATATTGTTACGCAAGCATACTTGTTTCTAAATTGTTACAGTGAATAATGAACGTTAAAGTACGTTTCTTGTGTTTGGGATAAGTGTAACAATTTCTTATGGTTACCTTTTTGTGCTAAATCTCAGAACAATGGTGAATACACCAACCAGATCCCCTAATTCTTCGGAAGATAGGACAGTAAATGAATGGGTGGTGGAGAAGCGATCTGACAGAGGTGGAACTTATGAGAGTCCACCAAGGCCACCTATAATAGGAGGAGGAGAAAGTCAAGCACAAAGAACGAATGTCGGTACCTCTAATCCGGTGAAGACAGAATCTATAATGGAATCTCGCATGATGGAAAATATGATGTGAGCAATGAATGCGGCACTAGCACAACAATCAGAAATGTTCATGAAAGTGTTAAACGACAGAAGTGCTGGGTCACGAAGACCGGAGATGGGTACTAGTGTTGTAACTCCACTTGTTATTCCTGTGGTAAATGTTAACAGGAGAGTGGAGAGAGTTTGCTCTTATAAAACGTTTCTGAGTTGCAAGCCATCGGAGTTTGCTGGAGCAGATAATCCGATAACATGCATGAACTGGATTAGGGAGATGGAACAAGCTTTTCGAGCTTGTGAATGCGATGAGGAATCGAAGGTCAGGTTCGGTTCTCAAATGTTACGAGGCAACGCTTTAACCTGGTGGAATATCGTAACATCGATCGTGACGGCTCCAGTCTTGGCTGCTATGACGTGGGAGTCTTTCAAAAGAAAGATTCTAGAAGAATATTGTAACGAGAATGAAATGGACAGAATTGAAGAAGAGTTTCAGACTCTTAAGAAGGGAAACTTGCCAGTAAGAGAATATACCCGTATATTATTGGAAAACTAAATCTAGTGGGGCATGTGGCTCCAACAGAGAAGGAGAAGATTAAAGCCTATCTGAAGGGCTTACCGGTTGACATGATGTCTCGGGTATGAAATTCTAAATTCTTGACGTTGAGGGAAATGATAGAAGAAGCTAAAATAATAGAAGAGGTATATGCCCGAGATAAGGAAGAAAAGACGCAAGGGGAAGAGAAACGAAAATGGGGTCGGTCGGAATCTTCTCAGAAATCTAAATCGTTCGACAAGAATGTTCGTTTCGAGTCTCGTCGGGAACTGAACTGGTGCCAGAAATGCCGCAGTAAACATTTTGGCCCGTGCCGAGTGGTAGGAAGTGAATGTTTCAAATGTGGAAAGATTGGTCATCAAGCTGCAAACTGTCCCATTCAAGGGTTGACCTGTTTCGAGTGTAAACAACCTGGTTACTTCCGAAGAGACTGCCCAAAGCTAAAGAAGGGCGGAGATCTGTAACACCCTAAAAATCAGGGTAAATTTAAACCTGAAACAAAAGGGTTTACGCATCTAATATCCATAACATAAACGTTCTTAACTAGTGAAAATAATGACAATAGTTAATTTACATGAACTTGTCGTCACCATAAACTCTTCACTCATCCCATTACTTCCCTGAGCTTATACCTGGTAAGAAAATATAATTTGAAACGATTAGGCTAACGCCTAGTGAGAACATTCAGTTTCAAAATAATACTTTTAAATCAATGTAAACAAGGTTCATCAAACTTGACTTACGCTCGTTCTTACCATACTCATACTCGTCTCATAATAACGGACATATACTTGATCCCATGAGTATGACTATCATCTAGAAAAATAATATTATCGTATCTGATCCTATCACGAATCCTCACGGATTCTGGTTTATCAACCAAACCTAAGAACTTACATTCAATTACCATACTTTCTTCTTGGAATGGGGCAGATATATCACTTATATATATTGCCTACTTTAATCTGCCGAAATGCAAAGAACAACACTTACACTTCGTCTAACTCATATTTCCACATCTCCAATCCGAATAGCAACTATACTTTGCCTATTCACTTCGGTTAATATAATAACAATTTATACTTTACCTATTCCCTCATCTCTACATGAATAGTAATTCTATTTTACCTATTCAATTATTCAACATGAATAGCAATTCTATATTGCTTATTCAATCTTTCAACATGAATAGTAATTCTACTTTGCCTATCCAATTATTTCAAGGATACACGGGAATAACAATTATACTTTGTCTATTCCTCCTTTTCAAGGATACACGGGAATAACAATTATACTTTGTCTATTCCTCCTTTCTGCATGAATAGCAATTCTACTTTGCCTATTCAATCATTTTAACATGAATAGTAATTCTACTTTGCCTATCCAATCATTTCAAGGATACACGGGAATAACAATTATACTTTGTCTATTCCTCCTTTCTACGTGAATAGCAATTCTACTTTTCCTATTCAATCATATTAACATGAATAGCAATTCTACTTTGCCTATTCATTACATTCTAATATAAACAGGAATAGCAATTATACTTTGCCTATCCTACGTTATCAAATAAAGCTAGTATCAATGGATTCATTACACTTATTTGTACTCGTGTAGATTATTGCTTAATATGGATTTCTCATATCATTCAGTATGAGCAAATCACATTTCTATCACATAGATTCCTCATATCATTCAGCATGAGCAAATTCCATTTAACATGTCAATTCCTCATAAAATAAGTCCAGCTATTAATATCATCACTCACGGGTCCTTGATATAAATCTATGTACCCAATTGCCCATTAGAACTAATAGTTAAAGCTCGTATAATCGTTCATCCAAAACTCATTCAGGAAATACTTCTTTATAAATATATACCTTACCGTAATTTAAATACTTTATAAAAGGGTAAGGTAAGAATGAACTCACCTGATAGCAGTAGCGTCACCCTTACTTTACTTTCTTAAAACCGTAAGAATTTCCGTCACCAACTTCACAAAGATCTGAAATACTCAAATACATATTGTACTGATATTAATCTACAGTACAGGACCCTTAAAGACTACGAATCCTAAATAATCAAAATTCACAACACTTATCGCAACCCACTACCTGCGATAACCCTTGTCGCAACCTACTACTTGCGACACAGTACTTATCGCAACCCATTGTTGCGATAACCTCTTCTTATCGCAACCAACTGTTGCGATATGCATCTTATCGCAACCAATTGTTGCGATACAACCAACTTGTCGCAACCCAAGGTTGCAACATTCATACTTATCGCAACTATCAACACTGTCGCAACTAACTGTTGCGATGTTCATAACTGTCTCAACTAACTGAAAACGTAATTAACCCAGAAATCTATGTTTTAAGCTATGAATGATTCAGTAAATATGTAGATATGCTTAAGACTATCAACAGAACATGCTTATAAACCCAGATTTCTCATTCTTTTCAAAAAACATCAACACCCAATTCTAAACCCATAGAAAACTTTAGCTATATGAGATGAAAGATTATTGTGAGAGATATACCTTTGATTTCCCAAGATTGCACTTTGATTTCTAGCTGAAAAATCTGTTTTGCTTCTTCTTCTTCTTTATTTCTTTTGGTTCTCTCTTTTCTCTCTTTGCCGTGAAGAAACACACACACACACAATAACCCAAAAAATGAAAAGTGAAGAGAAGATATTTCTTATCCACCTTTTAGACAAGAGGCGGTGGTGGTGTTTATTCTTTCATCACCTTAACCAAAATAGTCCCTCAACTATTAAAACTTGACAAGTTTAACCCTTCAACTCATAAATTAAAATTAAAGTTTACCCCTTAACTTATAATTCCAATAACAATTAACAAAACTTAATCGGGGATAAACTCTAAAATTAATCTATCACATAATAAATCATAAATTTATCAATAAAACCCATCTTAATACTTTATACAAAAATCGAGGTGTTACAATACTCCCTAACTTGAAAATGATTTCGTCCCCGAAATCAAAGTTACGTAAACAAGCGAGGGTATCTAATCTTCATATCCTCTTCCGACTCTAACATCACGTTAGCACCTCGGTGATGTTTCCATTGTACCTTTAACATAACCACATTCTTAGATCGTAACTTCTTAACCGATCTCTCTAAAATCACTCTTGTTTCCCCTAAACAACGACTCTTCTCACCCACTCTTACTTCAGTAAATGGAATCACATCATACCAATATGAAATATGTCATATATCCCTTCAATTTCTAGTCTTACATACTTAATCACAGTTAAGAGTCTAGGAAGAACAAGGACTCAACTTTCCACATTTTCTGTATCTTATATCCTTCAACATTTCCCGCTCCCCAACTTAAAATTTTGCGGATCTCCTTGGGGTAACTATACAATTATCAAATCTTTATCCAACAATAACTTGATCTTTAAAAATAATAGCTGGTATAGCTATTTTTTACTACAGATTGAAATACAAAAGACAAGTTAGCACTACGATCACAAAATATACACCCATGTATAGCATTAACAAGGACTGTATCATAACTACATCTATTCATTCCTTACGTCTTCCATCGTCATATGAAATGTTCAACCTGTTGATGTTGGGGTGTTGGGTTTCTTCCCTTTATTCCCGCTATCTTTCAGTATCGGGCAATCCCTTCGATAATGACCAGGCTTCTTACATTCATAGCAAGTTGATCCTTGAATATAATAGTTTTTAATCGTGTGGCCAACTTCTCCGCACTTGAAACATTTAATATACAATTTGGTTTCTCGACGGGATTCAATACAATGATTCTTAGCAAAAGTTTCCGGCTTCTGGCAAGGTTCTGATCTATCCTCCCACTTTCTTTTCCCTCCCACTTGAGTTATTTTAACTCTAATTCCAGCATAAACTTCTTCTATTCAATCATCAGTATTCAATACTGGATTAACAGGTGGAGTTACAACACCGGTACTCACCTCTGGTCTATGCAACTTAACGGTATGATCATTCAACACTTTCATGAACATCTCTGTTTGATGTTCCATTGTCGTATTCATCATTCGTGTCATATTCTCCATCATCTGGGACTCCATTGTAGACTCCGTCGTCTCCAGGTTGACAGTACTGGTACTCGTTCTATGAGCCCTACTGTCCGTTCCTCCCATAGAAGGTAGCTTCGGTGGACTTTCATTAGTTTCAACCATTTCAGGTTGCTTTTCTCCCCAGTCCAAAACTGCCCTATCCTCCGAAGAATTAGGGGACCTTGGTGGTGTATTCACCATCGTTCTGATATAGCACAAAGAAATAACTATAAAAAAATGGTTACACCTATCCAGACACATGAAACGTACTTTACCGTTCATTAGTCACTTTAACATTTTTAGAAACTAGTATGCTTGTGTAACAATATATTCATAATAACAGTAGCTAATTGGAATTGTGAACATATTATACATGAGAATCCTTGTTACCATCGTTACAATACTAATTTCATGTATTTCCGTTGACTCTAAGACTGTCCCGTCTTAGTACTTCTACCCATATCTCACGAATCATAACTTAATTCATCTCAGCTTAAGTCTAGGTATCTCACTATCATACCTAGTTCACTTAAACTAATGCTCTGATACCATATTGTAACACCCTAAAAATCAGGGTAAATTTAAACCCGAAACAAAAGGGTTTACGCATCTAATATCCATAACATAAATGTTCTTAACTAGTGAAAATAATGACAATAGTTAATTTACATCAACTTGTCGTCACCATAAACTCTTCACTCATCCCATTACTTCTCTGGGCTTATACCTGGTAAGAAAATATAATATGAAACGATTAGGCTAACGCCTAGTGAGAACATTCAGTTTCAAAATAATACTTTTAAATCAATGTAAACAAGGTTCATCAAACTTGACTTACGCTCGTTCTTACCATACTCATACTCGTCTCATAATAACGGACATATACTCGATCCCATGAGTATGACTATCATCTAGAAAAATCATATTATCGTATTTGATAGCCTATCACGAATCCTCGCGGATTCTGGTTTATCAATCAAACCTAAGAACTTACATTCAATTACCATACTTTCTTCTTGGAATGGGGCAGATATATCACTTATATATATTGCCTACTTTAATCTGCCGAAATGCAAAGAACAACACTTACACTTCGTCTAACTCATATTTCCACATCTCCAATCCGAATAGCAACTATACTTTGCCTATTCACTTCGGTTAATATAATAACAATTTATACTTTACCTATTCCCTCATCTCTACATGAATAGTAATTCTATTTTACCTATTCAATTATTCAACATGAATAGCAATTCTATTTTGCCTATTCAATCTTTCAACATGAATAGTAATTCTACTTTGCCTATCCAATTATTTCAAGGATACACGGGAATAACAATTATACTTTGTCTATTCCTCCTTTTCAAGGATACACGGGAATAACAATTATACTTTGTCTATTCCTCCTTTCTACATGAATAGCAATTCTACTTTGCCTATTCAATCATTTTAACAGGAATAGTAATTCTACTTTGCCTATCCAATCATTTCAAGGATACACGGGAATAACAATTATACGTTGTCTATTCCTCCTTTCTACGTGAATAGCAATTCTACTTTGCCTATTCAATCATTTTAACATGAATAGCAATTCTACTTTGCCTATTCATTACATTCTAATATAAACAGGAATAACAATTATACTTTGCCTATCCTACGTTATCAAATACAGCTAGTATCAATGGATTCATTACACTTATTTGTACTCGTGTAGATTATTGCTTAATATGGATTTCTCATATCATTCAGTATGAGCAAATCACATTTCTATCACATAGATTCCTCATATCATTCAGCATGAGCAAATTCTATTTAACATGTCAATTCCTCATAAAATAAGTCCAACAATTAATATCATCACTCACGGGTCCTTGATATAAATCTATGTACCCAATTGCCCATTAGAACTAATAGTTAAAGCTCGTATAATCGTTCATCAAAAACTCATTCAGGAAATACTTCTTTATAAAAGTATACCTTACCGAAATTTAAATACTTTATAAAAGGGTAAGGTAAGAATGAACTCACCTGATAGCAGTAGCGTCACCCTTACTTTACTTTCTTAAAACCGTAAGAATTTCCGTCACCAACTTCACAAAGATCTGAAATACTCAAATACATATTGTACTGATATTAATCTACTGTACAGGACCCTTAAAGACTACGAATCCTAAATAATCAAAATTCACAACACTTATCGCAACCCACTACCTGTGATAACCCTTGTCACAACCTACTACTTGCGACACAGTACTTATCGCAACCCATTGTTGCGATAACCTCTTCTTATCTCAACCAACTGTTGCGATATGCATCTTATCGCAACCAACTGTTGCGATACAACCAACTTGTCGCAACCCAATGTTGCGACATTCATACTTACCGCAACTATAAACACTGTCGCAACTAACTGTTGCGATGTTCATAACTGTCTCAACTAACTGAAAACGTAATTAACCCAGAAATCTATGTTTTAAGCTATGAATGATTCAGTAAATATGTAGATATGCTTAAGACTATCAACAGAACATGCTTATAAACCCAGATTTCTCATTCTTTTCAAAAAACATCAACACCCAATTCTAAACCCATAGAAAGCTTTAACTATATGAGATGAAAGATTATTGTGAGAGATATACATTTGATTTCCCAAGATTGCACTTTGATTTCTAGCTGAAGAATCTGTTTTGCTTCTTCTTCTTCTTTATTTCTTTTGGTTCTCTCTTTCTCTCTCTTTTCTCTCTTTGCCGTGAAGAAACACACACACACACACAATAACCCAAAAAATGAAAAGTGAAGATAAGATATTTCTTATCCACCTTTTAGACAAGAGGCGGTGGTGGTGTTTATTCTTTCATCACCTTAACCAAAATAGTCCCTCGACTATTAACACTTGACAAGTTTAACCCTTCAACTCATATATTAAAATTAAAGTTTACCCCTTAACTTATAATTCCAATAACAATTAACGAAACTTAATCGGGGATAAACTCTAAAATTAATCTATCACATAATAAATCATAAATTTATCAATAAAACCCATCTTAATACTTTATACAAAAATCGAGGTGTTACAAGATCAGGGAAGGAAACAAAATACTCCTAAGCCAACGGGTCAGGCATTTCATATGATGGCTGATGAGGCAAAGGAATCTAAATATGTTGTTTCTGGTACATTTCTCGTTAATTCTATTCCCGCACAAATATTATTTGATTGTGGCACCAATCCGTCTTTCGTATCAAAGTCATTTTATCAAAAGTTAGCTATGCATGTCACTACCTTGGAAGATGCCTTAGTAGTCGAGATAGCTAACGGGGGTCAAGTCTTAATTCGTGAAAGACTTGAGGGTTGTCTGATTATGATAGAGGAAAAGAAATTTCCGATTGACTTGATGTTGATGGAAATTGGGGGTTTGATCTAGTCGTGGGTATGGAGTGGTTGACAATCAATCAGGCAGAAATTCTATGTGCAAAGAAATTAATTCGGATTCCTATGCCTGACAATGATGACGTATTCATCTTTGGGGAAAAGAGAAAAGGGGAAGTTCCGCTAATCTCTATTGCCAAACCACGTAAATGTCTGTTAAAAGGATGTTCATCTTATTTAGCATATGTTTTGGATGCTAAGGCAGAAAAGAAGTGAGTGGAAGACATAAGGGTAGTGCGTGATTTCCTAGATGTATTCCCTGATGATCTTCCAGGTTTACCGCTAGAACGACAAGTAGAGTTTCAAATTGATCTTGTCCCTGGAGCGGCACCGATAGCGCGTGCACCGTACCGTTTAGCGCCAACTGAAATGAAGGAGATGATGTCTCAGTTACAAGAACTGCTCGACAAGGGATTTGTTAGGCCAAGTTCTTCACCTTGGGGAGCTCCGGTTCTATTTGTCAAGAAAAAGGATGGCACTATGAGAATGTGCATCGACTATAAGGAGCTGAATAAGGTTACTACTAAGAATAAGTATCTGCTTCCAAGGATTGATGGTTTGTTTGATCAACTCCAAGGTGCGAGATGTTTTTCCAAGATTGATCTGAGGTCGGGTTATCATCAAGTACGAGTAAGGGAGGAAGATGTTCCCAAGACGGCGTTTAGAACGAGATATGGGCATTATGAATTTCTTGTGATGCCATTTAGGTTGACAAACGCTCCAGCCGTGTTCATGGATTTGATGAACAGGGTATGTCGACCATTTTTAGACAACTCTGTCATCGTGTTCATTGATGACATACTTGTTTATTCAAAGAATGAAGCCGATCATCAATACCACCTTCGTGAAGTCTTGGAAGTTCTGAGGAAGGGGATATTGTATGCAAAATTCTCCAAATGTGAATTTTGGTTAAAAGAAGTACAATTCCTTGGTCATGTGATTACTTCTGAAGGGGTCAGAGTAGATCCGGCAAAGATAGAAGCAATGACGAACTGGGAAACACCAAAGAGCGCATCAGAGATAAGGAGTTTCTTGGGTCTGGCAGGTTATTACCGGAGGTTTATAAAAGATTTCTCAAATATCGCTTCTGCGTTGACCATTCTAACTCGGAAGAATGTGAAGTTTGTATGGGCTGAAAAGCAAGAGTCAGCTTTCAGGACATTATGACAGAAGCTGTGTGAAGCTCCTATTCTTGCACTACCAGAAGGAACGGAAGATTTATTCGTGTATAGTGATGCGTCAAAGATGGGTTTGGGGTGTATGTTGATGCAACGCGGCTAGGTGATTGCTTACGTATCAAGACAACTCAAAGAAGATGAGAAGAATTACCCTACCCATGATTTGGAACTGGCAGCAGTAGTGTTTGCATTGAAATTGTGGCGACATTATCTGTATAGAACGAAGTGCACTCTTTTCACTGATCATAAGAGTTTGAAGCATGTCTTTGATCAGAAAGAGTTGAACATGAGGCAGCAGCGTTGGTTAGAACTACTTAAAGATTATGATTGTGAATTGCATTACCATCCCGGTAAAGCAAACGTTGTAGCTGATGCTTTAAGTAGAAAGGAATATAGTGGGTGCTTAAAACCAACTAACGCCAGAATTTATGTGACGTCGAGTCTGATTGAAAGAATAAAAGTGGCACAAGCGGAAGCCTTATTGGATGAAAATATTAAAGAGGAAGTCATGATAAAACAACGTCTTCAACTGACTGAAGATAGTCGTGGGGTCAAACTGTTCCAAGGCCGCGTTTGGGTGCCAAAGGTGGGAGGAAATCGAGAGTTAATTCTCGAAGACGCCCATAAGTCTAAGTATTCTATACATCCTGGAAGTACTAAGAAGTATAGGGATCTGAAGCTACACTATTGGTGGCCAGCTATGAAATTAGATGTGGCACAATGTGTAGAAAAGTGTGTGACATGCTCGTTAGTGAAGGCTGAACATCAAAGACCTTACGAAAGTCTACAGTCTTTAGAGATTCCTGAATGGAAGTGGGATAAGATTACCATGGATTTTGTGACAAAGTTACCCAGAACGTTAAAGGGTAACGATACTATATGGGTAATCGTGGATCGGTTAACCAAAAGTGCTCACTTCTTAGCAATGAAAGAAGCTTCACCAATTGATAAGTTAGCCAAGCTTTATATTGATGAAGTGGTGTCAAGACATGGTATACCAGTGTCTATAGTTTCTGATCGTGACAGCCAATTTACTTCGAGGTTTTGGCAGTCACTACAAGAAGAATTGGGGACAAGAGTAAATTTGAGCACTGCGTATCATCCACAAATGGACGGGCAAAGCAAAAGAACCATTCAGACTTTGGAAGATATGCTCAGGTCCTGTGTGATAGACTTTGGAGGTAACTGGGATACGCACTTACCTTCAGTGGAGTTTGCGTACAACAATAGTTATCATTCCAGTATTGGAATGGCACCTTTCGAAGCTTTGTATGGGCGGAAATGTAGAACTCCAGTGTGTTGGTTAGATGCTGGAGGAAAACAATTTGCTGGTCCTGAAATCGTTCAACAAATGGCCGATAAAGTGAAAGAGATTCGAAAGCACATGAAGGCGGCTCAAGATCCACAAAAGAGTTACGCCGATCCGAAAAGAAGGCCGAAAGAATTCCAAGTTGGGGAGCGTGTGATGCTTAATGTAACCCCGTGGAAAGGTGTCATAAGATTTGGAAAACGTGGAAAGTTGAGTCCTCGTTTTCTTGGACCTTTTACAATAACCAAACGTATAGCACTTCAAGCGTATCAGTTGAATCTTCCACCTGAACAGAAAGGAATCCACAATACCTTTCATGTCTGTTATCTTTGGAAATGTCTGGCCGAAGAAGAAAATATTATATCGCTTTCTGAAGTGAGAGTGGATGAGAGGAGTCGTTGCGTGGAAGAACCGGAGGCGATTCTAGACAGAACGACTAAGAGGTTACGACATAAGGAAGTGGTCATGGTGAAAGAACAATGGAAACATCACAGAAGTGCTAACGTGACGTGGGAAGCTGAAGAGGATATGCAGAATAGATATCCTCATCTATTTACCTAACTTTGATTTCGGGGACGAAATCATTTTCAAGTTGGGGAGATTTGTAACACCTCGAATTTCCATTATATTATATTTAATATGAAGGGGGTCGAAATGTAATTTAGACTATTTGTATGTAAAACTTCAGGGTTGAATTGGTATTTTGATGATAGTTGATTTGGTTTATAAAGGCTGAGTCAGTCGAATTGAGATAATATCTCATTTTGTTCCTGAAGTCGGTTTCAAAGAAGGAGAGAAAGAAAGAATTCTTGAATCCAAACTGACCAGGTAAGTGTTTTGATTTTGGTATCCAACTCAATCTCTTAGGAATGGATAAATAGATTGAACTGATTTGATTTGGTATTGATTAGTTTGTGAAAGATTGAAGGTGAAATCGATTCATATTGTAGGTTGTGTTCAATTCCAAATCCCAGGTGAGTTCATCTGCTTATTTTATTAAATAAGATCTATATGTTAGCTCTAACTTCTATGTTTAAAGAAGTATTGAAAAATAGGCCAAGTGTAAAAGCATCGACAGAGCCTCTGCCAAGTCACCAAGTGAAGTTTCTATAGAAGACTTTCTCAGAGGACAAGGCCACAGAGCCTCTGTCACCCTTGACAGAGCCTCTGTCACCCTTGACAGAGCCTCTGTGGTATGAAGACTTAGAAGACTGAAGTTTCCTGAAGATCAAGACAAAAAAGATCGTGCCTCTCACGTGCCTCTGTTGTAGGAAGATCCTGAAGATCATTCGTACAAGGCGTGCCTTGCACATTCCACGTGTCAACCTTTGATGGGTTACAGCCTTTGCAGATTGCGGCGCACTACATTAACGTTGTACCTGATGACTGTCCCACGATCATGTCTTGTACCTTAGTACTTGTTGTCTCTCACTTGTCCCCTGTAAAAGTAGTATAAATAGAAGGCTCTTGTAGAGATTTTCTAGTAACTTTGCATGAAAACACACACACCAGATTAGAGTATATCATTCTGTATCACACACTCATGATGTTCTTGGTGTTTTTGATTATTAAATACAAAGTGAATCATTGAGCTAAACTCTTATGTTATTACTGTTTCACGTATTTGATTCTGTGTGTTTTCTCTACCTAGAATATCTCTCTAGTTCTTTTAAAAAATTCTTCCACGTATATACATTTGTTCGAACTATAGAGATTAATATCATTGTTGAGTCTATATTGGGTTCAACAATTGGTATCAAAGCCAACTTTGATCTTCTATATCAAAGGATCCATTCCAACAATGTTCTCGACTCTTTTTGGTAGAAATTTGGACTGATTTTGACCTGTTCTTCATTTATTTCAAAACAGACCCTGTTTTTCTGCTATTCTCGACTTGTTCGACTCTAGTAAACTGACAGGACTTGTTTCTTCGGTTAAAACTTTCCATTTAAGTGCATTGTTCAAGGTTTTAAAGCTTTAAACTCATTTCGAAGAGTTTGTCCCACCTTTTGAAAACTTTCAGTTCATACTCTGCTTTTCTGATATTCTCAAACTGCTCAAAATGGCGAACACCAACAACTTCTTTACTGCTGGTTCTTTTACCAAGCCATCTACTCTGCTCAGAGATGAGTACCCCCAATGGAAGATACGAATGATTCATTTCTTTGAGGGTACTGATAAAGATCTACTCACTTATATCCGAAATCCACCTTATGTTCCTATGGTCACAGTACCACGGGTTCCTGCCACAGATGATACTCCAGAGGTTGCTGAGTACGAAAAACCAAAGACGAAGGATAAATGGACTCCAGCTGACTGGGAGAAATATGAAATTGCTCAGAAAGCCAAGCGACTTCTGATAATGGTCATTCCAAATGACCTCTTTCAGTCTATAGACGCTTGTGAATCAGCCTACGACTTATGGAAGGAACTAGAGAAACAACTGGAAGGAGGAGCCAAGACTCAGAAAAATCGCAGAGCCCAATGCATCAACGAGTACTATGCTTTCAAAGCTCTGCCGATAGAATCTCTGTAGTCAACATACGACAGGTTCACCTCTCTGATTAACAAGTGTAAGAAGTTCGGGATTCACATAACTTCTGAAGAGAACAACGTCATGTTCCTAAAGAGCCTAAACGAAGAATGGCTCCAGTTGTCAATGTCTTTGCAAACTAATCAGGACCTAGACACATGGACTCTGTCAGATCTTTACGAAACACTGCTTGTCCAAGAACCTCAGATTGCTCAAGCAAAAGCTCAGACCAGTGGGCCTCTTGCACTTGTTGGTAAAGAGACAGAAGCAAAGGAGAAACCAATAAAGGAGAAGGTTGTGGAGGAGAAGAAAGAGAAGAAGAAGAAGGTGTTGGCCGTTGACAGTGAAGAGGAGGAATTGGTGGAAGAAGAGGAGGCAACAATTGCCTCAATAGCTAAGTCTTTAGCTCTGTTGACAAGAGAATTCGGTAACAGAGGATACCGGAAGAAGTCAGGATATAAACGTGATGGAAGAGATGATAGGGGTGGGAAGTATGAGCCAAGGAATCAGGGAAGAGAAGATGCGAATGACCAACAGAGGTCAAGTGACAAAGGTGACAGAGGTGGTGACCAACAGAGGTCAGGTGACAGAGCTGGGAAAGCACCCCAGAATCAGGGATGCTTCAACTGTGGCAAGCCAGGCCACTATGCTGCAGACTGCAGAAGCAAACCAAATCGCCCTCAGAGGGACTCTGCTTTCTATAAAAAAGAAGGCAGATTACTATGCTCAGAAGTCGCTCATGGTGGAGCAGGAAAACTGGCAGTCAGACGAATCCTCTGACGAAGGTGAGAAGAAGAACGCCCTATTCTGTGGAATGGCAGAAGTCAGCTCCTCCGACTCTGACAGTGAGGTATCCACTTCTGACTCTTCCTCTAATGAAACAGAAGCTGATTTGCTTAAACTGACTGTTGAATACATTGAACTTAAAAAGACCTGTGACAATATTCAGAAAAAGCTTGCCTTCTTTGAGAGAGAAGCCAGACTTCTCACTCAAGAAAAGGCAAAAATATCTTTAGAAAAGGAAGAAATTGAGAATAATTGGTACAAAAATCTAAATCCTCTAAAAGAAAAGATTTCAGAACTTAATTCTGCCCTTAAAGCTAAATAAAAGGAACTGTTGGACAATGAGAGTGACAGAATGAATATTCTTGCACTTAAGAACTTCTTTCAAAAGGAAAGAGAAGTCCTTCATCAAGACCTACTCAGCAGAGACCTTTTAATTAAGAAATATCAAGATGCACAGAAGGCGTACGAAAAAATAAATACACAAATAGGAAGAAGGGGAATTGGCTTCTGTGATATAGATCCATATACTGGAACCAAAAGAGACAAGTCCATGTCTTCTCTGTTTTGTATTGGAAGTACAAGAAAACCAGGATTTCCTAATTTACTCTCTGTCAGCAAAAGGCAGAAAACCTCTGGGGAACCGCACAAGAGGAAACCTCTGAAGATGATAAATGTGTGGTATCAAAACGCAGATTTATCACCCTCAGCCTCTGTCAAAAGAGACTCCAAACCCAAAAGATATCTGAAAACTCAAGATCAGATAGGAATCTTCAAGTTTGGTGACCCAGAGACCCAGACCCAGGTTGGTTTTGTCTGCACAATAGACTCTGAAAAGACTCTATCGGCAGAGGCACCTGAGTTCATGCCTGCTTCTTCAGAAGAAAAATTGAAACACATTTCTGTAAATGAGTCAGTGGAAATCGGTAAAAACAATTTTTATGAGAACCTCTGTACATCTTCTGAAGAACAAAAACCGTCTGAGGAAATCTTGATAAATACTTCAGTTGACTTGGAAGATTGTCCTAAAGAAAAAGAAGAAAGCGAGTATGGCACATGCTCAGAAAGTCCTGCCTCTGTCGACAGAGATCTTATTGACTCAACCTCTGTATACAAGGACGATTCATCCTCTAACGAATCTGAGACTGACTCAATTGAGTCAGAGATAGTTCCTTGTGGACATAAGACCAAATTCTATCATCAAAAGTCCAAAGATTGGGTATGTATTTCAAGATCCTTCTGGAAAACGGAAGCTGTTCCAAGAGATTAGCTGCCAGAAATATGCAACAAGAACTCTGCTCGAGTTCAGAACGAATCTCCTGGAGCACAGAGGATCAGAGTTCATGGATCAAGCTCTCGCCGACAGATTAATAGAGGTCATCGACTCCGTCATCAACTTCAGAAACCTTTGCATCAGGATATTTCTTGAACTCAGAGATGGAGGACTCTCAGGCAAAATCAACGACTTCCCAAATGCCAGAGTCTGACATCTTCAACCACCCTCTGCTTACTTTTCATACTTTGCAATGTAATCAAATGTAAGTGCCTCTGGCATAACCTTATATCAAAAGCAAATCTTCTACAGAGGTCAAATACCTCTTGCCGTGTTCTTAGCTTAGAAAAACATGTAAATTTCCATTTTTTTATTTTTCAATACTTATGGGGGAGATTGTTAGCTCCAACTTCTATGTTTAAAGAAGTATTGAAAAATAGGCTAGGTGTAAAAGCATTGACAGAGCCTCTGCCAAGACACCAAGTGAAGTTTCTACAGAAGACTTTCTCAGAGGACAAGGCCACAGAGCCTCTGTCACCCTTGACAGAGCCTCTGTGGTATGAAGACTTAGAAGACTGAAGTTTCCTGAAGATCAAGACAAAGAAGATCGTGCCTCTCACGTGCCTCTACTGTACGAAGATCCTGAAGATCATTCGTACAAGGCGTGCCCTGTACATTCCACGTGTCAACCTCTGATGGGTTACAGCCTTTGCAGATTGCGGCGCACTACATTAACGTTGTACCTGATGACTGTCCCACGATCATGTCTTGTACCTTAGTACTTGTTGTCTCTCACTTCTCCCCTGTAAAAGTAGTATAAATAGAAGGCTCTTGTAGAGCTTTTCTAGTAACTTTGCACGAAAACACACACACCAGATTAGAGCATATCATTCTGTATCACACACTCACGGTGTTTTTGGTGTTCTTGATTATTAAATACAAAGTGAATCATTGAGATAAACTCTTATGTTATTATTGTTTCACGTATTTGATTCTGTGTGTTTTCTCTACCTAGAATATCTCTCTAGTTCTTTTAAATCGCTTCCGCATATATACATTTGTTCGAACTATAGAGATTAATATCATTGTTGAGTCTATATTGGGATCAACACTATATGTGTATTGGAATGGATAAGTAAGCATATTGATATTTGTATGAATGGATGCAAAACAATTTTTAGAGTTCTGTATGGAAAGATAGTGGAACTGGGTAAATTGGGTGAAATCCGGAAGATGAGTATGTTCTGTATTTGATATCGGATTCCGGGAATGTTCCGGATTGTACCGGATTCCGAAGTAAGTTCCGGATTTAGTACCGGATTGGTACCGGATTTCGAAGTGAGTTCCGGATTGGTACCGGATTCGAGTAAGTTTCGGATTGTACCGGATTCCGGATGGTGTCCGGATAGAATACCGGATCCATTTACCGGATGGTTCCCGACTTTGAGTCCGGAATACTTTTCCGGATGAGTTTTCCGGATAGTTCCAGTGTTGGGTTCCGGATAAGGGATTTTTCCGGATATAGTTTCTGGATGTGTTATCTGGTTAAGCTTTTTTTTTGCTGCATTGCAGATGCACTAAGGAGTCATCCTCCTTTGTTTTTGATAAGTCGGTTTACTGATATATTTGTGGGAAGCACTGAGAGAGAGAGAGAGAGATAGCAGAAGAAGTCGTTCGGTTAGGGCCTCGATTGAATTCGTTGGAGGTGATTTTGAGGTAAAATTTCTTTTTACTTTGTTTCTATAATCCTTAGTATTAAGTTCCTATCGGTTTAGAAATTCCAAATTTTGATTCTTGGTTGATTTCGGTCGAAACTGGGTTACGAATAGTTATCCGGATATTGCACAAAGTCCGGATGTATGTATCCGGATTCCTCGTCTTTTCCGGATAGGATGATACCGGATTTCAAATGTTTTCCGGATCGGTTTCCAGGACATGGTTTCCGGATTTGGTTTCCGGGAAAGTTTCCGGAATTGGGTTTCCCGGATAATTCCGGATTAGGATTCTGGATAAGAGGTTTCCGGATACGGTTTTCTGGATATGGTTTCTGGAATGATTTCCAGATTGTTTTTCGGATATGGTATCCAGATATTTGGGTTTTCCGGATGAAATATCCGGGTGTGTTATCCGGATAAGTTTTCCGGATCACCTATCCGGAAGCTTTCTGACTTCTTTCAGTTCTAAAAAATTTCTGGGGGCGCTGCCCCCAGACCCCGTAAGGGCGTTGCCCCTTGACCCCATGTTGATCCAAACCCTCAGTGATTTGATAATGACTCTGAGAAACACTTAGTGAAAATTGTAAGTAGACAATATGTATCGCTGATGGAAAACATGCTTTAATTTATACTTCAGCGAACACTGTACATCAGTGAGCCCAGAGCTTGTTCGGCCTCACTGATGATCGCTGAATGTTCATCATGTAGTTGTTTACTTATGATCCCTTAAGACAAGATTCGCGTCAACCAAGTTCAAAGCTGAAATCGAAAACCAAGCTGAAGAACAAGTGACTAAGTCTACCAGTGACCTGATGCGGATATCAGCGAAGACAAGACTTGTCCATTCCACGCGAAGTTTCAAGTAGACGACTTCAGCGAACGATGAACTTTATCATTCACTGATAAAGATTCATTCAACGAACACTGATCATGAATCCTGTTCTACAAGAAACTTTTGTCTTATCCCCTTGCACGCCTCTGTACGATTTTGTCAGAACAGACATCCCTTTTGTCCATAATCGTACAACCAACTCTGTAACTACACTGTTCATCATGCGGCCACTAGGATGTTTGCTAAAGTTAAAACATGCAACCAATCATAGGTTGCCACGTGTAAAGGTGTACTGTTTTAATGCATGCAGTATAAATAGAGAACCCTACTTCATTTGTGAAGTGCTCGGCTTTTCTTCCTCGCTGAACTACTGTGTGATTAGAAAACTCTCCTTAGTTTTCTTATTTCTTTTCTCTCTATTTATAGTGCAAGAAATTTGTGTGTTCTCATAGTTTGTTTAGATTAGGTTTTTAACTTGTTCTTATTCCGCAACAAACTGTAAATTGTTTGATTATATCAATAAACAATTTAGAAAGATAAAAATCTGTGTTTGTATTCAACCCCCCCTTCTACAAACCTGTATAACCCTTCGGGACCAACAAGTGGTATCAGAGCAGACTGTTTAATCTCATAAACAATATCTTGCTTATACTCTCTAATTTTCTCTTCCTTGCTTATTTTCTAAAATGGCAAATCATCAGAATACAAATTACATAGATAATGGTCTCTTGCCAAACCTCCTCGATTTAGCAAAGATAATTTCAATATGTGGAAAAATCAAATGATTCTCTTCCTAGAAGGTGTAGATCCTACTATACCATACTATATGGAAAATGGACCTTATGTTCCACATGTGGTCCATGGTGTTATTCCTGCCACTGCTACTACCCCTGCCATCCCTGAGAGAACTCTCATCAGAGAAGTTTCTCAGTGGACTGAAGAAGATAAGAAAAAGGTGGCCATTGATACAAAGGCCAGATCTATCATCTCTATGGATCTTCCTGATGAAGTCTACCACTCCATCATGAACCTGAAAAGCTCAAAAGCCATGTGGGACACTATATGTGTTCAATATGAAGGTACTGATGAAATCCAGGACTCTAGAAGAATAAACCTGGTAAGGCAATACGAAAGTTTCGTCTGTGGTAAGACTGAAACTCTTTTTGAAGTTCACCAACGTTTTAACTGTTTAATTATTGATTTAAAAACTGTTGGTAAGACATACTCTAACTCCGAGATCCTGACAAAATTCTTGGAATGTCTTCCTGAAAGCTGGGACAATTATACCATGTGTCTTAAGCTCTCTAAGGATCTAAAATTCATGACCCTTGCTACCTTATTTGGCACTATGCTCAACCATGAGCAGTCGTGTCAACATAAGAAGAATCTTGTAAAAGATTCCAAAAGCACACATGTTGCTTTACTCTCCTCAGAGTTGATACCGGCTCAGCGATCAACTGTCACGATCACTGAAATGGAATCTAACTCTGATGATTCATCGGACGTTGATCCTTTAGAACTTGATGAGTCACTGGCACTCCTGACAAATTCTTTCAGGAGATTTGCTAGAAAGAGTAACTTCAGAAGAAGTAAACCTCTCACTATCACTGACAAGCCTAAATCTACTCTTGTTGATAAGGCTACTGCTACCTGCTTTAACTGTGAAAAAATAGGACACTTTGCTAGTGAATGCAGGTCAAAGAAAGTCTTCAAAACTTCATCTTCCTCCTTCAAGAAATCCTCTAACCCCAGGGCTAGAGATGACAAATACCAAAAGCTGAAAGAAAAGTATGCCAAGCTGAAAGCATACAAAAAGAAAGGTAAAGGTCTGATCGCTGAAGATCATGACTGGGCTGAATCTGATGAAGAATCATCTGACTCTGAAGAAGATGAGGCTAATCTCTACCTCATGGCCCAAATACAAAAAGAGGAAGAAAAAGCTGAAATTCCCTCTACCTCCACTTCTACCTCTCAGGTATCAAACTCTTCTACTGCTACTTCTGCCTTCCATGAAGCTGATAGTCTTCGTGCTATCGATATATTAACTATCGATTTATATGATGCCATGAATGGCAAGACCAAAGCTGAACAACTAAATCAAGATTTAGCCGAATAGCTCAAACAATGTCATTTAAAAATTCAAGAGCTTTCGGACATTGAAAATAATTTGAAAGATCAGGTCTATGTAAATCAAGTTATCAGTATCGAGCGTGAACAAGCTATCGCTGAACTGAAAGCAGAAAAAAGATACTATTGAAGGATGGTATAAATCCTCAGCAAAGATCACTGAGATAATAGGTGCACAAATCCCTCTTAGTGACAAACGTGGTCTTGGTTACAAAGTTGACGTTGGAGAACCAACCACTGATCGTTCCATGCTTAAGTTTGGAATGTCCGTGTCATCTATCCCTAACACCTCTTCATCTCAATTCTCATCTTCAAAAACTCCCATCCCTGAGGACAAACCTACCTTAATTTCTAAAGGTAAAGAAAAAGAAATAAAAAACCTCAGAAGGGTACCAAAGTACCTAAGCTGAAAGTTTCTAATACTTCAGCGAGCCATCCCTCTGCTTATAAAACTAAGATCCCTGAATTCATTCATGGATCTACTCTTAAACTAAGAGTGGATGTAATTCATAAGAAATCCGAAGAACTGATAGTTCCTCCAATTTCCAATGCCAAAGGTATTCTCGGTGCTGGCCCTGCCCATTTAAAAATCTCTGCTAAGCATGTAAATGGTCCTAAAGCTACTTTTAGCTATACGAAATGTTATCACTGTGGACTTACCGATCATATTGCTAGTAAGTGCCCCACAGCTACAAGGCTGAGAAATTAGCCAAGGTAAAGAAGACTGCCCCCAAGGCAAAGAAGACCATCCCTGATAAAAATCAGGCCAAGGTGAAAAACACCACTGAGGTTAAGAAATTAACCAAAGTGAAGAATGTCACTGAAGCTGAATCTTCAAATGCTGCGAAGATTGCTGAACCTTCTACTTCCTCTACCACCACTGACAAATGTGGTCCTATAGTTAAGTGGGTACCTATTCAAAACTAATCTTCCTTTGTTTGCTGGTCTCGAAGGGTATCTGGTATCTTGATAGTGGATTCTCTCGACATATGACTAGAAAGAAAAACTTGTTCACTGAATATAAGGAAGAGAAAGGTCCCTCTGTGACCTGTGGCAGAAATGGAAAAGGCTATACCCGAGGGTTTGGTGTACTCTCTAATGGTACAACAAACTTCAGAAGAGTCACATACGTCGAAGGGCTGAAGCACAATCTTCTTAGCATCAGTCAGCTATGTGACAAGGACTTCAAAGTTTGCTTCACTAAGGAAGCATGTTTCGTCACTGACAAGAAGGAGAAAGTCGCTCTTAGTGGATATCGTTTGAAAAATGTTTATGTAATAAACATGGACTCAATAACCACTGTGAATGTTTGTTTCTTCTCCAAAGCCTCTCCTGATGTCAACTGGCTATGGCAAAAAAGGCTCTCTCATCTCAACTTCAAGACACTAAATACTCTTTCTTCAAAAGAGTTAGTCACTGGTCTTCCTCAACATTCATACGCTAAGGAATCTCTTTGTTCAGCGTGTGAAAAAGGAAAACAAACCAAAGCTAGCTTCAAGTCAAAGCAAGTTTCCTCAGTGTCATCTCCTCTACAACTTCTCCACATAGATCTGTTTGGCCCTGTCAACGTTTAATCCATCACTGGAAAGAAATATACGCCGGTTATTGTGGACGAATTCTCTCTCTACACCTAGGTAATGTTTCTCCATGCTAAGAGCGACACCTCGGAAGAACTGATGTCTTTCGTCAGGAAAATGGAAGTCCTGAATAACTCATTGTTCGCTCAATAAGAAGTGATCATGGAACGGAATTGAAAAACAGTTCCCTTGATAGCTTCTTTGAAGGTAAGGGTATTTCTCACAACTTTTCCTCAGTGAGAACACCTCAACAAAATGGAGTCGCTGAAAGAAGAAATCGAACGATCATCGAAGCTGCTCGTTCAATGCTCAGCGATTCTCATCTACCTACTCAGTTCTGGGTTGAAGCTGTCAACACTGCTTGCTTTACGCAGAATAGATCGTTGATCGTCAAAAGATTCAACAAGACTGCCTATGAACTTTTCCACGGAAGAAAACCATCTATCAGTTTTCTTCACATCTTTGGTTGTCAATGCTTTATCTTAAACAACAGAGATGCTCTTGGAAAATTCGATCCCAAAGCTGACGACGGAATATTTCTTGGATATTCTTCTACATCCAAAGCCTTCAGAGTCTTCAATAAAAGAAGACAGACTATAGAAGAAACCATTCATGTCACTTTTGATGAATCCCGTTCAGCGAACTCAAGACCATCTGCTGATAACAAAGAACTCAATCAGTGGATGTTTTCTCATTTTGGAGATTTAGAAACTGTTCCTAACCCTGACCCTCAGGTCAACACTCCAACCGCTGATGATGATCCTATCATCATTCCTAGCGTGGATACAAGTGAAGTTGAATCATCTTGGGTTTCAGCTGTTCTCATCAACACTATGCCTGTTTCTGAACCATCATTTGATATTCCATCAACCTCTCAGCAGTCAGTGAATGAAATTTCATTTGTGCTGCCAATTGTGACTCTACTACCTGACGTCGCTGAAGCTTCTCCTCAGTGATTCCAGAGTTCCATTCTGAGTCAGTGGCTCATGCTCCTGCTCAGCGATGGACCATAAATCACCCTATTGATCAAATTCTTGGTGATCCAAATGCAGGTGTTCAGACTCGACGCAGTGTAGGTAACATTTGTCTTTATGTAAATGTTATTTCACTAACTGAACCAAAGAAAGTTGATGATGCCCTCAGAGATCCAAACTGGGTCAGCGCTATGCAAGAAGAGCTGACTGAATTCGAAAGAAACAAGGTTTGGAATCTCGTGCTAAGACCATCTGACATATCAGTGATAGGCACCAAGTGGGTCTATCGAAATAAGTTAGATGAAAATGGAACTGTAACCCGCAACAAAACGTTTGCCCCACTGGCAAGACTCGAAGGTATAGATTATGACGAAACCTTTGCCCTAGTGGCAAGACTCGAAGCTATTCGTCTATTTCTTTGCTTAAGTTGTTCATAGAGACTTCAAGGTATATCAAATGAATGTGAAATCAGCATTCCTAAATGGAAGGCTGAATGAAGAAGTCTACGTTCAACAACCTCTAGGATTCACTGATCCTAAGCATCCAGGCTATGTTTATAAGATGGATAAGGCACTTTATGGACTGAAACAAGCTCCACGTGCATGGTATGACACTCTATCCTCTTTTCTTCTCATCGAAAAATTTGAGCGTGGTAAAATTGATAACACTCTATTTTTCAAGAAAGTAAAAGGTCATATCATTCTTGTTAAAATATATGTTGATGACATTATATTTGGTTCTACTAACCCATCTCTTTGTATTCGTTTCGCTGAAAGAATGAAATATGAATATAAAATGAGTATGATGGGTGAGCTGAACTACTTCCTTGGACTCCAAATCAAGCAAAATGATAAGGGTACATTTATCCACCAAGGTAAGTATGTCAATGATATGCTGAAGAAGTTTGATCTGACTCAAAGCTCAGCTATGAAAACCCCTATGGCACCGCCGTTGACACTTAACAAAGATCCTTCAGGGAAAACTGTTAATGTCACTGCGTACCGTGGGATGATTGGCTCTCTCCTTTATCTTACAGCTAGTCGTCCTAATATTATGTATGCTACTTGTTTGTGTGCACGATATCAATCTGAACCCAAAGAATCACATCTGATCGCTGTAAAGCGAATTTTCAGATATCTGAAGGGTACTCCTAACCTAGGTCTTTGGTACCCCCAAAGACTCAGGGTTTGACCTAACTGCCTATTCAGATAGTGATTTTGTAGGTTGCAAGCTGGATAGGAAAAGCACCACAAAAGGTTGTCAACTCCTGGGTGGAAAGCTGGTGAGTTGGACAAGCAAGAAGCGAAGTTCAGTGTCCACCTCTACAGCTGAAGCTGAGTATGTAGCCGCTGGAAGCTGTTGTGCTCAAGTCTTATGGATGAGAAATCAACTATTGGACTATGATCTTCAGCTCTCCAAAATTCCAATCTATTGCGACAGCACTAGTATCATCGCTATACCGAATAATCCAGTGCTACACTCAAAGACCAAACACATCGAGATCAGGTATCACTTTATCAGAGATCATGTGATGAATGGTGACATAGAACTTTACTTTATCCCAACTGAATTCCAGTTAGCTGATCTTTTCACCAAACCTCCTGATGAGACAAGATTGAACTTTCTCATCAGCAAACTTCGAATGCTGAACCTTGAAGATAAAATCTTCAGCTGTAAGGCATTGGATCAGTGATAAAGAAAATTTTATTCACTCATTCCTCATCTAATCTCTGAACAAAAATGATTCACTGATATCAAGGTATGTTCTCTCTCTCCAAACGCTGAAGTTTCCTTCAGCATGCAGAATTTCAAAATAATTTGTATCGCTAAATATCTCTTCCTTCAGTGATTCTTTTTGCAATAACTATGCTCACTGATATTTCTTATCAGTGATTTCTTTTAAATTGTCCCTGATTTTTCAAAACCCTCAGAGACAACTTAGAAATGTGAAAGGACGTTTGTGACGTCATCAAAACGGATAACCTATGGCACGCTTTTTCCTCTGACACGTTCATCTGTTGAAATTCTTGACCAATAAGCTTCGTGGGACGTGTCCGTGTCATGATGAGCAACTTTTTCCCGCTCATCACTTTCTCTCTCTACTCTCACTATATAAACAACCTTCGTTTATATTTTTACCTTTTACGCTCTCAAACTCTCCTAAAGCAGAAAGACTATCTTGCATTCCTAAGAATTTGGATTTTGATTTCTAGTGTTCATATCTTCAAACATTCAACAATCAGGTCCTTGTTTCTTCTCTTTAATCCTTTCTTTTACTTGTTTTGACTTGCTTCTTGCTTATACAAGATCAAACAAATGTGTTTTTATAAAATGAAATCATCTTCTTCATGATTTTATGAATAAAACTTCTTAAAAGTTTTTTCATTAAGTTTAAACTCAAAACCATAAACTTAAACCTCATACGTTTTTCCAGAATCCTTTCCTTAAAAGGAAACTGGAAAACAAGAATTTCACTAGTTTTGAACTCTCTTTCAAACTAGAAACCCTATTTTACAAATTTCTTTCCCTAAAAGGCAACTGTAAAACCCTTAACATCCTTATTCTGGAAACCCATTTCCATTTAAGAAGTTATTTCATCTTCTTCTCTACTTGTGTGTAAAACAGAAATGGCCGCTACAAACACTGATTCTGCTACCCAAACTGCTACTGACGTTGTCACCTTGACAAGGGCTGACGATATGAAGCATGAACTTCATGAGATCACCTTCACCACCAACAATCCCTATGCACTTCTTGATTTTCCCAAGAAGAAACCTTCCCCCCATCTCACTGAAGCCGTTAACTTCATCAAAACTTGCCCACTAGCCACTACTATGACCATCACCACTCCAGCCTATAAAAGACTCCTCCAGTAGTTCTGGTACACTGCTCATCGTACCACTGCTGTCTCCGCAAAATCAAAGAAGGAATGATGTGTCATTGGATTTGAGACCGAGCTAGGTCATGGATCCATAACCTCTGCAGCTATCCGGGCAGCCCTGAACCTACCTGTTGGCCCGAAGACCCATCCTTTTATCCCATTCCCTGACCTCAACACCGCTGAAGGATAGGAAGAAATCATCCCCTTCCTTGACAAAATGAAATACATCTGGAACGTTGGTCGTAATGGCCCTGAGAAGAAGCTCACCACTGTCCTAAAAAATAAGATGCCATCGGAGATCAACTTCATCTTCGCACATGTGATAAGCTGCATGATAGCGAAGCACGGCTCCATTGATCAGGCATCGAAGCCTCAGTACCTGATGGCCTACACTCTCCTCAAAGTCCTCCATGTTGATTACGCCCGCATAATTTTTGAAGATATGATGGAAAGGGTGGAAATGCCAGACCGCCCAACCGCTGTTCCTTATCCCCGATTCCTCAGCGCCATCTTCGCATATGGCCTAAAGGAAGACTACCCCAAATAGGGAGACCTAAAGCTCTCTCAAGTCGGCCCTAAAGTGCTCGACTTCAAACCCGTGAACGATGAGGTACGTCTTTCTACCCTACTCTCTCTTCTCCGCACTCCCTCTTCTTCTACTTCAGTGGCTACTGATACAGCAGCGGTAATCCCAACCGCTGATACCCCGACCACTACACCCTCTTCTCTTAAAAAGAGAAAACATTCTAACACCACTCTTGGTAGCCGTAAGACCAAGAAGCCCTCAAAAAAGTTCCCCAAGACTTCTCAAGTTGAAGACCCCACGTTCGCCTCTTCACAGGGAATGATGGAAAATTTTGTGGTCCACTCCACCACAACCGCTGAAGCCACCCCCTTCATAACCACTTCAGAGACTCAGTTCTCTGAAATTTTCTTAGACGAGAACCCTAGAATCTCAGCACCTCCAAGTGTTGTAGAGGATTTTCTCAGCGGATCCAACGCTGAAGTTGTTTTAACCCCACCTCTCTCAACCTTCGCTTCTTCTACTTCTTTTCTCTATACCATGGCACCAACAATGCCATCGATCAAACTGACGAACTCAGCCGCTGCAACCCTCCAACACATGATGCAGCAGAACGTCACTGGACCTGTAGGGTCATCTATCCCTGTTGGATCTTTTGAAGACGACTTGGAACGTGACTCCGGGTTTCGAGACATCCACTCCATCTCCAACCCTCCTACAGGTATCCCAACATCATCCACTTCTCTCTCTGCACCCCTAACTTCTGAGCTTTCCTTAGCTCACAAGTTATTTACTTTTTCAGGTCCAAATTTGGGCACCATCAGCACTTCCTTCAAGGAAATAGCTGATAAAGTGACGAATCTCACCACCACTATCTCAAATAACTCTTCAGTGGTTACAGACGCTGGAGAGATGCTGAAGCAGCTCTCCACTGCTGTCAAAGACAAAGCTTCCTCCCATGACTTCACCAAAGTTGATGGAGGACTGACAACTGTGAAGCCCGCCATCATCAACAACACCTCCAACATCAACAAACTCACCACCGCCATCACTGACCTCACCAATGGCTTCTCAAGCCTCAGTAGTGAGGTGAGTTCTCTGAAGACCAACTACACCGGTCTACAAGGTGAGGTGAGCAGCCTCTTTAAAAAGGTCGCTGACAACAATGACCTGCTCACCAAGATCCTAGAAAGGTTGGAAGCTCCCACTGTTCCTACATCTCACTTCTCCCAGGATGACCGGGAAAAGATGGAGATGGCAGTGACTTTTATTCTGAAGAGTACACCTGCTATTTCTGGCCTAGAAGATAGAATGGCAGTGGTGGAACGACGATTAGGGAATCCTGGCCAAGAAGACAGGATCCCTGAAACTACTGCTGATGCTGCTATCATTCCCTCCCCCACCCATTCAGCAGAAGAGGGGGAGAAGATCGATGACCAAGGCCTTCCCCAGATGTTGAGGGGGAGGAAAAGAATGAAGACCCTCAGGAATCTAATCATCCTGAGGGAACCGATGAAAGTCCCTCTCCATCTGAGGGGGAGCAAGGCGAAGATCCTCCTCATGACGTTGTGGATCTCTCTTCTGAGGATGAGGAAGAGGAAGAAGTTGAGGAAGACGAAGACGTCGACATTACTGACGAAGAACCATCATCATCTTCAAAAGATGATAATGATGATGATGACGACGATGGCTTCTTCTTTCAACGTGCAGCGATCAAAACCCCTGTGCTTAAAGGGGTTTCCATAAACGAACCAGGGGAGGGGACCAAGGCGAAATCCCCAGCGAAGACGGCTACAAAAGAATAACAAAAGGGTCTTGCTGCTGACAACTTGGCTATTCTCCTTAAAAAGCCAGTTTGTCAGGTATGTTATTTTCTATTCCCATACACTTCATCCCTCCTCTACCCCTTCTCAAGCTCAATCCTTCTCACTCTCAAACCTCTAAACACTTAGCTCTCTCCTTTCTCTATCTTTTATCCTCAAATGATTTAACTCCATCGATCATTTTGTTTCAGCTAGTCCTCTCCCTTGCTTGAGGCTATCGCTTAAGCTCCTCAACAGCAAATAATCCCAGCACTCAACGCTGAAGAATAAATAATCCCAGTCTCTGCTCTGGAAGAGACTGAAGCTCAAGCTGAAGAAGAAGAACTTCTCTCACATCCGAGAAGACCTTCCTTGCCTCCTCAAAGGCCAAGTGAAGATGAACAACAAAGGAGAGCAGCGATGATCAAGAAAATAGAAAGTCAGCGCTTGGTTCCTCCTCATCTCAAATGCTTAACTCCCAGGGAGATTGCTGAAGCCCTAAAAGCAAAAAAGATCCTCGCTGATAAAACGAAGGCTGAGCTTAGTGACAAAAACTATGCTCTCGAACTAGCCCAAAATTCAATGAAGGATCCACGGCTGAAGAAGTTTCCCCTGGAAGTTCAACAAAAGCTGCTGAAAGATGCGCATAAGATCAGTCAAGAGAAAACCAAGGTCAGTGACTCCACACTGACCTGGTGCAAGAAAAAGTGCCACTACACTGACCTGGTGCAAGAAAAAGTGCCACTACACCATGGATCAAGGATAAGCGCTGTGAACATACGAGGGAAAGTGGTCAACAAGGTACCGATTGTTGATGTCCAAATAGTCAGAGAAAACGGCTACAACAGAACTTGCTACATGTCAGACCTGGATAAACTTGGTTTCCCTGAATGGTTGGAAATAAGAATCGCAATTTAGCGATCCCGCTTAACTTTCAAGACCTGTGTTGAAAAAGCCATAAACAGGTTGATCGACATGGTAACCTCAGCGGTTGATATTCCACCTCCTCCATCAATTCGAAAGAAACGAGTTGCTCCAAAGAAGAAGACTCCTTCCTCTTCAGGCCCGACAATAAGAAACGAGACAGGGATTGATTTCTCTCGTGAAGCAGTTCTTGGCCCCAATCCTGATCTATCCAATCTCGACAACTCCTTCCTCTTCAGGCCCGACATATTTTTTCTATGACTTCACTGGTCGCAGATGCTTTGAATGTATCTCTGAGTTATACAAAACTCCAATCGAACAACTCAGAGATCTACTCTATTGGTGCGACTACAAAGGTGACCTCCTTGGATAATCCTGAAGCCCTAAATCTATCGCGAAGCAAAAGTTAGAAGGGATCAGGTAGTCATAGTCCCTGATTGGATGATTCCAGAGACTGATACGCTTGATGAACTTCTCTTCAAGAAAGAACCTGAGTAGTTGATAAGATCATCTTTTGTATTCTTCTATCTTATCAGCTTGTATCTTTTTGTACTTGTAATTATTTTTCATTATACTTGTAATTTTTCCACTTCCCTTGTAATCTTATACGAAGTTAATGAAAAATTTCAATGAAAGTACTTTACTCCATCGGTACTAAGAAAAGATCCCTGAAAAACAGTAAACGAGACAAGTATTTTATGAGTCCTTTTTATCCTTATGTTTTTAACTTAGCAATTTTCTTTTATTGCTATGTCATCATCAAATAGGGGGAGATTGTTGATCCAAACCCTCAGTGATTTGATAATGACTCTGAGAAACACTTAGTGGAAATTGTAAGTAGACAATATGTATCGCTGATGGAAAACATGCTTTAATTTATACTTCAGCGAACGCTGTACATCAGTAAGCTTTGAGCCTATTCGGCCTCACTGATGATCGTTGAATGTTCATCATGTAATTGTTTACTTATGATCACTGAATACAAGATTCGCGTCAACCAAGTTCGAAGCTGAAATCGAAGACCAAGCTGAAGAACAAGCGACTAAGTTTACTAGTGACCTGATGCGGATATCAGCGAAGACAAGACCTGTCCATTCCACGCGAAGTTTCAAGTAGAAGACTTCAGCGAACGCTGAACTTTATCATTCGCTGATAAAGATTCATTCAGCGAACACTGATCATGAAGCATGTTCTACAAGCAACTTTTGTCTTATCCCCTTGCACGCCTCTGTACGATTTTGTCAGAACGAACATCCCTTTTGTCCAGAATTCGTACAACTAACTCTGCAACTACACTGTTCATCATGCGTCCACTAGGATGTTTGCTAAAGTCAAAACATGCAACCAATCAGAGGCTGCCACATGTAAAGGTGTACTGTTTTGCATTAAATGCATGTAGTATAAATAGAGAACCCTACTTCATTTGTGAAGTGCTCGGCTTTTCTTCCTCGCTGAACTACTGTGTGATTAGAAAACTCTCCTTAGTTTTCTTATTTCTTTTCTCTCTATTTCTAGTGCAAGAAATCTGTGTATTCTCATAGTTTGTTTAGATTAGGTTTTTAACTTGATCTTATTCCGCAACAAACTGTAAATTGTTTGATTATATCAATAAACAATTTAGAAAGATAAAAATATGTGTTTGTATTCAACCCCCCCCCCCTTCTACAAACTTGTATAACCCTTCGGGACCAACACCCCACCCGCTCCGGGTAGCTGGACCCCCGTGCTAAGTCACCGAAGAGGGACATTTATGGATAAGGTTATGATAGGTTTATCTAGAATTTTTAGCCTGCTAGAGAGTCTTATGTGTTTGAATGGTGAATGGATACTTGTATTCAAACTATTTCAGATTCTGTGACTTTTGGTGAGAGATCGAATCATCGGTTTATTTGAGGAAAGCTTGGAAGTATTTTGTTAACCAATCAGGTGAGTTTTACTTTAAATGATTTCAAACTGGAATACATATATATGTGAAATAAATATGTGATAGGTAGTGTGATGATGTGCTTATGATTGAAATATGATATATTGAGATATATGTTGTATTTATATAAGCATTACACTACACTAGTGCACCTTGGCCAGACTGAGGGCCGACGGAGTATTGGCTGTACGGAGGGGCAGCAGAGTTGGATGTATGTTAGTGCAGCGAAGTAAATTGATTAGTTGTTTAGCGCAACCAACTAATATGGCCATGTGAAGGAGGAGTTGTACACAGTGCACACGAGTCATGCTTGGTATTCATATACTTGTTGTATATTTGTGTTTTATAAAAGGATTACTAAACTGACAGAGATTTTCTCACTAAAACAATTGGTGTAACCCTCATTTTGTTTTCAAAGATATGTATTCCAGGTCGAGGAAGCGAGTAAGAGCAAAAGAAAGGTTTTGAAGTTTTTCATGAAGGGTTTTTGTATCAGTAGTTGTTGGATGTAATGTAAATTCAACAACAAAGAAAGTTAGTACTGAATATGTATTGTATAGTTTTTGGACTAAAGGACCGTAGGTGTTATAATGTGTATCTTTTGTTGTATATGTTTGGTATGTAATTTGTATTATATGGTGTATGTTTGGGGTGGGTCGTTACAACACCCGTGGATGGAATATCAGTGATGACCATTACAATTTTGCATGAATCAGCCGGAGATGGAGAATTCATAATGTCGGCGGTAGAGGAAAGGAATTAAAAGCGCTTATGAATCAGTCGGAGATGGAGAATTCATAATGTCGGCGGTGGAGGAAAGGAATTAAAAGCGGTTAAGCGGCCTGATGAGATTGTTAGGTTTTTTCTTTACAATTAAATGTTTTACTTTAATAACATTTGGTCCTCTAAATTATATATTATTAATAAAAATATACAAACTAAAAAGTAAAAAGATAAAATTTATCCCTGATTTAATGAATTATTTTAACAGAGTTAGTTAGAGGGACGAACAACGAAACAAATCACAAACCATAATGACGAAAAAAGCAAAATTTAAAGACCAAGGACTATTAGTCACTGCCTTTTCTTAACTTCAAGACTACCTAACCCTATGTACTCGGTGAATGCGATTCCTCGTCGGGTTCTTGTTCCTGACCCAAGAACCTTTAAGCTACAGTTTCTATGATTACATATGCAAATACAAAACATGATGCAAGCCAGGAAGAAGTTCTTACCCGTGGATTGAACTTCTTGCTGGCGATAAGCACTCCCCCTTAAGAGGGGGGGTGTGGAGCAGGGATATTGGAAATTAAAGATAAGCAACCCCCCCCCCCCCCCTCCCGGCCCCCTCTTAAGGGGGTTTGGGGGGGGAAGCGAGGTCGAGAATAAAACTCAATAACTACAGCCTTACAAGAGAGTACTTCTTGGGGAGGAGCACAAAACGATCGTTTTTTGTGCTCCCCCCTTTGGGAGGGGGAGCGCCAAAAAGAACAAAGAAAAAAAGAGTGCTTCTCGGGGAGGACACGATATGTAGCTAACTTGAAACAGCAGCAAGCAGCACTAAGAAGCCTGTGCCCTTACCGGTTTATTGCTTTTATATAGCTGGAGTGAATGCTTCATGTAAAAATAACAAGACAGTCATTGCTAACAACAGACGAAAAAGGCAATAAACATCAAACCACAGGGACGAAAATCGTAGTTTACTCTAATATGTATTTGGAAATTAGATATATTAAAAATGTAATTTTTTTGGAAATTTGCTACTTTATCGTTGATTTTATAATTTATTTTTAAACTCATAATTTTTAGATTTTAGGCATAAAGTGCGATAGGGACAAACCGCATAAACCACACGAAACCACACCAAACGGCATATGCGGCGCAGTTTGGTGCGGTTTGAAGTTTATGTGATACGGTTTGCGGTTGGAGAAAATGCTCAAACCGCATATGTGGTATGTGTAACACCATGATGTTTGGCTCGGAACCGTTTGGAACGAATATATATATATATAGCCAAAAAAATAAGATATTTGACATATTTACGACGTGGTGTCATTTCGATTTAAATTATTCAAGACCCTATTGGAATTTAATAAACATGGCTACAATCTTTGTGTTTAGAGTTTTATCAAATTCGAGCCGCATCGGATCCAAATTTGATGTCAAAGTTTGGGAAAGATTGGATCCGGTGAAATGAAGAATAAATAAATTCAATTAGCTATTATAACCAAAACAAGGCCATGTATAGTGGTAAAGGCGATGTCCTTGTCTGCTAGGTTCGAATCTTGTTGTTCACGGCTCTAGTTCATTTTTTTATATGAGTTAAATGGTTAGTGTTGTCCAGCCCGTGGACCAGGTCTGAGATGCGCTTAGCCTGATTAATTCATGTAACCTACTTTGTTATATTAGGGCATCAATGAGGATTTTTATGAGAAGTCATGAGAGGATTTGACTTAGAGAAAAAAAAAGGCAAGGAGCAGCTGTAGCTGCCTGCTGTTGTGTTCTTCTTCCTCTTTTTTCTTTTTAGTTCTTAAATACATTGAGATACAAGTTGGAGATTTTAATTATAGATGCAAGGCTAGTTTTTTTTCAAGAAGGATATTTAAGAGGACTAAGTTCCTTGATGACTTGTGATTCTTGAAAATTGAAAGGTATAAACATCCTAACCATTTAATCTATAGTTTCTCTAGTGATTATGTTAAATTTATAGCTCTTGAAATATTATGATTTTGATATTATTAAAGTTTTGTTGGAAGAAATACATCATATGATAAATGGTGGGTTTGTTAGTATTTTGTAGATGAAGTAAATTAAGGAATTGTTGATAACTTCATATGGAGTTTAAGGGTTTTAAATATTAAAGTTCAAATTTATGGATTTTAAATGGATTTTGATGGATTAACCTCGAAGTATAGGTTGAATGGTTTTAAATCCATCGGGAGTGGTTCTTAATGAGTTGGAAAATTCAAAAGGGTTGTGTAAATATTTTGTTTAGAGTAATTTCATTATTTTGGTGATTACACATGGTTTATCTAGGTAACGGAGATTTGCGAAGTTGGATAAAAACTAGGTTTAACATAACCTAGCAAGGTGAGTTCAAGTTGATTTGTGAAAACGTTGTACATGTCAAAAATACCTATTTTAAAGTGTACATGTTTACATGAAGTTATCAATTGTTGAGTTATTTTGTGGATTTTGATTATTTAAAGTGTTTAACCTTATAAACCTTGTAAAACACCCACATTTAGGATTTTTGGATAATTTGATAAATAAATTATAAATGAAAGTGTTTTAATGATTTAATGTATAAAAAGAGATTATTTTGTAAAAATTCATTTCTAGTGTTTGTTAGAAATATGCATAATGCATGTTATAGAACGTTCGAAGATACGAAAGTGTGGGTCATTGGATTTTGGTCATTCACGGCCTTGTGGACATTTTAGAAACCTTGCGGTTTTGGGAAAAGATGTATTTTTGGTTTTGATGTATTACTCTTAAATATTGGGTTTTCAACGATTCATCTTACAAAGGTAAATCTTTTGGTATAAAACGCTTGATCGGCGCCTTGGGAAAATGATTTGTCTTACTCTAAAGTTGAGTTGAGTTACTCATGAATATGGAGCATGTTTCGCATAAACGTGGGTTATTTGCATTTTGTTGCATTTATGACCTTTAATAATGGTCAATTGATTTTGGTTGAGCTTATGGCTCGATTTATGACTTTTTGAGTCTTGAGGACATTTGTTCGGTTTTAATAGTGTAATAAGGAAATTTGGGTGTGAGTTACATTTATTGCGTTTTCTTTAGAGAGTACATGTTTTGAATGTGTGTGTGTGTGTGTGTCATTCAAGTGGAGTCATGTATTTTTAGATTGTAATGCATTGGATCCATATGCATGTAAGTCAGTCATATTTAATAGTGAGGAGTCTTGATATTCTCACTTTGGGAATTTTGTCCACACTGGCGTTGTTGTTGACCCGTTTCTTTTGTGGAGAGGAACCGTTATGGGTTGTACTCTGGGGTTGTGGGTTATTTGGTGTCTATCTCCTTGTGCACGAGGATTTAGACCGTATGGGTTATATGCTCATATTTTGTTGGTCATCTTGGGTCACTAGCGAGTAGACAATAAGGGACATTGAAGTCCTTGAGGTGTAACTCGTCTAGATTGGATAGGCAATATGGTTCCGTAAGTCCTTGAGGTGTAACTCGACGGAGTAGGCAATAAAGGCATGTAATGGTTTGAGGTTGTGATATCTTGATGGCATGGGAACTAAAACCGGGACTTGAGGTGTAATCCAATAACATATTAGGTGACCCCACTCACATGTTCTCGTCACCTTGATGGAAACGGGTCTCTCCCGTCATCGGAAGGTGTTTTGGTATTTACTTTTATCTATGTTTTTGGTGAGGTATTATATTTTAAATGATGTGTTATCCATGATTTATTGGCAGTGTACCTCATCCTTGTTTGAATGTTTTGAATATTGGAGTTTTAGTCATATATATATATATATATAATTTGGGAAAATTTTAATATTTAACCACGTTCTAAGTGATTTTTGGATTTAAGTTCATTTTGGGAAATGCCTTATACGGGAGCTTTGTCACAGGATTTGTGTGTGTTGGAAAAATGAGTTGTTTGCATAATTATTATAAATCATTTTTTGAAAAATTATGTTTTCAAGCTACATCCTCCTCGTTTAACGACTTATTCAACCATTGTAAAACTCTTGAACTCACAAGGCGTTAGTCTAACCTTTTTATTTGTCGGCATGTGCAACAAGTTTCGGTTGGGGAATAGTTCTAGTGACACTATGAAGAGTGGAGAGCTAGATGTGTGTTCAATGAGTAAGTGTCTTGGTGAAGTCTTCCACGTTTTAGGATTATCAACTTTGTTTTGGGTTAAGTAACACCTGACCTTTGTAGTCTGGGTGTATGACTTAAGTTATGGTTAATGTTGAAGTTATTACGTTTTTAATATTGAGGTTATTTCAAGGTTGGTTGTAATATGAATTTTATCTTTATTCTCTATTTAATCGAAGTCTTTGTTTAGCTGCTCTTTCCAATTTTGAGGGTGTTACAGTGTGGTTACACCAAACCATGCCGCACCAAACTACACCGAAAACCCCCCTACATATTTATATACAATAGGTGGAAATCTCTAACATTTCAAATAAGTTACCTATAAAAATAATACTAGGAATTGATGCACTTAATCTACCTTTTTGTCGAAAGAGTTTACACAATAAATAATTTTTACATGATTGATCCTTAGAATCTGTCCATTGAATTTTGTATTAAGTTTGTTTTCCTACAAATATGTTTTAATACGGAAGTTACAAAATTCGGGAAGATGATTATTTAAGGTTAATTCCGGAGATGGCATTGAGCTAGTTTTGGATCTCGACTTTTCAAATGATTCTGGATTCATTCCTTCTTTGCCTTCCTTCTTATCGTTCGATAGGTTCCTTCTTCTGATTCTGAACCAGAGGCTTCTTCCTCATCCACTTCCTGCTCAATTCTACTTCATTTTCTAATTTTATTTAGTTTGAGATTTACTTTTTTTAATAATATACTAGTCATCCTACCCGCGCGACGCAGAGGGATGTAAAATTTGAATAAATATAAACAATTATACCAATTACGATTTACGATATCCACCTAATGTCGGATTTAACTTTGGTTGTTTGCCCAAACACTTACCGATAAGATTCAACATTCTAACTTACTTTATCGAGTAAGTTTGTAGTCCATCAAAACGGTATCATATGCAACAATTTACCCGGCAAGTTAGAGCCGTTATTCACTTATCGAGTGCATATGCATGCATTTAGGTATGGTTTGTAATTATAATAAGGAAAGATTAATGTTATCTACATGTACATTAGATTATATGTCGATATTTCTTTTAAATTTTTTTTGTTCCTTAAATGGCTTCAGTTTTGCATCTGCATGCATAATGAAAATGATGATGTTATAGTTTGTAATTTTAAAAGAAAAATTGGATATCATCCACCTGTGCACATAAGTTATATTCCAATCTTTCAATAACGTGTATAATAATGAACTTGCCAATATCATATTGTTAGTATTTTTGGATACCACCATGAGTACTCGTACCCAATGAACCCACTTGCCACCTCAGCGCCACATCAACTTTTCTCTTTCCTACCCTCCTTACCCAAAAGTGGAGTACCAGTACCCAATGAACCCAATGCTACCCGATACCCCTAAAAACATTAAAAAAAGTAAAACAACACTGTGTAGTGCTCGGGTTCCCCGGGTTCATGAACCCACTCCTACCCGCTCAACCCTACCCGCCCCCTACCCGATTAACCCCGTAGCGCCAACCCACTGCTACCCTCCCCTACCCGCATGCCACCTCAGCTGAACCCGGCCATGGTACCCGCTCCGCTACAGATGGCCTTAAACCAGGAACTGTGCATCCTTATATCTCCCAAAAGGATAGCCCATATCAAAAGGTAAACATCCAGAACATCTCTGTTTTGAATCCATAATACAATGGAATGAGAACAGCAATGAACCGGAAATATATGGATAGCTAAGATCTATATATACCAATAACAGAAACCACACCAACAGCCACACCCAATCTTAAAACCAGTAGAACAGATCAAAAAATGAGCACTAAAATCTGGACTGAAACACTGATGATTGATACTCCAACAAACAATAGCTAAAATCTCAATACTGGGGTACTCTTGCACATCAGCAGGGCGTAACAGAAAACAATAAGCATTCTGGGCATTAACATGCATTCTCAATACCGAAGCGATCTGTTTCACAAACGAAGGAAAAAAAAGACATGTAAAACAAAAATGCATCAAGATTTAAAGAAGCAAAGTTTAATAGAAAATGTATCAAAATCAATTCTTACAAAGTATATTAAAAAAGTGCTAAGCAGTCAAACAAATCTTAGCAAAATTAATATACCTAAGGACCGTTTACCAAATACTTACCCGGAAAATCTTACCCTAAGGATGAACATGGAAAGTATTGAGAATCTTACCCGGTAAGAGTGTTGCAAGGACCTTCTATTGTGGTTTATACCGCACCTCTAGTTGATTAATGTACCAGATCGAATTGATATTGCGGCTCCCTTGTTACCCTTGCTACTTCTGATTCGACGTTGCTGATGACCCTGTGTTCAAATAAAAAGAAAAGAGCCCGCTATTGTATATGTCAAATATTCCTTTTTAAGACTGGGATTCAAAATACATACCAGGTATATGTCAAACCTTGAAGAAGTTGGCCAGATTCCAGCTAAGGTATTTCCTAAGTCGATCGAGGACTTGATCTTCGTATTCCAATTCCTTAACAGCAAAATAGGGTACACTCATAAATATCAAAAACTATATGTTTGTATACCATATATGCATTGTAAATTAAGGGGCACAAAGATCACCATTAATGGTTCTTTTCCATTTCAATTTATCGGAGTCCTCAAACTGTTATGATCTCTTGGAATCTTTTAATGGATGGACTAATGTTGGTCCCGAAGGCCTATACAAGTTTGTAGAAGGGGGGGTTGAATACAAACACACAGATTTTACTTTTCTAAATTGTTTATTGATAAATCATTAACAATTTACAGCTTGTTGCGGAAACAAGATTAAGGATAAACCTAAATCTAAACAAGTTGGAACACTAAGGTTTCTTGCACTAAGAAAGATAAGGAGATTACTAATAAAATCCTATCTTGAGAGAGATTTGAACTTGTCCAGAGTTAGCAAGTTACTTCAAAAGAAGTGAGTTCATCTCTTTATATACTGCATGCATTTAATACAAGTCAGTATACACTTTACACGTGTCATCAGCTGGTTGGTTGCATGTCATTGACCTTGGTTGACAACCTTAGTAGCCGTAAGGATGAACAGTGTAGTATCAGAGTGGTTGTACGATTTCAGATATTCGGAGGTTCTTTTCTGACATTTCGTACGGAGGCGTGCAAGGGTGGTTAAGACAAAAGTACTTTGTACGGAGGACTTCATGATCAGCTTTCGTTGATTCAGCGATTATCATTTACTATTCAGCAGATGATAAAGTTCAGCGATAGCTAAAGTCTTGTACTTGATACTTCACGTTGAGTGGACAAATCTGAGTCTTCGCTGATCCGCATCAGTTCATTAGGAGACTTGTCGCTGGTTCTTGAGCTTGATCTTCGACTTCAGCGTAGAACCTTTGTTGACGTGAAACTTGTCTTCAGGGATCATAAGTAAACAACTAACTTATCAGCGATCATCATAATGACTGAACAGACTCAGAGCATTTATGGTGAACAGTGTTCGCTGAATGTTTAATCTAAAAAAGCGAGAGTTCCTATCAGCGGTACTGGAAGATCTTAGTACTTATCAGCGATAGTGAAACTCTGATACATATTGTTTACTTACAATTTTCACTAAGTATAAGAGAGGGTCATTATCAAATCACTGAGGGTTTGGATCAACAATCTCCCCCTATTTGATTATGACATAGCAACAAAGAAAATTGCTATTTAATGAAAACATAAGGATAAAAAGAACTCATAAAATATTTGTCCCTTTTACTGTTTTCTGGGATCTTTTCAGTACTGATGGAGTAAAGTACATTCGCTGAAATCTTTCTTTAAAATATTGAATCAGCTTACCATGAAGAACGGAAAGATTACAAGTACAAGCGAAATAATTTACAAGTACAGAAGGATAACTGACATAATAGAGGAAAAAGGAGATTATATCAGTTTTCAAAAGGTTCTTCCTTAATGAGAAGTTCATCAAGGGTCGTCTTTTCAGTGGGGATCATCCAGTCAGGAACCGTTACACCTCGTTTTCTTTTGTTCAGCGCTTCTTGAAAGATCAAGGGTTTTAGGTGTCGTGCCTGAATGTCCTTTCTGAAGTCACACCAGTAGATGAGATCTCGGAACTGTTCGATTGGAGTGATTGGAAGCTCAGCGATCCGTTGAAAGCATTTACGTCCATCGTAGTCAAGAAAGAATATTCCATAAGGATTACTGATGACTTTACCAGGGACGAAAAGTTCACATGGTGGCAAAGAGATGTCAAGGGCAGATAGATCAGGATCAGGACCAAGCACTTCAGCGCGAGAGAAACCAATTCCAGTTTCATTTCGTATGACAGGACCTGAGTTTGAATCTTGACGTTTCTTCTTTGGAGAGCCCCTTTTTCTTTTCAGCTTTAGATCAGGAACAGGAGGAATATCCACACAAGAAGATATCAAGCCGATCTGTCTGTTTATCAGCTTCTCGAAATGATCCTTGTACTTAGATTGTGACGATTGGATAGCTAACCTCATCTCCAGCCATTCAGAGAGACCATACCTTTTTACAGTGTCAGCGCGAAAGGTTTCAGATTTGCCATCTTCTCTGAACAGTTTGATGTCAACAATAGGTACTCCGATAGAGGTTCTTCCAGAGATGAATACCTTGTTGATCTTCGCTGGACGATATCTGAAGTAAATTTTCTCTTTACACCAGATCAGGGTGGTCTGAGAAACTTCAGTTTTCTTTTCCACGATCTTCTGGGCTTCTTCCCACAGCTTTCGTTGGATTTGAATGGGAACACGCTTCAGCTTGGGGTCTTTGACAGATTCTTAAGTGAGCTTGATGGCGTATTCTCTGTCTTTCTCTTCAACTTCCTTCCTTTCAGCAATGAGGCGTTCAGCTCTGAGGTGTTCCTGGTATTCAGCTTTTGAAATTCTGAACTTAGGAGGAACTGAAGGCAGTTGATCACACCTTAGAATGATTCGCTGATCCTCGAATCGCTTTATCATATCTTCTCTTCTCTTTTGATCCTCTTCACTCAGCTTTTGAGGAGCTGAGGAAGGTCTGTTTCTGTGCGAGAGAGGTTGTTCTTCTGGTTCATCAGTCTCAGAGATTAAATCCAAGACTGGGATTATTTCTTCAGCGGCAGCTGGAATTATTGGTGAAGTCGCAATTGTGGAGCCTTCAGCGATATCCTCAAACAGGGGAGAGGACTAGCTGAAACGCAGCGATCTTACAAATAAGAACTGGGTAGAAGAACATGGGTAGAAAAGATAGAAAAAGATTGTGGATGCGTAGAGAGGTTGTTGAGTAGAGAACTGATTGTGTATTGAGATGTTCAGGGAAGGAATATAAGTAAAGTTTAGTGTACCTGACAAACCGGCTTTTCAAGCAAGATCGCCAGATTTTCAAATTCAACGAGGCCTTTGCCTTTGCTTTTCTCAGCGCCAGAGGCTGAGGGCTTTGTCTTTGTCCTCTCCCCTGAAGATTCTTTTATTGAGATTCCCTTAAGAGCTTTGATCCTTGGGGCAGGTTTGACGATAAAGAAATCATCGTCATCTTCATCACCATCATCATCCTTTCTTGGAGAGAAGGATGGTTCATCTTCAGGGATGTCGATGTCTTCATCTTCTTCTGCTTCGGATTCATCAGCATCTTCTTCGAGTTGCTCCCCCTCAGATACAGAGGCGAGCTTCTCGGTTCCCTCAGGGTTTTCATCTCCCTGAGGTCCATCGGTTAGATCTACATTTCTCTCTCCCCTGATAGATTCATCATGGGAAAGGTCTTCAGCGCTTTTGTTTAGATCTTCAGCGCTCTTCTCCACCTCTTTCTCATGATTGGGGGAGGAATGAGTAGACTCGGCATTGGTGTTATCTCTGTCTTCTGGGCCAGAAATTTTCACACAACCTTCAAGCTTTGCTATTCTGTCTTCTAGGCCAGAAATAGCAGGCGTGATTTTCTTCAGCTCTGTGCGATCCGCCGCTGTGAAAGATTCCAAAATAGGGGCAGGGGCAGGGGCAGGAGCAGGAGCTGGAGTTCTTGCCTTGTTGAGCAGCTCTTCGATCATTGTCTTCATAGAACTAACGTCGGTCTTTACAGAGCCTAAGTCAGTCTTGACCGCTGACATATCACCCTCGAGTGTTCCAACCGATGTCTTCAGCGTTGTTACTTCGCCGGACACGGTCGAAACTGAGCTTTTAAGGCTGGTGTAGTCAGTGTAGATGTCAGAGAGCACCTTGGAAAAATCGGCGAGAGTCTTATCAAGTCCCTTGATGTCTTCAGTGGAAGCTTTCTTCTCCACCACCGTCGTCAGCTTTGTCAGATTTTCTCCAGCGTTTGTTACAGCTGTAGAATTGTTGGAGAGTGTGGTGGTGAGACTGGTCAGCTTTGTTTCCACAGACTTTAGAGAAGCGTTGATGTCTCCCAAATTAGGACCTGTAATATATATTTACTTGTGAACAAAGGAAAGCTCAGAAGTTTCAGGTATAGTTACAGTGTTTAAGGTGGGATTTGTACCTGCAGGAGGATTGATGAACTCGTCAAAGTTGCAAGTTCATGAATAATGTTCCATATCCTCTTCGAAAGTACGGTGAGGTATGGTGATCTCTGCAGGTCCTTTCTTCATCATTTGTTGAGAAGCATCAGCGGTGGCCTCTGGAATGATGGCATCTCCAGTGTTAGCTGGAGGAGTGTCCAAAGAAGTTGAGGGAGGAGCGAAGGATAAGATTGGGGTTCGGGTTCTGAGTTCAGCGTTGGAATCGCTGACAATCACTTCATCAGTCTTTTGAGAGACTGATGGAGGTTGGGTAGTTTCCAAGTTTCTAACCTCAGCGTTTAGAGACGCTGAAGTCTGGATTGGAGGGATGGCTTGCACTGGTGTGGCAGAGCGTACCACGGAACTTTCCTTCAGCTCTTCAGAATGAGCTGAGGAGTCTTCAGCATGGAATTGCTGGGGTTGCTCCTTGGTTTTCTTGATCCTTTTGGAATCAAGTTGGGTGTGAGATGGTTTCCTTTTCTTAGAAGGAGAGGATGTTGTGGCCGGGGTATCAGCTATGGGTATTGTCGCTGAAGGAGCCACAGAAAGCGGAGAATTTAGAAGAGTGAGAAGAGTAGAGAGACGTACCTCATTGGCGACAGGCTTGAAGTCGAGAACTTTAGGGCCAATCTGAGAAAGTTTCAGATCACCCTCTTCAGGATAGCTGTCCTTTAGGCCATATTGAAAGATGGCGCTGATGAATCGTGGGTAAGGAACCCATGCTGGTCTGTCAGCGGCAGAATCGACACGTTGAATCAGGTCATCATAAATAATGGAGGCCCAGTCAATGTTTAGACCTTTCAGCAGTGCGTATCCCATGGACTGCTGAGGTTGGGCGGCTTGATCAGAAGAGTCGGACTTCGCTGTCATGCAGCTGATCAGGTGTGCGAAGATGAAGTTCATCTCGTTGGGCATCTTGGATTTCTTTATCAGCGTCAGTTTCTTCTCAGGCTTCTTGTCCCTTCCAATATCCCAGATATAACCCATTGCGTCCAGGAAGGCAATGATTTCTTCTTTGTCAGTGTGCCTCTTGTGGTCAGGGAATGGAACGAAGGGTTTTTCTTTGGTAGCATTTGGGAAGTTCAGGGCTTTTCGGATTATGGCAGGGGTTATCTTGATGGTGCCATACTCAGTATCGCTGAGTATGCAGTCGATGGTTTTGGATGCATCTTTGGCAGAGGGTAGCTCAGTGTGTCTGGCAGAGTACCAGAACTGGGATAAGAGCCGCTGACTGGCAGGAAGTGTTATGGTCAGGGCTGTGTAGATGGGGCTGTTCTTCAGAAAACTCACAGCATCGTCCAGATGTGATACTTGCTTCTGAGGAGGAAACTCGAGAAGAGCTGAGAGATTGTTGGCCTTGGTCCAATCTAGTTGATCCAGCTCGAACTTAACCTGAGGGGCTTTGACGATGTCCACTTCCTCAGAGTCAGTGGAGATGGACTCAGCGGTGACATTGATTTTTGAAGATGCCATTTCTCTGTATTATCAGTTCAACCAAAGATGTTAACAAATAAGAATTGTCTTAGTATGGAAAGAATTTCCATTAAGATTTTTCGAATTTTGTCCATTTCATTCAGACATAAATGTCTTAATGAAGATTAGGGTTTTTCTTGATTAAAAAGAAATGTAAAACCCATAAAGTCTTGTATTCCAGTTTCTGAAAGAAAATTGGATACGAATGAAGAACAAGTTTAAGATTTTAGATTTAAAACTTGAAGAACAACCATGAAATGGTTGTGTTCATAAAACCATGAAAGAAATGATTTTATTTTACAAAGTTCTTTTGTTTGATCTTGTTAAAACAATGAGAAGATCGAAAACAAGTTATACGCATTTGATAAAAGATAAGAACATATTAACCTTGAAGTTTTGATGAAGAAGATGATGAACAGTTCTTGAGGTTTTTGAGAGCACAAATGCAACAGAGGATTCTTTTCTTGCGGAGAAAGATTGTTCGCGTAAAAGACAAATATAAACCAAGAGTTGTTTATATAGGGATTTTTAGAGAGAGAAAACCTTGAGCGGGAAAAGGTTTTCATCATGACACGGACACGTGTTTGCATTTGATTGGAAGTTTGAACGAAACGTGCAAACGTGTGTCAGAAAGAAATCGTGCCTGGTGTTATCCGTTGCAATGACGTCACAACTGTCCTTTCACATTCTTTTAGGATGTCTCTGAGGTTTTGAAACCTCAGGGACTCTTTTGAAAAACATGAAGCACTGAATAGAAAATATCAGTGAAGGTTTAAAGAACTTTCAAAATATCGCTGTTAAGGAAGAGATATTCAGCGATGCAATTTATTTTGAAATCTTGCATTTACATGCGATTGTCAGAGAGAGAAAACATACCTGGATATCAGTTTAACCAAGTTTATTCAGAGAGAAGATGATGAAATGGATTATACAAGTTTAGTTTATCCCGAAGGTTATACAAGATTGTATAAACGTATCGCTGATCAAATGTGAACCGCTGAAGATTTTACCCTTCAATGTTCAGCATTCCAAGCTCGCTGATGAGAAAGTTGAATATTGTCTCATCAAGAGGTTTGGTAAACAAATCAGCTAACTGATAATCAGTTGGGATAAAATGAAGTTCTATATCACCATTCATCACATGACCTCTGATAAAATGATATCTGATTTCTATGTGTTTTGTCTTTGAGTGTAGCACTGGATTGTTTGCTATAGCGATGGCACTTGTGCTGTCGCAATAGATTGGAATTTTGGGGAGCTGAAGATCATAGTCTAGTAGCTGATTTCTCATCCACAAGACCTGAGAACAACAGCTTCCAGCGGCTACATATTCAGCTTCAGCTGTGGAAGTGGACACTGAGTTTTGCTTCTTACTTGTCCAACTTACCAGCTTTCCACCCAGGAGCTGACATCCTCCTGTGGTGCTTTTCCTATCCATTTTGCAACCTGCAAAATCACTGTCTGAATAGGCGGTTAGATCGAATCCTGAGTCTTTGGGATACCAAAGACCTAGATTCGTTGTACCCTTAAGATATCGAAAGATTCGCTTTACAGCTTTCATATGGGATATCTTAGGTTCAGCTTGATATCGTGCGCACAGACATGTTGCAAACATAATATCGGGTCGGCTAGCTGTAAGATACAATAGTGAGCCGATCATCCCACGGTACAGCGTGACATTGACAGGAACACCCTTTGTGTCCTTGTCAAGTGTCAACGGTGGTGCCATAGGGGTTTTCATAGCTGAACTTTCAGTTAAGTCGAATTTCTTCAGCATATCTTTAACATATTTTCCCTGATTTATAAAAGTTCCTTTTTCAGTTTGCTTAATCTGAAGACCAAGTAAATATGTTAGTTCACCCATCATGCTCATTTTATACTCATCTTTCATTCTATCAGCGAAACGAGTACAAAGCTCAGGGTTAGTAGAACCAAATATAATGTCATCAACATATATTTGAACTAAAATGATATGACCTTTCACTTTTCTAAAAAATAAAGTTTTGTCAATCTTTCCTCTCTCAAATTTTTCAATATGGAGATAAGTAGAGAGAGTATCATACCATGCACGAGGAGCTTGCTTTAAGCCATAAAGTGCCTTGTCCAGTTTATAAACGTAACCTGGACGCTTAGGATCTGAGAATCCTGGAGGTTGTTCCACATACACTTCTTAATTCAGCTTTCCATTTAGAAACGCTGACTTAACATCCATCTGATGTACAGTGAAGTTTTTGTGTACAGCATATGCTAAGAAAAGACGAATAGATTCAAGTCTTGCTACTGGAGCAAAAGTTTCGTCATAATCTATGCCTTCCTCTTGTCTGTATCCCTGAGCAACAAGACGAGCTTTGTTGCGAGTTACAGTACCATGTTCGTCCAACTTGTTTCGATAGACCCATTTAGTGCCTATCACCGTTTTGTCAGTTGGTCTCCGAACAAGTTTCCAAACTTTGTTTCTTTCGAATTCAGTCAGCTCTTCTTGCATAGCGCTGACCCAGTTTGGATCTCTGAGGGCATCATCTATTTTCTTTGGTTCAGTTAGAGAAATAAAGTTAACAAATAAACAAATATTACCTGCACTTCTACGAGTCTGAATACCAGCGTTGGGATCACCAAGAATTTGATCGATTGGGTGATTTACAGTCCATCGCTGAGCCGGAGCATTCGTCGCTGACTCAGTCTGAACTGGAGAAACTGAAGATGAGGCTTCAGCTACTTCTGGATTATCAGCTAAGAGAGGAATGTTTGCATTTGTCACTTCATTCACTGATTGCTGAGAAATAGACGAAATTTCTGAGACATTTGGATCAACTGCAGGTATAGTGTTTATAGGAACAGCTGAGACCCATGATGTTTCAGCTTCACTGTTCTGCATGTTTGGAATGATAGTGGGACAATCATCTTCTACTGGATGAGCATGAGGAGTGGGAACTTCTTCTGAATCACTAAGATGAGAAAACATCCATTGATTCAGTTCTTCAGTATCAGCGTTCGGTTTAGAGTTCGCTGAACGGGATTCGTCAAACGTGACGTGAATAGTTTCTTCTACAGTTTGTCTTCTACGGTTGAAGACTCTGAAGGCTTTGGAGACTGAGGAGTATCCAAGAAAGATTCCATCATCAGCCTTAGGATCAAACTTTCCAAGGGCATCTCTGTTGTTCAGTATGAAACACTGACATCCAAAGATGTGAAGAAAGCTGATTGAAGGCTTTCTCCCATGAAAAAGTTCATAGGCTGTCTTTTTGAATCTTTTAACTATCAGCGACCTGTTTTGCGTAAAACAAGCAGTGTTGACAGCTTCTGCCCAAAACTGAGTAGGCAGGTGAAAATCGCTGAGCATTGAACGTGCAGCTTCAATAATTGTTCTACTTCTTCTTTCAGCGACTCCATTTTGTTGCGGTGTTCTCACTGACGAAAAGTTGTGAGAAATACCCTTACTCTCAAGGAAGGAATCAAGAGAACTGTTTTTGAATTCAGTTCCATGATCACTCCTTATTGAGCGAACAGTCATATTGTTCAGAGTTTCCATCTTCCGAACAAAGGTGATGAGTTCTTCAGGGGTGTCACTCTTAGAACGGAGAAACATTACCCATGTGTAACGAGAGAATTCATCAACTATGACCAGCGTATATTTCTTTCCAGCGATGGATTGTTTGTTAACGGGGCCAAACAAATCCATATGGAGTAGTTGTAGAGGAGATGACACTGAGGAGACTTGCTTTGACTTGAAGCTTGCCTTGGTCTGCTTCCCTTTTTCACACGCTGAACATAAAGACTCTTTGGCGTATGAATGCTGAGGTAGATCAGTGACTAACTCTTTGGAGGAAAGAGTATTCAGTGTCTTGAAATTTAGATGTGAGAGCCTCTTGTGCCATAGCCAGTTGACATCAGAAGATGCCTTTGAGAAGAAACAGGAGTTCTCAGTGGTTGTTGAGTCCATGTTTATTACATAAACATTTTCCAAACGATAACCGCTGAGAGCTATCTTCTCCTTTTTGTCAGAGACAAAGCAGGATTCCTTAGTGAAAATCACTTTGTTATCCATGTCGCAAAGCTGACTGATGCTCAGAAGATTATGCTTCAGCCCTTCAACATATGCGACTCTTCTGAAGGAGGTTGTACCATTTGAAAGTACACCATACCCTCGGGTGTGTCCTTTTCCATTTCCACCGAAAGTCACAGAGGGACCATTCTCTTCCTTGTATTCAGCGAGCAGGCTTTTCTTTCCAGTCATGTGTCTAGAGCATCCGCTATCGAGATACCAGATACCCTTCTTAACCTGCATTTACAAAGGAAGATTAGTTTTGCTTGGGTACCCACTTAACCATGTATACACGTTTGTCAGTGGAAGTAGTTGGAATGGAAGGTTCAGCGGTCTTCGCAGCATTTGAAGATTCAGCTTTGTCTTTCTTCACTTTGGTTAATTTCTTAACCTCAGTGGTAGGAGTCACCTTGACCTGATTTTCACCAGGGTTGGTCTTCTTTGCCTTGGGGGCAATCTTCACCTTAGCTATCTTTTCAGCTTTGGTGGCTGTGGGGCACTTACTAGCAATATGATCGGTAAGTCGACAGTGATAACATTTCCTATAACTAAAAGTAGTTCTAGGACCACTTGTATGCTGAGCTTTTAATTTTGAATTAGAAGTGCCAGCACCAAGTAAACTATTGGCTTTAGAAATGGGACGAACATTCAGTTCTTCAGATTTCTTACCAAGGATATCCACTCTGAGTCTAGGAGTAGATCGCTGAATAGATCCAGAGATCAGCTTTCTAGATCCAGAGGGGTAGGTCACTGAGGCTTTAGAAGCATTCAGCTTTGGTACTATGGTACCCTTCTGAGGATTTTGGTAAATAACAATTCCTTTACCTTTGTCTTTAGAGACAGAGGTAGGTTTTGAATGAACCATTTTCTCCTTACCTTTTGAGGAGGTAGGAGTTTCCTCAGGGATTGGTGTAATGGACGAGGAGCACTGAGATGATGAAGTGTCAACGACTAAGGATACGAACGTTCCAAATTTAAGCATTGAACGTTCAGTGGTTGGTTTTGGAGTATCATATTTATAACCCAGACCACGTTTATCACTCAGAGGAATCTGAGCCTTAATTATCTCAGTGATCTTTATTGAAGAATTACACCATCCTTCAACAGTAGCTTGTTCAGCTTTTAATGCAGCGATAGCTTCTGCTCGTTCGATTTTGACTAGCTGATTTAAATAGACTTGATCTTTAAAATCATCTTCAATTTTAGAAAGCTTTTCTATTTGAAGGTGGCAGTTTTTAAGCTTTTCAGCGAGATCAAGATTTTGGTTTTCAACCACAGCTTTGCCGTTCATGGCTTCGTATAAACTTCTAGTCAATAGATCGATTTTACGGAGACTATCAGCTTCATCAATATTTGCAATATTGGTAAAGAAAGAAGGTGATACCTGAATGGCAGATGTTGAAGTGGAGGGAATGTCTGAACTTTCTTCCTCTTCTTCAATCTTGGCCATGAGACATTGATTTGCTTCATCATCTTCAGAATCAGATGATGAGGCTTCTTCATCAGAAGCAGCCCAATCATAGTCAGCCATCAGGCCTTTTCCTTTCTTTTTAAAGCTTTTCAGCTTTGCATACTTCTCCTTCAGCTTTGAGTATTTGTCATCTTTATTCCTTGGAACAAAGGATTTCTTTGTAAAAGCTTAAGGTCTCATGATTTTCTTTGACCTGCACTCGTTAGCGAAATGACCTGTCTTTTCGCAGTTGAAACAAGTAGCAGTAGCCTTATCAACAAAAGCTGATGACTTAGGCTTGTCAGCTATGGAAAGAGTTTTGTTCTTTCTAAACATTCTCTTCTTGGCGAATCTCCTGAACTTTTTAGTTAGGAGAGCCAAGGATTCATCCTCATCTGAAGAATCAGAGTCTGATGACCTTTCAGAGTTACTCTCTAACTCAGTGATAGTGACCGAGGGTCGCTGAGTAGAAGGTTCCTCTGAGATTAAAGCAACAGGGGTGCTTTTGGAATCTTTTACAAGATTCTTCTTAAGATGGCTAGATTGCTCATGATTCAGCAATGTGCCATATAAGGTAGCAAGGGTCATTGATCTTAGATCCTTTGACAGCTTGAGACACATGGAATAAATGTCCCAGCTTTCAGGTAAACATTCTAGAAACTTTGTCAGTACTTCAAAGTTAGAATATTCCTTACCAACAGTTTTCAGATCTATAATTAGACAATTAAAACGTTGGTGAACTTCAGAGAGAGTTTCATTTTTACCAGAAATGAAGCTTTCGTATTGTCTTACCAGGTTGATCTTTCTTGAGTCCTGGACTTCAGACGTTCCTTCATACTAAACACATATTGTGTCCCACATGGCTTTTGATGATTTCAGGTTCATGACGGAATGGTAGACTTCGTCAGGAAGGGCCATGGATAGTATGGATCTGGCTTTTGTATCTATAGCCACTTTCTTCTTATCTTCGTCGGTCCACTGATGGATTTCTTTAGGAATCAGCCTTTCTGGAATAGCATCTCTAGTTGCAGTGGCTGGAACTAAAGGATCAATTGTTACAGGGATGTGTGGGCCGTTCTCAAGATAGTAAGGTATAGTAGGGTCTACACCTTCTAAGAAGAGTGTCATCCTATTTTTCCACAAGTTGAAGTTGTCTCTGGAAAATCTAGGGGGTTTTGCAAGAGAACATTGTCTATATAATTTGTGTTTGTGTGGGAGGCCATTTTCAGATAATAGCAAGGAAGAGAAATATCTTAGATTAGATCTTGTTTATGAGATTAAACAAATCCGCTCTGATACCACTTGTTGGTCCCGAAGGCCTATACAAGTTTGTAGAAGGGGGGGTTGAATACAAACACACAGATTTTACTTTTCTAAATTGTTTATTGATAAATCATTAACAATTTACAGCTTGTTGCGGAAACAAGATTAAGGATAAACCTAAATCTAAACAAGTTGGAACACTAAGGTTTCTTGCACTAAGAAAGATAAGGAGATTACTAATAAAATCCTATCTTGAGAGAGATTTGAACTTGTCCAGAGTTAGCAAGTTACTTCAAAAGAAGTGAGTTCATCTCTTTATATACTGCATGCATTTAATACAAGTCAGTATACACTTTACACGTGTCATCAGCTGGTTGGTTGCATGTCATTGACCTTGGTTGACAACCTTAGTAGCCGTAAGGATGAACAGTGTAGTATCAGAGTGGTTGTACGATTTCAGATATTCGGAGGTTCTTTTCTGACATTTCGTACGGAGGCGTGCAAGGGTGGTTAAGACAAAAGTACTTTGTACGGAGGACTTCATGATCAGCTTTCGTTGATTCAGCGATTATCATTTACTATTCAGCAGATGATAAAGTTCAACGATAGCTAAAGTCTTGTACTTGATACTTCACGTTGAGTGGACAAATCTGAGTCTTCGCTGATCCGCATCAGTTCATTAGGAGACTTGTCGCTGGTTCTTGAGCTTGATCTTCGACTTCAGCGTAGAACCTTTGTTGACGTGAAACTTGTCTTCAGGGATCATAAGTAAACAACTAACTTATCAGCGATCATCATAATGACTGAACAGACTCAGAGCATTTATGGTGAACAGTGTTCGCTGAATGTTTAATCTAAAAAAGCGAGAGTTCCTATCAGCGGTACTGGAAGATCTTAGTACTTATCAGCGATAGTGAAACTCTGATACATATTGTTTACTTACAATTTTCACTAAGTATAAGAGAGGGTCATTATCAAATCACTGAGGGTTTGGATCAACAACTAAGGTCGAACATGGAATGAAAGAGAAGATGCTCAGATAAGTACAAATCCCTTAATACCTTATACACTCAATTGATCACAATAAAAAACATGGTCCAGCAAATTGCAATTAAACACCACAAATGAGATATGAACTCAGGGCACAACCCTAGTTTATTCCTATACTTATGACAACATGTATAAACCAAAGCAAACCAAGTCAGCATAAACCAAAGAAGTCTCTCGAAATCAACCAAAAAAAACTTTATAAACCCCTGGAAATCAACCAAAAAAGTCTCTCGAAATCAACCAAACAAACTTGAAAAGTGCCTCAAAATCAATTAAAACGTAAAAATACATCGGAACAATAGAATTCGACTAAAAACATATATCGGACAACTTTATGAATCTTTGATCCGCCTTAAAGGTATACCTGTAAGTTCTAATCCACCACTGAAAATATCAATAGTAAATTATTGTTTTCTACTTATATATGAATATAAGAAGATTAATCAATATTGTGACTAAAAACATATGGGACGACTTTGTGAAACTTTATTAGAATGATCCGCTATTTTAAAAAAGAAACAGAAGAGCATTTTGCTGAATTATGTGTACGAAATTTCCAAACTTTCATTCCCCAAAACAATTGATCAGTATGTTTAACAGATGTAAGAAAACAATTTCAGGGAAAACACAAATCATTTTATTTAATCGCATTCAAAGTAACCACACATCGAAAGCTAATAAATTGATTGGATTCCAAGTATAACATGAACTTCAACTGAAAACATAAATTCACATAGAAATCACAAGATGAAGTTGCAAACGAAAACTATGAAAAGGAAAATTCGAAATGCACAAATAATTATGAAAGTTCTTAATTAAAATCCACCCAATCAAAAAACCCTGCTTTGTGGATGTGTGCGAGAGATTGAAAAAGCAAACATAAAAAAATCACAGATTGGAGAAGCAAACATAAAAAACCATTCAAGAAAAAATATTCTGAAAGAAAGAGTTCAAACCTAGAGAGCGATAGGGAAACCCAAATGCAGAAATGAAACCCTAATTCAGGCATAAAAACAACAAAACATGATCTATCGAATTATATAACCAAAAAAATGATGGTCAAACTTAAAAGAGGCAGATATATTACCTTCAATCAGCAACTCATTCAAAATCAAAACTGAAACCTGAAACAGCGAAGGAGGAGAAGCATAGACGGAGGAACTACAACAACCATTAGAAATATATCTACATTTACAGGAGAAGAAGCCTAAAAAATGAAAGCACTTTAGTTCAGTGCCATTCTCGTTGAGGTATTGAGATGTTGAGGACACCATCTTCCCAGTGACCTAGCTAATTAAAAAAGCAGTGGGGTAATGCTTTAAGCACATGCAAAACTAACTTCCAATACACAAAGTTAGACAAAGCTAACATCAAACACTCTTTATCAGAGTGAAGTTACATACATGTAACTGCCCGACTTATATGAGATTGACAAATTGACACCTTTCGTAAATAGAAAAATATTTGTCAACTTTAAGAGAAATTTGAGTCTTAGATAAATTACCTGGTAATCACCAACTTTTATGATTCTATAATTGTTTCTTGAACTCTTTCAACTATCTGCACATGACTCTAGTGGCCTGTGAACATTGTAGTCCAGCATCAAACATCATACATCAATTATAGAAAAACTTAAGTAGAACAATGAAAAGCAATGTAAATATACTTGGCTACAAGCTTCTGTTTGTTCCATCAGAATAAGAGCAACTACAACTTTTAAAAATAGAAATAATAAACACATAACAATATGCACATTCACTACCGTATAAGCTTCATTCAGACCAAAATTACACTTTTTTCACCTCTACCATTTTTATAAACATCTAGATGAATTTGATAATCAAGTCAATGGGATCATATAACATTAGATAACATTGGTAAAAAACGGAGATTAATAACACTGGAAAAGCTCTATAACCATCAATAAGTTAAACAAAACTGATTAGATAACACTGGTAAATACATTTAACAATTCTGAAACTCATCACGTACCTTCATTGCCCTCTCAATCATTCGTTAACTCTCAATCTTCCTTGAACAAAGTAACATATAAAAGCACCCCATACATGCCGTAACACACGTCGTTATTGCTTTGCAATAAATTATTATTCAGTTGTTAATTTGTGCATAACAATTTTGCAAGAAAAGTTTGATTTAGAGACATGTCTCTCCCTCCTCCCATAGACTCTTGTTCACTACCAATTCATGTGTGGCTGCATTTCTTTTGTATTCTCTTTTTTTCCTTTCTTTTTTTGGTCACATGCCGTTGTTATGAACTGTTATTGACTTGTTTTCTGCTATTACATACCATGTTTTCTTTGCAGGAGCTACATAACTATTTGGCGGTCAGTACCTCGACTTCTGTCATAGTTGACAGAAGTTCTGATGGGGATTACTTACGGATTGATTTTAATATTAGGCATGCTACATGGCATTAAATCCAGTTTTCTATCTGTATATCTCTCCAGTTCTATTTCTTCTTCTGCCCTCTATATATCCTTCTCAAATCTTAATTGATCACTATGAGTAGGCAGAATGACACTATCTAATCAATTCAAATCAAATCAAATCAGCAAAGCAAATTAGTTTTAAATGCTAGCTAGTTTACACAGACAGATTCAATGCAATTTTTTCCTGGGATTCTATTGCATCTCTTAACACCCAAGACAACTTGAAATTGATGCAAAATCAAACTCAGGGTAACAAAATCAAACTCAAAATTGATGCAATTGATGCAAAATCAAACTCAAGGTAACAAAATCAAACTCAAAACCCGTTATATCAAACTCACGTGATTGCAAAATCAATTGCAATTGGTGCAAAATCAAACTCAGGGTAACAAAATCAAACTCAAAATTGATGCAATTGATGCAAAATCAAACTCAAAATTTCCACGGTTCAACAAACATTACAACAAAAATCGAGAGGAACGTAAAACAACAGAAACCCTACCTAAGAATCGTCGTGTGTGTTAGGGAAACGGAGAGGAAACGTAAAACAACGAGAGAATTGTTGGAGGGAAACAACGATGGGAACCGTCTTGGAGTGTCAAACGTCGATCTTAGGGTTGGGATTCAAACCAGAAGAAAGCTTCAAACCTGCAAATGATCGTGGTCTTAGAAAAGAAACTGCTCTTGAATGTTTAGAAAAACTGCTGGCTGGAAAAAAAAACTGTCAAATGCTGCTATTCTTTTAATAAAGTAGTATAGATAAGCAGACAAGGAGGAGCAGGAAAGATGAATAAAACCTAACCTGGTTTGCCAACAAAGGCAATGGAGTGAGCAGCGGGAAAGAGAGTAGAAGCAGGCGCCGTTGTTGATTAGGAGAGGGAAGAGGACAACCGGAGAAGAAGAACCGTTTTCAATCCTGCAAATGTTTGTACGAAGTAGTAATCTTGAAGGAACGTGGAGGACAGTTGGAGTGCAGAACGTGGGAAGGGAGACGGAACCGGAGGGACTGAGGGAGAGGCAGTGGAAACCAGATAATCGGGGAGAAGAGGAGAAGAAGAACAACAATAGGAGAAGAACCATATCTTAGGAGAAGAAGCAGAAGAAGAACATTAGGAGAAAAACCAGAACCAAACAAAGATCGATCAAAGAAGAACCACAGAAGTGATTCGTGTTGAAGGAGAGAAACGGGGCTGGAATCGTGGAAGAAAATCAGGGAGAAGAAGTAGGTGTTTAGAAAATAACTGCAAGTTTAGAAAACCGCTTTGCTGAATGTTGAAAAAAAAACTGTCAATCTCTACTATTCTTTTTATATAGTAGATATAAAACATAAAAATAAATAAAAGGGTATTTTACATCAAAACGATAATTTACATAATTTTACAAGTTATTGATACTTTTATGAAAATATAATAAAAGAGTATTTTAGTCATTTTTCATAACTTCATTCCAATTTCTAAGTTGCATTATATGAACCAAAGAGATAGGTTCCAACACATTTGACATTATTACATTCCTCCATTTACCGATCAAACACTTGGTCAAATCCGATAACATTTCATTCAAATTCTTTCTGGATTCAAATTGATTTGACAAATTTTATTTATTCTGTAAACATTATGTGAACCAAATGTCCCTTGAGAGTTTATCAAAGACAACTGATAGATAATGATTGCGTAGGCATATGATCGTGTGAGAAGTGGATCTGAACCGTCACTTTTAATCAAATGTCCTCTCATGAATTGCGGCTTAGAAGAGAATTGATCTGGTGCATGTTATCTCGATGCAACTCATCTTAATGTGCGTCCATTTCTCATCCAACGATTGATCACCACTTATCACGTTTTTCACGTTAACCCACACTTCTTACAGGAACCCAACAACCCTGATTGCTTATTTGCTTTTTGTTTTTCCCTCATGAGTATAAAATAGTTTGAACGAGTAATGTCAACTCAATTGTCAAATTAATTTAGCTTTGAAAAAGATAAAGGATAGCAGTTACTTTCAAAACACGCTATTGAATTATTTATGGACGTGTATTGTTTAAATTTACGACAAAGACATCCTCTAATTAATTAATGAACTAGGTCTACTGGTCTAGGTCAAATGTCAAAACTATTTGGTTTGAAAACAAGCTTGTAAAAAAAATGTCAACTTTTTTGTATCCACGTACCTGAAAGAAATAAGTCGATAAAACAACTATTTTTTAAAGGCAATTGCATTTCGAGGGTATCCTAGACTTAGTCTAGACTAATCTCCCTTTGACCCGACCACGATTCGGCCCACGATACAGCCCTCGACCCTGATATCCTAGCGTGCTCACCCCTGGATTCGAACCCGGGGTAGAAAGGGCTTCCACCACTTTCCCCCAGGCCATAACCAGTGGGCTACAACATCTTTAGCCAAGCTAAACTAATGGGTCGAATTAAATCGGTTAACAAATCACAATGATTAAAAGATTATATATATATATATATATATATATATATATATATAGAGAGAGAGAGAGAGAGAGAGAGAGAGAAAGGTTCAATAGAGAAGTGCAAATATTTAGAGAAGTAGAGAAGTAAAAAAACACGGGTCCGTTCATATATGAACGTTCATATATAAACAGTCATATATGAACGTTCATATATGAACGTTCATATAACAGTCATATATGAACATTCATATATGAACGTTCATATATAAACAGTCATATATGAACGTTCATAAATGAACGTTCATATAACAGTCATATCTGAACGTTCATATGAACGTTCATATATGAACGGACCCGTGTTTTTTTACTTCTCTACTTCTCTAAATATTTGCACTTCTCTAAATATTTGCACTTCTCTATTGAACCTAAGGCTATATATATATATATATATATATATATATATATATATATATATAAATTAATGGGTCGAATTAAATCGACTATTAGACCATCTAAAAAAGACTTGCTACACTTTCATCGTCGATGCTTATAACTTCTTATTGGTTTAGTGGTACCTTATGAGCATGGGCGGACTTAGGTAAGAGCAATGGATGGCACGTGCTATCGTATTGTTTTTCCGCCGTAAGGTGAAAAAAAGTTAGGTTCGTGAAAGGTGCAATCGTATCAATTTGTTTGTGCAACCATATATATTTTGAAACCTCAATAATAACACAAATTCAGACCCGGGTTCAAGTCTTGTTAGAGCCATTTTGGTAGTTTTTAGTTTTTAATTTCGTATTTATTATGCTTCTAAAAAATTGTCATAATAGGATTCAAACTTGAGACCTCCAGTTTGAAAAGCAAGGGACTAACCACCAGACCAACATTGATTATGTGAAAAATATCTCTATATTTGTTTCTTATAATCAAATGATGTCATCGTTTGAAAAAAAAAATCTGGGTTCGGCCCTGCTTGTGAGCCCATTTTTGTGGAGTTTGAAAGATAAAATTAGTGGTGAATCTAGATTTTTGTTATATGGGTGTACTTTAAAAGTAGATCAAATGTCTGTAAAGTCTTTCGATATGTTTTTAGTTGAATTCCATGGTTTAGAGGATTTTTTAAACCTTTTGGTTGATTTTATTTACTTTTTCGGTTTTTTAGTTGATTTAGATACTTCTTTTTGGTGATTTCAAAGGACTTTTCGGTTTTTTTGGTTGATATTTCTTGTATTTTTAATATTCTAGAGTACCGTTCAAAATTTAGTGGCACACCTTTCATACTCTAAACAAATATACTTACAGAATTCAATTGAATGAGTTCACGGGAACCACTTGGACATGAATAAGTCCACCTTTGGATTTAGGTGTTGAAGACATTTGAACAACCTATTCAATGTTCAATGTTGGCGGTTTAAAAAATTTTCAACCCAACCAATCCAAACAAAATTGCAACCTAATCTAGCTCGTTCATGTTGGTCGGGTTCCATTTAAACAAAGTAAAACCAATATTGAGAATATAAAAAAAAGAAAACATTCATTTGAAATACGATCAAGTCGTTAAAACTTTCATCAGTGTTATCGGATACAAGCCTCCCTCCGGTTGGCTAAAAAGGAATGCTTTCAGTATGCTGCAAGTGGCTTTAAGAAGGTGTTATGCTTGACACATTAAGGACTAAATTCATCTGGGGGTTGGTCGGATTCCTTTGGGCCTAACCCAAAATATCAACCTAATAAATTTGATTTGTTCTAATTCTGTATTGATTATATGTTAGACCACTCGAGTTGATTTTCTTTCAAGATTTTTAACATTGTATTGATCGAATTAATCTGTTTTTTTTAGAACCCCTACTTAGATCGGATCAAATACCACCAAAGATAAAAATTATGTGTAAATAAAAATTATTATATATTTGGAAAACTTTATAATTTAAAAGATAAAAAAATTAATTAGAAAACAAATATTATTATATATTTGAAAAACTTTTTAATTTAAAAGATAAAAAATTAATTAGAAAAGAAAGTCAAAAATGAAACGGAGACTTTTCTCCACATTTTAATGAAGGAAAGGAATATAGATGGAAGCTCTCTGTCCAGTACAAAATTACAAATTAGGTTTCCAATTGGAAGGAAGACACCTACAACCACACTGGAATCCGGTCGCAGCAGCCACCCACCCCGCGTCGTCGTCTTCTTCTTCTTCTTCTTCTTCTTCTTCTTGCTCCGTATCTCACCTATAAATATATCACCATCCTTTTTTCAATTCAATCAAATCCCATTTTTAAAAGAAAAGATTTTGTTGGATTATTATATGTCTCACAGACCCCTTGTTCCTCATTCTTCCTCCATTGCCTTTGCCCTCCATTCTCATATCTTTCTTTCCACTAATTTAAATCCTAATTCCTCTTTTTCATTCAGTATTTTAAATCTGTTTTTTATTTGATCAAATATGGGTGTTAAGGGATTCGTTGAAGGTGGCATTGCCTCAATCATCGCTGGTTCTTCTACTCACCCTCTTGATCTCATCAAAGTCCGAATGCAATTACAGGGCGAATCCCCTCCTGTTTCTGTTCTCAATCGTGGTGCTGCTGCAACAATGGCGATTCCACCGCCGCCGCCCAAAGGTCCAATATCAGTGGGTGTCAAGATTTTCCGAACTGAAGGCGTCGCTGCTTTGTTCTCCGGTGTATCCGCCACCGTCCTCCGTCAGACACTCTACTCCACCACAAGAATGGGCCTCTACGAGATCTTCAAACAAAAATGGTCCGACCCCAACACAGGTAAATTTGTTTTGTGCCGTCATATATATTTTAAAACTACACCCAAGTTTTCCTTGGTAGAGTTGGTTTTGAAGACTTTTATTTTATAATCATTTTTGAGATTTTAGTTTTTAGGGCATCTCCAATGGATATTTTAAACTAAATTTCAAAAGTTGTGTAAATTTCAGTGTTAATAATAAATTTTAGTAACACTATTTTTTAAGGGTGATGTAAAAATTTGTGTTAATGAATAGAGTTACACTAAATATAGGGTAATACTATTCATTTACTAAATTTGGTGTGAAAAATAGAGACCCCATTGGAAATGTGAATAGTGTCATTTACATCAAATTTAGTGCTTAGTCTAAGATTTAGTTACCCGGTGGTCTTAGTTTTTAATTTCATATTTATTATGTTTTAAAAAAAATTGCAATAATAGGACGAGAACTTAAAACATCACTTTGGAAAGCAAATAACTAACCTTCAGTCCAATATTAATTTTGTGAAAAATATCTCTATATTTGTTTTTTATAGTCAAATGTTGCCACCAATTTAAAAAAATTATGGGTTCGCTCTTGCAGGTAACCTTACCTTAGCCCGAAAGATCGGATCCGGTTTGTTAGCAGGTGGGATCGGCGCTGCCGTCGGGAATCCGGCGGACGTTGCTATGGTGAGGATGCAAGCCGACGGGAGGCTTCCGGCGGCTCAACGGAGGAACTACAAAGGTGTGGGGGATGCGATCACGAGGATGGTGAAGCAGGAGGGAGTTACGAGTCTTTGGAGAGGATCATCGTTGACGGTGAACCGGGCGATGATTGTCACGGCGTCGCAGCTGGCGTCGTACGACCAGATGAAGGAGACGCTGTTATCGAAAGGGGTGATGAAAGATGGGTTGGGGATACATGTGACGGCGAGCTTTGCTGCAGGGTTTGTGGCGGCTGTGGCGTCGAATCCGGTGGATGTGATAAAGACGAGAGTGATGAATATGAAGGTGGAGGAAGGGGTGGCGCCGCCGTATAAAGGGGCGGTGGATTGTGCGGTGAAGACGGTGAGGGCAGAGGGGGCGATGGCGTTATATAAAGGGTTTATACCTACAATTTCTAGGCAAGGTCCATTCACGGTGGTGCTTTTTGTGACACTTGAACAAGTTCGGAAAATTCTTAAGGATTTTTGAGTCCTATTTATTTAATTAACATAATGGGAAATTTATACAATTAAATTGGTAGTTAATGGTTGTAGCGATGATGACGACGACGATGAACAATTGTTTTATTGTACAATTTTGTATGATAGTGATGAAATATTATATATTTGTTTTGGTTTTCCATTATATTATATATGAAATTATTTTTGAGTATATAATTATATCTTTTTGTCTATCAAATGAAATGATGGAGGTTAATTATTGTAATGGTGTGGATCAACCACAATTATCTATTATCATGTTGAAAGTTATTTAAGCAAAAACTCTAAAAGACGACTTATAAACATGATGTATACCTTGAAATAAAAAATTTCTTAATTACAAGTTATTAAGTATCATGCACACGTTATTATTTCTTTTTATCTTTTGGAAAAAGTGTCTTTCTTTCTTTCTTTCTGTAAAAAGCTTGACTTTCCCTTTCGAATCATTTTTAAACATGGTATTCTTAGATTTAAGTTTCAAAATCACTCTTCACGCTCCATATACATTCAAAATTTGTATATGGATATTGATTACCTCTCAATATCCATTCTCTACATCACCACTCACCGTGGATCACCCGCCTCCTCTCTTCACAATCCTCGACGGACAATGATGAGAATCGAAGGAAATAACAGTTAATGGCTGTAGTTATGATGATGATGAAGAATTATTTTTATTTTATAATTACATGATAACAATTTTGGTTTTCCCATTATGTATGAAATTATTTTTGAATATATAATAATATCATTTTTGTTTGTAAGATGATGGATGTTAATTATTGTAATTGTGTGGATCCGTGGCAATTATCTATACTATATTATAAAGTATTTAATAAATTTTTTTAAAACAAAGCCGATATAAAGAGAACATTCTGGAATACGAGGCAAGAAAAGATAGTTGTTTATTCAAATTATGATATAAAGAGAGTTCTGGGAATAACTTTGCACTCATTCGCTCACAAGCAAATTCAGTATGCAAAATACGTGGAGAGAGAGGATGGAACCAAATGCAGATTCATCGATGTTGATCTAGTGAACTTGAATCCTTACGATCTTCCTTGGCTATATGGATTCACAAAGCAATGATCAGGCACAAGAAGAGAAATCACAGTTGTTAATGGATGTGTAAGGGAGGTTATGTGAGAGACAATAAAATTCTATAGCAAAGCCGACTTCCAAATAGCTCTTCAGCTTGAAGTTGAGAAGTTGTCCATAATTGTCCTTGATGAATACTTACAAGACATCAATGATGCCCCAACTAAGTCTTTAGTTGTGCATCCAGAGCTTGGATATGTGTATAAGAACGAGTTGAGCCAGAAGAGATTGTTCAGACCCATAAATGTCCAGAAATACTCTAATGACACATTTCTTAGAATCAAGAATGCAATATTGAAGAGAATTGCTAGACACGAGGTTCAAGAAGCCCCTACATAAAAAATCATTTTCAGCATTGACTCCATGGTCAGATTCAGGGAGCTTATTGTGTCCTTCCATAGAACCTTGGCCAACAACTTCTTGAACGCATTAGATGATTTTTCTTAAAGTCTAGTAATGTTCCATTCTTAGTTCAATCATTAATGAGGTATCTTTTAAAGAGGTTGATTTTTACCTCTTGCTTTCTAGTGCAATATTTATATTTTTTGTTGTTAGTCCCAGATGGCTAATAAGAACAAGAACATGTATGGTAGAAGGGGGGGGGGGGGATTGAATACATTACACAAAATTTTCACTTTAATTAATTCTTTTATTGATATATCAAATTAAGAATTACACATAGAACACTTAGATTGTTGCGAAAAGAACAGATGGAATCTATTATGACAATCTTCACAAAGTAATACTGAAAACAACACAACTTATTAACACAAAAATTAAAAGCTATTTTAGTTCAAAGAAGGAGAGGAGCAGAATGTCTTGAGCACAGAGAAATGTTTAAGAGTTCGTAGTACGTTTTCCTGGAGAAGTCTTCATCTTTAAATAGTGCCATGAGCATTTAATTCATGATACACTTGTCACTTTGTCATTTGAAGGTTAGGTTTGACTCTTAAAAGTTGAAGTGTCTTTTCCTATTTTTCACGGTGATAAAAAGCTTTGATGGTGACAATATCTAAGAATGGGAAAAAGGACAAATGAACCTTTTCCCCCATACCCAGATATTTCTTCTTTGATGAAAAACTTCTTTGGAAGAGACAAGGGAGGATCTTCCTATTTTGAGGATCCCACCGATTTGTCATGGACAAAATAGGTGAGAATCTTCTTAGGAATGAGTCATGGGAGGATCCTCCTATTTTGAGGATCCCACCGATTTGTCATGGAGAAAATCGGTGAGCTGTCAAATATTACCTCTTTTGATGACAATCTTCTTAGCAAGGAGATAAGGAAGGATTCTCCTATTGTGAGGATCTCACCGATTTGTCATGGAGAAAATCGGTGAGATAGCTTAGTTTGGGTTGAGAAGTCCATCTTCAATCCGCATTGGTAGATTTACTTCTTCTTGATTTCGGTTGATCTTTGACTTCACGAACTTTGATTGCATAACTAAGCTATTACAAAGAACCTAAAATTTCTCTAAGTATAAAATATGTTTTTCAAAGAATGTAAAGAGATCAGGAGGTCATCTTCAAATCTTTGATGAACCAACAATCTCCCCCTATTTGAGGATGACATCCATACTTAAAAAAACATGAGTAAAACAATGAATAATACATGTTGACCCTGTTTTACTCTTTTGGGTTCTTTTTCACATAGTCCTTTTTTTGTCTTTTTTGTTTGTATATATGATATTTACAAATGAATGAAAGAATAAAGAATAAAGAAGAAACAATATGAATGAAATAGAATGTACTTCCATCATAGAAGAAACAGATCTGCCCAGACCCAAATCGGTGACAATCTTTGAGGGAGGTTTGAGTTTGAGTGAATTAGCCTCAGGATGCCTCTGCCCATATCTTGCATCTTCTTTCTTTCTCATAGAATCTTCAGCTTTCTATTCGGAAGTCATCACCCTTTCCTTTGTCTTGGTTTGCCTCTCCCTTAGTTACATCAGCCGGACTGATCTGCTCCCGCTGGGTTGGTTCATTGGTTCCCTTATTTTTGACCAAAATTTGAGTTGGACGTTGAATATGAGTACTGAGGGTTGGTGTTGTTCGAGTTGGACGCTGGTAATGCGCCCCCTCAGATGGTTTCTCCCTCAGCGTCCGACGAAGAAAAAACACCATGAACAATGGAAAATATCCACATCTTTTTTTTGACTCACCGAAATGTAGCTAAAAATAGGTAAGTTTTTTTTTTTTGTTGTTGCATTCACCGATATATATATATATATATTGTTGTTTTTTATTTACCTCACCGAAATGTAGCAAAAAATAGGTTAGTTTTTTTTTGCACTCACCGACATTTTTTTTTGTCCTTACCGAAATTTTGCTAAAAATCGGTAAGATTTTTTTTTAAAGATCTTCGACAATATTTTTTCAAGAGAGTTTGGAGGAAATCTTCAAGGTGAAGAGAAGATTGGAATTGCATCTTCCAATTTTTGATGACCAAGGAGGATTTTAAGAAGAGAGGTTTAAATTAGATTGATGATCAAGTGGAAGGTTTGGTGAAGTAGAAGGAATCTTTTGAGGAGTAGGATTTGGGATAGCATCTTCAGGAGAGTTTGTAGTAGGAGGGTTTGATGAGGATGAAGGTTGGATTGCTAACCAAGAGTGAAATTTGGTGAAGTAGGAGGATCATCATTATGAGAGGGAATATCTTTGAGAAAATGGCACATAGGGAGTTGGGTCTGATGAAGTAAGTTTAGGTCCTTCACAAACACAAATCATCACACAAGAATAAAACCATTTATTTTTTAGGAGACCCACCGAAATTTCGGAGGTGTTAGCTAAAAATCGGTAAGAACAACTTTTTTTTAGAAGAGATTGGGAGTGAGGTGAATCGGCAAGGAGGGTAATTTAGTTATAGTAGGAGGGATGAGAAAAGGTAAGGTGAGAGGTATGGTGGGTAATAGAGTGTAGGTAATAATGGAAAGTGATGGGAGATGTAAAGTAGAGTGTTTAGGGAAGAGTGAGATATAAATGGGGAAGAGGGAAGGGTAGAGTGTTTAGGGAAGTGGGTAAAAGTTATGGGGAATACGAAAAGTAAGAAAGATTTAAAAAAAGTACCGTTGGGAATGGTGACCGAAACCAAAATCTGTGGTGTGGGGGTCGGCGGTGAAAGGGGTTCGACAGCCTTGTAGATCGGCAAAAGAGAAGTCGGCGGAGGAGGCTTCTTGGGTTTCGGTGGCAGCAACAATTTGCAGCGGTGCCTAGAGCTGCAGTCGGCAGCTTGGTTCGGTCGACGGTAACAGGTAGCCGATGGGAAAATCGGCAGTAGCCGATAGGGTGTCTTCGGCGATCGACAGCAGCAGCCGATGATGCTTGTTGATGAGTATCGACAGGGCCGATTAAGAAGGTAGGGAGAGAGAGATCGGCGGTGCCGATGGTAAGCAAGGAAGAGAAATCAGTGTGAGATATTAGGAAGGAGAGGAGATGAATTTTGAGATGTGATTTTGGAGAGAATATGTGGCCAAAATTTATAGAGGATAGGGGAAATAAGGTTGTGTGTTTAGAGGGTAAAAGGAAGGTTGAGGATTAAGGATGGTTTGGATTGGTAAAAATTGGATGGTAAGGATTGATAGAGTGGTGGATTGATGGAAAGAAGGAGAAGAGAGGATTTTGTGAGGTTTGGGGGAAGGTTTCCTGAGGAGAAGGTACAGTAGGAATTGAGTCTGGTGATGTAGAGTGGGAACCATTACCAATACAAGAGGAGATCCAAAAGTTGACCATTTGACACTTCAGATTTCTTGATGAACTTGATGATTTCTTCAAATGTGTCACTTTTATACTAGTCTACATAGATCCATCTAGAGCATTTGAAGAAGTAGAGAAATGGAAAACACTATTTGGACTTGAAAGAGGATTTGCTGAGATTTCCTTTTTAACATGTTGCATATAGCTTACAAGAGACTAACCACTGTCTAGATAACAGATATGTTGGTGTCCATAGACCTGCAGTCACAAATAAATTAGCTCCTTGGTACCCATTTGGAGATGGGTCCTTTTGGGTTAGACGAATGAGAAGAATTGGTATCAATCAGGTCAATTCTTTCTTTTGAACAGTCTTTGGAAAAATGAAAAATATCACCACAGATATAACATTTTCTATAAACAAAAGCCTTTTTAGAACCTTGACATTTTTCCTTACTTTTGCCTTTTATGTTTGTCCTCAAAGATTTTGATGAAGTACCAAAGTTTTAGGGTGCAGGACCTAGGATTCCTTTTTCAGAATTTGGGAGGAAAGTAATCTTCTCTTTTGAATTGGACATTTTGAGGTTCACAGATCGGGGAACAAAATCGGTGGAAGAAGCCGCAAAATTATTTTTAAAAAGATTTGAGGATTTTCTTTTGAAGAAAGAATCGGCATCCAAGGACTTGCCTTTTTCAGATATAGAAAATATTTTGTTTGAGTTGGAAATATTTCTTTTGAGAATTTTAGAAGGCATGGGTTCAGATGAGGATGCTTCATCTAAAGTCAATATTTTCAGAGAGTCATGAAAATGTTTGGGAGAGTCATTTGAATCTTGAACTTCTTCATTTGAAAATGAGATTGGATCTTTGGCCTTTATAAACATTCCAAATTTTAAAGCTTCAGATACATCAGCAGAATTCATGGACACAGAGCCAATAGAACTAGATTCGGAGGTTTCATAAAAAGTTGGTGAAACACCAGAGGTGGAAGCATGATCTTTTGAAGATTGATCAATTTCTATTTTTCCAGAGCCTAAACCAGTTTTGTCATCACAAGAAATATGATCTTGAAAAATCTTTTCTAGATTTTTGGAGGAACTGGTCCATTTTCTCACAATTTCTTGTTCCTTTTGAAAACGTTTAAATATTTTGTTTTTCTCCTTAGCAAGAGTGAAATTTATGGTTTTCAAATCTTCAAGCTCAACTTTGATTTTAACAAAATGTTTGAGCTGAGAGAGACATATTTGAAGTAGAGAGGAAAGAGATTTTATCTGAGCATTTTCTTTTTCTTAGCATTTTTAGCATCATAGAAATCAATGGTCAAAGAATCAAATGCTTCAATCTTTTCAATGTCAGATAGAGAGTGAAAAGGATGTACCTGTGATGAGGAGGAGAAGCACTTAGCTGATACAAGAGCAGTTGAGAGGGTGTGACCTTCTGGATCATCCATGTCATTTATCTTGGCCATGAAGCACACATTTGAAGTGTCATTCTTGCTTTCAGATGTGGGTTCATCTGCCAAATCATGAGTTTCAGCAGGCAGACCCTTTCCTCTTCTGACAAGTCTTTTGTTCCTTTCCTTTTCTCTCTTGTATTTTTCTTTGTATTTTTCAGCCCGGTCAGAATTTACAGAAGAGAGAGGTTGGCTGAATTTTTGGAAAGGGGAGAGATTGATAGACTCATATTTTGATCTTCCAGATTTTGAGGAAAATCGGCCTGAGGAAGAGGTTCTGGGTCTTTCAAATAGTTTACTTCTGCACTCAGAGGCAAAATAACCCCTTTTACCACAGTTAAAACATTCCTCGTTAGTTTTATCCGAAGATGAGTGTTTGGAGAGAGAAGAGGAGGATTTTCGACTGAACTTAGATTTCCAGAAGAGAAACGAGATTTGGATTTAGAATACCCATCCAACATGGCTATCCCATCTGATAATTTGTCAACTGAAGTTTCCTCACATTCATCCTCAGTATCACTAAGATATGCTTCTGAATGCTCATTGGAATCTCCTTGACTATCATGGTCAAAGTCAGATGGGTAGGTGATTCTTGGAATACACTTAGTTCTTTTCGAAGAGTCACTTAAGAGAGCTAGAGAAGAGCTCTTTATATCTGACAGACTTCCTTTGCAGTTTAATCTACTCATAGTTGAAAAGAGTTCCATAAAGAACAGTGAGAGGCATACGATCAAGATCCTTGGTTGTCTTTATACAAGTACATATATTTTCCCAAAGATCAGGAAGACAGTCCATAAACTTGCACAAGACTTCCTCATTGTCATACACTCTACCTAACAGCTTTAAGTCATCAAGGAGACTGTTAAAGCGGTTATAGTAGTTGGAGAGAGATTCTCCTTTCTCATAAGAGAAGAATTCATATTTTCTAACAAGAGCAATCTTTTGGCTCTTTTTAACTTCATCTTCACCTTCGTACAGAACACACAGAGTGGACCACATCTCTTTGGCAGTAGAGAAATTTACTAGAGTGATACACTTCATCAGGAAGAGAGAGAGCAATGATGGTCCTGACTTTGGAATCTAAAGACACAAGACGTTTTTCTTCATCAATATATTTCTTGGGATTCATAAGAATATAACGACCGGTAACAGTAGACTTTTCTTCATCAGAGGAATCATCATAATCATCTTGACCAACACTTTCTTTGCCGTATTTTTGAGTTTCATAGCGATCCCAAACTCTAGGGACAAAAGTGTTGGTCCCGAAAGGGTTATACAAGTTTGTAGAAGGGGGGGGGGGGGTTGAATACAAACACACGATTTTTACTTTTCTAAATTGTTTATTGATATGTATCAAACAATTTACAACTTGTTGCGGAACAAGATTAAAGAATAAACCTAATCTAAACAAGTTAAGAGAATCACAAAGATTTCTTGCACTAGAAATAAGAGAGAAGGAATTAAGAACACTTAAGCTAAGTATTCTATCACACAGAGTTTCAGCAAGATAAGGAATGGCCGAAGATGTTCAAGAGATGAACTAGGGTTTCCTTTATATACTGCATGCATTTAATTAACAACAATGCAACTTTACATGTGGCAGCAGCTGGTTGGTTGCATGGTTTGACTTTAGTAGACAACCTAGTGGCCGCATGATAAACAGTGTAGAATCAGAGTTGGTTGTACGATTTTGGACAAAAGGGATGTCCGTTCTGACTGATCGTACGGAGACGTGCAAGGGGACAAGACAAAAGTAACTTGTAGAGGAAGCTTCATGATCAGCGTTCGCTGAATGATTCTTTATCAACGAGTGATAAAGTTTAGCGTTCGCTGAAGTCTTCTACTTGAAACTTCACGTTGAGTGGACAGGTCTTGGCTTCGCTGATATCCGTATCAGTTCATTAGTAGACTTGTCGCTGGTTTTTTGGCTTGATCTTCGACTTCAGCGTAGAACATAGTTGACGTGAAACTTGTCTTCAGGGATCGTAAGTAAACAACTAAAACTATCAGCGATCATCAGTAAGACCGAACAGGCTCAGGGTTTGTTGATGAACAGTATCGCTGAATGTGTAATTTAAACAACATGAGTTTCCTATCAGCGATATTGTAGAGACATAGTACTTATCAGCGATAGTGAAACTCTAATACATATTGTCTACTTACAATTTTCACTAAGTGTTTCTCATAGACTCATTATCAAATCACTGAGGGTTTGGATCAACAATCTCCCCCTATTTGATTATGACATAGCAACAAAAGAAAATTGCTAAGTATGAAAACATAAGGATAAAAAGGACTCATAAAATATTTGTCCCATTTACTGTTTTCGGGGATCTTTTAAGTACTGATGGAGTAAAGTACATTCGCTGAAATTTTTCTTTAAATTTCGTATAAGTTACAGAGGGAAGTAGAAAAATTACAAGTACAGCAAATAAGATTTACAAGTACAAAAGACATAAGCTGATAAAGATAGAATAATTATAGGTAATCCTATCAGCTATACAGGTTCATCCTTAATGAGAAGTTCATCAAGGGAGTTTGTGGTAGGGATCATCCAATCAGGGACTTTTTCTCCAAGATCCCGTCTTCACTTTGCTTCTTTAAAGATCAGGGGCTTCATGAACTGTCCGAGAAGATCATCTCTAAAATCGCACCAATAGACGAGATCCCTGAGCTGTCCGATAGGGGAAATGCATAGCTCAGAGATGCGTTGAAAGCATTCTCGTCCATCGTAGTCTCTGAAGAAGATACCATAAAGTTTGCTTAAGACTTTTCCAGGGATAAAGCGTTCACCAGGGGTAGAGTGACATCGAGTACTGAGAGATCAGGGTCAGGACCAAGAACTTCTTCGCGTGAAAAACCAATTCCGGTTTCATTTCTGATAGGAGGACCTGAGTCTGAAGGTGTTATCTTTTTCTTAACAGAATGCCTTCTTCATTGAACTAGAGCAGGAGGAGGAGGGGGAATATCCTCAGCAGATGTGACCAAGTCGATCTGCTTATTCAAGATTTTCTCGAAAACGTCTTTAAAGGTTGAGCGAGATCGCTGAATGGCTATTCGCATCTCCAACCACTCAGAGAAACCGTACTTGGTGATAAATGAAGCGTAGATGGTTTCCTTGCTACCATTTTCTCTGAATATGTCGACGTCAACAACTGGAACGTTTAAGGACATCCTTTCTCTGATGTTCACTTTGTTGATTCTGGAGACCTGATATCGATAGCTTAATCTTTCTTTGTACCATAACAGGGTTGAGTCAGATACCTTGGTCTTCTTCTCGACGATCTTTTGGGCGTCTTTCCACAATTGACGTTGAACTGAGATGGGAGCTTTCTTCAGTTCAGGGTCCTTCACCGATTGTTGGACGAGCTCAATAACATAAGCTTTATCTCTTTCTTTAGCTCTTTTTCGATCGACGAGTTGTTTTTCAGCTTTGAAGTGTTCAGCGACTTCCTTTCTTGTTATTTTGAATCGAGGGCCACAGATGATTCACTGATCCTCAAGCTGTTTGATCATTGCTTCTCTCCTTTTCAGTTCTTCTTCACTTAGCTTTTGAGGAGCCAAGGAAGGTCTTTTATTATGAGAGAGCAGTTCTTCTTCTGGTTCATCAGTCTCAGCGAAGTCTAAGACTGGGATTATTTCTTCAGCGCTCGGGGCTGGATTTATTGTTGATGTAGCTGGAGGAACTTCAGCCGGATCCTCAAGTAGGGGAGAGGAATAGCTGAAACATAACGATCGTTTAAGTGAGATCATTTGGGAGAAGTGATAGAGAAAATAATGAGGTTTAAGTGTATAGAGGTTTTATGGAGAGGAGAACTGAGGTTGAGAAAGGATAGAGGAGGGATGCAGTGTAAGGGAAGAAAATATATTATACCTGACAAACTGGCTTTCAAAGCAAGATAGTCAGATTGCCTTCAGTAGCGACGCCTTTATTTTTTCCCTTGTCGGCTTCAGTCGCTGCAGGCTTTTTAGCGGTTCTCTCCCTGATGATTCGTTTATTACTACCCCTTTTTGAGCAGGGGCCCTTCTGGGTTGGAAGGAGAAGTCGACACCATCATCATCGTCATCATCATCATCATCATCGTTTTTAGGTGATGCTGATGGTTCGTCGTCATGAATATCGAGATCTTCTTCGTCTTCTTCTTCTTCTTCAGCCTCGTCCTCAGAAGGAACAAGAGCAGTATCTTCCAGTTCTTCTTCGAGTTGCTCCCCCTCAGATTCATCGTTGTGTTGGGAGAACTCGGTTCCCTCAGGGTTTTCAACTCCCTGAGGTTTTTCAGCAACAGTAGAAATAATACCCTCCCCCTCAGAGTTATGGGGAAGGTCTTCTTGAGTCTTCTTCTCCCCCTCTTCCTCATGACGGATGGGGGAGGATACATTAGCAGCAGCAGTAGCATCAGCATGCTTTGGGTCACTGTCTTCTTGACCAGTGATCCCAACGTAAGTTTCAACCTTTGCTATTCTGTCTTCCAGGCCAGAAATAGCAGGGTTGATTCTTTCAAGGGTTTCCCGATCCACCTGAGTAAAGTGTGAGGGAGGACATGTTGGGGCGTCCAGGCGATCGAGGATTCACTGCAGAATATTCTTCACAGTGCTTACCTCTGACTTCATAGTAGATACCTCTCCCTGAAGATTTCCAACCACTGTCGACAACGATGTGACTTCGTTCGACAGGGTGGTGAAGTTGACGAAGAGGGTGCTGTTTGTAGAGTTCAAAGTGTTGATGGAGGTGGAGTTGTCAGCAAGAGTCTCAGCAACTTTTGAGAGACTCCCTTCCATCTTTTCCAGATCAGCACTGGATGCTTTGTCTTTCACCTCGGTGGTGAGTGTTTTGAGAGCCTCTCCAGCGTTTGTAACCACTGAAGAGTTTGAGGAGAGAGTGGTAGTGAGAGATTCCACCTTTGTAGACAAATCCTTGAGCGAGTTGTTGATGTCGCCCAAATTAGGACATGTAGAAGATAAAAACTTATGAACAAAGGAAAGCTCAGAAGTTGGGGATTTTGAGAGAGAAGTGTTTAAGGTTTTGTGTATAACTGCGGTGTGGTTGACGAAGTCATCGAAGCTTCGATAACCTGAATATTTTTCCATGTCGTCTTCCAGAGAGCCTTGACGCATAGAGGTGCCCGCAGGTCCTATGTTTTGATCCATCATCCGCTGTAGAGCTTCAGCAGATGTATCACTCAGGATGATGTTTGTTGTAGACAGGGGGAATAGAGGTGGAGTGACCAAAGAAATAGTGGGAGGAATGAAGGTTGAGAAGAGGGACTGGGAAGCAGGTTCAGCGTTGGAATCGCCGAGGAATACTTCCGCAGTACTTGGAGGTACTGAGGGAGGGAGGTTCTGTTCCAAGACAACCTCAACGTTTAGAGACGCTGAAGCGGGTATTGAAGGGGTGGATTCAGCAGTTGTGGCAGAGCGTACCACAAAACTTTCCAGCGGCTCTTGTGGAGAAAGAGGCGTGGAGTCTTCAGCCTGGGTAGACTTAGAGGGTTGCTCCTTGGAGGACTTCTTGGGCTTAGGAGTTCCAAGTGGGGTGTCAGAAGGTTTCCTTTTTCTAGAAGGAGTGGATTTTGCCGCCTGGGTACCAGCGGTTGGGATTACCGCTGCCGATGTGGTAGCTGCAGAAGTAGAAGAAGTAGGAGGTCTGAGAAGAGATAAGAGAGTAGAGAGATGTAACTCGTTTGGCATGAGCGAGTAATCGAGAACCTTAGGGCCAACCTGTGAGAGTTTCAGGTCGCCCACCTTCGGATATTTGTCCCTGAGCCCTTGTTGGAAGAGAGCGCTGACTAACCGGGGATATGGAACAGTTGTTGGCCTCTTTGTTTCGTCGACTCTGAGCATCATATCGTCGAAAATGATTTTTGGCCCAATCGATGTGAAGGCCCTTCAGCAGTACGTACCCCATAGCCTGTTGGGGTTTGGATGCTTGGTCAGTAGAACCAACCTTAGCTGTCATGCAGTTGATCAAATAAGCGAAGATGAAGTTCATCTCGCTGGGCATTTTGGATTTTTTGATGGAGGTCAGCTTCTTCTCAGGGAGTTTGTCTCTCCCCGTTTCCCATACATACTGCATTGCATCAAAGAAAGCAATGAGTGCTTCTCTATCAGCTGGGTTCTTGGGATTAGGCAGAGGAACGAAACGTTTTTCCTTTGTACTACCAAGGAGGTTGAGGGCAGACCTTATAGAGTCGGGAGTAATCTTGGCAGAACCATGTTCGGTGTCGAAGAGGATGACATCGATTTTCTTGTTGGGGTCTTTGGTGGAGGTGATCTTAGCTCTTCTGGCAGTATAACAGAACTGAGCGAGTAGGTTCCTGTGAGCAGGGGGTGTTACGGTCAGAGCTGTAGACAGAGGACAGGTCTGGAGGAAATTGACAGCGTCGTTAAGATGTGTGATCTTCTTCCTTGGAGGAAAGTTGAAGAGGGCATAAGGATTGTTTCCTTGAAAATTAACTTGCTCGATTTCAAAGTTGACATGAGGGGCTTTGACGAGTTTAGTGCTTTTCGAAGTAGTAGGAGATTGAGCAGTGGGAGCGTCAGTAGATGCCATTTCTGTTCATAAAGTATAAACATGAAGAGTATGAAGAGAGGTTCTTAAAATGGATAAAAGTTCCAAAGTAAGGGGTTTAGGGTTTTTGTTAGTCCCAGATGGCTAATAAGAACACTAACAGGTATTGTAGAAGGGGGGTTGAATACAATACACAATTTTTTCACTTTAATTAATTCTTTTATTGAAAATATGCAAATCAAGAATTACACATAGAACACTTAGATTGTTGCGAAAAGAACAGATAAAATCTATTCTAACAATCTTCACAAAATAATACTGAAAACTAAACAACTTCTAAAACACAAAGATTGAAAGCTATAAAGTTCAAGGAGAGAAAGGAGTAGAATATCTTGAGCACATAGTAATCTTCAAGTCTTTCAAGAGATGTTCTGCATGGAGAGGTCTTCATCTTTATATAGTGCCAAGAGTATGTGTAGCATAGGACACTTGTCACTTTGTCATTGGAAGGATATGTTTGGCTCTAAAAAGTTGATGTGTCTTTTCCTATAAAGCTATAAAGGTTTGATGGAGACAATATATAAAAATGGGAAAAAGGACAAATGAATCTTTTTCTTCCATGCCCATATCTTTGAAGAGAATACCTTTTAGCAAAGACACATGGGAGGATCCTCCTATTTGAGGATCCCACCGACTTGTCAAGGACAAGGTAGGTGGAAGTCTTCTTAGGAGTGATGATATGAGAGGATCCTCCAACTTTTGAGGATCCCACCGATTTTCATGGGGACAATCGGTGGGATGGCCAACTTTACCTCTTATGATGAAGATCTTCATGGGAAGGAGATAAGGGGAAATCTCCTGTTTGGGATCTCACCGATCTTCATGGAGACAATCGGTGGACTATGACTTGTATGTGTTGAGAAAAGATCTTTCACTTCCACAATGAGAGAATCTTCAATCTTGACTTTGGTTGATCTTTGACTTCACCAAACATTTGCTATCTTGTACAAGCCATTACAACGAACCATCCAAAATTTCTCTAAGTATGGAAAATGTTTTTCAAAGTATGTAAGGAGATCATGAGGTCATCTTCAAATCTTTGATGACCCAACAATCTCCCCCTATTTGATGATGACATCCATACTTAGAAAAACATGAGCAAGACAATGAATAATACGTGTTGACCCTGTTTTACTCTTTTGGGTTCTTTTTTCACACAGTCCAATTTTTGTGTGTATATGATATTTACAATGAATGAAATAAAAATGTGTAGCTGTACAAACAAATGAAAGAAAAAGGAAAGACGTATAAACAATATGGACAAAACAAATATTAATTGCATCTTTGGAGGGTCGAGTTGAAACTTGTGTCTCGCTTGAGGATTCTTCATTTTGATCAGCAGCCTGTTGATGTGTTGGAGAACTTTATCTTTCAGGTAATTTTGCTTTTTCATAATGGTGACAATCTTTGAGGGAGGTTTGAGGTTAAGTGAATCAGGCTCAAGATGCTTCTGCCCATCTCTTGTGTCTTCTTTCTTTCTCTTGGCATCTTCAGCTCTTCCTGTTCAGCATCATCATCATTTGTCTTTGTTTTGCTCCCCCTCAGTTAGATCAGCCGGTCTTTGTGTTTCTCCCCCTCAATTAGATCCGCCCGGACTGATGTGCTCCCCCTTGATCGGTCCGCCGATTTCCTCATTTTTTTAAGCTGGTCGCTGGATATGAGTACTGAGGATTGGTGTTGATCGAGTTGGACGCTGATATTGCTCCCCCTCAGATGGTTTCTCCCCCTCAGCGTCCGACGGAGAAGAAACACCACGAACAAATGGAAACATCGGTAGTTTATTTTTTTGGACTTCCCACCGAAATGGGGAGCATTCCCACCAAAAAAGAAGATGAAAATGAAGGAATTTCGGTAGGAAAAAAATTTGTTTTTTTTTTCGTCGGCAAGATGGTGGTCGGCAACATATATTCGGTTGATGGGAGGATGAGATGAAAAATAAAATGGGGGTTGGAGGAGTATTTATAGTGGGGTAAGTAAGGGTAAAAGGAATAGGAATGTGAGGTGGGTAATAGTAGGGATGGTAAGGTGAGAGTTATGGGAGAGAGGCTCAGTGTTTAGGAAAAAGAGATTTATGGGGAAGAGGGAAAAGTAGGAGAGAGATGATTTATTAAAAAATGGTAACCGAAAAAAATTGAGGTTAGGGTGTACAAAAAAATGTGGGTGGGGGTGGGTAATTTTCGGCAGCAAAATAAAAGAGGGGAGTAATTTCGACAGAAAAAGAAAAGAAAAGAAAAAAAGGGGGGGGGGGGAGGGGGATGGGGTCGGTGGCGTGAATGGAAAAAGAAAAGAGGAGGGGGGAGACTTGAAATATATATTAATATAATATATATAATTTTTTTTTTGTTAAACCCATCGATGCAATAACAAATAAAATTATTTTTTTAAATTTTTTTTCTAGGAGCCATCGATGGATGAAAAAAAATAATTGATTTTTTTTGTCTACCGATGCCTATACATATATATATCAATTTTGTTTTCATCGATGAAAGCCACCGATTTGACTTTTGACTTTTTTTTATTCTCATCGATGATGTATACCACCGATGGATTTTTTTTATTTTTTTTTCGAAAGCCACCGAAATTTAACAAGAGTTGGGCAAAAATCGGTGGGATCCTTGGAGAGTTTGGATGAAATCTTCTAAGGCATCTTCAGAAGAGGGTGGATGAAATCTTCTAAGGCATCTTGGAGAAAATCTTCAAAGTGAAGACAAGATTGGAATACCATCTTCTAATTTTTGATGACCCAAAAAGATTAAGTTCAGAGGATTTTAAGAAGGGAGGTTTTGAGGGGGAATGTTTTTGAGGAGAAGTAGGAGGAATATGTTTGAGGAGAAGGATTTGGGATAACATCTTTAGGAGAGTATGTAGTAGAGGGGTTTTGATGAGAAGAAAGGTTGATGAAGTAGGAGGATCACCATTATAAGATAGAAAATCTTTAGAAGATGGCACATAAGAAGTTGGTTCTGGTGAGAGGAAGGGTTTTGGTGAGATAGAGTGTTTTGGTGAGATGGAGTATCTCACCGATGGAGGTTTATTGGAGAAGGGTGTAGGAGAGATTTCGGTGGGAGTCTTCACCGATTGGATCGGTGGGAGTCACACCGATGGTCATAATAATAATATTTTTTTAAGGTAGATCAGTATGTGGAGAATCATGCTGATCAGAAACGTTTTGATGAAGTTGGTTGATAGAGGTTATGAGAGAGGGGGAGAGTTTGATGGTAAGATGGATGGTAGGATGAGAAAAGGTGGGGTGAAGGGAGATATGATGATGTCGGTAGAGAGGAAGTTGGCACTAGTGAGTGTGCCAATGGGAAGGATTTTCAATACAAGAGGAGATCCAAAAGTTCACCATTTGACACTTAGTTTTCTTGATGAACTTGATGATTTCTTCGGTTTTGTCACTTTTATACTAGTCCACATAGATCCATCTGTTTAGCTCAAAAACTGCAATCACAAAGAATTTATTTTCTAGGTACCCATTTGGTGGTGGGTCCTTTTGGGTTAGAAGAAAAAGAATTGGTGTTACTTAGATCAATTCTTTCTTTCGGACAGTTTTTGGCAAAATGAGAAGTATCACCACAGATATAGCATTTTCTATGAGGAAAAATCTTTTTAGAAACTTGACATTTTCCTTACTTTTGCTCATTTTGGTTATCTTCAAAGACTTTGATGACGAGTTAAAGAGTTGGGGTGCAGGTTCTAAGATTCATTTTTCAGAAAATGGGAGGACAAAAATCTTTTCCTTTGAAGTGGACAATTTGAGGCTCACAGATCGGAGAAGAAAATCGGTAGGAGAAGTCACATAGGTATTTTTAGAAAAATTTGGAGGATTTCTTTTTAAGAAAGAATCGGCACCCAGAGACTTTCCTTTTTCAGAGTTAGAAAATATTTTGTTTGAGTTGGAAGAGGATGATGCATCATCTAAAGTCAATAATTTTTGAAAGTTATGAATAGGTGTGGAAGAATCATTGGAATCTTGAGCCTTTTCCTTTGGAAAGGAAATGGGATCTTTTGCCTTTAAAAACATTCCAAATTTTAAATCTTTAGGTGAATCGACAGAATTCATGGACACAGACCCAATAGAACTAGAATTGGAGGTTTCACAAAAGATAGGTGAATCACATGGGGTGGGAGCATGAGATTTTGAAGATTGATCAATTTCCATTTTTCCAAAGCCTAAACTAGTTTTGTCATTACAAGAAATCTGATCTTGAAAAAACTTTTCCACATTTTTGGAAGAACTGGTCCATTTTCTCATGATTTTCTTGCTCCTTTTGAAAACTCTTAAATATTTTGTTTTTCTCCTTGGCAAGAATAAAGTTGATGGATTTTAGATCTTCAAGCTCAACCTTAACTTTGTCAAAGTTTTCCAGTTGTGAGTGACATAATAGCAATTGAGAGGAAAGATATTTTATTTGAGCATTTGCCTTTTTCTTAGCAGTTTTAGCATCAAAAAGATCAATAGATAAAGAATCAAATGCTTCAATCTTTTTAGCATCAGAAAGAGATAGAAATGGACGTACCTGTGATGAGGAGGAGAAACACTTAGCTGATACAAGAGCAGTTGAGGAGATGTGGCCTTCTGAATCATCCATGTCATTTATCTTGGCCATGAAACAGACATTTGAGGTGTCATTCTCGCTTTCAGATGTGGGTTCATCTGCCAAATCATGAGTTTTAGCAGGCAAACACTTTCCTCTTCTGACAAGTCTTTAATTTCTTTCCTTTTCTCTCTTGTGTTTTTCATTGTATCTTTCAGACCGGTCAGAATTTGCAGAAGAGAGGTGTTAGCTGAACTTTTAGGAATCATATTTGGATCTTCCCGATTTTGAGGAAAATCGGCCTGAGGAAGCAGTTCTGGGTCTTTCAAGGTGTTTACTTCTACACTCAGAAGCAAAAATGACACTTTTTACCACAGTTAAAACATTCCTCATTAGATTTGTCCAAAGAAGAGTGTTTGGAGAGAGAAGAGGATGATTTTCTACCAAACTTAGATTTTCCAGAAGGGTGGTGAGATTTGGATTTAGAATGCCCATCCAACATGGCCATTTCATCCGATAATTTGTCAACTGAAGTTTCCTTACATTCATCCTCAGCATCACTAAGATATGCCTCTGAATGGTCATTGGGATCTTCTTGACTATCATGGTAAGAGTCGGATGGGTAGGTGATTCTAGGAATACACTTAGTCTTTTTGGAAGAGTCACTTAGGAGAGTTAGAGGAGAGCTTTTTATATATGTGATGACAGACTTCCTCTGCAGCTTAGTCTGCTCATAGTTGAAGAGAGTTCAATAAAGGGAAGTGAGAGGCATATGATCAAGATCCTTGGTTGTCTTTATACAAGTACAGATGTTTTCCCAAAAATCAGGAAGACAGTCCATAAACTTGCACAAGATTTCCTCATTGTTATGCACTCTACCTAACAGCTTTAAGTCATTAAGAAGACTGTTAAAGCGGTTATAGTAGTTGGAGAGAGATTCTCCTTTCTCATAAGAAAAGAGTTCATATTTTCTAACAAGACCAATCTTTCTGCTCTTTTTAACTTCATTTGTACCTTCGTACAAAACACACATAGTGGACCACATCTCTTTGGCAGTAGAGAGATTTACCAGAGAGTGGTACACTTCACCAGGAAGAGAAAGAACAATGATGGTCCTGACCTTAGAATCTAAAGACACAAGACGTTTTTCTTCATCAGTATATTTCTTAGGATTCTTAGGAATGTAACGACCATTAGCAACAGATTTTTCTTCATCAGAGGAATCATCAGAATCATCTTTGTCAACAACTTTCTTACCGGATTTCTTGGATTCATAGCGAGACCAGACTTTAGGGACTATGGGTCCCTCACTGAGAATGGTTGGATATCTACTATCCACTCCTTCCATGAAAAGCATCATCCGACTTTTCTACAAAGAAAAGTTGTTGGGGTTAAACTTGGGAGGTTTGGCTATAGAGTCGTTTTTAGAAAAAATGTTTTTAGAGAAAGCTTCATTTTTGGAAGAAGAAGCAGCAATTGCAGATCAAGTTTATGAATTAAATTTTCTGCTCTGATACCACTTGTTAGTCCCAGATGGCTAATAAGAACAAGAACAGGTATTGTAGAAGGGGGGGGGGGGGGGGTTGAATACAATACACAATTTTTTCACTTTAATTAATTCTTTTATTGAAAATATTCAAATCAAGAATTACACATAGAACACATAGAACACTTAGATTGTTGCGGAAAGAACAAATAAAATTTATTCTAACAATCTTCACAAAGTAATACTGAAAACTAAACAACTTCTAAAACACAAAGATTGAAATCTATAAAGTTCAAGGAGAGAAAGGAGTAGAATATCTTGAGCACAGAGTAATCTTCAAGTCTTTCAAGAGATGTTCTGCATGGAGAGGTCTTCATCTTTATATAGTGCCAAGAGTATGTGTAGCATAGGAAACTTGTCACTTTGTCATTGGAAGGATAGGTTTGGCTCTAAAAAGTTGATGTGTCTTTTCCTATAAAGCTATAAAGGTTTGAGGGAGACAATATATAAAAATGGGAAAAAGGACAAATGAATCTTTTTCTTCCATACCCATATCTTTGAAGAGAATACCTTTTAGCAAAGACACATGGGAGAATCCTCCTATTTGAGGATCCCACCGACTTGTCAAGGACAAGGTAGGTGGAAGTCTTCTTAGGAGTGATGATATGAGAGGATCCTCCAACTTTTGAAGATCCCACCGATTTTCATGGGGACAATCGGTGGGATGACCAACTTTACCTCTTATGATGAAGATCTTCATGGGAAGGAGATAAGGGGAAATCTCCTGTTTGGGATCTCACCGATCTTCATGGAGACAATCGGTGGACTATGACTTGTATGTGTTGAGAAAAGATCTTTCACTTCCACAATGAGAGAATCTTCAATCTTGACTTTGGTTGATCTTTGACTTCACCAAACATTTGCTATCTTGTACAAGCCATTACAAAGAACCATCCAAAATTTCTCTAAGTATGGAAAATGTTTTTCAAAGTATGTAAGGAGATCATGAGGTCATCTTCAAATCATTGATGACCCAACAATCTCCCCATATTTGATGATGACATCCATACTTAGAAAAACATGAGCAAGACAATGAATAATACGTGTTGACCCTGTTTTACTCTTTTGGGTTCTTTTTCACACATTCCATTTTTTTGTGTGTATATGATATTTACAATGAATGAAATAAAAAGGTATAGCTGTACAAACAAATGAAAGAAAAAGGAAAGAAGTATAAACAATATGAACAAAACAAATATTACTTGCATCTTTGGAGGGTCGAGTTGAAACTTGTGTCTCGCTTGAGGATTCTTCATTTTGATCAGCAGCCTGTTGATGTGTTGGAGAACTTTATCTTTCAGGGACTTTTGCTTTTTCATAATGGTGACAATCTTTGTGGGAGGTTTGAGGTTAAGTGAATCAGGCTTAAGATGCTTCTGCCTATCTCTTGTATCTTCTTTCTTTCTCTTGGCATCTTCAGCTCTTCCTGTTCAGCATCATCATCATTTGTCTTTCTTTTGCTCCCCTCAGTTAGATCATCCGGTCTTTGTGTTTCTCCCTCTCAATTAGATCCGCCCGGACTGATGTGCTTCCCCTTGAACAGTCCGCCGATTTCCTCATTTTTTTAAGTTGGTCGTTGGATATGATTACTGAGGATTGGTGTTGATCGAGTTGGACGCTGATATTGCTCCCCCTCAGATGGTTTCTCCCCCTCAGCGTCCGACGAAGAAGAAACACCACGAACAAATGGAAACATCGGTAGTTTTTTTTTGGACTTCCCACCGAAATGGGGAGCATTCCCACCGAAAAAGAAGATGAAAATGAAGGAATTTCGGTAGGTAAAAAATTGTTTTTTTTTCGTCGGCAAGATGGTGGTCAACAGCATATATTCGGTTGATAGGAGGATGAGATGAAAAATAAAATGGGGTTTGGAGGAGTATTTATAGTGGGGTAAGTAAGGGTAAAAGGAATGGGAATGTGAGGTGGGTAATAGTAGGGATGGTAAGGTGAGCGTTATGGGAGAGAGGCTCAGAGCAGATTGTTTAAACCTATAAACATGCTTTTGTAATCCTATAAACAAGTGGTATCATAATCATCTTGACCAACACTTTCTTTGCCGGATTTTTGAGTTTCATAGCGATCCCAAACTCTAGGGACAAAAGTGTTGGTCCCGAAAGGGTTATACAAGTTTCTAGAGGGGGGGGGGGGGGGGGGGTGAATACAAACACACGATTTTTACTTTTCTAAATTGTTAATTGATATGTATCAAACAATTTACAACTTGTTGCAGAACAAGATTAAGGAATAAACCTAATCTAAACAAGTTAAGAGAATTACAAAGATTTCTTGCACTAGAAATAAGAGAGAAGGAATTAAGAACACTTAAGCTAAGTATTCTATCACACAGAGTTTCAGCAAGATAAGGAATGGCCGAAGATATTCAAGAGATGAACTAGGGTTTCCTTTATATACTGCATGCATTTAATGAACAACAATACAACTTTACACGTGGCAACAACTGGTTGGTTGCATGGTTTGACTTCAGTAGACAACCTAGTAGCCGCATGATGAACAGTGTAGAATCAGAGTTGGTTGTACGATTCTGGACAAAAGGGATGTCCGTTCTGACAGATCGTACGGAGACGTGCAAGGGGATAAGACAAAAGTAACTTGTAGAGGAAGACTTCATGATCAGCGTTCGCTGAATAGTTCTTTATCAACGAGTGATAAAGTTCAGCGTTCGCTGAAGTCTTCTACTTGAAACTTCACGTTGAGTGGACAGGTCTTGGCTTCGCTGATATCCGCATCAGTTCATTAGTAGACTTGTCGCTGGTTCTTTGGCTTGATCTTCGACTTCAGCGTAGAACATAGTTGACGTGAAACTTGTCTTCAGGGATCATAAGTAAACAACATATTTTATCAGCGATCATCAGTGAGGCTGAACAGACTCAGGGCTCACTGATGAACAGTATCACTGAATGTATAAATCAAATAACTAGAGTTCCTATCAGCGGTACTGTAACAGTCTTAGTACTTATCAGCGATAGTGAAACTCTAATACATATTGTCTATTTAAAATTTTCATTAAGTGTTTCTCAGAGAGTCATTATCAAATCATTGAGGGTTTGGATCAACAGAGTTCTTCAGGGATGTCACTCTTAGAACGGAGAAACATTACCCAGGTATAGCGAGAGAATTCATCAACTATGACCAATTTATATTTCTTTCCAGCGAGGGATTGTTTGTTAACAGGGCCAAACAAATCCATATGGAAAAGTTGTAGAGGAGATGACACTGAGGAAACTTGCTTAGACTTGAAGCTTGCCTTGGTTTGTTTCCCTTTCTCACACGCTGAACGTAGATATTCCTTAGCATATGAGTGTTGAGGTAGACCGGTGACCAACTCTTTTGAAGAAAGAGTATTCAGTGTCTTAAAGTTTAGATGAGAGAGCCTCTTATGCCATAGCCAGTTGACATCATATGAGGCTTTTGAGAAGAAACACGAGTTCTCAGTGGTTGTAGAGTCCATGTTTATAACATAAACATTTTCCATACGGTATCCGCTGAGAGCTATCTTCTCCTTTTTGTCAGTGACAAAGCAGGATTTCTTAGTAAAAATCACTTTGTTATCCTTGTCACACAGGTGACTGATGCTTAGAAGATTGTGCTTCAGTCCTTCAACATATGCGACTCTTTTGAAGGTTGTTTATTGGTCCCGAAGGGTTATACAAGTTTGTAGAAGGGGGGGGGGGGGGGGGATGAATACAAACACACAATTTTTACTTTTCTAAATTGTTTATTGATAAATCAAATACAATTTACAACTTGTTGCGGAACAAGATAAGGATTAACCTAATCTAAACAAGTTAAGAACACTAAGTTTCTTGCACTAGAAATAGATAGAAAGGAGATAAGAATATTAAGTATAATATTCTAACACACAGATAGAAAGAAGAAGATGGCCAGTGCACTTCAAAAACTGAAGTAGGGTTCTTCTTATATACTGCATGCATTTAATGCATGGCAGTATGGCTTTACACGTGGCAACAGCTGAGTGGTTGCATGTCATTGACTTTTGTAGACAACCTTAGTAGCCGCATGGTGCACATTGTAGAATCAGAGTTGTTGTACGATTACAGACAAAAGTGATGTCCGTTATGACAGTTCGTACGGAGACGTGCAAGGGAGGTAAGACAATAGTAACATACAGGGAGACTTCATGATCAGCTTTCGTTGAGTCAGATCTTTATCAGCGAATGATAAAGTTCAGCGATTGCTGAAGTCTTCTACTTGATACTTCACGTTGAATGGACAGGTCTTGCTTCGCTGATATCGGTATCAGTTCATGAGTAGACTTGTCGCTGGTTTTGAGCTTGATCTTCGACTTCAGCGTAGAACTTTGGTTGACGTGAAATTTGTCTTCAGGGATCATAAGTAAACAACTAATTTATCAGCGATCATCTTATAGACTGAACATGCTCAGAGCTATAAGATGATGAACAGTGTTCGCTGAATATCTAATCTAAAGAGTGAGAGTTACTATCAGCGGTACTGTAAAGACTTAGTACTTATCAGCGATAGTGAAACTCTAATACATATTGTTTACTTACAATATTCACTAAATGTTTAAGAGAGGGTCATTATCAAATCACTGAGGGTTTGGATCAACAATCTCCCCCTATTTGATTATGACATAGCAACAGAGAAAATTGCTATTTAATGAAAACATAAGGATAAAAAGAACTCATAAAATATTTGTCCCTTTTACTGTTTTTGGGATCTTTTCAGTACTGATGGAGTAAAGTACATTCACTGAAATTTTTCTTTAAACTTCGTAAAGATTACAGAGCGAAGTAGAAAAATTACAAGTACAACAAATAAAATTACAAGTACAAAAGATGTAGACAGATAAGGATAGAAAGAATTACAAGGCGATCCTATCCGTCAAAAGGTTCTTCCTTGATGAGAAGTTCATCGAGGGTCTTTGATGTGGGAATCATCCAGTCAGGGACATCTACTCCTTGATTCTTTTTGTTCAGAGCTTCTTCAAAAATCAAGGGCTTCAGGTGTCTAGCTTTAATGTTGCGTCTGACTTCACACCAGTATATGTGATCTCTGAGTTGTTCGATGGGAGTGATTGGAAGCTCAGAGATGCGTTGAAAGTGATGATTTCCATAGTAGTCTAGAAAGAATATACCATAGGGCTCACTTACAACTGTGCCAGGAATGAAAGTTTCTCCAGGTGGTAGGGAGGTGTCAAGTGCTGAGAGATCAGCATCAGGGCCAAGAACTTCAGCATGAGAGAAACCAATACCTGTTTCATCCCGTATAGGAGACCTGAGTCTGAGACTTTCTTTTCCTTTGCATAGACTCTTCTTTGTTGAGGAGGAAGAAGAATGGAAGGAGGAATATCCACAACAGAAGAAACTAAGTCGATCTGAGTATTTAAGATCTTCTCGACATGGCTCTTGAACTTTGAGCGCGATCCCTGAATGGCTAATTTCACTTCCAACCATTCAGAGAAACCAAACTTCTCTAAAGAAGCAGCATAGAAGGTTTGCTTGGTTTTGTCTTCTCTGAATACATCAACTTCAACAACAGGAATGTCTGCGAACAGTCTTCCTCTGATGTTTGCTTTGATGATTTTGGATGGTCGAGATGGATAGTTCAACATTTCTTTACACCATTCCAAAGTCCTATCAGCGACCTTAGTCTTTTCTTCAACGATCCTTTGGGCAGCATCCCATAGCTGACGTTGGACATCAATGGGAGCTCTTTTCAGCTTGGGGTCTTTCACTGATTGTTGGACAAGCTGGATGGCGAGTTCTCTGTCTTTTTCTTCAACTTTCCTTCTTTCAGCAATTAACCTTTCAGCTCTGAGGTGATCCTTGTATTCCTTTTGTGAATGTCTGAACTTTGGAGGAATAGAAGGAAGTTGATCACGCTTCAGGATGATTCGCTGATCTTCGAATCTCTTGATTACTTCCTCTCTCTTTTTCTGATCCTCTTTACATAGCTTTTGACGAGCCAAGGAAGGTCTGTTTTTGTGAGAGAGCAGCTGTTCTTCAGGTTCATCGGTCTCAGTGATTAAATCCAAGACCGGGATTATTTCTTCAGCGTTGGGAGCTGGGATTATTGTTGGTGAAGTCGCAGCTGTAGGAACTTCAGCGATATCCTCAAATAGGGGAGAGGACTAGCTGAAACACATCGATCGTTTAAGTAAGAAGAGTTGGGGAAGAAAGACATAGAAAAAGAATGGGGTTAAGTGTATAGAGGTTTTATGGATTGAAGGATTGAGATTGAGAAGGGATAGAGGAGGGATGCAGTGTAAGGGAATAGAAGGTAGTGTACCTGACAAACTGGCTTTGGAAGCAAGATCGTCAGATTGCCTTCTTCAGCGAGGCCTTTGTTTTTGCCTTCGTCTGCTTCAGACGTTGTAGGCTTTGTCTTGGTCTGCTCCCCTGAAGGTTCATTTATCGAAATCCCTTTGAGAGCTGTAGTCTTCTGAACAGGCTTGACGATAAAGGAGTCATCATCATCATCATCATCGTCATCATCATCATTCTTTGGAGAAGAAGATGGTTCATCATCAGAGATGTCGACAGCTTCATCGTCTTCAGCTTCGTCTTCATCAGATTCAACCTCTTCAGCGTAGGGTGAGGTTACATCAGCAGCAGCTTCAATGTTCTGCTCTTCGAGTTGCTCCCCCTCAGATACAAAGGGAGGTATTTCGGTTCCCTCAGGGTTTTCAATTCTCTGAAGGTCTTCTTTATTTTTCTTCTCCCCCTCATCATTATGGGGAAGGTCTTCTTTAGGCTTCTCCCCCTCTTCCACATCATGGTTGGGGGAGGTAACAGAATTTTCAGCGGCAGCAGCAGTCATAAGATTACTTTCTTCTTTGCCAGTAATTCTTATGGATTTTTCAATCGCTACTACTCTGTCTTCTAGGCCAGTAATAGCAGGACTGATCTTTTTGAGATCATCTCGATCGGCCTGAGTGAAATGAGAAGTTGGTGTGTTCAGGCGATCGAGCACTTTCTGAACAATCTCTTTGACCGTAGAGACTTCAGTCTTGATTGTGGAAACTTCACTCTTAAGAGAACCAACCTCTGTCTTCAATGATGTGACTTCATTGGACAGAGAGGTGAAGTTTGTTGAGAGAGTGGTTGTGGCGGTTGAGTTTTCAGCGAGGGTGGTAGCAAATTTAGCAATGCTACCATCCACCTTCTCCAGATCAGCTTTAGAGGCTTTATTTTCGACCTCAATGGTCAAAGTCTTCAAGTTCTCTCCAGCGTTTGTAACCGCTGAAGAGTTGGCAGTGAGAGTGTTGTTGAAAGACTCCATCTTTGTTTCCAGGGCCGTCAGGGAGGTGTTGATATCCCCCAAATTAAGACATGAAAAAGTTATCAACTTATGAACAGAGGAAAGCTCGGAAGTTTGGGGTTGAGAGTGAGAAGTGTGTGGGAATATGTGTATACCTGCAAGCGGGTTGGCGAAGTTGTCGAACCCTTTGTGTCCTGTAAAAGTTTCGTAGTCGTCTTCAATATTTCCTAGACGACTGGAAGTACCTGCAGGTCCTGTGGTGTGTCCTATCATCCTCTGAAAATGTTCAGCGATAGAGTCGCTGAGGATGACGGTTGTTGAGGGGAATAGGGGAAGAGATTGAGTGACCAAAGAAGAGGTGAGAGGAATGGAGGATGAGAATGTTGGATGGGTACGGGGTTCAGCGTTGGATCCGCTGAAAATCACTTCGGTCTGTAGAGAGGCTGAAGGAGGTGGGTTCATTTCCAAGTTTATAACTCCAGCGTTTAGAGACGCTGAAGCTGGGATGGAAGGGGTGGCTTGTTCAGCTGTGGCAGAGCGTACCACGGAACTATCCATCAGCTCTTCAAGATGAGCTGAGGAGTCTTCAGCATGGGAATGCTTTGGGGGTTGCTCCTTTGTTTTCTTGGTCCTTTCGGAGCCAAGTTGGGAAGATGAGTGTTTCCTTTTTCTAGAAGGAGTGGAGGTTGCAGCCAGGGTATCAGCGGTGGGGATTTCCACTGAATGAGCCGCAAAAGTAGAAGAAGGAGGATTGAGAATAGATAAGAGAGTAGAGAGACGTACCTCGTTTGGCAGGGGCTTGAAGTCGAGCACCTTAGGACCAACCTGAGAGAGTTTCAGGTCTCCTACTTTTGGGTAGTTATTCTTCAGGCCGGTTTGGAAGATGGCGCTGAGGAATCTTGGGTATGGAACCCATGATGGTCGATCAGCAAAATCTACTCTGAGCGCAAGATCGTCGTAGATTATCGAGGCCCAGTCAACATGGAGACCCTTCAGCAATGCATAGCCCATGGCTTGCTGAGGTTGAGCAGCTTGATCAGAGGAGCCACTCTTCGCTGTCATTTAACTTATTAGGTGTGCGAAGATGAAGTTCATTTCGCTGGGCATCTTTGACTTCTTGATTGCAGTCAGTTTCTTCTCGGCTTTTTCATCTCTGCCTTGATCCCATACGTACTTCATTGCATCAAAGAATGCAATGAGTGTTTCTCTATCAGTATGTCTCTTGGGGTCAGGGAAAGCAACAAATGGTTTGTCTTTGGTGGCAACAGGGAGATTCAGTGCTTTCCGAATGATAGCAGGGTTGATTTTGATGGTGCCAAAATCAGTGTCACAGAGGATGACATCAAGTAGTTTGGTAGGGTCTTTGGATGATGGTAGCTGAGTGTGTCTGGCGGTATACCAAAACTGAGATAATAGTAACTGATTAGCAGGGGGTGTTATGGTCAAGGCTTTAGAGAGGCAACAGGTTTTCAGAAAATTCACAGCGTCGTCTAGATGCTTGACTTGTTTCTTCGGAGGAAAATCGAACAACGCATGGAGGTTGTTTGATTTTGTAAAAGAGACATCCTCAAGTTTGAACTTGACCTGAGGAGCCTTGTTGATTTCAAGTTCCTCAACAGCAGGAGTGTTCTCAGCAGTAGGAATATCAGTAGAAGATGCCATTTCTGTTAAATATGAACATAGATAAAGAATACAGTCTTAATGTGGAAAGATTTTCCAATAAGATGTGTTTGAATTTTGTCCATTTCATTCAGCCAAAAATCATTTGAGAAAGATTAGGGTTTTTTCTTGTTTTGAGAAAGAGTTACAAAACGTAGAGATTATGTGTGTTAGCTTCAATCCTCCTAATCATAGAAGTATTTAGAAGTAGTGAAAAATAGGCTAAGTGAAGAAAGCCTCTTACAGAGGCTCTGCCGGACTTACCGAGGGCTCAAGATCAAGAATCTACAGAAGCTAAAAAGGCGCGCTACAGAAGCTCTGTCATACGCTCAAAGAAGATCAATAACTCGGAATCCGGGGAAGACTGCTCCACAGAGGACCAGACCACAGAACCTCTGTAACTCATTACAGAGCCTCTGTGGTCCTCACTGAAAGACTTGAAGATATTTATAATATCTTGCTACTGTTACAGGACCCGTTCATCAACTTGCATGGTAGCATGCCCTGTCCAACGTCGACGTGTCAAACTCTGATTGGACTCAATAGGGCTTAGTACATAATAGACGTCTGCTGCATTAAATGCAATACAACACGTCTTACTGTTCATGCCGCTCTTGCAACTGTTCACGACATCCGTTCAACTATTCATCAGTACCGTCTGAATAGTAGCATATGCTTTATGGTCCCCTTTAGAGTAGTATATAAGGAAGACTCATGTTGAGTTCTTCCTTATCACTTATCAATTATCAATCATAAAACACACATAAATCGACCATCATAAGAACACAAAAAGCTTATTCACCTTAAGAGTCATATCTATTTTGAAGCTTTTCTTACTCATTGTTCTTACACCTGTTCTTAATATATATTCAGTAAACTTTGAAATATTATTTCCTGTTCATTGTTTATTTATATTTTGGTCTAAATCTATCAAACTTATCTGTTAGTTCTTCAAATACGCTTCCGCATCAAACATTAACTTGAACTAATAGATCTGATAATCTTGTTTAAAGCAAAACGGGAACCAACAATTGGTATCAGAGCAAAGCTTGATTTTCAATATCAAGTGATCCTCGTTTTACAACTTCTTTTGATAGATTATTTTCTCTCTTCATCACCAGATTTCTGGATATTAGTTGTACCCAGAAAAACTTTCAGATCTTCATACTCATAAATCCTCCATCAGATTATCCTTTTCTCAAAATGACAAATACCAATAACTTTTTTACTGCTGGCTCATTAACTAAACCTCCTACTCTTCTTAGAGATGAGTATCCTCAATGGAAAATAAGAATGGTTCATTTTTTTGAGGGTACTGAAAAAAATCTCAAACAATATCTTTATAATCTTCCTCCGGTTCCTATGATAACTATGCCACGTGTACCAGCTACTGACGAATCTCTTGAAATCCCTGAACATAAGAAACCTAAGCCGAAAGTAGACTGGTCAGATGAAGATAAGGCAGAAGATGAAGTTGCACAGAAAACGAAAAGAATATTAATCATGGCTATCCCCAACGAAATATTTCAATCTTTAGATGCATGCGAAACAGCGCACGAACTTTGGAAAGAATTAGAAAGACAACTGGAAGGGGGTGCTAAAACACAGAAGAACCGAAGGGCACAATACATAAACGAGTATCATGCTTTCAGAGCCTCTGCAACAGAATCGATGCAAACAACATACGATCGGTTCAACTCTGTCATAAACAAATGCATAAAGTCTGGTATTCACAGAACCACGGAAGAAAATAACGTCATGTTTCTAAAGAGCCTGAACGATGAGTGGCTTCAGTTGTCTATGTCTTTACAAACAAATCAAGATCTAGACTCCTGGACACTCTCTGATCTCTATGGAACACTAGCCGCACAAGAGCCTCAAATAGCTCAAGCTAAAACACTAACCATTGTTCCATACGCATTGGTTAGTAAATCTACAGAGGCTATGGACAGACCAAGAAATGAGAGATCTACAGAGGAGAAAAAGAAGATGGTATTGATTGATAGCGAAGAAGACGAGCTGAAAGATGAAGAAATAACTCTTGCGTCATTAGCTAAATCAATGGCTCTATTGACAAGAGAATTTAAAATAACCAAAGGAATTCTGGTAGAAGAGATGATGGTAGAAGAGATGATGATAGAAGAGATGAAGGAAGAAGAGAAGAATCAAGTGACCGACAGAGGTCAGACTACAGAAATGATGACCAACAGAGGTCGAGCGAAAGAAGCTACAGAGGAAATGACCGACAGAGATCAGATGACAAGGTAGGCCACACACAAGAATGCTACAAATGTGGTAAGCCTGGTCATTACGCAAACGAATGCAGAACAGAGAAAGGTGGAGACCAACAGAAGTCCGAAGATCGAACTGGAAACACCTCCCAAGGTTGTTTCAACTGCGGCAAGCCAGGTCATTTCGCTAAAGAATGCAGAAGTAGACAAAATCGCCCACAGAAGGACTCAGCTTTTTACAAAAAGAAGGCTGTTGAATACTATCATGCCTATTTTGTGAAAAACTGGCTGGCTCTGGCTACCTTGCGGAGCAAACAAAAGATCCCCAAATCACACTGCCTGTATGAACAAACAAACTTTGCAGAACCGTTTCACCTAATCGATCGTGGTGAAGTCAGCAATGGATTCGGCGGATCATCCACGTCACGCTAGGATTTTGGAAGGACATTTACGAGAGTGAGGTGAGTACAGTACTATCATTGTTGTGTGAAGAAACTAAAAAACTTGCGAAGCACGCACCTCAATCACCCTGCCTGTGTGAATTGAACGAACTGACAAGTACAACCAGCTTAAGCTGGTTTTCCACCTATTTGTGAGTGTTCGGCCATTTGAAGAAAGTCTAAAGGACATATTCGTTGCCGATTTGGGGTTCTGATGGAAGATACTGCTGAGGTTATACACCAAGTACACACGTGATTCTGCTCTGGCAGAAGTGCACGCGCAATTCAGCTCTGGAAGGACATGAGTGGAGAATTGTCACCGGATTTGATCCAAAAAACACACGGTGGAGTTACCTTATTGGTGAGTCTTGGCCGGGTTAGTGTTTCAGGAAGAAAACATTATTGTACGTTATTTTTTATTTCAATAGTGCCATTTTAAAAATGAAAGGAAAAAGATGCTTGTACGCACATTAGATTTGCTAACTCAATTGATCCTACTGTGTCTAGATCAGGGTTCCCGTTTAAGAAAGCAGTGTTAGCTTTGTATTGGCTCCCATCTTACTTAACGGGGCCCTTAGTTGAATACCGATCCAAATTGTGTGAAAATTTTAAACTTTTCCAATAGAGAATTATTAGTTATGGGTAAATACCCCGAAAAGTCCTCATTTACCCCGGCAGGCAAGCTCCGCAGCGAAAGGAATGAAATCCTCTGGGTCGTGAAAGGTGATCAAATCAGTTTACCTTCTAAGAAGCTATTGGCTATATGCTTAACACATGCAAGAAAAAATAGAATAGATAAACTTTCTTTGTTAGGGCGGGAAGCAGTAAGATCAGTAATGGTCCAAAAAGAGGAATAGCGGCCTTATAACTGTTCTTCTCTTTCTTTCTAAAAGGTGATAGATAAAAGGACTACGAGTACTTTACTAAGAAAGCTATCCGTAGATGCCTTATTCAGTCTTAGAGCTAAGAGTTAAGCGCTTAAATCAATTCAAGCCGTTTGGTTGAAAAATGCAAAAGAAATTAAAATTTTCCACTTAACATGAGTTTAATACAGTTAGACCTAAACGACATTCATTAGAACATAAAAATTTTCTTTTCTTGTCGTCTGTTTTGCTTCAGTTTTGAAAATAGAAGCTAATCTTTTTTGTTGAATTTCAGCACCAGATCCAAGTTATATAAAGTTTGTGTCCAACGCCAAAAACTTTCCATCGGAGTATTACTATGACTATATAATAGTAGGAGGTGGCACTGCCGGTTGTCCGTTGGCCGCCACCTTGTCACAGTCCTATCGAGTTCTTGTGCTTGAACGAGGTGGCGTTCCCTATGGCAACCCCAATTTGATGACCCAAGAAAGATTCTTGGCCACACTCACTGAGGTTTATACATTTGACTCCCATGCCCAAGCCGAGGATGGGGTCCCCAACGCCAGAGGACACATTCTTGGTGGCCAACAGTTCCATAAATGCCGGCTTGGCTTTTACAGCGGAGCAGACCAGCAATTCTATCAGAAATCGGGTGTCAATTGGGACCTGAGAGTTGTGAACGAGCCGTACGAGTGGGTTGAGAAGGCAGTTGTCTTTAGGCCGGAGCTTAGGAACTGGCAATCATTGGTTAGAGCCGATGTTCCTTTCCTTGGCTGTCGAGCTCCTTCGGATCCTTTTAGAAGGGCAGAATCGAAGTATAGTGTTGAACAAGTAGGTGTAACTGTTGAGTTCTACGGCGGCGAACTCAATGGAGTGAGTTATAGCGATCCAGCTACTGTGAAAAAAGATGCTATACGTGCTCAATTGGGTGACATTTGCGAATTAGATCGTGCTACTTTTCAATCCTATGGTGTTTTTCGTAGCAGTCTAAAGGGTTGGTTTACTTTTGGACATACTTCATTTGCTTTTCTTATTCGGACACATTTGGCATGGTGCTATAATCTTGTTCAGAGATGTTTTTGCTGGTAGTGACCCAGATTTAGATGCTCAAGTAGAATTTTTAGCATTAAAAAAAAATATGGATTGAAAGGATTCAAAGAGGCCTGTAGAGAAATTTTTTTTTTTCAAAAAGATTTATTCATTACTACTACATAAAGCACTACATTACATAAACAACCACATATGCCTTTACTAGAGCTTTGCTTATATTATGCGCAAAAATCCCTAATTGCGAACAAAGGGCATTCTGAGGCAAGCAAGGAGGACTTCGAGTCAGACTCTACCTCTGACGATGAATTCCCCACAAATGCCCTGTTCTGTGGCATGGCAGAAGTTGACTCCGGCACTGACACTGAGGTATCCATTTCAAACTCTACCTCAAATATTAATACTGTAGATGATGATTTATTTGAACTTAACAATGAACTGAAAGAAGTAAAAAAAAGCATTCAGAAAAGGCTGACCTTTAATGAGAGAGAAGTAAGGCTTCTCACTCAAGAAAAGGCCAAAATCTTTGAAGAAAAAGAAAAAATCGAAAAATATTGGAGCAAAAACGTAGATCCTTTAAAAAGACAAATTTCTGATCTAACATATGCTTTAAAAATCAAAACAAAAGAACTTCCAGTTTCAAGAAGTGAAACAACAGACATAAGAGCTCTCAAAGAATACTTTCAAAAGGAAAGAGAGGTACTTTGGCAAGATCTTTTAAGAAGAGAAGTTTTACTTAAAAACTATAAAGATGCACAGAAGGTGTATGAAAAAGTAAACTCACAAATAGCAAGACGAGGTATAGGGTACAGTGATATTACCTTAGGAGTTGAAAATAAACAACTAAAACCTCTGTCTTCTCTATTTGTTTTGGGAAAAACTAACAAACCAAACTTTCCAAACTTACTTTCTGTAAGTAAAGGGTTAAAATCTCTGCAGAACCTCACTTGAGGAAACATACGAAGATGATAAATGTATGGTTTGAAAACACAGATTCATCATCTTCAACCTCTGTCAATAGAGGAATCAAACCAAAGAAATATCTGAAAATACAAGATCAGATTGGTATCTTTAAGTTTGGTAAACCAGAGACTCAAACACAGGTCGCTTTTGTCTGCATAATGAACGATGAAAAGAAATTATCAGCAGAAGCTCCTGAGTTTAAACCCATTTTTTCAGAAGAAAAACTTAAAAAATCTATTGAAGAAGAAATTTTGGAAGTTTTGAAATCAAATGTTTTAGAAAATCTCAGTACATCTTCTATAAATCAAATTCTCGCTGAAAAGATCTCATCAGATACCTCTGCCTTCTATGAAAGCCATTCTACAGAGGAAGAAAGCTCGTACGATACATGCTCAGAAAATCCAGCCTCTGTCGAAAGAGATGACTCAACCTCTGTAAATGAGGACGATTCAACCTCTGACGACTCAGAGAATGATTCTAAGTCGGGGATAATTCACTATGACACAGAGGATGTTAAAATCTCCTCTGAAGTTCTTAACAGAACTATTTCTCCAAAAGAGAAAATCACAGATATACCTATCTGCCCAGATTTTCTGAACATATATTTAAAAGTCAAAACCTCTGCTGAGCTTGATATGTTAAAGAAGACCTCTGTAGATCCTAAAAGTTCAAAATTTTCAAAACCTTTAAGGAAAATTAAAGAGAATCCCACTTGGCAACAAAAGGGAAAATGGCCTGAAGCTAACAAATACTTTTCCTCTGTGACAGTGAAGAAAGATGTTCACCACAGAAGAGAGTCACATAAGGCAGGAACTACACAAGACTTTTGCAAACAACATTCTAGTATTCATAGATCTTCTTATAATAGGAAATCTAATGTAAAGAAAGAGTGTAATGCCTCTGTGGCTCAGTTCAATGAATTCAATGAAAAGTTCAAACGAATCACGTCTCATATTCAATATTGTCATTGTTTTGATCTTATGTTCAAATTGAATAAACACTTCTCAAGTCCAGATTGCTTACTCTCCACTAAAATTCAAACTCCAAAGTCAAAACCTCGAGAGAAACAATCTGATCTTTCTACAAAGGATAAAATGTATTTCAAGAATGCTAAGGCAAACTTGAAAATTCTAACAATATTGGACCCATATGGTTATGGGTACCTAAGTCTCTGTGATTGTCTTGCAGAAGCAACATGTGCCAATTTGGTATCTTGACTCCGGATGCTCAAGGTACATGACTGGCGACAGAAGATTACTATCCACATACAAAGAAACACACGATGGTGGATCTGTAACTTTTGGAGACAACAAGAAGGGACACATCAAAGGCTATGGAGTCATACAGAAAGAAAATATATCTGTATACAAAGTTGCATATGTGAATGGCCTCAAACACAACCTACTAAGTGTAAGTCAACTATGTGATACAGGATTCGATGTGTTATTCAAAAGAACTTTCTGCTCTCTACAAAGTGAAAACACAGGAATGGAACTTCTGCGAGCTGAAAGAAGAGGTGATCTATATCTAATGAATTTTACTTCAAAATCCAAGGACAAAGTTTGCCTAGTAGCCTGCAAAAGTGAAGAAGCGTGGTTGTGGCACAACAGGTTCTGTCACTTAAACTTTCACACCCTGGATAAACTAGTAAAACTCGATCTAGTTAAAGGTTTGCCAAATGTTAAATTCAATAAGGATCACTTGTGTTCGGCCTGTGAAATGGGAAAACAGAGAAGGGCTTCCCACAAAGGCAAAACAGACGTATCTTGCACTAGGCCTCTGTACATGCTTCATGTCGACCTCTGCGGTCCCATTGCTATACAGAGCCTAGGTGGCAAGAAATACATACTTGTCCTAATTGATGAGTATTCACGTTTCACATGGGTTGAATTTATTAGAAAGAAATCAGATGTTCCAATTATACTGATAAATCTAATGAAAAGAATTCAAGTTCTTTATGATTGCAGAATACAGAAGTTAAGAAGTGACAATGGCACAGAATTTAAAAACTGTGTCATTGAAGCCTATCTTTCTACAGAAGGAATATCACAGAACTTCTCTGCCGCTCGAACTCCACAACAGAACGGTGTAGTCGAAAGAAAGAATCGAACACTTGTGGAGGCCGCAAGAACTATGCTATCTGCATGCGGATTATCAATGAACTTTTGGGCAGAAGCAATTTCTACTGCGTGTTATACACAGAATCGTTCAACCATTGTGAAAAGACAACTCAAGACGCCTTACGAATTACTTCACAAAAGGCGGCCAAACATCAAGTTTTTCCATGTATTCGGATGCAAATGCTTTGTTTTAAACGACAGAGATTCGAGAGGAAAATTTGAAGTAAAAGCTGATGAAGGCAAATTCATTGGATATTCTGCCACTTCCAAAGCCTACAGAACCTTCCTTACAAAGTCTCGCAAGATTGTAGAAAGCATTAATGTTTCTTTTGATGATTCATTCCAAATGACTTCTGAACAAATCAGTTCAGAACTCGGAATTAAAGGGAAATCCTCTGAAATCTCAAAAACAAAAGAAGATTTGGATCTTCTATTTTTAGAGATGTTCAACAATGACATTGATCCTTCTGTTGGAACCATCAGAATTTCTGAAGAACCATCCTCTGTCGGACAAAATCCTACAGGTATGACTCTAACAGGTCCAAATAATGCTTCATCTTCTTCTATAAATACTACAGATGCAATTGCCGAAGAAAAACATGCAGAAGATGAAACATCAAGAAAAACGACCACAGAAGTTGCTGAAACACAAACTCCACAATCCACAGAAGAACTAATTACAGAGGAAATCGAGGACCAAGACTATACGTCCTCAGAGGAACAAACCCCACCACCACTCATACCAATATTTCCACAAACGGTAGAATCAACTACCAAGGCACGAAGAACGACAGAGGCTACACAAGAAGAAACACAAGAAGCCGCTGACGAAAGGTTCGAGGACATTGATGATCATCTTCCACGCACAACTAAGTGGACAAAAAGCCATCCTCCAAGCCAAATAATCGGAGAACCTTCTGACTCAGTAAAAACCAGGTCTGCCACTGCTAATTTTTGTTTTTTTACTAACTTTATCAGTGTGATAGAACCAAAGAAGATTTCGGAAGCCCTAGATGACCCAAATTGGGTAGACGCCATGCAAGAAGAACTTCTGCAGTTTGAGCGTAACAAAGTATGGACTTTAGTACCTCTGCCACGAGGGAAACAGGCCATTGGGACTAAATGGGTCTACAGAAACAAGAAGGATGAAGATGGAGTGGTCATCAGAAACAAAGCAAGATTAGTAGCAAAGGGATATAGACAAGAAGAAGGCATAGACTACGATGAGACTTTTGCCCCTGTCGCACGACTCGAAGCAATAAGAATATTCTTAGCCTTCGCAGCCCACAGAGGTTTTAAAGTCTATCAGATGGACGTAAAATCAGCTTTTCTAAACGGTGAAATCCAAGAAGAGGTTTACGTAAATCAGCCACCAGGGTTTGAAAGCTCAAAGTTTCCAAGGCATGTATACTACCTTGAAAAGGCTCTATACGGACTGAAACAGGCTCCAAGAGCATGGTACGAACGACTTTCTACCTTCCTTCTAGTCAATGGCTACAACAGAGGTACAACAGATACTACCTTATTCTATAAACTTAAAAAGGGTGAGATAATGCTTGTACAAATCTATGTGGATGACATAATTTTCGGGTCTACTAATTCAGAAGAGTGTAAAAGTTTTGAAAAACTCATGCAGAGTGAGTTTGAAATGAGTATGATGGGAGAATTAACATTCTTCCTCGGACTTCAAGTCAAACAAACTTCAGAGGGAATTTTTATAAATCAAGCAAAATATGTCTCTGACATTCTTTTCAAGTATAGCCTCTCTGATACCTCTGCAATGAAAACTCCAATGGCCACTGGAAATAAGTTATCCTTCGATCCAGATGGCATCTCTGTAGAATGCACTCTCTACAGAGGCATGATTGGATCTCTGTTATACTTAACAGCAAGCAGACCTGACATCATGCATGCCACATGTCTTTGTGCACGTTATCAAGCTAATCCTAAGAAATCACATTATGATGCGGTGAAGAGAATCTTTAGATACCTAAAGGGGACCAAAAATCTCGGTCTCTGGTATCCACAGAACTCTGGTTTTAGTCTTAAAGCTTATACAGATTCAGACTATGGAGGATGCATGCTCGACAGAAAGAGTACCTCTGGGAGTTGCCAATTCCTAGGTGGTAAACTAGTCAGTTGGACCTCCAAAAAGCAGAATTGTGTCTCAACATCCACTGCAGAAGCTGAATACGTTGCTGCTGCTAGCTGTTGTTCTCAGGTTCTATGGATGAAAACTCAACTAAAAGACTACGGCCACATCCTATTCAAAATACCCATCTTCTGTGATTCCAAAAGTGCCATTGCTATCTCTGCCAATCCTGTGCAACACTCAAAAACCAAGCATATCGATATAAGGTACCATTTCTTGAAACATCATGTTGAATACGGTACAATTGAAATGCATTTCGTGCCAACAGAATATCAACTCGCTGACTTATTCACCAAAGCACTAGACGAGAAAAGATTCAATTTCTTGGTGGGTAAGTTAGGAATGATAAACATGGTGTGACAATCCTCTGTAAGTATAGCTTTATCTTCTGTAAATATGCACAAATTTCCTTTATTTTTGCTTTAAGTTATTTTATTTCTGTTTGTAAGTTCTCAATCTTAAATAGTTCTTACAATCACAGAGCTTCTGTAAGTCAACTCAGAACCTCTGACGACCCCTACAGAACCTCTGGAAAACATGACCTATGTTATATGCAAAACTTATCATTCTTTGATCCAAGCATAGGTCAAGGGGGAGCAAAAGGAAATTACTTGATCTACAGAGGTGATTAGATCAAGGGGGAGCAGAAGGGAACCCTGAAATGATCTAAAGAGATAAAACTTTCAAGGGAAAGCCAAAGAAAAATGTCGATGACTCCTTATCGACAGAAGTCAGACATCACTGCCGAGAAAAGAAGAACCAAAAGGTATGTCTCTCGCACAAAAGGTTTTTGGAAAACAGTTTTCTAGGACAAGAATTGTCAAATATGTCCTAAATATACTGTGAATAACATTTCAAAAATCAAAAGCTCAAAAAGTTTCACAAAATTCGAATTAGGAGAAATTTAAGGTCATAGAGCTTCTGCTGAGCTCAACAGAGGTTCTGCAAGAAATATGCTCTGTGATCGCAAATTAACCCTCTGTCGATCTTTTGGAATGTTATCTCGGAAACCGAAAACACAAACCATGACCTTCTCGAACAAACCGTTTTTTTAACAGTTTTCTCGGACACAAACTTTCAAATATGTCCGAAAAACATCTCTTAAACCAAATCAAAAATTGGATGATCAAAAATTTTAATAAAAATTTTGTTATGAGATTTTTTCCCTCATAGAGCTTCTGCTGGCCCTCACAGAACTTCTGCAAGTTCCAACAGAGCCACAAAACCTCTGCGAAGCAAATTTCTTGACAAAAATCCGATTGTATCCTCTCCAATGCATTTACAAATGTTTTGGTTAAAGAAAAACCCCACAGAAGTCATGATAACAATGAGATATATGAAAGGAATAAACAACAAAGATTTTCAAGATCACAGAGCTTCTGTAAGGTACAGAAGTTATGTAGTAATAACGGTTACTTTTACTGAGAATGAATGACATATGGCTAAGAATAACCCCACGCGCCTAGTATTAATGGGCCGCGCACGACGTCCTGTCATCTTCTGACATGGCCTATGTGTCCCATTTTCATTGGGCTTACATGAAACGTTTTCTTTGGAAAGTTGAACCCGCCGTTCTAACTCGAGTACGGATTCCAAATTTTAATCCATTGCCATATATTTTACTCTTTCGAATTCTACCGTTTTACCCTCCTATAAAAACCAAGCTTACCCTCTCATAAACCTTTTACAAACTCTCATTCTTCTCCGGCGAAACCCTGCAAAAACCTGCAAGTTTCTTATTCTCAGTATCAAATGGCTTCATCTTCTCAAGCTATCTCCCCTGCACACTCTCCGGCGACCTCACCAGAACATTCACCGGCTCATTCTGAACATTCAGAAAACCCCAACCCTGCCCAGAACATTGAACTAGAAGATTCCGGCGACTCAGCAGACTTTGCTCCTACAACACATCTGCAAAACTTCATAGCTAAGGATCACTTCGAAAAGGTACTACCAATCAAATCCAACAACTGCTATTTGGTCCCCTCACCCACTGCTTTCGGCGAAGCCCACGCCATTCTTCTGAACATAATGGAAAATCACATCCTCTTCCCTCTACTCTCAAGAACCCCAAAGAAAATACCAGTCAGATATCTGAACCAGTTTTGGCAGAGCTGCCGATTTGATAAAGACGACTCTATTATCAAAGGGTACATTTCAAGACTTGACAAATCTGAACATCTTGAAATCAAGTTCAACAGAACAATGTTCTCACTTGAGTTCAACCTACCCACGAGGGGTCTTCTTGGTTTGAAGAAATATGCAGAGCAACCAACAGACGACGAGCTCTGTCGCTTCGTAGAAATGCTTGGGTACAACACACAACTACGGAAGAGAAATGACTTCCGCAGAGGCAGGTTACCACCTCTGTGGAACACCTTGTTCTCTATTCTTAACAGATGTCTGACTGGGAAGATAGGCAACATTGACTAGACCTCGCATCAGATTTTAACCATCATGTATGGGGTGTACTATGATCTTCCACTCGATTACGCGACGATAATGATGCAAGAGATCATCAACACCATCGACAGAAAGAACAACACCAAACGGGTCAAAGAGAACGATCCCAACTTTCTACCACCTCTGCAATTCCAAAGAATATTGGGAGTATTATTTGAACCTCTGTTGCTGATACAGAAATGGCCAATGGAAGGGCCAGTTCCCAAACAGTTCCCAATGAGCAAAAATGTCCCCACTGATCATATAGATGGTTACAAACACTGCAGACCTCTGTCAAAGAAGCTTCTGAAGTATGCCTCGAATAAAACCCTTAAGAAAGAGTATATACGTGAACATAGAACTCCTAAACCGAGTCCTATGACACCCCCGCGTTTAGGTGTGCCCCTAGGAACAATAGTTGCAGAACCTCTTTCCACTCAAGAAGAAAGAGATCAGAAATTGGAAAAACACATGGCTATACAACTAAGCTTCATAGCCAAACGTGCAAAACTCATGGGAAAGAAGTCCTCTTCAAAAATCTCTGCATCTACTCCAACAGCAAAGAAAAGAAAAACTGCAGAAGGCACCTCTACAAGCGCTGCAAAAGATCAACCATCACCTCCTCATGCCACAGAAATTGACTCCTCTGTTCCTCCATCTTCCCCAAAACAAAGGAAGAAAAGAAAATCGAAAATCACAGAGGAAGGGGCACCAAAACCCAAGAGGAGGAAAACCAAAAAGAAGCGTGGTAAATCACTTGAAAAGTTGGTTACCATTGCAGAAGAAGAAGAAATCGCAGAAGAAAGAACTGCAGAAGAAGACGCAGAAGAAGGAATGGCAACAGAGGAATATCAATCACCGTATCAATCTCCAGATAGATTTGCTCACCAAGGAGATCTGAACGACTTCCTACAGAACCCTGACATTGCCAACACCTTAAATACAGCAGGGTGGACGGCACAACCTCTCGACCACCACTCCCCAGAAGAACAATATTTCTCCATTTCTGGCATTGACACACATCTGCAAGAAGATGACACAACACCCAAAGATCAACCAGCTAACACACCTATTATCCTACAGAACCCCTTCATTCAACAAGGATTGGACGTCCACAGAAAGAGTCCAAGCACAGATACAGAAGAAGAAATAGAGGAAATAGACATGTCAGAAGAAGCTATCAAAGAACGGAATCAAAAGAACGCAACAGAGTGGAATAGAGAAAAGGTTAAGGAAATCATAGAGAAAATGGGAGAAAAAGAAAAGGGAAAAGAAAAAGATGCCGAAGTTGAAGAAGGCACAAATCCCTCACCCATTCCCAGTGCAACCCACATATCTAACTCCGCAGGTCTAGCTGCAGAAGGAGTTATTGAAAAAGAGCAGCACCGCTCGATCCAAACCCAGCCCAACCAGCCAGAAGTCACTCTTTCGACTTCTGCGCCCACAGAAACCGGGGAATCCATTCCTAGGGAGTCTCCTCAGAGAGACTCACCTACAGTTCGTGATCCATCACCCCAGATCACAACAGAACACCCTACAGAGGAATTCGTTTCCTCTGCCACACACACACAACTAGGGCCAACACTTCTTTCAGAGAGAAGTAGTGAGCACAGAGACGAAGAGACTCTAGACAAGTCTCCTAGTCAACAGAAGGACATTCCAATACCCACCTCTGGAGTGGATTTGGACACTGTTCTTCACAGAACTTCTGTAGAGATCGAAACTCAGGTTTCTTCTCAAGGATCAGAAGCAAATCCTTCCACCCCCATCGTACAAACAAGGGTGAACGAAGGTGTCCCAGGAACAGGGACTCACTCTGGAGACGAATGTGTTCCTCCAGAGGTTACACAAGGAACACAAGTATCAAGGGATGAGTTCCAAACCCTTGTCACCTCTGTGAACCAAACAATGAAAGAGTTGCAAAGCTCTTTCAAATCTTTTGCAGAGACAACATCGACGGCTATCCTGAAACTAAACACCAAAATGGACAATCTGTCCACAGAGGTGAAATCTGCCATCTCAGCGATGAAGTCTTCTGCCGAAACTACTGCCAAAGCTACAGCCACCTCTGCCGCTCAAGAAATCGGGACAAATGCAACTTCTGCGTTCAAGGACTCTGTCAAAAACTTCCTTGAACAAATGAATACGCAATCCAACAGAACAGAGGGCATTACTCCTGCAGATCTACAGAATGCCCTAAAACAAGTACAAGCAGAGGCAATGCGCAACACGACAATGATGCAGCCAAAAGACTACATGACCAGAGCACAGCTAACAGAGCTAGGACAGAACGTCATAAACCAGGTCACAGAATTCATTGTCTCCTTCACAACAGCAAATGCCAACTTTGTCAAGGATTTCAGAAAAAGTGTTGGCAGAATGCATTTTAAAACAGAGGCAGAGCTTGCGACTCTACTTGGCCTCTGTGATGACGTCTGTGCAAAGTTGATAGCAGCAGGAGCAGAATTACCGAAGAAAAACAAAGCTTCTTGCAGAGCAGAGGGTAGTTCTGATAAGAGTCAGGATGATTCTGATGATGACCATCCTGGTCCATCAGATAATCCTGAGGGGGAGAATACAAGGGAGAAAGCTACGAGCAGAGGAATACAAACTCCACCAATCGCAGCAGAACCAATCAGTCAAGCCCCTCCAGAACAAACCCAAGATCAACAACAAACTCAACAGACCACAGAGACAACACCCATCTCTGTGGAATCAAGTCCTGAAGAAACAAATATTCCAGAAGCTGATCAACAACCCACAGAGGCAACAACCACCCCTGTGGTAATCATTTTGGAAGAAAGTTCTTCAACAGAAAAACCCCCAACCATACCAAGAAGAAAGTCAATTGCCACCAAACCAAAAAGCGCAACGACCTCTGTTTCTGATATTCTGAAAAAGATGCAAAATACAATGACCGATCGAATGTCACAGAGAGAAGAAGAAAGGCACAGGTTCACACTAGCTTTCAAAATGGAAAGAAGATTCGACATACCTCAATCCACAGAAACCGAGCTTACAGAAGAAGTCACCAAAGAACCTCCTACATAGGTTACAGAGCAAAGAAAGCCAATAGAACCAACGCCACAAAAGTCCTCTAAAAAACAAGTGTCAAAACCTACAGAGGCAACCCCCATCAAGCCAACAGAAGCACCAACCTCCAAACCTACAGAAGAAACAGGTTCTGCACCTCCAAAAGCCAAAGATAAGGGCAAAGCAATACTGACAGAAGAGCCCAAGAAAAAGAAGTCATTGCCCAAGCCTACAAAAAAATTAATGAAAAGCGCGTTTGATACCTTTCAAACTCCAAAGCCTGAAGAAGTTGACTGGGCATATGGATTGAAGCCTCTGTTAGACATTCCTCTAACTGGTAGAGCTGCAAAAGTTTTTCAAAAGATGGAGAGTCTCAGAAGACAAGTACCACAACCTGGTCCAACACATGAAGAAATGGAAGAAATGGTATACAAATACCTCTATAAACAATCCTTTCAGACCAATCATCCTACAGATCATGTGACAGATCCAAGGATCAGAGAAGAATTTGAGAACATCTTCACAAGGACAAAGCCAAGAACCAAAGCAGATGTCTTCTCAATCCACAAGATCAAAAAGGTAATCTTCTGCAAATTCTCCTTTACAAGAACCTATCCAAGGGTCAGGTACAATCTTTACAAAGTCAGAAGAGAAGACAATTCAGAAACCACCTTCGCTGATGCTGACCTAAGAAATATCAATCCTTATGATCTACATGATCTTCTGCAATGGACAAAGGACAACTACAACACAGAGGCAAACACCAGAGCCTATCAAGTGTTGAGAAAAGCGATGAGGGAAAAGCTTCTGCTCTACAGCATGATAGATTTCTAGCTGGGAAAGGATCTTGGTCTCAAACATCTGGATTTACGACCACCAGAGGATCGCTGCCCACCGGACGCCGTACCTAACTCAATCATCACAGAACCACGGTTTGGGTTAGTATTTCAAAACCCACAAGGCGAAGTTAAACTGTTTGTGTGCATGGACTGTCAGAAGTACGCAACTAGTACTCTGAACAAGTTCAGAACAAGCCTTGTAAAATACAGAGGTACAGAGAAAATGGATAGAGATGCTACAGATACTTTCATCAGAGAGATTGATGCCACAATCCGCCTAAGAGAACTCTGCATCAGTTTCTACAAAGAGATCAGAAGAGTCGGAAGAGACAACAGAAGCTACGACGACTTCAAAGATGCCAAAATCTGATTCTCAGACCTCCAATCCCTGCAAACCAAGTCAAAGTTTATCTTTCATTGTACTCAAATGTAAAATGCCTCTGCCATATTTCTAAATGAAAGAACCTTCGAGGTATTGTTTAATCTCTGTCTTATCTAACTTAGCCTAACTAAACTCGAAGTTAAATTTTTTATTTTTCACTACTTAGGGGGAGATTGTTAGCTTCAATCCTCCTAATCATAGAAGTATTTAGAAGTAGTGAAAAATAGGCTAAGTGAAGAAAGCCTCTTATAGAGGCTCTGATGGACTTACCGAGGGCTCAAGATCAAGAATCTACAGAAGCTAAAAAGGCGCGCTACAGAAGCTCTGTCATACGCTCAAAGAAGATCAATAACTCGGAATCCGGGGAAGACTGCTCCACAGAGGACCAGACCACAGAACCTCTGTAACTCATTACAGAGCCTCTGTGGTCCTCACTGAAAGACTTGAAGATATTTATAATATCTTGCTACAGTTACAGGACCTGTTCATCAACTTGCATGGTAGCATGCCCTGTCCAACGTCGACGTGTCAAACTCTGATTGGACACAATAGGGCTTATTACATAATAGACGTCTGTTGCATTAAATGCAATACAACACGTCTTACTGTTTATGTCGCTCTTGCAACTGTTCACGACATCCGTTCAACTATTCATCAGTACCGTCTGAATAGTAGCATATGCTTTATAGTCCCCTTTAGAGTAGTATATAAGGAAGACTCATGTTGAGTTCTTCCTTATCACTTATCAATTATCAATCATAAAACACACATAAATCGACCATCATAAGAACACAAAAAGCTTATTCACCTTAAGAGTCATATCTATTTTGAAGCTTTTCTTACTCATTGTTCTTACACCTGTTCTTAATATATATTCAGTAAACTTTGAAATATTATTTCCTGTTCATTGTTTATTTATATTTTGGTCTAAATCTATCAAACTTATCTGTTAGTTCTTCAAATACGCTTCCGCATCAAACATTAACTTGAACTAATAGATCTGATAATCTTGTTTAAAGCAAAACGGGAACCAACAATGTGTTTTCCAGTTTTCATTTGAAGAAGGAATTCTGGAGAAACATATGAAGAACAAGTTTACGAGTTTTGATATAAACTTGAAGAACAACCATGAAGGTTGTATTCATAAAATCATGAACAGAAAATGATTTCATTTTAAAAAAGTTCTTTTGTTTGATCTGTTAAAAGCAAAGAATAAGATCATAAACAAGTAATGTAGGTAAATAATAAGAGTATTAACCTGGTTCGTCAAGGAAGAAGATGAATAGTTTCTGGAAATTTTGAGAGCTCAAAATGCAACAGTAAATCTTTTTCTTGCTTGGAGGAGAAGTTTTTCGCGTAAAGAGAAAAATATAAACCCAAAATGGTTTATATAGAGAGATTTGAGAGAGAGAGAAAAACTCGAGCGGGAAAGTTTTTCATCTTCTGGAGTAATAACTTTTGATGACACTTGTTCTTTCATCTTTTCCAGATATATGTTGATCGAGTTGTTGAAGGCAGAAGTTGCAGCTTTTTCAAGATCAGCAGCAGCAGAGGTAGGTGTGGTGGCAGAAGTTGTGGCAGCAGTCTTTATAGATTGCACCTCTGTGGACAAGTTGTCCATTTTGGTGTTTAGTTCTGAGAGGGCCTTGGATGTTACTTCTGCAAAAGATTTGAAAGAGCTTTTCAACTCTTCCAATGTTTGGTTCACAGAGGTGACAAGGGTTTGGAACTCACCCCTTGATACGTGTGAACTCGTGGTAACCTCTGGAGGAACACATTCGTCTCCAGAGTTTGTCCTTGTTCCTTGGACACCTTCTGTCACCCCTGTTTGTACGTTGAGGGTGGAAGGATTTCCTTCTGATCCTCGAGGAGAAACATGAGTTTCAACCTCTACAGAAGTTCTGTGAAGAACATTGTCCAAATCCACTCTAGAGGTGGGTATTGGAATATCCTTCTGTTGACTTGGAGACTTGTCTAGAGTCTCTTCGTTTTTGTGCTCTCTAATCCCCTCTGAAGGGATGTTGGGCCCTATTGTGGTGTGCGTGACAGAGGAAACGAATTCCTCTGCTAGGATGTCAGATGTGATTTGGGGCAATAAATCACGAACTATGGGTGAGTCCTTTCGAGAGGACTCCCCAGGAATGGTTTCCCCGGTTTTATTAGGCACAGAGGTTGAAAGAGTAACCTCTGGCTGGCTGGGAGGGGTTGGGATCGAGCTGTGCTGCTCTATTTCAATGATACCTTCTGCCGCTAGACCGGCGGTATCAGAAATGTGGGTTGCACTAGGAGGGGGTTTGGGAAGTGTGCCATCTTCTTCTTTGGCATCTTTTTCTGCAGAACCCTCTGCTGTTTCTATCCTAACCTCTTTCTCTATTTCTATGTTTATCTCTTCTTCTGAGGTTTCCTCTGTAGGCGCTACAGTTTCTGCCGCTTCTCTTAAGGAATCATAAATGAAGTGAGATCCTATGAGTTGTCGTACGTGAGGGTGCATGGTTTGTGTACCTTGAGCAGCAGAAATAACTTCTGTTGTGTGCAGAGCCTCTATAGTCTGATCCAATGGTTCTGCTTCCCATCCTAATGGATCTAAGGTTTGAGCAATGTCTGGATTGTTGAGGAAGGCATTGAAATCTTCCTGTTGGTCTGCATAAGCTATTGGGGAGGGAGATTGCAGATGTATAGCCTGGTCTTCCTCTTCTTGTTCGACATCCTCTGTGATGACCTGCAGAGGTGAACTTGGTTTCTTTTTCTTTGACTTTCTCTTCTTTGGCTTAGGAGCTCCCTCTCCTGTGGATTTGGATTTCCTTTTCTTTTGTTTTGGAGGTGATGGAGGTGCAGAAGTTCTTGTCTCTGTAGCAAGTGGTGAAGTGGGTTGAACTGCAGAGGTTGTAGTTTCTTTTGTGGGTTTTCTTTTCTTTGTCTTCTTTTTGGGTGTTGCTGCAGAGGTTTTTCTTTTCGGAGAAGAGGGGTAAATGCTTTCTCTTTGAGCTTTGAATCGGTCTTGTACTGAATAGTGTTTCTCCAAAGCTTTAGCCCATTCCTCTTCTGTCATCCTCTCAACAATATCTACACCTATGGGGGCTCCTAGACGCGGGGGTGTCACATGACTTGGTTCTGGAGTCATGTGGGCGCGTATATACTCTAATTTCCTATTCTCATCAGTTGCATAAGCCAGAAGGTTTTTCGACAGAGGTCTGCAGTGGGGGTAACTGTCTTCATGCTCTGTAGGAGTATTTTTATTCATCGGGTAAAGCTTTACAGATGGCCCTTCCATCGGCCACTTCTGCATTTGAAGTAGAGGCTCGAAAATGACTCCTAGAATTCTTTGGTATTGCAGAGGAGGTAGATACCCTGGTGTGTTCCTCTTGGCCTTTTGAGTTGCGAGCTTTCTGTCGATTGTGTTCACTAATTCCTGCATCATGATGGTCGCATAGTCAAGTGGAATGTCGTAATAGATTCCATACATGATGGTCAGGATCTGGAATGAGCTTTGGTCAGGACTACCTGTTTTTCCTGTCAGGCAACGATTCAAGATGGAGAACAGGGTATTCCACAGAGGTGGTAGTCTGCCTCTGCGGAAATCATTGCGTTTCCTCAGGGTTGTGTTATATCCTAACATTTCGACGAATCGACAGAGCTCCTCGTCCGTAGGAACCTCAGCATATTTCTTGATTCTAAGTAGACCTCTGGTTGGTAGGTTGAACTCCATTGAGAACATTGTTCTGTTAAACATGAGTTCTAGGTAGTCAGACTTGTCTGGTTTTGAAATGTAGCCCTTTATCAAAGAATCATCTGAATCAAAGCGGCAACTTTGCCAAAATTGATTCAGATATCGTGCAGGGATTTTGGTTGGGGTTTTGGAAAGGAGAGGGTATAGGAAATGATTTTCTAGGATATTTAGGAGAAGAGCATGGGCTTCGCCGAAAGCTGTTGGTGAGGGTACCAGGTAGCAGTTGTTGGATTTTAAAGGTAGAACATCCTCAAAATGTTCTTTGTTCAGAAAATGTTGAAGGTTGGTGGTGGGTGCAAAGTTTGCAGAATCGCCGGAGTTTTCTTTTTCAGCATTTGCGGCGATGTTAGGGTTTTGGGAGTGCTCTGAATGCACTGGAGAGTGTTGAGGAGAGTTCGCCGGAGAGTTTTGAGTAGCGTGGGAACTGGAAGCCATTTTGCACAGTAAAATGATGATTTTGAATATAGTTGCAGGTTCGTCGGAGAAGAGAGTGAGTAAAGTTTTTGTGAGGGAAGGTAACTTGGGTTTTATACTGAGTTTGTGGCCGTAGAATCTGAAAGGGTTAATATTTTGAGGTTAATATTATTTGGGGTCCGCACTTGAGTCGTTACGGCGGGTTCAACTTTCCATAGGAACGTGTTGCATGTAGGTCCAATGAAACGATGACACGTCCTCTGTGTCAGTTATGACGAGACGTCGTGGGCGGCCTTATTAAATGCTAGGCGCGTGGGCCTCTTTACCTCCACATGATTCTCACTCGCAGAAAAGTTACCGTTACTGTTACAGAAATGCCTAATGTAAAAACTGACAAAGGCTTTGTGATTTGAGAATCTTATTTTTCTTGCCTCTGTAGTTTGTACCTTCAACAAGAATGTTTGAAAAAATCCATGGAGAGGATCACTAAATTATGTATGGAAATTCCTTTACAGAGGTTTTTGGACCTCTGTCAGAGCCAACAGAGGTTCTGAGACAATAAATTTCGTATATCTAATAATTTATAAACATTTTTGATCATCCAAGTTTTTGATTGTTTTTAACAATGTTTTTAGGACCTTTTTGAAAGCTGGTGTCCTAGAAAATTGTTTTTGAAAAAGGTTTTGTGCAGCAAAAAGTCCTTTTAAAACAAGTGTTGGTCTACAGAAGTTCTTTCTTGTGGAGAGAACTCTGTAACCGATGACTTCTTCTGCAGTGTTTGTATGCTATGATTCTTTTTGATTTTGATACCTAAAAAGATTTACAGAGTTTCCAAGAATTATTGATTTAAGATCAGAGCTTTTGCCTGCAGAACCTCTGTTGGACTCAGCAGAGGCTCCGTGACCTTAAATTTCTAATAATGGAAAACTCAACATTCTTTTTGATCAAATTTTATTTGGAATGTGTTTAATAATGTTTCTAGAACATATTTAGAAATTTGTGTCCTAGAAAATTATTTTCAAAAAGAATTTGTTCGAGATACTAACCTTTTTGTTCTTCTTTGTCCGGCAATGTTCTTTTCTTCTGTTGTTGTCATCTCTTCCTCTGCTCCCCCTTGACTTATAAATCTCTGTAGATTAAGCAAGGTTTCCTTTTGCTCCCCCTTGATCTAATCATCCTCTGTAGATCAAGTTCGTTTTCCTCTGCTCCCCCTTGACCTATGCTTGGTTCAAATAATTAGAAGTGAATGTATATAACATAGGTCGTGGATCAGAGGTTCTGTAAGGATCGTCAGAGGTTCTGAGGAGATTTACAGAATCTCTGTTGCTTTTCAGAAAGGAGTTTAGTAGAATTTACATACAAAGTAATAAACAAAACAGAAAATATACATACTGTATAATATAAAGATAAAGATACTTACAGAGGTTAATCCATATTTATCATTCCTAATTTACCCACCAAGTAAAGGAATCTTTTCTCATCAAGTGCTTTGGTGAATAAATCAGCAAGCTGAAATTCTGTTGGTACAAAATGCATCTCGATGGTTTGATTTTCCACATGATATTTTAGAAAGTGATACCTGATATCTATGTGCTTTGTTTTTGAATGTTGTACTGGATTTGCAGAGATGGCAATCGCACTTTTGGAATCACAGAAGATGGGGATTTTGCAGATGATGTGACCAAAGTCTTTCAGCTGAGTTTTCATCCACAGAACTTGAGAGCAACAGCTAGCAGCAGCAACGTATTCAGCTTCTGTCGTAGATGTTGAGACACAATTCTGTTTCTTTGAAGTCCAGCTTACTAATTTCCCACCTAGGAATTGACAACTCCCAGAGGTACTCTTTCTGTCGAGTTTGCATCCACCATAATCTGAATCTGTGTATGCCTTTAGTCCAAAACCAGAGTTCTGCGGATACCAGAGGCCAAGATTTTTGGTCCCTCTGAGATATCTGAAGATTCTCTTTACAGCAATATAATGTGTCTTTTTAGGATTAGCTTGATATCTTGCACAAAGACATGTGGCATGCATTATGTCAGGTCTACTTGCTGTTAAGTATAATAAAGACCCAATCATTCCTCTGTAAAGTGTGCACTCGACAGAGATGCCATTTGGATCTGAAAAAAGTTTATTTCCAGTGGCCATTGGGGTTTTCATGACAGAGGCATTAGAAAGGCTGTATTTTTCAAGTATGTCAGAGACATATTTTGATTGATTTATGAAAATTTCTTCTGATGTTTGTTTGACTTGAAGTCCGAGGAAAAAGGTTAATTCTCCCATCATACTCATTTCAAACTCACTCTGCATGAGTTTTTCAAAATCTTTACATTTTTGTGTATTTGTAGACCCAAAAATAATATCATCTACATATATTTGTACAAGAATAAGCTCATTTCCTTCACCTTTAAAGAATAGAGTTGTATCAGTGGTACCTCTGTTGTAGCCGTTATTGAGAAGAAAAGTAGAAAGTCTTTCGTACCATGCTCTTGGAGCCTGTTTCAGTCCATATAGAGCTTTGTCGAGGTGATAGACATACCTTGGGTATTTTGAGCTTTCAAATCCTGGTGGTTGTTGGACATATACTTCTTCTTGAATTTCACCATTGAGAAAGGCAGATTTTACATCCATTTGATATACTTTAAAACCTCTGTGGGCTGCGAAGGCTAAGAAAAATCTTATTGCTTCGAGCCGTGCAACAGGGGCAAAAGTTTCATCGTAATCGATGCCCTCTTCTTGGCGGTATCCCTTGGCCACCAGTCTTGCTTTATTTCGAATGATTACTCCATCTTCATCCTTTTTGTTTCTGAAGACCCATTTAGTCCCTATGGCCTGTTTCCCTCGTGGCAGAGGTACTAGAGTCCAGACTTTGTTTCGTTCAAACTGCAGAAGCTCTTCTTGCATAGCATCCACCCAATTTGGGTCGTCCAGGGCCTCAGAAATCTTTTTCGGTTCGATCATACTAATAAAGTTGGTAAAGAAACAAAAATTTGCAGAAGCTGATCTTGTTTTTACCTTATCAGAGGGATTACCGATGATTTGTGTTTGAGGATGGCTTTTTGTCCATTGAGTTGTTCGTGGAAGATGATCATTTGAGTCATCAAGTTAAACTTCTGTAGTTGAAGTGGTTGATGGTTCAGCTTCTACAGGAATGGGTATCACGGTTGGGATTTCCTTCTCTGTAGGTATTGTGGTTTCATCTTCACTTCCCTCTGGCGTTCCTTCTGTTGTTGCTTCCTCTGTTGGATTTAGAATTTGGATAACCTCTGTTGTAGAATCTTTTGTCGTCGTATCTTCTGTTAGATTTTCAGTACCTGTAGAATTTGTAGTAGAGAATGAGGGATTAAATGGATCAGACAGAGAGATACTTACTTCGTTTACAGGTGATTCTTCAGAGGTGCCTTTTGTTCCAGCAGAGGGATCAACGTCGTTGTTGAACATTTCTTGAAATAGAAGACTTAAATCTTCATTTGTCTTTGAGATGCCAGAGGTTTCCATGTTTAGTCCGAGTTCTGAACTGAGTTGTTCAGAAGTCTTCTGGAAAGAGTCATCAAATGACACATTGATGCTTTCTACTATCGTGCGTGACTTCAGAAGGTAAACTCTGTAGGCTTTGGAAGCGGCAGAGTACCCGATGAACTTGCCTTTGTCAGCCTTTTCTTCAAACTTTCCTCTTGAGTCTCTGTCGTTTAAGACAAAGCATTTGCATCCAAACACATGGAGAAACTTGATGTTTGGTCGTCGTTTGTTGATCAGTTCATAAGGAGTTTTGATGTGTCTTTTCACGATTGTTGAACGATTTTGGGTATAGCAAGCTGTTGAAATTGCTTCTGCCCAAAAGGTCATTGGTAATCCACATGCGGAAAGCATGGTTCTTGCAGCCTCCACTAGCGTGCGGTTCTTTCGTTCGACCACGCCATTCTGTTGTGGGGTGCGAGCTGCAGAGAAGTTCTGGGATATTCCTGCTTCTGTGAGATACGCTTCAATGACAGAGTTTTTTGAATTCTGTGCCATTGTCACTTCGTAACTTCAGAATTCTGCACTCATAAAGAACTTGGATTCTTTTCATTAGATTAATCAAGATGCATGGAACATCTGATTTCTTTTTGACAAATTCAACCCATGTAAATCGTGAAAACTCATCAATTAAGACAAGTATATATTTTTTGCCACCTAGGCTCTGTATAGCGATTGGACCGCAGAGGTCAACGTGAAGCATGTACAGAGGTCTAGGACAAGACACATCAGATTTGCCTTTGTGGGAAGCTCTTTTGAGTTTTCCCATTTCACAGGCAGAGCATAAATGATCCTTATTGAACTTAACATTTGGTAAGCCTTTGACCAGATCAAGTTTTACCAGTTTATCTAGAGTGTGAAAGTTTAAGTGACAGAACCTGTTGTGCCATAGCCAGACTTCTTCACTTTTGCTTGCAACAAGACAAATGTTGTCCTTGTTTTTGGCATTGAAGTTCATTAGATACAGATCACCTTTTCTTTTGGCTCGCAGAAGTTCAATTCCTGTGTCTTCACTTAGTAGAGAGCAGAATGTTCTTTTGAACAGTACATCGAATCCTGTGTCACAAAGTTGGCTTACACTGAGTAGGTTGTGTTTTAGGCCATCCACATATGCAACTTTGTGTACTGTGATATTCTCTTTCTTTATGACTCCATAGCCTTTGATATGCCCCTTTTTGTTATCTACAAAAGTCACTGATCCACCATCTTGTTTTTCTTGGAATGTGGATAGAAGACTTCTGTTGCCAGTCATGTGCCTTGAGCATCCGGAGTCTAGATACCATATTGGCACAAACTGCTTCTGCAAAACAATCACAGAGATTTAGGTACCCATATCCACATGGGTCCAGTTTCGTCAGAATTTTTCAAGTTTGCATTGGCATTCTTGAAATACATTTTATTTTTTGTTGAAGAATCAGTTTGTTTCTCTTTCATATTTGATTTAGATGCAGAGAGAAAACAATTTGAACTACAGAAATGATTATTTAACCTGAACATTAGATCAAAGCAATGACAATATTGAACATCAGAGGTGATTTGCTTGAAATTTTTATTGAAAGCTTTAAACTGGGCCACAGAGACATTACATTCTATTCTAGCATATGGCTTCCTATTACAAGAAGATTTATGTAGATTAGATTGTTGGCAAAAATCTTTGTTTGTAGCAGCCTTCTGTGAGTCCCTTCTGTGGTGAACTTCTGTTGATTTCATTGTCACAGATGAAAAAGATTTGTTAGGTTTTGTCCATTTACCTTTTTGTTGCCATGTTGGTTTTTCTTTTGTTTTTAAGGGTTTTAAAAATGTTGAATCTTTTAAATTTTGAGAGGACATTAACTTCTTTTGTTTCAACTTTTCAAGTTCAATAGAGGTTTTGGGTTGTATGCACATATTCATAAAGTCAGGACAGATATGAATTCTAGTGATTTTCTCTTTTGGAGAAATAGTTCTGTTAAGAACTTCAGAGGTTTGTTTAACAACCTCTGTGTCACAAGGAAACTTTTCTATTCTGTCAGCCTCTGATTCGTCAGATGATGAATCGTCCTCATATATAGAGGTTGAGTCATCAATATTTCTTTCGACAGAGACTGGACTTTCCGAGTGTTAGCTCCAATATTCTGAAACATTAGAAGTATTGAAAAATGGCCAAGTACAGAAGAACTTCCACAGAAGCTCTGTTGAGTGCAACAGAAGCTCTACCGGGCATCTAAGAAGAAGCAAAGGAAGTTTGATCAAAAGTGATCAAAGACCGAAGAAACTACATAAGAACGCTACAAAAGATCAAGACCTCAGAACCTCTGTCACCAATAACAGAGCCTCTGCAGACAACTTCAGAAGACAAGGAACCCAGTGAAGACTACTCTACAAAGGACCAGACCGCAGAACTTATGCAAACACTTTACAGAGCCTCTGTTGTCCTCACTGAAGACTCAAGATACTTATAATATCTTACCACTGTTAAAGAAATATATTGCTACTGTTCCAGGATCTGTTCATCAACTTGTATGGTAGCATGCCCTGTCTAACTTCAACATGTGTCAAACTCTGAGTGGACTCAATAGGGCTTAGTACAACATAGACGTCTGCGACATTTAATGCATGCAGTTTTCCAACTGTTCATACCATCTCTTCTTTCCTGTAGCAACAGTCTCTTGTCTAGAATAGATCTTTTGTAGTAGTATAAAAGGAAGACTCATGTTGAGTTCTTCCTAAGAATCACCGTTTTTACACTTTAAAAGTTTACACAATCACTTAACACACAACACAAAACACTTACACTCAATTAGCGTCAAATCTTTATTAAGTGTTCTTGATATATTAAATACAGTGGGTCTTTGTGCTATAAATCTATTCTCTTCACTGTTTATTTGATAGTGTGTGTTCTAAATCTATCAAACATATCTGTTAGTTCTTCAAATACGCTTCCGCATCAAACATAAACTCGAACTAATAGATCTGACAATCTTGTATAAGCAAAACGAGAACCAACAATTGGTATCAGAGCAAAGCTTGATTTTCAATAACAAGTGATCCTCGTTTTTACAAAGATTTTTGATAGAAATTGTCTGTTTTTAACCTGTTCTTCATTACTTCAAACAGTTTCTGTTTTACTGTCATCTTCGATTCATTTGATCTGGTAACATAATAGAAACTGTTTCTTTCGTTAAAAACTTCATTTAAAATATCTAGAATGAAATTTTATGGTGATGCTGACTCAATTTTTTATTCAAAACTCAGCATAAATTTTCACGAAATAATTCCTTCTCTTGAAAAAGAACTAGATGAAAAGAACAAAAGCATTTTCAATTTTGAAGAAAAGAAAAGACTTGAACTAAAAAGGAACTTATCTTTGTCAGATGAAGAAAAGAAAAGACTTGAACTAAAATGTTTAAACTTCTCTAAACTAATTTTCAATTTTGAAAAGATTGTGGTCAATGAAAGAGGAAATTATGAAGAGAAGAAAACTGTTCTTGAAACAAAGTCGATGAAGCTTACTTATAAAATCTCATAATTGCAGAATATCCTTGAAAAAGAAAGGAAAGAATCTGATTCTGAAAGAAAAGAATCTGAACAGTTGAAGGTTCAAAGATTTCAAGATTTAAGTCAAAAAGATGACTTTGAAAAAGAGAGAAGGATTTTTAAAACAGAAATATCCAAACTAACAAAAGGACTCTCTAATTTATCAACTGAAATCATGTTGGAGAAAAGATGCAAATCTAATCTCCAAAAGATGCTTGAGGAAAATTTAAGGAAAAAGAATATTTTTACTAAACAGATCAGGAAATTCAATCGTGAAGGATCTTTTAAGCCTAATATGTTTTCAAAACTTCAGACCTCAACATCGAAATTTTTGCATGATCATAGGTTGGACAAATTAGTTAATCAAACTTTTAAAAAGGTGAAAAAGGTTTGGATAGTGAAAGGCTCTATACCTGTTCAAAATGCTCAAAAAGACAAAAAGCCTTTCATTTCTGGTATGTATGACAAATGCATAAAGGCGTTTCATACAATAGGACCCATATGGTTATGGGTACCCAAAACCTCTGTAAGTATAACATAGATACTGTATATTATGTAAATATTTTTGTTTATTTATTATTTTCTGTATGTAAATTCTTAAATCTACAATAGTTCTTGATATCACATAACTTCTGTAAGGTCTGCTCAGAACCTCTGATGATCTTGACCTATGTCATGTGCACAACTTATCTTATTTTGAACCAAGCATAGGTCAAGGGGGAGCAGAAGAAGACACTTGATCTACAGAGGATGTTAGATCAAGGGGGAGCGAAAAAGGAGACCTTGCTGAATCTACAGAGATTTATAAGTCAAGGGGGAGCTAAGAATGCGACAGAAGAAATCACACTCGCCAAACTAAAAGAACAAAAGGTTGGTATCTCGTACTTTTAGGTTTTTGAAAACAATTTTCTAGGACAAAAAGTGTCAAATATGTCCTAAATATACTGTGGATAACATTTCAAAAATCAAAAGATCAAAAAGTTTCATAAAATTTGAGTTATGAGAAATTTGAGGTCATAGAGCTTCTGCTGGGCTCAACAGAAGCTCTGCCAGGAATATGCTCTATGATCGCAAATTTAACCTCTATCGATCTTTTGGAATGTCATCTCGGAAACCAATTACTCGCACAATGCTACAGAAGTCTTAATCTACAGAGTACTTTCATCCAAAGAACCTCTGTAGATCACTCAAATCTTTCAAAAGACTTCTGCTGCACAAAATCTTTGAGATTTACAATTTTCTAGGACACCAACTTTCAAATAGGTCCTAAATACATTGTTAAAACTGATCAGAAACTTGGATGATTAAAAATGTTTATAAATTATTAGTTATTAGAAATTTCCTGTAACAGAGCCTCTGCTGGCTCTGGCAGAGGTCCAAAAACCTCTGTAGGACTATTTCTCTACTAAAGATTTATCGATCCTCTCCTTGCGTTTTTCAAACAATTTTCATAAGATACAATCTACAGAGATAAAGGTTTTCAAAATCACAGAGCTTCTGTACCCACAGAGCTTCTGTAAAGATTTTCACTTAGGAACTTCTGTAACGGTAACTTTTTAACGGTAACTTTTCTGTGGTGAAAATTTAAACCCACGCGCTCTTCATTTAATATGGCCGCCCACGACGTCTCGTCATCACTGACACTATTGACATGTCGAGTTTTCATTGACGTACATATAACGTCGTCCTGGAAACTTGCTCCACGCCAAATGAACTCGAGTGCGGACCTCAAATTTTATTAACTTCTCACATTTTCGCCGTTCCAAATTCTACCCGTTACCACAGTATAAAACCTAAGTTAAAATAACTTTCAAAACTTTACTATTCTCTCATCTTCTCCGGCGAACTTGCTTATTTCTTTCTGAAAACCTAGAACTTTCAAACTTACAAATGGCTTCCAGTTCCAAAGCTACTCACGTTTCACCGATGAACTCTCCGCCACTCTCTCCAGTACATTCTGAGCACTCCCACAACTCACATACCGCCGCCGATACCAACAGACATGACTCCGGCGACGAGGCATCCTTTGTACCCACTACCCACCTGCAACAATTTTTCTCTAATGACCATTTCGAGCAAACCCTTCCCATTAAATCAAACAATTGTTATCTTGTTCCTTCTCCTACGGCTTTTGGTAAAGAACATGCCATCGTGCTAAACATCCTAGAGAACCACTTTCGTTACCCTCTTCTGAGCAAAACCGTTGAACAATTACCTGTACGTTACCTACATCAGTTTTGGCAATCTTGCCGTTATGACGCTGACACCGATTTGATCAGAGGCTATATTTCTAAACCTAACCAAAGTAACAGTCTTGAACTGATGTTCAACCGCACCATGTTCTCATTAGAATTTGGCCTTCCAACAAGAGGACTCATGGGAATCAAAAAGTATGCCCCCAACCAACAAATGAAGAACTTGTCGACTTTCTGCACATGTTAGGGTACAACCAACAGTTGAAAAAGAGGAACGATTTCCGCAGAGCAAGACTACCCCCTCTGTGGAATACCTTATTCTCCATCCTAAATCGTTGCCTCACGGGAAAAATCGGGAGCATCGATCAAAGCTCACCTCAAATTCTCTCAATCATGTATGGTGTGTACTATGATCTACCACTAGATTATGCCACCATAATGATGCAAGAGATCATCAACACCATCGATCGAAAAATTGCCTCCCAGAAAGCCAAAGTGTCTGATCACAACTGGTTGCCCCCTCTGCAGTTCCAGCAAATCCTCAGTGTACTTTTCGAACCCCTACTCCTTATCCAAAAATGGCCAATGGACGGTCCCAAACCTAAGCAATTTCCTATGTCCAAGAACAACCCTACAGAACATGAGGACGGCTACCCGCACAGCAGACCACTGTCAAAGGTAATGTTAGGTTATGCTAGTAATGAAGAACTAGTTAGTGAGTACACACACGTTTACAGAACTCCTGAACCCAGTTCTGTAACACCCCCACGTATAGGATTACCCATAGGAGGTAGTGTTGTAGAGAGACTAACAGAGGAAGAATGGAAGATAAAGTTGGTTAAACACAAGGCAAACCAGAAGAACTTCAGAAATATAAGGAAAGACCTCTATCCTTCAAAGAGGAAGTCTTCTGAGGGATCTAAAAAGAAGAAGAAGAAGAAGAAGAAGAAAAAGGGAAAGAAAACCAAGACCCCTACAGAGGAACCACTTGCCTCTGCTATCCAACAACCCCCTGCAGAACCCTCATCTCCACCACAAACCCAAGGTCACTCTGCCCCTCCCTCTTCCAAAAGAAAAAGAAAGTCAAAATCTACAGAGGAGGGGGCACCTAAACCAAAGAAAAGGAAATCAAAGAAGAAGAAACTCTCTTCTCCTCTGCAATCAATTACAAAGGTAATCGAAAAAGAACAACCTCAACCTCCACCTCTGCAAACCCATACAATCACAGAGGGTCTTGATTCACTTCTGCCAAGACAAGAAACTGCAGAAGAAGAGGTCCAAATATGTAAAATTACTGAAAATAGGTTAGAGGATAGGGTAGAAACATCTAGAGGAAAAGAAAATGAAAAAGAAAAAGATGCCGAAGATGAAGAAGGCACACATCCCTCACCCCCTCCTAGTGCAACCCACACATCTAACTCCGCAGGTCTAGCTGCAGAAGGAGTTATTGAAAAAGAGTCGCACAACTCGACCCCTACCCAAACCAAACAGCCAGAAGTCACTCTTTCGACTTCTGCGCCCATAAAAAATGGGGAATCCATTCCTAGGGAGTCTCCTCAAAGAGACTCACTTATAGTTCGTGATCAATCGCCCCAGATCATACTAGAACACCCAATAGAGGAATTTGTTTCCTCTGCCACGCACAATATAGGGCCAAAACTTCTTTCAGAGAGAAGTAGTAAGCACAAAGACGAAGAGACTCTAGACAAGTCTCCAAGTCAAAAGAAGGACATTCCGATACCCACCTCTGGAGTGGATTTGGACACTGTTCTTCACAGAACTTCTGTAGAGACTGAAACTCTTGTTTCTTCTCGAAGATCAGAAGGAAATCCTTCCATTCTCAACGATCAAACAGGAATGAAAGAAGGTGTCCCAGGAATAGGGACTCACTCTGGAGAAGGGGTTGTTCCTCCAGAGGTTACCCAAGCAGAACATGTTACGAAGAATGAGTTCCAAGTCTTTGTAACCTCTGTAACTCAAACATTGAATAAGTTGCAAAGCTCATTCACGACTTTTACAGATTCAACTTCAGGCGCGCTTACAGGATTAAATACCAAAGTGGATACCTTATCCACAGAAGTTAAAACAGCCCTTGCAGAAATGAAGTCAAATAAAGAAACTTCTGTTGCTGCTGCCATCGCCTCTGCCACTGACATTGCCAAAACAACCACTGCAGAATTCGAGAAAAGTGCGACCAAAGCCTTCAAGACTTCGATCGCAATCTACTTTGAAACAATGAAGAAACAAGCAGCAAGGCAAGCAGCTCAAGACACCTGCAGAACAGAAGTTGCTGCTAAAAGAAGGCAGGATGATCTTGATGATGGTGCATCTGGTCATCCTGAGGGGGAGAGAACAAAGGAAACAACAGAGGCTGCTTCTGCAAAAACTACAGAGAAAACTGCAGAACCCTCTACAACAGAAACCCCGAAGGAAACACAAGGAACACAACAGAGGCAAAACACCTCTATCTCAGCAGAGGATGCACCAACCACAGAACCTAAGGTAATCACTCTTGCATCCTCATCCACAGAACAAACTCCACCCTTATCCAAAGAACCAACACCAACCTCACAACCAATCCCGCGCAAAACTAGAGTCAAAACCATAACTCAAAAACCCCAAATACCAAAACGCTCTGCAGAGTTCATTCTTCGCAGAATGGAATTTGTATCGGCTTTTCAATCAACAAAGCGTTTTGACATCCCACCTCCAAGACCCGAAGACTCCTCACCAACAGAGACCTCACAACCCGAAGTATCAAAACCTTTAGAGGCAACAACCAAAACATCAGAGCATCCAACCCCAAAACCCACAGAACCTTCAACCGTCAAATCTACAGAGGTTCCACCCACACAAAGCCAAAACCCAACCTCTGAAACCTCAAAACCAAAAGATAAAGGCAAGGGAATAATGACAGAAGAAGAGCCAAAGAAGAAGATGCCAGTTGCTACAGAGAAGTTGATGAAAGGTGCCTTTAATGCCTTCATCACTCCTAAACCCGAAGAGGAGGACTGGGCATTCAACTTGAAACCTCTGTCAGAAAACCCAACCCTGGATCCCACAGCTAAGGTAACAGAAGGTAAAGAAGCAGACATCACTCGACAAATGGATAAGCTAAGGAGACCAATTCCAAGAACTACTCCAACCATTGAACAAATGGAAGAGCATGTTTACAGTTATCTCTACAGACAGCACTTCCAGAGCGATCTGCCAGCTCATGTCCGAGATCAGAAGCTAAGAGAGGAATTCAATGCCATCTTCACCTCTACAAAGTCAAAATCGGTCAATCAAGTTTACTCCATTCACAAGATAAAGAAGGTAATCTATTGTAGATACTCTAAAATGAGAACCTATCCTCATACGATGTATACAATCTGGAAAGTCAAAAGGTCTGACAGATCAGAGAATCAATTCTCTGATGCTGATATTCGAAACCTCAATCCCTATGACTTACCTGACCTTCTGCAATGGACGAAAGACAACTTCAATGACGACTGCCACCAAAGATCTTATCGAGTTCTCAGAAAGGCGATGCGTGAAAAGCTCCTAATCTACAGCATGCTCGACTTTCAACTAGCCATCGATCTAGGCGTGACTACTCTAAGCATCAGACCACCAGAGGATTTCTGCCCACCAAATGCCATACACAATTCGATCATCAAAAATCCAAGGTACGGGTTAGTATTCAAGAATCCTGCTGATCAACTTAAACTGTTTGTGACAATGGACTGTCAGAAGTACACAACCCGTACTCTGAACATGTTCAGAAAAATACTAGAGGAGAACAAAGCAACAGAGCTTATGGATGAAGAATCTGCTCTGATGATGATCAAAGAGATTGATGCTACACTAGGCTTAAGAAATCTCTGCCTCAAATTCTATGAAGAACTCAAGGAAGTAGGAAAAGACAACAGAAAGTTCGACGACTTCCCAAATGCAAAAATCCGAGTCTCTTCAAAGAACCTCTGTCAACGTTTTATTTCTGTTCATTTAATAAACTCAAATGTAAATGCCTCTGGCATAAATTCCAAATGAAAGAAATAATCTTCTGAGGTATTGTTTAACCTCTGTCTATCTTAACTTAGCCTAAAATTTCAAAAAGTCAAAATTTATTTTTCAATACTTAGGGGGAGATTGTTAGCTCTAATATTCTGAAACATTAGAAGTATTGAAAAATGGCCAAGTACAGAAGAACTTCCATAGAAGCTCTGCGGAGTGCAACAGAAGCTCTGCCGGGCATCTAAGAAGAAGCAAAGGAAGTTTGATCAAAAGTGATCAAAGACCGAAGAAACTACAGAAGAACGCTACAAAAGATCAAGACCTCAGAACCTCTGTCACCAATAACAGAGCCTCTGCAGACAAATTCAGAAGACAAGGAACCCAGTGAAGACTACTCTACAAAGGACCAGACCGCAGAACTTCTGCAAACACTTTACAGAGCCTCTGTTGTCCTCACTGAAGACTCAAGATACTTATAATATCTTACCACTGTTAAAGAAATATCTTGCTACTGTTCCAGGATCTGTTCATCAACTTGTATGGTAGCATGCCCTGTCCAACTTCAACACGTGTCAAACTCTGAGTGGACTCAATAGGGCTTAGTACAACATAGACGTCTGCGACATTTAATGCATGCAGTTTTCCAACTGTTCATACCATCTCTTCTTTCCTGTAGCAACAATCTCTTGTCTAGAATAGATCTTTTGTAGTAGTATAAAAGGAAGACTTATGTTGAGTTCTTCCTAAGAATCACCGTTTTTACACTTTAAAAGTGTACACAATCACTTAACACACAACACAAAACACTTACACTCAATTAGCGTCAAATCTGTACTAAGTGTTCTTGATATATTAAATACAGTGGGTCTTTGTGCTATAAATCTATTCTCTTCACTGTTTATTTGATAGTGTGTGTTCTAAATCTATCAAACATATCTGTTAGTTCTTCAAATACGCTTCCGCATCAAACATAAACTCGAACTAATAGATCTGACAATCTTGGTTAAACAAAACGGGAACCAACACCGAGCATGTGTCATACTTGCTTTTTTCCTCTGAAAGATTACTTTCTAAGTCAACAGAGGTGGCTGATAAGATTTCTTCAGATAGTTTTTAATCTACAGAAGGTGTATATGAATTTTTTAATGTATCTATTGTCCCAATTTCCATAATTTCCTTTTCAATTATATTTCTTAGTTTTTCTTCTGAAAGGTTTGGTTTAAACTCAAGTGCTTCTGCAGATAATTTCTTTTCAGAATCTATTGTGCAGACAAAGGCAACTTGAGTTTGAGTCTCTGGTTTACCAAACTTAAAGATTCCTATCTGATCTTGAGTTTTCAGATATCTCTTTGGTTTGGATCCTCTTTTGACAGAGGTTGAAGGTGATAAGTCTGTGTTTTCATACCACACATTTATCATCTTCATGGGTTTCCTTAAGTGAGGTTCCCCAGAGATTTTTACTCTCTTACTTACAGAGATTAAGTTTGGAAAATTTGGTTTGTTGACTTTTCCTACTGTAAATAGAGATGACAGAGGTTTATTTTTCTTGTTTTTCTGTACCTTGATTAATATCACTGTACCCAATACATCTCTTCTAAGTAGATCTTGCCAAAGGACTTCTCTTTCCTTTTGAAAATATTCTTTAAGAGCTAAAATGTTAAGTCTGTCGCTCTCAGAATCTGAAAGTTCTTTTGTTTTGGATTTTAACGATGTATTTATTCAGAAATATTCTCTTTTAAAGGAAAAAGATTCTTGTTCCAGTGTGCTTCTAAGTCTTCCTTTTCTTTGAAAATCTTTGCTTTTTCTTCAGTGAGAAGTCTAGCTTCTCTTTCATAAAAAGTGAGCTTTTTCTGAATATCATCACAAGTCTTTTTCAGTTTAACATTTTCAGTTTTAAATATAAGCAAATCAACTTCTGTAGTACTAGAGATGGAGTTTGAAGTAGATACCTCAGTGTCAGAGTCGGAGCTGATGTCTGCCATGCCACAGAACAAGGCATTTTTGGTGAATTCTTCATCAGAGGTTGTATCTGACTCCCAATCTTCCTTGTTCACCACTTTGTTCGCCATGAGTGATTTTTGAGCATAATACTCGGCTTTTTTTTTGTAAAAAGCTGATACCTTCTGTGGGCGATTTGATCTGCTTCTACATTCATTGGCAAAGTGGCCTGGCTTCCCACAGTTGTAGCAACCTTGGTTCTGGGAGTTATTGCCCGCACGATCGTCAGTCTTCTGCCGGTCACCACCTTTTTCCGATTTGCATTCATTTGCATAATGACCAGGCTTGCCACACTTGTAGCATTCTTGTGGTGTGTAGTTTGTCTTGTCATATGACCTCAGTCGGTCATTTCCTCTGTTGTATCTTTCACTCGACCTCTGTTGGTCGTTGCTTCTGTCGTCTGACCTCTGTCGGTCAGTTGATTCTTCTCTTTTTCCTTGATCCCTTCTATTCCAATCTTCTCTTCTCTCTCTGCCATATCTATCATTTCCAGAATTCTTTTGGTTTCCTCTGAATTCTCTTGTCAATAGAGCTAAGGATGTAGCTATTGATGCCAGAGTAATTTCCCTTTCTTCCACAATCTCTTCATCTTCGCTGTCAACCACTACCATCTTTTTCTTTTTCTCCTTTTTCTTTTCTTCTGTAGTTCTTTCTTTCCTCGACCTCTCTGTATCTTCTGTAGTTTTGCCAACCAAAACAAGAGGTGCAGTGGTCAGTGTCTTTGTTTGTGCGATTTGAGGCTCTTGACCAACTAATGTTCCGTAGAGGTCTGAAAGAGTCCAGGAATCTAAATCTTGATTGGTTTGTAAAGACATAGATAGCTGGAGCCGTTCTTCGTTCAGACTTTTGAGAAACATGACATTATTCTCTTCAGAAGTTCTGTGGATGCCGAACTTTTTGCAGTTATTGATCAAAGAGTTGAACCTGTCGTATGTTGTCTGCAGAGATTCATTTGTCGGGGCTTTAAAAGCGTAATACTCGTTTATGTATTGAGCCCTTCGGTTTTTCCGAGTTTTAGCTCCCCCTTCAAGTTGTTTTTCCAGTTCTTTCCAAAGATCATACGAAGATTCGCATGCATCTAAAGACTGGAAGAGTTCGTTGGGGATTGCCATAATCAGAATCCTTTTTGTTTTCTGCGCGAGTTCATCTTTTATTTTGTCTTGATCTGACCAACCATCCCTGGTTTTAGGTTTTTGATGCTCAGGGATTTCAGGAGTGTCAGCTGTCGCTGGTACACGAGGTACTATTAACATAGGAACATGAGGAGGATTATAAAGGTATTGTACGAGCTCTTTATCAGTACCCTCAAAGAAGTGGATCATTCTTATTTTCCACTGAGGATACTCATTTCTTAGAAGAGAAGGTGGTTTGGTTAATGAACCGCCTGTGAAGAAGTTTTGTGTTCTTGTCATTTTAAGAGTGAAAAGATTCAGAATGAAGATATGACACAAAAGGTATGAGAGAATAAATTGGAAGTATTTTCTGGGTTTGGAAGTTCTTAACAATGCACTTTTATGGAGTTTTAACTAAAGAAACAGTTTCTCTTGATTTACCAGATATCGAATAAATCGATAATGGATGAAAAGTAGAATCTGTTTAACGAAATGAATAGCAGGTTAAAATCAGACCATGTTTCTATCAATAATCTTGTTAAACGAGGATCACTTGATATTGAAAAACCAAGCTTTGCTCTGATACCAATTGTTGGTTCCCGTTTTGCTTAGACAAGATTAACAGATCTATTAGTTCGAGTTTATGTTTGATGCGGAAGCATATTTGAAGAACTAACAGATATGTTTGTATAGAAACAATACAGAATATCAAATAAACAGTATTTGAAGAACAGATAAATATCTAAGTTTTCCTGTATTTGATGAAGAACACTAATAATAGATTTGACGTTAATTGTGTGTGTGTTTTTCTTGTATATCAACTGGTAAGGAAGAACTCAACATGAGTCTTCCTTTTATACTACAATAAAAGAACTATTCTAGACAAAAGGACTAAATCTACAGGAAAGAAGGGATGGCATGAACAGTTGGAAATCCGCATGCATTAAATGCACTAATATCAACATGCAAGGATTCCTATCAGAGTTTGACACGTGTTTGTTGTCGGACCATGCCTTGTACAAGTTGATGAACGGACCCTGGAACAGTAGCAAGATATTTTTGTAATAGTGGTAAGATATTTCTTCAACAGTGGCAAGATATTATAAATATCTTCCAAGTCCAGTCTGAACCGCAGAGGCTCTGTCAAGGGTGACAGAGGTTCTGCGGCTCGGTCCTTGGTGAGCATTCTTCTGTAGATCCTTCTTTGGTCCTTTGTGAGTAGTCTTCTGTAGATTCTTCTTGGTACTTGGTGTTCCTTGAATGATCGTTTGCTTTGGCAGAGCTTCTGTGAAACACCGCAGAGCTTCTGTGGAACTCTTTCATACTTAGCCTATTTTTCAATAATTCTAATATTATGAATATTTGGAGCTAACAGTTACTATCAGCGGTACTGTAAAGTCTTAGTACTTATCAGCGATAGTGAAACTCTAATACATATTGTTTACTTACAATTTTCACTAAGTGTTTAAGAGAGGGTCATTATCAAATCACTGAGGGTTTGGATCAACATTGTTGTACCATTTGAGAGTACACCAAACCCTCTGGTATAGCCTTTTCCGTTTCCACCGAAGGTCACTGAGGGACCTTTCTCATCCTTATATTCAATGAGCAGGTTTTTCTTTCTGGTCATGTGTCTAGAGCATCCGCTATCAAGATACCAGATACCCTTCTGAACCTGCAAACAAAGGAAGATTAGTTTGACTTGGGCACCCATTTTACCATGGGCCCATATTTGTCAGTGGAGCTAGAGGAAGTGAAAGGTTCAGCAATCTTCGCAGCATTTGAAGATTCAGCTTCAGGACTAGTCTTCACTTTGGATAATTTCTTAACCTCAGTGGTTGGTTTCACCTTAACCTGATTTGCACCAGGATTGGTCTTCTTTGCCTTGGAGGCATTGATCTTCACCTTATCTAACTTTTCAGCTTTGGTGGCTGTGGGGCACTGTTGGTCCCGAAGGGTTATGCAAGTTTGTAGAAGGCGGGGGGGGGGGGGGGGGGGGGGTTGAATACAAACACACGATTTTTACTTTTCTAAATTATTTATTGATAAATCAAGACAATTTACAACTTTTACGGAATAATATTAAGGATTAACCTAATCTAAACAAGTTAAGAACACTAAGTTTCTTGCACAAGAAGGAGATAAGGAAATTACGAATAATAACCTAACACACAGATAGAAAGAAGAAGATGGTCCGAGCACACTTCATTTCTGAAGTAGGGTTCTTTTTATATACTGCATGCATTTAATGCATGGCAGTATTGCTTTACACGTGGCAGCAGCTGAGTGGTTGCATATCATTGACCTTTGTAGACAACCTTAGTAGCCGCATGGTGCACTGTGTAGAATCAGAGTTGTTGTACGATCATAGACAAAAAGGATGTCCGTTCTGACAGTTCGTACGGAGACGTGCAAGGGAGGTAAGACAATAGTACTTTGTAAGGAGACTTCATGATCAGCTTTCGTTGAAATAGTTCTTTATCAGCGAATGATAAAGTTCAGCGATTGCTGAAGTCTTCTACTTGATACTTCACGTTGAGTGGACAAATCTTGGCTTCGCTGATATCTGCATCAGTTCATTAGTAGACTTGTCGCTGGTTCTTGAGCTTGATCTTCGACTTCAGCGTAGAACATATGCTGACGTGAAACTTGTCTTCAGGGATCATAGACTGAACAGGCTCAGAGCTACTCGATGAACAGAGTTCGCTGACAATTTACCTTTAAAGAGCGAGAGTTACTATCAGCGGTACTGAAACAGTCTTAGTACTTATCAGCGATAGTGAAACTCTAATTCATATCATTTACTTGCAATTTTAACTAAGTGTTATGAGAGGGTCATTATCAAATCACAGAGGGTTTGGATCAACAATCTCCCCCTATTTGATTATGACATAGCAACAGAGAAAATTGCTATTTAATGAAAACATAAGGATAAAAAGAACTCATAAAACATTTGTCCCTTTTTACTGTTTTCTGGGATCTTTTCAGTACTGATGGAGTAAAGTACATTCGCTGAAATTTTTCTTTAAACTTCGTAAAGATTACAGAGGGAAGTGGAAAAATTACAAGTACAACAAATAAAATTACAATTACAGAAGATGTAGACAGATAAGGATAGAAATAATTACAAGGCGATCCTATCCGTCAAAAGGTTCTTCCTTAATGAGAAGTTCATCAAGGGTCTTTGATGTGGGAATCATCCAGTCAGGGACCGTTACACCTTGATCCTTTTTGTACTTTGCTTCTTCAAAGATCAGAGGCTTGAGGTGACGTGCCTGAATGTCGCGTCTGACTTCACACCAGTGTATTAGGTCTCTGAGCTGTTCGATGGGAGTGATTTGAAGCTCAGATATGCGTTGAAAGTGTTGTTGTCCATAGCAGTCTAGAAAGAAGATGCCATAGGGTTCACTTATGACTTTTCCAGGGATGAAAGTTTCACCAGGAGGCAGGGAGGAATATAAAGTACTGAGAGGTCAGGGTCACGACCAAGTACTTCTTTGCGTGAGAAACCTATACCTGTTTCATTTCGTATAGGAGGACCTGAGTTTGAGGTTTTGTTTTTCTTTACAGAGGCCCTTCTTTGTTGAGGTGGAAGAATAGTGGAAGGAGGAATATCCACAGCAGAAGAAACCAAGTTGATCTGAGAATTTAAAATTTTCTCGACATGGCTCTTGAACTTTGAGCGAGATCGCTGAATGGCTAATTTCACTTCCACCCATTCAGAGAAACCAAACTTCTCTAATGAAGTAGTGTAGAAGGTTTGCTTGGTTTTGTCTTCTCTGAATACGTCAACTTCAACAACAGGAACGTCTACAAACATTTTTCCTCTAATATTTACCTTGATGATTTTGGATGGTCGAGATCGATAGTTCAGCCTTTCTTTACACCATTTCAAAGTCGAATCAGATACCTTAGTCTTTTCTTCAACGATCCTTTGGGCATCATCCCATAGCTGACGTTGGACATCAAAGGGAGTTCTTTTCAGCGCGGGGTCTTTCACCGATTGTTGGACAAGCTGGATGGCGAGAGCCTTATCTTTTTCTTCAGCTTCCTTCTTTTCGACGAGTAATCTTTCAGCTCTTAAATGATCCTCGTATTCTTTCCTTGATATCTTGAACTTTATGGGAGCAGGGATTTTGTCACAAGGAAGAATGATTCGCTGATCTTCAAGCTGTTTGATCATTGCATCTCTCTTTTCTTGATCCTCTTCACTTAGCTTTTGAGGAGCCAAGGAAGGCCTGTTTTTGTGAGAGAGTAGTTGTTCTTCAGGTTCATCAGTCTCAGTGGTTAAATCCAAGACTGGGATTATTGGTGTAGTTGTAGGAGCTTCAGCGGGATCCTCAAACAGGGGAGAGGACTAGCTGAAACACAGCGATCGTTTAAGTAAGAAAAGTTGGGAAGAAAGAGAAAAGAATAGGGTTAAGTGTATAGAGGTTTTATAGAGAGGAGGATTGATATTGAGAAGGGATAGAGGAGGGATGCAGTATAAGGGAATAGAAGATATTGTACCTGACAAGCTGGCTTAATCTGAAGAATAGCCAGATTGCCTTCTGCAGCGAGGCCTTTGTTTTTGCCTTGATCAGCTTCAGATGCTGCAGGCTTTGTCTTCTCCCCTGATGGTTCGTTTATCGAAATCCCTTTCTCAGGGGCCTTCTTGGGTTCAACGAAGAAGAAGTCATCATCGTCATCATTATCATCTTTTGGGGATGATGATGGTTCTTCATCATCGATATCGATGGGTTCTTCGTCTTCAGCTTCTTCTTCTTCTTCAGACTCGACCTCATCAGCGTAAGGTACGGTCACATCAAAAACGGCTTCTTTGTGTTGCTCTTCGAGTTTCTCCCCCTCATAATCAGAGGGAAGTTTCTCGGTTCCCTCAGGGTTTTCAACTCCCTGAGGTTGTGAAGTAGAAGCAGCAACAACTTCAGTTTTCTCCCCCTCAGCATTATGGCGGGTTGGTGAAGTTGTCGAAGTCTCGTAACCCTGAGAAAGTTTCATAGTTGTCTTCAATAGTTCCTTGACGACTGGAAGTACCTGCAGGTCCTGTGTTTTGTTCTATCATCCTCTGAAGATGTTCAGCAGTAGTGTCACTGAGGAAGATGTTTGTTGAGGATAATAGGGGAAGAGATTGAGTGACCAAAGGAGAGGTGGGAGGAATGATGGTTGAGAAAGTGGGTTAGGTGCGGGGTTCAGCGTTGGATCCGCTGTCAATCACTTCAGTCACTAGAGGGACTGAAGGAGGTGGGTTCAGTTCCAAGTTTATAACTTCAGCGTTTAGAGACGCTGAAGCTGGGATGGAAGGGGTGGCTTGATCAGCTGTGGCAGAGCGTACCACTGAACTATCCATCAGCTCTTCAAGATGAGCTGTGGAGTCTTCAGCATGTGAATGCTGGGGGGGTTGCTCCTTGGTTTTCTTGATTCTTTTGGAACCAAGTTGGGAAGTAGATTGTTTCCTTTTTTGAGAAGGAGTGGAGGGTGCAACTTTGGTATCAGCGGTGGGGATTTCCACTGAATGAGCCGCAGAAGTAGAAGAAGGAGGATTAAGAATAGATAAAAGAGTAGTAAGACGTACCTCGTTTGCCAGCGGCTTGAAGTCGAGCACCTTAGGGCCAACCTGAGAGAGTCTCAGATCACCCTCTTTTGGGTATTTGTCCCCAAGTCCAAGTTGAAAGATGGCGCTGATGAATCTGGGATAAGGAACCCATGAAGATCTATCGGCCATATCTACTCTGAACGCAAGATCGTCATAGATGATTGAGGCCCAGTCAACATGTAGACCTTTCAGCAATGCATAGCCCATTGCTTGCTGAGGTTGAGCAGCTTGATCAGAGGAGCCACTCTTCGCTGTCATGCAGCTTATCAGGTGTGCGAAGATGAAGTTCATCTCGCTTGGCATTTTGGACTTCTTGATGAGGGTCAGTTTCTTCTCAATCTCCTTGTCCCTCCCTGTGTCCCATGCGTAACCCATTGCATCAAAGAATGCAGTGATGGCTTCCCTATCAGCATGGTTTTTGTGGTTTGGCAGAGAGACAAAGGGTTTTTCTTTGGTGGCAGTGGGTAGGCTGAGTGCTTTCCTTATAATGGTAGGGTTGATTTTGATTGTGCCAAATTTGGTGTCACAGAGAATGACATCAAGGAGTTTCTTAGGATCCTTTGAAGAAGGAACCTGAGTGTGTCTAGCAGTATACCAAAACTGAGATAGAAGAAATTTATGGGCAGGGGGTACGAAGGTTAAGGCTTTGAATAGGCAGCAGGTTTGGAGAAAATTCACAGCATTATCCAGATGTTTGACTTGCTTCTTCGGAGGAAAATCGAAAAGCGCATAGAGATTGTTGGATTTTGAGAAGTCTACTTTCTCAAGCGTGAACTTGACCTGAGGAGCCTTTGGTAGATTCAGTTTCTCCGTAGCAGGAGATTTCTCAGCGGTAGAAGCAGTAGTAGAAGATGCCATTTCTGTTTATCATATCAACCATGAATCATAAAAAATACAGTCTTAATGTGGAAAGATTTTCCAATAAGATCTTTTTCGAATTTTGTCCATTTCATTCAGACAAAAATATCTTAATGAAGATTAGGGTTTTATTGTTTTGAAAAAGAAAAGCAAACCCAGTAAAAGTATTGTTTTCCATTTTCGTTTAGATAAGGATTCTGGAAAAAACGAATGAAGAACAAGTTTAAGATTTTGAGTTTTAAACTTGAAGAACAACTATGAAAAGGTTGTGTTCATAAAACCATGAAAGAAATGATTTCATTTTAGAAAGGTTTTTGTTTGATCTGTTAAAAGCAACAAGAAGATCAGAAACAAGTTAAAACAGGTAAATAATGAGAATATTAACCTGGTTGTCGAAGAAGAAGATGAACATTTTTCTGGAAAAACTTGAGTTCAATAAGCAACAGTAAATCTTTTCTTTCTTGGAGAAGAAGTTCGCGTAAAGGAAAAATATAAACTCGAAATAGTTTATATAGTGAGATTTGAGAGAGAGAAAAACTAGAGCGGGAAAGTTTTTCATCATGACACGGACACGTGTTTGCATTTGATTGGATGGTAAACGAAACGTGCAAACGTGTGTTAGAAAAAGAACGTGCCAGGGTTTATCCGTTGTGATGATGTCACAAACGTCCTTTCATATTTTAGGATGTCTCTGAGGTTTTGAAAGCTCAGGGACTATTTTGAAAAACATGAAGCACTGAATAGAAATGTCAGTGTTAGTTTTAGAAATTTCAAAGTATCGCTGTTAAGGAAGAGATATTCAGCGATGTGATTTGTTTTGAAATCTTGCATTTACATGCGAATGTCAGCGAGTAAAGAGAGAACATACCTTGATATCAGTGAATCAACATTGTTTAGAGAGAAGATGATAGAATGGGTTATATAAGTTGGTTTTATCCGATCGCTGATCAAATATGAACCACTGAAGGTTTTATTCTTCAAAGTTCAGCATTCCAAGCTCGCTGATGAGAAAGTTGAATCTTGTCTCATCAAGAGGCTTGGTGAATAGATCAGCTAACTGATAGTCAGTTGGAATAAAATGAAGTTCTATATCACCATTCATCACATGATCTCTGATAAAATGATATCTGATTTCGATATGTTTGGTCTTTGAGTGTAGTACTGGATTGTTGGCTATAGCGATGGCACTTGTGCTGTCGCAATAGATTGGAGTTTTCGAGAGCAGAAGGTTATAGTCTAGTAGTTGATTTCTCATCCACAAGACCTGAGAACAACAGCTTCCAGCGGCTACATACTCAGCTTCAGCAGTTGAGGTGGACACTGAGTTTTGCTTTTTACTTGTCCAACTCACCAGCTTTCCACCCAGGAGCTAACAGCCTCCTGTGGTGCTTTTCCTATCCAATTAGCAACCTGCAAAATCACTATCTGAATAGGCGATTAGATCAAACCCTGAATCTTTGGGATACCAAAGACCTAGGTTCATAGTACCCTTAAGGTAACGAAAGATTCGCTTTACAGCGATCATATGAGATTCCTTAGGTTCAGCTTGATATCGTGCACACAAACAGGTTGCGTACATAATATCGGGTCGGCTAGCTGTAAGATACAAGAGAGAGACGATCATCCCACGGTACAGCGTGACATTAACAGGTATTCCATTTGAATCCTTGTTTAGTGTCAGCGGTGCTGCCATAGGGGTTTTCATAGCTGAACTCTGAGTTAAATCGAATTTCTTCAGCATATCTTTAACATACTTTCCCTGATTAATGAAAGTTCCTTTTTCATTCTGTTTTATCTGAAGACCAAGGAAATATGTTAGCTCACCCATCATGCTCATTTTATACTCTTCTTTCATTCTATCAGCGAAACGAGTACAAAGGTCAGGGTTAGTAGAACCAAATATAACGTCATCAACATATATCTGAACAAGAATGATATGACCTTTCACTATTCTGAAAAATAGAGTTTTGTCGATTTTACCTCGCTTAAAATTTTCAATTAGGAGATAAGAGGATAGAGTGTCATACCATGCACTTGGAGCTTGCTTTAAGCCATAAAGTGCCTTATCCAGTTTATAAACATAACCTGGACGCTTAGGATCTGAGAATCCTGGAGGTTGTTCCACATAGACTTCTTCATTCAGCTTTCCATTGAGAAATGCTGACTTAACATCCATTTGATATACTTTGAAGTCTTTGTGTACAGCGTAGGCTAAGAATAGACGAATAGATTATAGTCTTGCTACTGGAGCAAATGTTTCGTCGTAGTCTATACCTTCCTCTTGTCTGTATCCCTGAGCAACAAGTCGAGCCTTGTTGCGGGTTACAGTTCCATGTTCGTCCAACTTGTTTCGATAGACCCATTTAGTGCCTATCACTGTCTTGTGAGTTGGTCTTCGAACAAGATTCCAAACTTTGTTTCTTTCGAATTCAGTCAGCTCTTCTTGCATGGCGCTGACCCAGTTTGGATCTTTGAGGGCATCATCTATTTTCTTTGGTTCAATCAGAGAAATAAAGTTAACAAATAAACAAATATTACCTGCACTTCATCGAGTCTGAACACCAGCGTTTGGATCACCAAGAATTTGATCAATTGGGTGATTGACAGTCCATCACTGAGCCGGAGCATGAATCGCTGACTCAAATTGAACTGGAGGAGCTGAAGATGAAGCTTCAGCAACTTCTGGAATATCAGCCAAGAGAGGAGTAGGTGCATATGTCATCACATTCACTGATTGCTGAGAATAGATGGAATGTCTGAGACATTTGGTTCAGAAGCAGGCATAGTGTTTAGAGGAACAGCTGAGACCCATGAAGTTTCAGCTTCACTATTTTGCATGTTTAGGATGATAGTAGGACCATCATCTTCAACGATATGAGTATGAGGAGTGGGAATATCTTCTGAATCACCAAGATGAGAAAACATCCATTGATTTAGTTCTTCAGTATCAGCAGAAGGTCGAGAATTCGCTGAACGGGATTCGTCAAAGGTGACGTGAATAGTTCTTCAACAGTTTGTCTTCTTAGATTGAAGACTCTGAAGGCTTTGGAGACTGAGGAGTATCCAAGAAAAATTCCATCATCAGCCTTAGGATCAAACTTTCCAAGGGCATCTCTGTCGTTCAGTATGAAACACTGACATCCAAAGATGTGAAGAAAGCTAATTGAAGGCTTTCTCCCATGAAAAAGTTCATAGGCTGTTTTGTTAAATCTTTTGACTATCAGCGACCTGTTTTGCGTAAAACAAGCAGTGTTGACAGCTTCTGCCCAAAACTGAGTAGGCAGGTGAGAATCGCTGAGCATTGAACGTGCAGCTTCAATAATAGTTCTATTTCTTCTTTCAGCGACTCCATTTTGTTGCGGTGTTCTCACTGAAGAAAAGTTTGTAGAAATACCATTACACTCAAAGAAGGAATCAAGAGAACTGTTTTTGAATTCAGTCCCATGATCACTCCTTATTGAGCGAACGGTCAAGTTGTTCAGGACTTCCATTTTCCTGACAAAGGTGATGAGTTCTTCAAGTGTGTCACTCTTAGAACGGAGAAACATTACCCATGTATAGCGAGAGAATTCATCAACTATGACCAGCGTATATTTCTTTACAACGATGGATTGTTTGTTAACAGGGCCAAACAAATCCATATGGAGAAGTTATAGAGGAGATGACACTGAGGAAACTTGCTTAGACTTAAAGCTTGCTTTGGTCTGCTTGCCTTTCTCACACGCTAAACATAAGGAATCTTTGGCGTATGAGTGTTGAGGTAGACCAGTGACTAACTCTTTAGAAGAAAGACTGTTCAGTGTCTTGAAGTTTAGATGAGAGAGCCTCTTATGCGATAACCAGTTGACATCAGATGAGGCTTTTGAGAAGAAACAGGAGTTCTCAGTGGTTGTTGAGTCCATGTTTATTACATAAACATTTTCCAAACGATAACCGCTGTGAGCTATCTTCTCCTTTTTGTCGGCGACAAAGCAGGATTCCTTAGTAAAGATTACTTTGTTATCCATGTCGCAAAGCTGACTGATGCTTAGAAGATTATGCTTCAGCCCTTCAACATATGCGACTCTTCTGAAGGTTGTTGTACCATTAGAGAGTACACCAAACCCTCGGGTATGTCCTTTTCCATTTCCACCGAAAGTTACAGAGGGACCCTTCTCTTCTTTGTACTCAGTAAGCAGGTTCTTCTTACCAGTCATGTGTCTAGAGCATCCGCTATCGAGATACCAGATACCCTTCTTAACCTGCATTACAAAGGAAGATTAGTTTGTCTTGGGTACCCACTTAACAATGTGTACACACTTGTCAGTGGGGGTAGAAGAGGAGGTGGAAGGTTCAGCAGTCTTCGCAGCATTTGAAGATTCAGCTTTGTCAGTCTTCACTTTGGTTAATTTCTTAACCTCAGTGGTCTTCTTTGCCTTGGGGGCAATGATCTTCACCTTAGATATCTTTTCAGCTTGGGTGGCTGTGGGGCACTTACTAGCAATATGATTGGTATGTCCACAATGATAACATTTCCTATAACTAAAAGTAGTTCTATGACCATTTGCATGTTGAGCTTTTGATTTTGAATTAGAAGGACCAGTACCAAGTAAACTTTTGGTATTTGAAATAGGAGGAACATTCAGTTCTTCGGATGTCTTACCAATAGTATCCACTTTGATTCTATGAGTGGATCGCTGAATAGATCCACGCTGAATAAATCCAGGGATCTTATTCTTTGAACCAGAGGGATAAGTCACTGAAGCTTTAGAAGCATTCAGCTTTGGTACAAAGGTATCCTTCTGAGGATTTTGGTTAAAAGCAATTCCTTTACCTTTATTTTTAAAGATTGAGGTAGGTTTTGGATAAACAACTTTTTCTTTACCTTTAGAAGTTAAGGTAGAGATTTCCTCAGGGATAGGCGGTTTAGAAGAGGAACACTGAGATGAGAAAGTGTCAGGGATAGAGGACACGAACATTCCAAACTTAAGCATGGAACGGTCAGTGGTTGGTTCTAGAGTATCAGCTTTGTAACCAAGACCACGTTTATCACTCAGGGGAATCTGAGACTTAATTATCTCAGTGATCTTTGTTGAGGAATTATACCATCCATCAACAGTAGCTTTTTCAGCTTTTAATGCAGCGATAGCTTCTTCGCGCTCGATTTTGACTAGCTGATTTAGGTGAACTAGATCTTTAAAATCTTCTTCAATTTTAGAAAGATTTTCTATTTGAAGGTGACAGTTTTTAAGTTGTTCAGCGAGATCAAGGTTTTGATTTTCAACAACAGTTTTGCCATTCATGGCTTCATATAAACTTCTAGTCAGGAGATCGATCTTTTGAAGACTATCAGCTTCATCAATATTTAAAATATTGGTAAAGAAGGAAGGTGATACCTTAGTAGTAGAGGTTGAAGTAGAGGGAATGTCAGAATTTTCTTCCTCACTTTCAAGTTTGGCCATGAGACATAGATTGGCTTCATCATCATCTTCAGAGTCAGATGATTCTTCTTCGTCAGAGGCAGCCCAATCATAGTCAGCTATAAGGCCTTTGCCTTTCTTCTTAAAGGTTTTCAGCTTTGAATACCTTTCTTTCAACTTTTTGTATTTTTCATCTCTAGTCCTGTGAGTAAAGTTTTTCTTGGGAAAAGCTGAGGGTCTAGACACTTTCTTTGACCTGCACTCGCTAGCAAAATGTCCTATCTTTTCACAGTTATAGCAAGTAGCAGTAGCCTTATCAACAGGGATTGATGATCTTGGCTTGTCAGTAATAGCAAGAGGTTTGTTCTTCTTGAAATTACTCTTTCTAGCAAATCTCCTGAACTTATTAGCCAGGAATGCCAGAGTTTCATCATCATCTGAAGCGTCAGAGTCTGATGAACGTTCAGAGTTAGTTTCCAACTCAGTGACAGTGATCGTAGATCGCTGAGTGGAAGGTAACTCTGAGAGTAAAGCAACATGGGTGCTTTTGGTATCTTTTACAAGATTCTTCTTAAGATGACTAGATTGCTCATGATTCAGCATCGTGCCATATAAGGTAGAAAGATTCATGGATCTAAGATCTTTTGACAGCTTGAGACACATTGAATAACTGTCCCAGCTTTCAGGTAAACATTCTAAGAACTTTGTCAGTACTTCAAAGTTAGAATATTCCTTACCAACAGTTTTCAGATCTATTATTAAGTAGTTAAAACGTTGGTGTACTTCAAAGAGAGATTCATTCTTACCACAAATGAAGCTTTCGTACTGTCTTACCAGGTTGATCTTTCGAGAGTCCTGGACTTCAGAAGTACCTTCATACTGAACACAGATTATGTCCCACATAGCTTTTGAGGTTTTCAGGTTCATGACGGAATGGTAGACTTCGTCAGGAATAGCAGGTCTATTCTCAGCGGCTGGAACTGCAGGATCAATTCTTATAGGAATATATGGGCCGTTTTCAAGATAGTAAGGCATAGTAGGGTCTACACCTTCTATGAAGAGAATCATCCTATTTTTCCATAGATTAAAATTATCTCTGGAGAATCTAGGGGGTTTTGCAAGAGAACCATTGTCAATATAATTAGTGTTGGTGGCCATTTTCAGAAATAGCAAGGAAGAGAAATCTTAGTATAAATCAGATCTTGTTTATGAGATTAAACAAATCTTCTCTGATACCACTTGTTGGTCCCGAAGGGTTATACAAGTTTGTAGAAGGGGGGGGGGGGGTTGAATACAAACACACGATTTTTACTTTTCTAAATTGTTTATTGATAAATCAAGACAATTTATAACTTGTTGCGGAACAAGATTAAGGATTAACCTAATCTAAACAAGTTAAGAACACTAAGTTTCTTGCACTAGAAGGAGATAAGGAAATTACGAATAATAACCTAACACACAGATAGAAAGAAGAAGATGGTCCGAGCACACTTCATTTCTGAAGTAGGGTTCTTCTTATATACTGCATGCATTTAATGCATGGCAGTATTGCTTTACACGTGGCAGCAGGTGAGTGGTTTCATGTCATTGACCTTTGTAGACAACCTTAGTAGCCGCATGGTGCACAGTGTAGAATCAGAGTTGTTGTACGATCATAGACAAAAAGGATGTCCGTTCTGACAATTCGTACGAAGACGTGCAAAGGAGGTAAGACAATAGTACTTTGTAAGGAGACTTAATGATCAGCTTTCGTTGAAACAGTTATTTATCAGCGAATGATAAAGTTCAGCGATTGCTGAAGTCTTCTACTTGATACTTCGCGTTGAGTGGACAAATCTTGGCTTCGCTGATATCCACATCAGTTCATTAGCAGACTTGTCGCTGGTTCTTGAGCTTGGTCTTCGACTTCAGCGTAAAACATATGTTGACGTGAAACTTGTCTTCAGGGATCATAAGTAAACACCTAATTTATCAGCGATCATCTCATAGACTGAACAGGCTCAGAGCTACTCGATGAACAGAGTTCGCTGACTATTTACCTTTAAAGAGCGAGAGTTACTATCAGCGGTACTGAAACAGTCTTAGTACTTATCAGTGATAGTGAAACTCTAATACATATCATTTACTTACAACTTTCACTAAGTGTTAAGAGATGGTCATTATCAAATCACCGAGGGTTTGGATCAACAGGCACCTACTAGCAATATGATCGGTAACTCCACAGTGATAACATTTCCTATAGCTAAAAGTAGCTTTAGGACCATTTGCATGCTTAGCCGAGATTTTTAAATGAGCAGGGCCAGCACCAAGTATACCTTTGGCATTGGAAATGGGAGGAACAATCAGTTCTTCAGATTTCTTACCAATTATATCCTCTCTGATTTAGGGAGTAGATCTCTGAACGAATCCAGGGATCTTATTCTTAGAAGTATAGGGATAAGTCACTGAAGCTTTAGAAGCTTTCAGCTTAGGTACAAAGGTACCCTTCTGAGGTTTTTGGTTGAAAACTTTTTCTTTTCCTTTACCTTTAGAGTTTAAGGTAGGTTTTTCCTCAGGGATGGGAGTTTTAGAAGAGGAACACTGAGATGAGGAAGTGTCAGGGATTGAGGATACGAACATTCCAAACTTAAGCATGGAACGATCAGTGGTTGGTTCTAGAGTATCAACTTTATAACCAAGACCACTTTTATCACTCAAGGGAATCTGAGACCTTAAAATCTCAGCGATCGTTGTAGAGGATTTATACCATCCTTCAACAGTAGCCTTTTCAGCTTTTAATGCAGCGATAGCTTCTTCACGCTCGATTTTGACTATCTAATTTATATGGACCTGATCTTTTAAATCTTCTTCAATTTTAGAAAGATTTTCTAATTGAAGGTGACAGTTTCTAAGTTGTTCAACTAGATCAATGTTTTGATTTTCACCTATGGTCTTGCCATTCATGGCATCATATAAATTTACAGTCAGAAGATCGATTTTCCGATGACTATCAGCTTCATTAATCTCTGAAATATTAGTAAAGAAGGAAGTTGATACCTTAGAGGTAGAAGTTGAAGTAGAGGGAATTTCAGAATTTTCTTCCTCGTCTTCTATTTTTGCCATGAGGCAGAGATTGGCCTCATCATCATCTTCAGAGTCAGATGATCTTCAGTATCAGAGGCAGCCCAGTCGAAGTCAGCGACCAAGCCTTTGCCTTTCTTCTTAAAGCTTTTCATCTTTGAATATTTTTCTTTCAGCTTCTTGTGTTTGTCATCTCTAGCCCTGGGGTTAGAGGATTTCTTGTAGGAAAAAGATGAGGGTTTGAAGAATTTCTTAGACCTGCATTCACTAGCAAAGTGTCCTACTTTTTCACAGTTAAAGCAGGTAGCAGTTGCCTTATCAACAGGAGTTGAGGATTTTGGCTTGTCAGTGAGTGCAAGAGGTTTATTTCTTCTGAAGTTACTCCTTCTGGCGAATCTCCTGAATGTATTAGTCGGGAGTGCCAGAGATTCATCAAGATCTGAAGGATCAGCATCTGATGAGCATTCAGAGTTAGTTTCCAACTCAGTGATAGTGATAGTTGATCGCTGAGTGGAAGGTGACTCTGAGAGTAAAGCAACATGTGTGCTTTTGGAATCTTTTACAAGATTCTTCTTAAGATGACACGACTGTTCATGATTGAGCATAGTGCCAAATAAGGTAGAGAGGGTCATATATTTTAGATCCTTTGATAGCTTGAGACACATTGGATAAGTGTCCCAACTTTCAGGTAGACATTCTAGAAACTTTGTCAGGATCTTAAATTTAGAATATTCCTTACCAACGGTTTTTAGGTCAATAATTAAACAGTTAAACCGCTGATGTACTTCAGAGAGAGTTTCATTCTTACCACAAATGAAGCTTTCGTACTGTCTTACTAGGTTGATCTTTCTTGAGTCCTGGACTTCAGATGTACCTTCATATTGAACACAGATTGTGTCCCACATGGATTTGGAGGTTTTCAGGTTCATGACGGAATGGTAGACTTCGTCAGGAAGAGCCCTAGAGATGATAGATCTGGCTTTAGTGTCGATAGCCACCTTCTTCTTGTCTTCATCAGTCCAAGTGTGAACTTCCCTGGGAATGATTCTTTCAGGAATGGAAGCTCTAGTAGCAGTGCCTGGAACTTCAGGGTCAATTCTAACAGGGACATATGGACCATTCTCGATGTAATAAGGCATAGTAGGGTCTACACCTTCCAAGAAGAGCATCATCCTATTTTTCCATAGATTAAAGTTATCTCTGGAAAATCTAGGGGGTTTTGCAAGAGAATCATTGTCGATATAGTTTGTGTTTGTGGTGTTAGCCATTTTAGAAAACAGCAAGGAAGAGAAAAGAAATTAGTATAAGCAAGATCTTGTGTATAGGATTAAGCAATCTGCTCTGATACCAGTTGTTGGTCCCGAAAGGGTTATACAAGTTTGTAGAAGGGGGAGGGGGTTGAATACAAACACACGATTTTTACTTTTCTAAATTGTTTATTGATATGTATCAAACAATTTACAACATGTTGCGGAACAAGATTAAGGAATAAACCTAATCTAAACAAGTTCAGAGAATCACAAAGATTTCTTGCACTAGAAATAAGAGAGAAGGAATTAAGAACACTTAAGCTAAGTAGTCTATCGCACAGAGTTTCAGCAAGATAAGGAATGGCCGAAGATGTTCAAGAGATGAACTAGGGTTTCCTTTATATACTGTATGCATTTAATGCACAACAGTACAACTTTACACGTGGCAGCAGCTGGTTGGTTGCATGGTTTGACTTCAGTAGACAACCTAGTGGCCGCATGATGAACAGTGTAGAATCAGAGTTGGTTGTACGATTCTGAACAAAAAGGATGTCCGTTCTGACAGATCGTACGGAGACGTGCAAGGGGACAAGACAAAAGTAACTTGTAGAGGAAGCTTCATGATCAGCGTTCGCTGAATGATTCTTTATCAGCGAGTGATAAAGTTTAGCGTTCGCTGAAGTCTTCTACTTGAAACTTCACATTGAGTGGACAGGTCTTGGCTTCGCTGATATCCGCATCAGTTCATTAGTAGACTTGTCGCTGGTTCTTTGGCTTGATCTTCGACTTCAGCGTAGAACATAGTTGACGTGAAACTTGTCTTCAGGGATCATAAGTAAACAACTAAAACTATCAGCGATCATCAGTAAGACTGAACAGGCTCAGGGCTTGCTGATGAAGAGTATCGCTGAATGTGTAATTGAAAGAACATGAGTTTCCTATCAGCGGTACTGTAGAGACATAGTACTTATCAGCGATAGTGAAACTCTAATACATATTGTCTACTTACCATTTTCACTAAGTGTTTCTCATAGAGTCATTATCAAATCAATGAGGGTTTGGATCAACAAAAAGGTCCCTCACTGAGAATAGTAGGGTATATGCTATCCACTCCTTCCATGAAAAACACCATTCTGCTTTTCCACAAAGAAACGTTGTTTGGATTAAACTTAGGAGGTTTAACAATAGATCCATTTTCAGAAAAAGTGTTTTGAGAGGAAACTGTATTGTTTGAGGAGGAAGCAGCCATTGCAGATCAAGTTTATTGAGATTAAACTTTCTGCTCTGATACCACTTGTTAGTCTCAGATGGCTAATAAGAACAAGAACATGTATTGTAGAAGGGGGGGGGGGGTTGAATACAATACACAAAATTTTCACTTTAATTAATTCTTTTATTGATATATCAAATCAAGAATTACACATAGAACACTTAGATTGTTGCGGAAAGAACAGATGAAATCTATTCTAACAATCTTCACAAAGTAATACTGAAAACAACACAACTTCTAAAACACAAAGATTAAAAGCTATTTTAGTTCAAAGGAGGAGAGGAGCAAAATATATTTAGCATAAAGAAATCTTCAAGAGTTCGTAGTACGTTTGCATGGAGAAGTCTTCATCTCTAAATAGTGCCATGAGCATTTAATGCATGGGACACTTGTCACTTTGTCATTTGAAGGTCACGTTTGACTCTAAAAAGGTGAAGTGTCTTTTCCTATTTTTCACGTTGCTAAAAAGCTTTGATGGTGACAATATCTAAGAATGGGAAAAAGGACAAATGAACCTTTTTCCCTCATACCCAGATACTTCTTCTTTGATGAAAAACTTCTTTGGAAGAGACAAGGGAGGATCTTCCTATTTTGAGGATCCCACCGATTTGTCGTGGACAAAATAGGTGAGAATCTTCTTATAAAGGAGTCATGGGAGGATCCTCCTATTTTGAGGATCCCACCGATTTGTCATGGGGAAAATCGGTGAGATGTCAAATATTACCTCTTTTGATGACAATATTCTTAGCAAGGAGATAAGGAAGGATTCTCCTATTGTGAGGATCTCACCGATTTGTCATGGAGAAAATCAGTGAGATAGCTTAGTTTGGGTTGAGAAGTCCATCTTCAATCCACATTGGTAGATTTACTTCTTGATTTCGGTTGATCTTTGACTTCACCGAACTTTGACAACATGACTAAGCTATTACAAAGAACCTAAAATTTCTCTAAGTATAAAAGATGTTTTTCAAAGAATGTAAAGAGATCAGGAGGTCATCTTCAAATCTTTGATGACCCAACATTTGTAATCTTCTTTTTCAATACCTAAGGAGAGATTGTTAGCCATAAGTTCTATTCTTGTAAAGTATTGTAAAAGAAGACAAGTCCTTAGGCCAAGAGGACTTCTGCATGAAGAAAGTTTGTTGATCAAGTAAATGCTCTGCACATGTTTCTGCATATAGAGGTACCAAACCTGAAGATCATCAGTGGACAACCTTAGAGCTTCTGGTTAAGCCAACCTTTGCATCGTCAACTCTGGAATTCAATAAGTCATATTTTCTCTCAGTGTGTTCAACCACTCAAAGCCTGTCACGTCACCCGAAACGGTTATTTCACCTTTCCAGGTGGAATCATCTTATTGGCTTGAAGTTTAACTTTCCTAATATTCTGCTATAAATAGCGCCTCTTGTTTGTTAGGATATTACGCTTTAAAAATATTACACACACTTTTAACCTTTGATCTTACACACTGTATTAGAGAGAGAGAGAGAGAGAGAGAGAGAGAGTCTGGGAGAACTTTTCACACAGAAGTACAAGTACGTGTTCTTGGTGTGTTCATCTTGTACTTCTCAGATTCAATTCAAATATATGACTACGATGACGTTATTGACTACAATTGTTTGTCTTCCATATCTCATCTAGTTTATTATGCTTCTACATTGATCAAGTTATTTCTGCTTCCGCTATTAATTTGTTTACTTGATCAATATCGAGTGAGTTAAATCTAGGACAACACATGGGGAGGAAAATCTGTTGAATCCCATGTTCTTCTTCGATTTCAAACGACGGGAACAAAAGGAACAACTACTGGCGACCATATCTGCTTCTGCTTCTACTTCGATTTCAAACAACAGGAAGAAAAGGAACAAAAAAAATATTCTTCGATTTTAGAGGTTTGATTTGAGATGGTTGGCAAGCTTAGCTGCTCTCCTTCGACATCCCAGCCTATCATCGGTCTTCTTGGTTCGATTTGTTGGTCTTGATTTTGGGTTTGGACCTCTAGATCTGTTCTAGATTTCTTGCTTTCGATTTGTTGGTTTCGATTTTAGCATTTTTAATTTTGAGTTGTTGGATTTTGATTTAAAGGATCCAAACTGATTTTGGGGTTTATATGAAGAATATTCTTCTTGAGGTTGAAAAGTGGGATTTGAGTTAGTTTTATGGTGTGGTTTATATTTCAGTTTCGTTTTTCGGTTTGATTTCTGGGTTTCCTTTATGGCTAGAGGAAGTTGTCAGAGGAAGCTGCAGTGGTGGTGGGTGACTACAGTTGGTGGTGGGGTGGCTGCAGGTCATAGTGGGGAATGTATCCTGAACCAGATCTAAAACTATATGGAAGCGTACGATCTGTTCTCACCGTTTTCCTCAATTGGCATCTCCTTGAACAACGGATGATCGGATTTGGAATCGTACGATTTGGAAGATATAAAACCATCGATTTGGACCTGTTTATGTTCAAGTTTTTCCTTTAGATTTAGGGGTTTTTGATTTACATGATTGTATAACAATTTTGTTTAACAAATTTGTATATTCAGAATGTTCTTGAAGTTCATTGATCTTCAGTTTGATTCCATCTTTATTTTGGGGTTTTTAATTTAAGTTTTAGGCTTTGTTCATGTTAATCTTCTTGTTATTTATAAAAGATGAAAATTCATTATAGGAAAAAAAAATTGTGTAAAAAGACCAAAATACCCTCTTACTTAACCGAGTTAACGGATTTCTAATGATTTCATTAGAGGGATGAACCAAAAGCTTGAGAAAATGCAAACCGTGTGTCTTATTCATGTATTTATTTTGATTTTGGGACCGATATGAATAAGAGGTGTAAACCATAGGAATTTTAATTCTCACTTACAACGATGTTATCACGGTTTCCTTAAATTGTCAATATTTTGTGTCCAAAATCTAACATCTAATCAAGTGCCATCGTAGTACCACTTTGTTACGTATATTTTGTTTTTATATTATCTTAAAAGTTATATGATAACATAACAACTTATGGTTATTTTACTACCTCTAAGCATCTGTTTTTATCAAGAAAAGGGTGATATTATGTTTTTTAAGTTATTTTTTTAAATTATTTAACGGTTACTTTAATCAATTTGTATTAATTTCTAGTTAAATGTTGGTTTTTAGGGCTAATTGTTGGTTTCTATTTATTGAATGATTGGGCCCAAATTGAACTGGGCCTGGATTAGTTTTAGTGTACCAAATGTAGACAAGGCTATATTCATAGCAATTAAATGAAGGGTGTCCTAGTTCATCAAATTCAAGGACATCATATCGCATGCCCTTCTCTTCTTTTATCGAATATGCGGAAGAAACGTGACACAACAATGTGAAAATCAACACCGCCCGACCAAGCAATGAAGAAGCGCTAGCACATCAGATTGGACCTATATAAATTACGAAACAGAGAGAGAGAGATAGTATTTAAAATAAGTAATGCAAAACAACTATGACCGGAGGATAGAAACAATAAGAATTCAATGACAATACAAAGGAAGAGTTGTAACATCTCAAATTAAAAATTAATGGCGACCTGTAATAGGAATTCCATGTGAAGGACTATAGATGTCAATTTGTGAAAGTAATCAAGTCCAATGGCTGATTAGTCATTAATGGGAACTTATGGACTTATTAGAAACACCCTCTTACAATAAATGAAGTTCAAGGACCACTATAGTGATTAATGAATACCACATGGACCAAAACCATAATTTGCTCGAGAATCGACCCCATTGGGTTAATTTAGAAACCAAAAAAGATTTGATACAAGAACTTCATTATAAATTTATAATCATAAAAAACAATACTAATTACACAAAAATATCCCTAATTAACAAAAATCATGTCATCCAAGTCCTTTCATATTGCATATTGCATATTGCAAGATCTTGAGCTACAAACTTGATCACTAAATCGTCTTTAAACCCTTTGTGATTCAAGAAACTTGCTTCTGAAACCCATCTAAGTCATCAGAAAAGCAAAGTAAGTTAGGTGAAAGATTAAGATAACAACCTGTTAAGATCATCTAGAGGATGTTCTTCCTTGATCTTCTGATCTTCCAGAAGCTTCCCTTTGCTGGAAAGAAGTTTCTTTTCCTTTATCCGATGATTGGGCATTAGATTCATCATCCGACCATTTTCGACTGCCTCTATTTTGGGTTTTATGACTTTTATGATCTTTTTCCACCGATTGCAATTCATCAGTCATTTGATTGCGTTTTTCTTTCAAAAAGTTGAGCCTGTTTGTTATTTTTGACAACGCTGAAGTTGTATTTGCTGCCTGCTAACCAGATACAAACACGATAAAACTTAGAAATACTGTTTTAAAAAGAAAAAAACCTGCATAGAGAAAATGCATGTACCTCGGCCTTAGAATGGGACTTTCTAGAGCTTGTAGACTTGCTCATACTGCGTTCATTGCGATCTGAATCAGAATGCCAGCTTGGAGTTAACTTGTTAGAAAATGAATGAAAAAAATTATGTTTATCATCACCATCTTCCTTGCTAGAGTTTGTGTCCTGTTACAAACAAAAGCAATAAATGTTGGTTCAGTTAAAAATGTAATACGCTTAGCCGGTCAAAATTTTCTCTAGTTTTTCAGATTCTAAGAACAAACACTAGATTCTTACGACTATGATTATAAATAAGTTGGTATTATGTTATTACCTTACTCCTATTTGAAGTAGTTGTAGATTCGCGTTCCTTCTCTTTATCTTTTCTGTACCCAAAAATGTAAAAAGTGAAAATGTTAGGGCTAATTATAATTGTATCAAAATAGAGGGGCTTATTTGTAAATACCCTTGGGGTATATAAAGCTTTTGTGTAACTAGAATATCATTTGTACTGTCAAGGACTTGAACATTCTCTATATCTTTCTACATTCAATATATGACATATTGATTTGGAGCATTGATTGTGTTTCTAATTGTTCTACTCTGATTAAATCACTTGTTCTGGAATCACAGTGTATACAAGAAAAACCATTGCCGAAAGAAAACACATGTTGAAGAATTTCTTAAAGTTGTGAATGTAACTAATAGAAGCTACAAATATGGTCTCATTTACATTTCTCATATGGGATCCATTCAGGTCTCTTCTTACTTACACTATGTAAATGGAGCCCATTAGATAAAAATGGAAATATTATATGGTGGGATAAAAAAGACACAAATAAATATATGATAGAAAAATGTATAGGAGATGATGCTTACACTTTTCCATGATCAGGAGACGTTGGCGGTTGATAATTAGAATTTTGTTGATTTTGTTGTAATCCAGGATCATCGGCCTCTTCCTGGTCAGTATCGTCTGGATCTGCATTTGTCTTTGGAACATCTACAAGTTAATGCTTTAATGCATAAAAAAAACTCAACTCAAGAAGATTAGAGAATTAAGATAACAGACTTTTTCATCGTTAGTGGTTGATGACGCTACAGCTCCTTGCGACTTGTGCAACTCTTCCTCTAATTTTGACACCTAAAACCATAATTATAATCATGTTAAAAAGTACCAACTTTCCAAACATAATAACTAATACTAATACTCCCCAATAGTGACATAGGATATGGATATTGATAACGATCCCAGTTGTAATATAATGTTACAAGAAATAAAAAATAGATGGAAGAAAAGAGGAATGTAATCATCCGTTTGGTAAATACCTCTTGCAAAAGACTTATGCGGCGTGCTTCTAAAGCATTCTTCTTGCTCACCAGATCCTCTTTCAGAATGTCATTTCGTCTGATCTGTAAATCCAATGTGGAAATCAGCATTCTTTGAAAACTAACTCTTTGCTGAAGAATGATCAAGAATCTAAAATCACTACCTCTGCTTCAATTATGTCTTTCAGTTTAATTTTAGTGGCCTCAAGCCTCAAAATTTCAGCCCTAATAATAGATAACAAATCAGAATATAGTAGCATCAAAAAAGAATTATCAAGTCTTGGATCTTTATTGGAGTGTCTCTTACTGTTGTTCTGTTACAAGTTCAATGTTTGCCAATGGTGATGATTTCTTTGACTGCATTAAAAAGAAATACAAGTATTAAATATGGTAAAAGATTCAAAACCCAAAAGTGTTTTTTTCTTTTTCTTTTTGTTGCTTATGTACTTACACTAGTTCTTCGACGAAAAATGTGTTTCCTAGTAATGAACTCTTCATCCTGTGAATGCCAAATAGATTCATTCGTTTGCTTTTTAAAATCGCTATTAAGCTGTTTTGAAATGTCATTACTAACCTCTAAGTTATCAGTAACATCATCGTCAAAGGGATTTGTGGTAACAAAACCCTGCAATTACAAACATTATGTAACAAAAGAAAATGATAATATGTAAAAGACTATAAAACTTTGTTTGCAGAAATCCAACCTTGGTATGATCTCGAGCATTGTCTCCACTCTCACTACAACTAATACTTGATCTATGTTCTGAATCTTCATATGAGCAAGAACCCTCAGATACACCATTTTCAGCATCCTCATCGTCTTCGTAGTACTCATCATCTTCATAGTACTCATCACTAAGATCTTCACTCTCACTTCCATAATCATCTGAGTCGGAGTATAGATCACTTAACATGTCTTCTTCCTGCAAATACCTTATTCTTAATTTCATCTCAAAACCATATAAATATATATACATATATATAGGGTCAGGGTCAGGTTCAGGGGAAAACTCAAAAAAATGGAAAACTAAGGAACACCCTGGTGGCCCTTCATCTAGACAGTATGCACTTGTGCATACAAGTAATTTGTAACATGCACACGTGCATAAAAACAAAAAACAACTTAATTTACTTGTATGCACAAGTGCATACCGTCCAGATGGAGGGCTACCAGCCACCAGGCCTCAGTTTTCCATTTTTTTGAGTTTTCCCCTGAACCTCCCTGTCTCTCTCTCTATATATATATATAAACCATAAGTATGTAGAACCCATATAAGATCAAATGTTGTAGCACATGAAGGACTACATTGGCAAGAAAACAAACTTGTAGAGTCTACCCCGAATATTTTATCATATTCCTCTATCAAGATGATAACAATTGCTTGAGCATGATTAGCTGCTGCAGCTGCTTGTAAAAGTTGAACAGAGCCATCACCAGCCATATCCGGTCCCTTTCCGAGATCAACTTCACCAGCCAAAAGGGGTCGAAGAAGTAGTGGTGACATGCAAGCCGCAACGGCTGAAACACTCATTCGGTTCACAGTCTTGTTCTCAGCAACAGCTTCCATCATGATCAATATCCTTCAAACATTTAAAGCAAATGAATCAAGTAAGAGTACCAAATGTATCTTAAATAAGTATTACAAGAAACAGAATATTTATAAGGATTTCTCAGATGTAAATTATCTTCGAAGAAAAAAAACACTAAAAGTAACATGCAAAGTAGAATTCTCGTTGTCCTATTATCAATCACCTCTGTAATAAACGGCGATTTGGTTCTGGGAATGTGTCGCAAATAGCTGCACGTATGGCACTGACTCTTGTGGCCCGATCAGATCCTAACCATAAGCACAGAGTTATTATTATTAATTTCAACCCCGAACAAGATTGGTGTGAAGAATCTTATTAGGGTGCTATACACATAAAAGATATTGAGAATCCAATCAATGGTATTGTAGGTAAGTTTATAATGTAAAAATGCTATGAAAAACTTACGATATGCTTCTAGCAAAGCAGCACAGCAGGATGCTGGGACTGGGGGTGATGGTAACTCACGCAGAACATACTGAAACAGTATCATAAAAAACAGTAAGCAGATTTCAACAACAACAAAAAAGTAAGGTAAATAAAAAACAACACAAGAATAATGCGCCAACGTACATAATTTACTTATATAACAAACCTTGATACAGTCTCCTATAACATGCCCATCTTCATCTGCAGTAAAATCAGTTTTTCCTGTAACAGATCATATTTAAGTAATTAATTTATTATCGTGTTCAATGGAAAGTAGGTTCAACTAAATTATGAAAAAAGATAAATATTGTTTGCATTGCAATTGAATCCAGATTATTCACCCTGTTCATATTCTCGAATTCGACGCTCAACATCATCAACATCTGCAGCCTGTCGTAAGATTCCTTCTACATTGATTCCTGAAACATGCCCATCCTTTGATCAGGAAAAAAATAATTCAACTTAACATAAACTAAATTAACTTAATAAGAATACACCACCACAATGACATATGATTGTTCTCATATCATAGATTCCTACAAGTGAACTTCATAATACTTTAATAAGATATTTCCTCCATTACAAAAACATAAAACCCGTATGGATGCTAGAATTAAACTCGAATTCCACTCAATATAATGATCATTTATACATATCTCAGTAGCAAAAATCTCACCATAGTCTTCCACATAACAAAGGGCTTTCTCTAAGAAAGATGGAGTTCCATCTATATCTTCCAATGCAAATAAGATGGGTTGACCAAGTACAACTGATTTTGTTGGCGGTTGGTCTTTGGCTGTCGGATAAAAACAAAAGGGCAGAAAAGTCATTTACATGTGTGCAAAAGAGAACCATCAACAGTATCATGTTAACTTTGACAAATAATCATTCTAAGAAGAAGCTTACTTTGTTCTTGAGAACCATCAACAGTGTCACCCTTCTCATTTTTTGATAACTCTGTACCTGCATTTGGTGCATTTGCCAAAGCTGCCTCCAATGCATCCTTCCACTCAAATAAGTCCTCTGCGGTTTCGGCCTAAACAATAAGAGCCAATTAGCCGCAGAATGTAGAAGTTGTCCAGTGTTAGGGCTAATTGTATTTGTATCAAAGTAGAGGGGCTTATGTGTAAATACCCTTGGGGTATATAAAGCTTTTGTGTTGTTAGATATGTAACTAGAAGCTCATTTGTACTTTCAAGATCTTGAACATTCTCTCTGTATCTTTCTGCATTCAATATATGACATATTGATTTGAGCATTGATTGTGTTTCTAATTGTTTTACTCTGAGTAAATCACTTGTTCTGGAATCACACCCAGTTCATCCAAAGCAAATAAAGGGTTACAATTGGTAATGCAATCATCTATAGCTAAAGTGGCACACTAGAAATATCAAACTAGACTCTCTTCTCACCCCCATATATGAATATGAACAAACATAAAAAAAATATGGTTTTGAAATATAAAACATTGTTTTTGATCAAGTCGTTAAACTCGGGTATGAAGTTAATGTAAAAAGAGGGAGGATTAATGTTACAAGTTTAACAAAAAGAGCACCTTAAGAGTAAACGCTCTCCCATCACGACCAACAGGGAATAACACCGTCAAGAGTTTCTTGTCTGCTTTCACTACGACACTGAAACACACAGAAAAAGATAATTATTAATAAATATAGCAAGAATCATGTAAGTAGTTGTTCAAAGAAGGATAATGTGAGTCATGGAGACGAATATGCAAGTCAACCTGGCTGAACTGTTGAGGTCTATGCCACCAAGCGTTAGATTCGACTCGCCCCCCTTTTGAGGTGTTGCATTCTGAATATTGGCATACCAAATGATTAATGAATCTTCGGTATTATATGAAAAACTAGCAAATACGTGAAAATAGCCAAATTGTTGAAGACATAAGTTGATGTTTTGTGCATTTTGCTTCTTCTAGAAATAAAGCAAAAATCGGCCAAAATCAATACAGCTTTGCATAACTGTAGCTAGTATGTACTACATATTAATAAAAGCTACATATTTAATCATCAAATAACCACCACAAAAGTTCATACATAAGAACAGAGGCAGACAAGATGAGCCTTTACTGAAAGAACTTGAGCTAGAATCCTACTAATGCAATGCAAAAGTGTTGGGTAGAGAAACATTTTAGGATAAATCATTACTTTCAAAAGACAAATTCACACAAGTCTTGCATTAGATCACTGCAAGATAAGTTCTTTAAGGGTATGCAGATACATATACCAAAAAGTGAAAGTTGTAAGAGGCATTAAATTTTGAAAATGGAAGCTACAAGAGATTAAAGAACGATAAAAGTGGCATTCAACAACGTTATGTGATTGAATACATCTCAAAGAGCAATATCAATCTTGAAATTTTTATGTGAGAAATGCAAAATACCATTATATGTAAACACAAAACTACGGTGGTTTAATAAATAGCAAAAAATAATTTAAATTTTAATGAGCAAGCCGGAAAAGTATAAAAATCGAAACTGAAAAGAGGGCATTCGCATTAAATAAATGAAACTTACTGGATCACTTCGAAAGAAGACCAATGAAGTTTCTGTTAGAATAAACCATCTTTTCTTCCAAGAAGTCCAGCCAATCCCTATATAAGATGCGTTTAATAGACAATGCAAAGTAATATGAAACTGTAAGGCCAGAATAATAATAGGAAGTATCTTCTAAACAATAAAGATGCCAAATGGTTTACAGTGAAGATAACACACCTTTTGATGACAAAAATAATGGACCGCTCTTGTATACCTGCAAGCCATCAATCATAGATAACTTAGATTTTAATATTTTTACATCTTATAGAGTAATCACTAAATATGCCATATTTGTTAAGGAGTCCATACACCCATAAGAGAAAAAGGTGAGTGGTTAATTTAACATGATATAGATTTAATTTGATTTTGCACTTTACTCAGTTAATTTCAAACAGATTCTGCATCAAGTTGCATCTGTTAAATGTAAATGGTCTTTTTCTCCAATCATATAATACATGCTCATCATATATGTGATAACTGGTTTTCCTTTAAGGAAATCCACAAACCTAAAAATAATTGGAATTTGGAAGTAATTTTATATGAATTATAAATTTTTCTAAACATTTAAAGTATATTTTTTTTAGAGAAATCATAGACTTATATGGTGATATGATCAAATATCCTACTCACAACAAGTTTATGCAGAAAATTAAGCCAAAATAAAACTCATCATAACAAAAGACCACATATCCTAATTTTGTACTAAAGAGTCAAACACACACCTACTTTTCTTTTTCTCCGTGGATTAATCAACAAAGTCATTTTTGACAAATTGATGGATACACAATACTATTCCCAAAAATAAAATAAAAAAATTGTTCATTTGTTAATGTCAAACAACTTAATTTCCAAATTTGAAACTATAGAGAACTACAGGCAACAAATATATTTCAAATGGGAAAACTATAGGTGATAGATTCTATTACCAAATTGGTACAAAATTGTAATTCTTAAAGAATGTAATACCTTGTTGCCATTATGAGAATGTTGTCTCTCGAACGGTTGATCTGCTGTAGAAGGTGGCATATTATCACCACCACCATCTCCCTAAAACAAAATAAACAGTAAAAACAACTTATTGTGAGACTATCTTGAGTCATGTGTTATGTACTCCAAATGAAGTACAATATTTGATAACAATGTAAATATATCTGCTAATTATAAACACAATTCATACATGAGAAGGAGCATCAACATTGGTTTTGGAATCAAGGTTATTTTTCAAATCAGCATGGTTGTTTCTCGAATCAGCTCTGTTCATTTTCAAATCAGCATTATTGTGTTTCGAATCAGCCGTGTGAGTTTTGGTATTAAGCATTATGCGATTCGAAAGTATATATACAATCCAAGTAACCTGCATTTCAAAAAAGTTTTGATGAACATGTTTACAATAATGAAACAATTAGGAATGAATTTAAATTGCATTCGGCGTATCAAAATCAATCGCAGGGGAAATTAACGCAAACAAGATTAAAATCAGAAGAAAATACATACCTTTGTTGAAGAATTTTGCAAGAAAAATGGGAAATGATGGAAGGAAAGTGAGAAATTGGGAATGAGGGGAATGGTGAAGCAAAAATTGGGACCTCCTAATCAGCAATCAATCAATCAGTAATTCCCAAATTTCAGGATTCAATGACGTTGATTTTACACATTACATGCACCCCGTATAACTCTCTTTTGACTCTCCAATTTCTTTTACGTATGGTTTCCTCCAAAACAGACACAATTTGTAATGGTAAATTATGGATTTGGTCCATGTGGTATGGGAAATGTTATAAATTTGGTCCCTAGACTTCATTGCTACGTAAAATATTTGGTGGCATGCATTTTCACATGGATTTGGTTTTAGGACCAAATGGCCGTCCAATTCTTCCGTTAACATTAAGAGTTTTTTTTGACATTTTACATTTTCACTATTTTAATATGTTTTTTTGTATTTTTTCATTTTCTTTAAGACAACCACTAAAATCCATCCACGTTTAGTCCTCCAGGTATCTGGTATCCTAGATTTCTCCATTGAATCCATTTCATAAAGATGTTCAACCCAAGACACCATCTTCCCCTTTTCTATTTCCCTCAAAACAGTTGTAGTAGGGTGGGTGGATCACAATGTTGAGGTTGTTTGACTATGTGTGAGTATGTACATGTGAGTTACAGAGTAGTGGTTGCAGTACTTCATAAACTTATTTAGTGTTTGTGTGTAATATCAGGAAATGTAAAGGGGCATTCTTGGTTTAGACTAAAAGACGAGGATAAGGAGGACTGTGCCTCACTTCTTGTGAAAGACCAGGGTTAGCGGAGCATATTATTCAAAGTAGGAGGACTGGAAGTGATAATTTTGCCGAGATTATATAACTAAATTTGTCTTCAGTAAATAGCTCATTACGATTCATTTTTCTTGTTAATCCAAGATCTTCAATAACGTGCTCTGATACCAATTGTTAAACCCTAAAGATCAATCAAGATAGAGAAGATATGAATTCATCATCCAATTATCAAGAACACTGTTACAAGCTCTCTAAGGATATGAGTTATGAGTTATGAGAGACTTTTTCCTAACTAACTACAACTAAGCTATTTATACTAAACACAATACAAGGTGTAAACAACACAATACAACTCAATACATTGACTTTGACTTTGACCTTTCTATATTTAAACCTTGAAGACATATTGCACTAACAATCTCCCCCTTGGATTCAAGGTTTAAACAAATGCGATCAGCAGGCTTTAGCTTTCTTGAATCTTCGGTCTTCATCAAAGCTTGTCAAAGTCAAAACGTCATCCAATCTTCAAATGACAAATAACGAACTTCTTTCTTTGAGCAGGAGAATATGAATCTTCACACAAAGCTTTTTAATACAATTAAGCACAAGTTCAAGAAAAAGAGATCACTGAAAGGATCAATCGATTTTCCTCAAACTCTTGAAGAATTCTCCCCATTAACATTGACTTGAGAATTTCATTCTTCAGTGTCGATCTTCATAAACGCGCGAGTTCAAAAGAAAGAGATCACTGAAATGATCAATCGATTTCTTAAAAACTCTTGAAGAATAAAACTCCCCCTATCATTTCTTGAAACGAAGTCTTCTTTCTACAAATCTCCCCGTTGACAATAAAACGAATCTTTGATTTTAAACTTTCTTTGACATGAAATTGATGTAGACATTCTCCCCCTTTTTCGATGAAAGTGAGCAACACGAGCATCGAAAATCTTTTCAATTTCAGTCACGGACAATCTCCCTCTTCAAAAACATTTCTTCCCTTTGAAAAACACGAACAATCTCCCCATAAGCGAAAGATCTTGCTCCCCCTAAAAATAAGAATTGTAGAGCAAGTTGATTTTCTCCCCCTGAAAATTTGCATAAAAATCATATAAGCGCATATTTTAACAAACTTATATAAAGAAAATAGAATTCATTGAACAACATTTTATAACTACTAACATTTAATCATTTGAACACCAAACAAAAGAAATTCAACTTAATGAAATGTAACAGATATTTCCATCAAGTGAAATCAAATGCATGCGTTTGGATTCAAAAACAAGACATCATCGCATATCGAGTTACAAAAGTTCAATTTCAACCCCTTTATAAAATCTATTTGGTGGACTAGCATGCGAAATATGATTAGCAACAAGCAAATGCATCTCTAAAACCTATAAGAATACTTTGCTCTTACTCACACTATTTGACCAAAAACAGAATTTTCACAAATTTACAGGTTTATCGCGACTTTGTATTTTCCCCAAGTTTCAAGAGATGTGTGCTCTTAGGCATCTTTTCATATTGTGCACATTGGCAACTTTTATTATGTGCTCATTGGCATCTTTTATAATCAAACAGTTTATTAAGACTAAGATACACCGTAAACGTAACTTTCTAACTGGTCCTATAGCAGGATTTGGGTCAGCCGATCCCAGACCAGTTGGCCTTAGGGGCTAGGTGACAAGCACCCCTTGGAACTTACTCTCCCGAACCAGAAAGGCTACATCGATATACCTTAATCCCATCTGTACCAGTAGAACATGGCTTTCTACCTGGTTCTATAGCAGGATTTGGGTCAGCCAATCCCATATCAGTTGATCTTAGGGGCTAGGTAACGAGTACCCCTTGGGACTTAATCTCCCAAACCAGATAGGCCACAGGCACAGACTATCAAACTGAATGATTTTATTATATATATATATATATATATATAATATTTTTTTTATAGCATCTCAATCACTTGGTTCAAAAAAGTAGTGCTTCCCCCATATTTTCGTTTCCATTCATGATTAAGACGAATACGACTTATTTCAGAAGCGAAAGTAGAAACAAATATAACTCCGACGATACAAGAATGCTCGTAAAATCATCCTTAACACACATTTTATTCATTGAATGAAAAATTGAAGAATTTCACTTCATTGAATTAAATTTGTGAAGGTTCAAACTTTCAACGTTAGTAGAAATAAAATATAACACAATGTTACCTTTTTATCACTTGATTTGGGAAACAAAAAGATATGGCAGTTAAAGTTAAAAAAGATATCACCTGATAAGTACGAGTTCTAAACTGATTTGTTTAGAAGTCATAGCCATTGAAGTACGGGTCCTGAACTGAATTGTTCAGAAGCCATTACCGTTGAAGTGCGGGTTTTGAACTGATGTGTTCAAAAGCCATAGTCTTTTATCTCACTCTCTCTCCCTCTACAAAATACCAAAAGATTTATCAAATCGCACATGTATATATAAAAAAATAGAAAACTCCCTGAAAATATGTGATGTTCAATGTCTTCTTGAATGCACAAGTACTTCATCTTCCGAGAGTTCAACGCTTACCTCTAAATCTGCAAAACAGATTAAGTAGATTTTGGTACCCAACGAGTCTTGGGTCCTGACACGTTAAGCGGAGCTCTATAAGAAGGAAAATGGTAAGTACCATACCAATATTGAACATAATTATTATTAACAAAATCATTATTTCCGCAATAAGAATTAACAAAAGAATTAACTTTCGTTGTAAAATTCTTATTTGGAAATGATGATTTTGGTACATCTTTTCCAGGAAATTTACCTTTTACCTTCCATTGCATGTTGACTCTTTTGTAGGAAGGAAGATCAGCATAGTATTTGGAAGACATATCCACAGAATGCTCGTAGAAAATGTTAGAAGGACGCATCGGACATTCTGAAAAACACTCGGAGTTATTGAACGACCTCACTTTGTCTTTTAAGGCATTTCGTTCCTTTGTCATCAACTCGAGCTTCTTCCGAATATCACAATTCACCCTCTTTTCCTTCATGATATCTATAGATAAACCTGCCAAGTTCTTTGTCAGCTTTTGTATCCCTTGCTGAAAGATCTTCCGTTCTACACAAAAATCATCCTTTACGCTCTTTGATTGGAACTCAGCTTTCTTTCTCTTTTCCAACTCACCTCTTTCCAAATCCAACTCTTCTTGTAGTTCAGAAATTTTCTATGAAAGTTTCCCATTCTTCAATTCACAGTCTTTCCTTTGATCCTCAAATTCAACTCTCTCTTTTTCCAACCTTTGCTTCTCTAAAAATAATACTTTCTGAAAATCTGAATTCTGCTTGGAAAGTTCTTGGAATTTGAGTTCAAACACTTTGATGTCTTCACAATCTTTATCCTTCATCTTCAACGCTTTCTCAAGATCAGAAATTCTTTGAACTAAAGCCATCCTTTCTTTCTTGTGAGCTTCTCTTTCTTCTTCTATCAATCTCTCCATATCTGACAGTCTCTTTGAAAGCTCAATAAGCTTCTCAGAATTTTCAATTATTTGCAATTTCAGTTCCTTCCGTTCTTTGAGGAGCTTGTCTCTAAATGCATCTACAGACTTGATATTGAAATCATACATTTCTTTATCGGATGTACATTGAGGACTAAAGCAATACACCGTTGTTACGAAAAGTGCACACGAACAGCAGGGACAAATCTAAAAACTAACTAAAATGACCAAAGTCATCATGATGTCGTTTTTGAACAACATATCTTGATTAGCCATGGTAAACAATATGTTTTGGGGTAGAAAAGGACAGATTCGAAAAAATCAGAAAATGGCAGAAAGTTGGGTCAGATGAACAGTAAAAAAATCGACTAAGTGTCAATTTTCGCAAGCAACAGTTGCGAAAACTAGCAGTATGCGTAAGCTGAAGAAACGAAAAGCCAGAGTTTTCGCAAGCAACAGTTGCGAAAAGTTAGATGGTTGCGAAAAGTAGACTTGGAAAATCTTGATCTGAGGTTTGCGTGACAGAGGGATACGCAAAGTTACTGTTTGCGTGTCTTTGGGTTGCGAAAAGTTCCTGTTCGCATGAAAGAAGCTTGCGAAAAGTTCCTGTTCACGTGACTTTGGGATGCGAAAACTCCACTTAGATTCTGAAGACCTTCAAACGATGATGAACTTGCGAAAAGTACTATGAGTCTTGCGAAAACCACGATGAGTCTTGCGAAAAGAATAGATCTTGCGAAAAGTTCACAAAAAATTCCCAAAAACGTCTAAAATCTGAAAACCTCTGCACGAAACTTCACAGAAATGCTCGAAATATCAGTCTGAATGTTTTTCTTACACACAAAAACCACTGAAAACGTCTGAACTGGGATTCTTGTCGATCAAACAGAAGATCGAGTTCGAACCCAACAATCTCACAGATCTTCAAAATTGAACCTCAAATCAATGAAATTGGCCTTCGAAACCTTCATTAATCTTGTTCCAAATCAGATGACGAATCTACTGAGCACAAACTTGAATCAATTCGATCACAAACAAAGAATTTTTGAAAAAAATCTCAAGAAAACGAGATTTCTTGAGAAAAATCAAGAAATCGATCAAATTTTCTTGAAAATCTTAACAAAAAATTGTGTATGATCATAGAAACACTCTCTGAATCTAAGATCCTGCTCTGATACCAATTGTTAATCCAAGATCTTCAATAACGTGCTCTGATACCAATTGTTAAACCAAGATCTTCAATAACGTGCTCTGATACCAATTGTTAATCCAAGATCTTCAATAACGTGCTCTGATACCAATTGTTAAACCCTAAAGATCAATCAAGATAGAGAAGATAGTTAGTGTTGAGATTTACTTTGTATATTCATCACTGTGTTGTTATATTCTTTAGTATCAGTCACTATTAGATTCATATCCATTGGTGTATTGATTGGTTTAACTCCTAAATACCCAAAATCGTTTAATAATTCTAAACAATATTTTCTTTGAGACATGCAAATACCACTTTTAGTTTTCAAAATTTCTATTCCCAAAAAGAATTTTAACTCACCAAGATCTTCTATTATAAATCTAGACTGTAAATGATCTTTTACTTTCTTTATTTCAGACATGCTATTTCCAGTCAACACAACATCATCAACATAAACTAAAAGAACGAGAAAAACAGAGTTAGAACTTTTAGTGAAGAGAGAATAATCACTGGAACACTGCACAAAACCATTTTCATTAAGACAAGAAGACAACTTTTCATACCATTGTCTTGGATCCTGTTTTAAACCATAAAGAGACTTTGTAAGTTTGCAAACCCGTTATCATTAGGTGTAAAGTAACCAATGGGTAAGGACATGTAAACCTCTTCAACAAGGTCACCATAAAGAAATGCGTTATTTACATCAATCTGGCATAGAGGCCATTGATTTTGAACTGCTAAAGCGATAACACAACGCATAATGACCATTTTAACTACGGGAGAAAAGGTTTTTTCATAATTCAAGCCCTCCCTTTGGGAGTAACCCTTAAGTCTGGCCTTATATCTCTCGATTTCACCACTCGACTTGTACTTAATTTTGTAAACCCACTTACACCCTATAGGTTTTCGACCAGGAGGAAAAATCAGTTAAGGTCCAGGTTCTGTTCCTATACAAAGCTTCCATTTCCTCATTCATTGCAATGATCTAGTTTTTATCTTTACTAGCTTCAAAAAACGTTTCTGGTTCAACAACTATATTAACGTAGAAACAAAGCACAAATTTTCTTGATTTAGATTAGCATAGTTAACAACTTTCTCAAGTCCATATTTTACCTTCCCCTCAACAATATAGTCATTAAATCTGCGAGGTAAATTTGAAGGTCGACTAGATTTTCTAACTAAGGTCGTATTAGGATCAGAAGAACAACCCTCAGAAGGGGAACTCAAGTGTTCATCATGGTGTTGAACACGCAAGGGACTAAAAGCAGCATCCAAATGATCATTGGTAGTCTTATTTGAAGAGTTGTTGTTTGAAGAGTTGTTATTTGAAGAGTTGTTATTTGCAGTACTGCCAGAATTACTTCTGGTAGCTCTACCCAGACTTCCAGAATGATCATGGTTGCTAACATTGTTGTTAATATTTACAAAATTAGGTTTATCTAGAGTATTCTCCCTACTATCATCATCGGGTGTTTCAGAAGGGAAATCATCAGTCTGTTCAACAATGGAATTAAAGAAATTTAAAGTATTTACTTCACTAGAGCTAACTTCTTGCTGGGTTGCACACATTTTAAAAGGGAAAATTGTTTCGTAAAATTTTACATCTCAAGAAACAACTATTTGTTTTGAATCTAGACTATACAACCTATATCCCTTTTTTGAATTAGAATAGCCAAGTAAAACACACTTTTCACTTCTAGAAGAAAATTTATCAGCATTATTAGGCTTAATAGCAAAACATAAACATCCAAAATTTCTTAAATGAGATAAAACAGGTGCAAACCCATACACAAGATCATAAGGGGATTTTCTATTTAAGATGGATGAAGGAGTTTTATTTATGAGGTAAGTGGCAGTGAGAATACACTCACTCCACATACTTAATGGAATTCCCCCTTGAAACATTAAAGCCCTAGCTACATTTAACAAATGTCCATGTTTACGCTCTACAACCCCATTTTGTTGAGGTGTATATACGCAAGATGTTTGATGAATGATTCCTTTTGTTTTAAAAAACTCACCTAAGGTATGATTCACAAATTTAGTTACGTTATCACTTCTGAACACCTTTATATGTTTTCCAAATTGAGTAAACAACAAGTTGTGAAAAGACACAATATTATCATAAACTTCATGTTTTTGTTTTAACAAGTAAACCCACACAGAACGTGTAAAATCATCAACAATAGTTAGAAAATACTTGAATCCTTCCTTACTAGCCACCTGATACGGTCCCCACAAGTCAGCATGTATTAAATCTCCAAGATTCTTAGTGGCATGATCACTAAGGTTAAACTTATCTCTAGTCTGTTTATCCTTATGACAAATCTCACAAGGACTAGAGTCATGGCTATTCCCTAGGTTCAGTTTGTGTTTTAATACATTTAAGACTTGATCAGCGGGATGACCTAGACGACTATGCCACAATTGATGAGAAACATTACAAAGAATTGACATATGAGAAGTATTTACACTATCATCAGAACACGAAATAAAAGGTTTACTTGTAGTAACCTGATCAAAGAAGTTGTTAGTCCCAGATGGCTTAACAAGTATTGTAGAAGGGGGGGGGGGGGGGGGGGGGGTTGAATACAATACTCAAAAAAATTCACAATTTTAATTCTTTTATTGAAAATCTTTCAACAAGAATTACACAAAGAAACTTAAAGACTGTTGCGGAAAAGAACAGATAAACTATTCTAACAATCTTTCACAAAGTATACTTAACAAAACAACCAAGAACACTGAGAACAAAGCTATTAAGTTATCAAGCAATATGGAGATTTCTTGCACTGAGAGAATTCCAGAAAGCGTAGTTTGCATGGGGATATCTTCTTCCTTTTATACTGGCAAGGAGTGTACAAGCATTGAATGCTTGGGACACTTCTCATCATCATATTTGCTGAGTATGTTGACTTCTGAAAAGCTGAGATGTCCTTATCACCTTTTACTAGGTACTGGAAATAGAGCCTGTTGGACAACCTAAGGGGGGGGGTAAGGTTGTATTTAAAATCTTTTGCTTTCAAAAATTCTTTTATAAATAAATACAGTAAAAATAAAGCAGAGTATAAACAAGTAAATATACAACAATTATATAAACAGATATAATTTAAGTGCACAGCGGAAATGTAAAGAGATAAGGGAAAGAGAATACTTGACAACGAGATTTTTAAAGTGGTTCACCAAACACAAAGTTGGCTAGTCCACCTCGAGAAAATAACACTTCTCGGAGATCCAATACGAAACGTGTTCTTTACGGTAGAAACACAAACCTTAATACAACAAACGCGAAACACTCTTCTTTGAGAGATTAATGTGGATCACTCACTCTAATTCAAACACTTACAAGAGGGTAGAGATTTTAATATGAATAATCACTCTTGAATAAGGTTTATCACTTGGATATTTTTAGAGAGTTTGATCACTTGAGTTGTGTTGCTGATTCAACTAATCGAGAGATTTTAATCTGCTATCAACTCAAGATTTCTTGCTCAAAAAATTAATTTTATCAGTTTAAGTGATTTAGTGTGAGTAAGAAAGCAGCAGAATAATAATCAAATGCTGAGGGAGAATTTATTGCTGAAGTTGGTGTGGTATTGAATGCTGCTGAAGGCTTGTATTTATACCGGATGAAAATCAGCCTTGAGAGTTTCGCGGTATACCGCCAAACCATCGCGGTATACCTGCGTCAGAAAAAGTGTACTGAAGGAGAAGGTCAACCTGCAAAAATCAACGGCTACATAGTACCCGCGGTATACCGCGTTGCACATGGCGGTATACCGCCAGATAGGGTTTCTGACAGTAGAAGCTTCAAATGCAGAGGATGTGACAGGTGAACAGTACCCGCGGTATACCGCGAAGACCTTGGCGGTATACCGCCTGAAGTTGTGTCCAATGAGAGCATGGCAACGCAGGTAACTTCGGCTGATCACAATCTTGCAACAGAGATGAACAGTAGCAACCAGCATTTTAATATATATATATCATGAGATTTAATAAAAAAGAAATATATATATATTTGATTCAAATATATAGATACGAAATATCCAAGTGATAAAATATTTTAGGGTGTTTATCATTTTAAAATAAAATGACGAAACTCTTCAGACTTGGATTCTTCAGATAAAAAATTATCGAGATCATTTAAATATCTGCACACTCAGATAAAATATTAGATAACAAAATAATGCGGTGTGTTTTGTAATCATCAAAATAAATATGGAGATGTGATTTTATGTGTACCAAAAATATATCACAATATTTAAAGCTGGGTACACTTGCACCAACAATCTCCCCCTTTTTGATGATGACAAACACAACGCTAAACACGAGAGCATACTCGGTTTCTCTCCCCCTTTTGTCGAAGCAAAAAGGGTTTAAGAAAACCGCTTATGCTCCCCCTCGAAAGATGCTCCCCCTCAAAATATGAAATATTTGAGAGTTAGTATTTATCAAGGGTTATACTCAAGCATGCCTAAACCAAGTCTTAATTTAAAGAACGCTTTTTTGTTTAGAGCTTTAGTGAAAATATCGGCCAAATTATCTTCCGAATCAACCTTTTCAAGCACGATTTTGCCTTTTTGAACATTATCTCGTAAAAAGTGATGTCTCAATTCAATATGTTTGGTACGAGAATGCAAAACGGGATTTTTACTTAAGTTTATGGCGCTTGAGTTATCACACATAATTGGAATTTTGGTTAGGTGTACCTCAAAATCGGTAAGTGTGTGTTTCATCCATAGGACTTGAGCACATGCTCTTGCGGCGGCTACATATTCCGCTTCGGTGGTAGACAAAGCTACGGATTGTTGTTTCTTAGAGAACCAAGATACAAGTGAGAGACCTATAAAGGCACATACCCCACTAGTACTTTTTCGGTCAACAATAGATCCACCAAGATCGGAATCGGCGAAACATGTTACTTCTAACTCGGGTTTCTTTGCGTACCATAAGCCAAGATTAGTAGTACCTCGTAAATATCGAAAAATACGCTTGACAGCTTCATAGTGAGATTGTTTAGGTGAAGATTGAAAACGAGCACATAAACATACACTAAACATAATATCAGGTCTACTAGCAGTTAAATATAATAAACTACCAATCATACCACGATAAATCTTTTCATTAAAATCGTTTCCCTCCTCGTCACGAGATAATTGCAAATTTGTGGTCATTGGAGTTTCAACGGGTTTGACATTTTCAAAGTTAAACTTTTTCAACATATCTTTACAATATTTAGATTGACTAATAAAGATACCAGTTTCACATTGTTTTATTTGCAATCCTAAGAAGTATTTTAACTCTCCCATCATGCTCATTTCAAACTCGCTTGTCATTTTCGCAGAAAATTCATTACACAGTTTTTCATTAGTGGAACCAAAAATAATATCATCAACATATACTTGCACAACCACAATATCATTTTGAACATATTTCACAAATAAAGTATTATCAATTTTACCCATAATATAACCACTAACAATTAAAAAGGTTTTTAATCTATCATACCACGCACGCGGAGCCTGCTTTAAACCATAAAGCGCCTTTTTTAATTTATAAACATGTGTCGGGTTTTCAAAACTTTCAAAACCGGGAGGTTGAGAAACGTATACCTCCTCATTTATAATACCATTTAAGAAAGCACTTTTAACATCCATTTGAAATAACTTAAAATCTTTAGCATTTGCAAAAGCGAGAAGCATTCGAATAGACTCCAACCTTGCAACCGGTGCAAAGGTTTCGTCATAATCTATACCTTCTTGTTGACTGTACCCCTTGGCAACTAAACGTGCCTTGTTTCGTGTGACTCCACCGTTTTCGTCTACCTTGTTTCGGAAGACCCATCTTGTGCCAATAATGGTTTGACTACTAGGGCTAGGCACTAAGTCCCACACATCATTCCTAGTAAATTGGTTTAACTCATCTTGCATGGCCAATATCCAATCCTCATCACCTAAAGCTTCATCTATGGTTTTAGGTTCTATGGTTGAGATAAAGGCATGGAAAGCACAATGGGTCAGGATTTGTGATCTAGTTGTCCTTTGGTTTAGGTCACCTATAATTTGATCTACGGGATGGCCTCGAGCGGTTCTAAGGTTAGGATCATCTATACCTTGTGGAATAAAGCACGGAGGGGCATCACTAGATTCAATATTATTTGTGGAAGGTTGGGTACCTAAATCCAAGGTACTAAGTTGTTGGGCTAAGACGTCTCCTTCACGGATATTATCATTTGCTAAGGGTGCACTCGGTTTGGGAGGACTTTCGTCAAAGCTAACATTAAGGGATTCTTCTACTACCATGGTCTCCTTATTTAGGATTCTATAGGCTTTGCTATTCCAAGAATAACCTAGGAAAACTCCTTCATAGGCTTTGGGGTCAAATTTGGTTAGGTAAGATTTGGTGTTTAAAATGAAACATTTACAACCAAAAACTTTTAGGTGAGCTAGGGAAGGTTTTCTACCTCGGTAAAGTTCATAGGGTGTCTTATTTAGGATACCTCTAATTAGGACACGGTTAAGCACATAGGTCGCGGTAGCAACGGCATCACACCAAAACTTTTGGGGAACTTGATGTTCGTTTAGCATAGTTCTACTCATTTCTTGCAACGTTCGATTTTTCCTTTCAACAACCCCGTTTGACTGAGGAGTTCGAGGAGCCGAAAAGTTATGAGTTATACCATGTTTATCACAAAAGGCACCAAATTGTACATCATTATCGAATTCTCGTCCATGGTCCGTACGTATGGAAACAATCGTACAACCTTGTTGGTTTTGAATTCGTTTTCCCAAAATTTTAAACTTTTCAAAAGCCTCATTTTTATGTCTCAAAAATAAAGTCCAAGTATAACGGGAATAATCATCCACAATAACCAAAGTATAAAAATTTCCTCCAAAACTTTGAATAGCCATCGGGCCAAAAAGATCCATATGTAAAAGTTCTAAAACTCTTTGAGTAGAAATAACATTTTTTGATTTATGAGAAACGTGATGTTGTTTGCCGACACGACAAGCATCACAAAAATGATTATCAAACTTTAATTTTGGCAGGTCACTCACAAGCTCCTTATTTTTTAAGTTTTGCATTAATCTTAGATTAGCGTGACCTAAACGCCTATGCCATAAAGTAGAAACATCATTAATAGAAGATAAGCATACATTATCAGATACAACAGTTTTACAAATATATAAATTTCCTTTTACAAAACCATTTAAAAGAACTTTGCCATTTTTTATGATTTTACAAGAATCTTCTTCGAAGACAACAGTTGTATTATTTTTACACAATTGACGAACACTTAACAAATTAAAATGTAAATTATCAACATGATTAACATTAAGAAATTGAACATTATTGCAAGAGACTGTACCTCTACCAATTATATTTCCTTTGGAGTTTCCTCCAAAAATTACCTGTCCACCATCACATGACTTATATGATGAAAAGAGATTATTGTTTCCGGTCATGTGACGTGTGCAACCACTATCGAGTATCCAGTCCATATCAAGGTCAATCTACAATAATGAAGATGTAACTTTTATGGTCCCCATTTCTTGTGGGTCCTTGACAATTAGTTTCAAATGTCAACCAACATATATTTATATAAAGTCAAAAACAGAATATATATATATATATAATATATTACATAATATTAATATATATATATATAAAACACAAATATATATATAACACATGTTAAGACAAACAACATATATATATATATAAGAATTAAAAAAAAATTAAATAGAATATATATATATATGTGCAGTACGTATGTATATATATATATGAATAGAATTAAAGGTACAAAAAAAAATTTACTTATATATATAACACATTTAAACAAACACTATATATATATATATATATGTAGTACGTATATATATATATAAACAAACAGTACATAGTAATATATATTACTTATATATATAATATATACAATAAAATATATTTAAACTATATATATATATACATAACACATTTAAAACCATAAACGCATACCACCGGGATTATCATTACTAAACATTCCTTTTGGAATCCATTTATTTACCATTTTAATTTTGCGATTATATTTATCATACACATAAAAACAAGTATTTACATTCGCATTATTATTAGGTTTAGAATATTTATCATGGTACATGCGAGCATACGGTTTTCTCGTATTATAATTTACATTATTTATTTTACGCACATACGGAGGTTTTTGCACATATTGATTTCTTGTATTTACTTTAGGTGATTCATAAAATCTTTTGATGGGTATACAAGAACATTTATCAACACAAGTATTGGAACCAATGCCTTTTCTACATTTTATACGGTTAGGCATATTAAGCATGTTAAGAACTTTCTCATTGCTACTTTCAAAGGCTTTAGCTAGCATGTTATCTTTTTCATATGAAGCACATTTAGCCTTTAAACATGTAATCTCATTATCAAGAATATCACATTTTGTACAAGTAATATTTTCATGTGATTTTTTATTCAAGCATGCAATTTCTTTATTTAAAACATCACAAGATTTACAAAAATCTTTTTCTCCTAATTTAGTTTCTAATTTAGCAATTATATCTATATCATTTTCAGATTTTTGTTTAACATTTTTTATTTCCTTTTTACATGCATTTACAGTTTCTTTTAACATAGCATTCTCATCTTGGTAACGATTTGCAAGAGCGGCCATTTTATGAAAAGATTCATATAATTCTTCAAGATTATTTTCACTATCACTTTCATAATCACTATCGTAATCCGAGTCAGAAGATTTTACCTCGTCGTCGCTATCGGCCATAAGACAAATGGCTTGATAGTCATCTTCTTCTTCACTCTCGCTCCACGCTCCTCCAATGAAGGCTTTCTCCTTCTTCTTTTGGAATTTGTTCTTTTTCGGACATTCATTGGCGTAGTGGTCTTTGTCACCACATGAGTAGCAAAAGCCTCTCTTTGGCTTAGCTTTATCGTCTTCACTCGAGTCGCCATTTTTCTTAACTTTTTCGTCTCGTTTATGGAACTTACGACTTCGATTATCACCACCACGACGGTAGTTACCGTTTCTTTGAAATCTGCCATTGTTAGAAAATTTATTATTATTATTAAGAAATTTGGAAAAGTTTCTTACCAACATGGCGACTTCATCGAGAGTTTCGGAAGGATCTTTCGAGGAGCTAGCTTTCTCCTTTTTCTTCTCATCTTTTGGTGTTGAGACATTGAGAGCGATTGATTTCTTTTTAACTTGCTCCCGATCTTTGTTTCTTTTAAGTGCAATTTCATGCACTTTAAGATTACCGATTAAGTCATCTATCTTCATTATGGAGAGGTCACGGGAGTCTTCTAAAGATGTTATCTTTTGCATCCACTCCGAAGGAAGAGCTCTTAGGATTTTCCTTATATAGTCCTCGTTAGGATAAGTGCGATCCAAACCTTTCAAAGTAGTCACAATAAGGTTAAATCTTTTAAACATTGAGTCAATTGACTCATCTTGTTTCATTTCGAATAGTTCATAATCGTGAACTAAAATATTTACTTTACTAGATTTAACCTCCGTGTTTCCACGATGAGTATTATTTAAACTTTCCCATATTTGATTTGCAGTTTTATATGTATATACTCTTTCGATTTCGTCAGTTGTTAAAGCAGCATATAATATATTCTTAGCTTCAAAGTTTAAACAAAAATGGGCTTCATCAGAAGTAGTCCAGTCATCTAGGGGTTTATCAATATAAACATCATCTTTCACAATGGTGGGTTTAAAATTCCCTTTTTCTATGATGTTCCAAATCTTTTGATTTTTGCCACGCACGTGACATTCAAATAGCTCGGCCCAAATGCCAAACTTTTCAGTATCTATCAAAGGAGGTTTTGAAAACACGATATTAGTTTGTTGAGCCATTTAGAAGAGTAAGAGAAAAAAAAATATGCAGAATATTTTTGAAAGACCTGCTCTGATACCAAATGTTGGACAACCTAAGGGGGGGGTAAGGTTGTATTTAAAATCTTTTGCTTTCAAAAATTCTTTTATAAATAAATACAGTAAAAATAAAGCAGAGTATAAACAAGTAAATATACAACAATTATATAAACAGATATAATTTAAGTGCACAGCGGAAATGTAAAGAGATAAGGGAAAGAGAATACTTGACAACGAGATTTTTAAAGTGGTTCACCAAACACAAAGTTGGCTAGTCCACCTCGAGAAAATAACACTTCTCGGAGATCCAATACGAAACGTGTTCTTTACGGTAGAAACACAAACCTTAATACAACAAACGCGAAACACTCTTCTTTGAGAGATTAATGTGGATCACTCACTCTAATTCAAACACTTACAAGAGGGTAGAGATTTTAATATGAATAATCACTCTTGAATAAGGTTTATCACTTGGATATTTTTAGAGAGTTTGATCACTTGAGTTGTGTTGCTGATTCAACTAATCGAGAGATTTTAATCTGCTATCAACTCAAGATTTCTTGCTCAAAAAATTAATTTTATCAGTTTAAGTGATTTAGTGTGAGTAAGAAAGCAGCAGAATAATAATCAAATGCTGAGGGAGAATTTATTGCTGAAGTTGGTGTGGTATTGAATGCTGCTGAAGGCTTGTATTTATACCGGATGAAAATCAGCCTTGAGAGTTTCGCGGTATACCGCCAAACCATCGCGGTATACCTGCGTCAGAAAAAGTGTACTGAAGGAGAAGGTCAACCTGCAAAAATCAACGGCTACATAGTACCCGCGGTATACCGCGTTGCACATGGCGGTATACCGCCAGATAGGGTTTCTGACAGTAGAAGCTTCAAATGCAGAGGATGTGACAGGTGAACAGTACCCGCGGTATACCGCGAAGACCTTGGCGGTATACCGCCTGAAGTTGTGTCCAATGAGAGCATGGCAACGCAGGTAACTTCGGCTGATCACAATCTTGCAACAGAGATGAACAGTAGCAACCAGCATTTTAATATATATATATCATGAGATTTAATAAAAAAGAAATATATATATATTTGATTCAAATATATAGATACGAAATATCCAAGTGATAAAATATTTTAGGGTGTTTATCATTTTAAAATAAAATGACGAAACTCTTCAGACTTGGATTCTTCAGATAAAAAATTATCGAGATCATTTAAATATCTGCACACTCAGATAAAATATTAGATAACAAAATAATGCGGTGTGTTTTGTAATCATCAAAATAAATATGGAGATGTGATTTTATGTGTACCAAAAATATATCACAATATTTAAAGCTGGGTACACTTGCACCAACAGAGCCCATGCTGAAGAAAAGGACTTTAACTGATAACGGATAAAACGACAAACAGTCACTTTTATCTGTCAAAGGATATTGTCCCATAATAAATGATCTTCTTGATGTGTATTCTAAGACAGTCACACCGATGAAGTTTCACCGATATAATTGACTTTGGAACTTGAAACAATCTGCAGAGAGAAAATCTTTTATTTGAAAACACATAGATCCCACCGATTTCAGCTCCCTTATCGGCGAGATGAGGCAGACCGACAAAGGATATGTCGGTGGAAGGGTTGTCCACCGATGTGTTGAGAACAAGATCGGTGAAGGGTTGTCCACCGATTTGTGAGAACAAAATCGGTAAAGTATTGTCCACCGATTTGTAAGAACTAATTTGGTGGAGGGTTGTCCACCGATTTGTAAGAACAAATTCGGTGGAAGGTTGTCCACCGATTTTTAAGAACAAATTCGGTGGAAAATGACTTGGTTGAATGCAGAGAAGAGTCTTCTATTTTCCACAAATAGAATGTCTTCAAGCTTGGTTTCGGTTGATCTTCGACTTCACCGAACAGTTGATATCTTGTACAAGTCATCTTTAAAAGAACATGCTACAATATTCTAAGTAAAATATAAGGGAGAACATCGGAGAGTCAATTTCAAATCTAGGTGACCCAACAATCTCCCCATATTTGAATTTGAGCTCTTCCCTTAGAATATTTAAGAGTAAATAAAAGTAAAATGCGTTTTGACCCTTTTTACTCTTTTTGGGTTCTTTTCACATAGGCCATTCTTTTTGTTCTTTTGATCTATTTTTCTTTTGTATGAGTATGTATACTACTATATACTGTATTTACATGTAAATGAAAGTAAGGTTATGTACCGAAACAAATTTCAAATAGAAAGGTACTTGTATTTAGATAAGTTTTCTCGTACAATCGTAAGAAGAGAAACAGACTTTTACAAGCACCATTGAGAGAAAGAACCTACTTCTTGGAAGTTTGACGTTGCTTGATTTCGTCCAACAAATTTTGGTAGAACGGTTGAGCTTCAGGGATGTTGGGAAAGAGGTTTGAGATGCCTTGAAGAAATACAATATCGACGATGGGAATTTGAGCAAATATGAAGAAGGTACGATGATCGAAACCATCATTGAAGAACAGTCCAGGAATCGGTGAGAGGCTCAAGGTTGTGGTAGGATAAGGCACAGATGTGGGGAGGGACAGATTTAGGTTGCTTACATTTGGAATTTTCCCTTCACTTGCCATTTCATCAGAGGACAGGATGATATTGTGTTTTCTTTTAATCTCCTTCATCTTTTCCATCAGTCCTTCAATGCATTTGATAAAAACGTCTTTCTTTGGGTTTGCACTTCTGACCAAGTTTTGAGAGATCTCATACCATTCAGGAAGACCGTAATGTTGGAGGTTAACATCTCTCACACTTTTCATTGATCCGTCTTCTCTGTCGATGATCATCCTGATATCCTTTGGGTTGGCTCTGGAGGTAGCAATTTTGACATTTGTGATCGGGGATTTGGACATTCGGTGGTACATGGTCTTTTTGTACCAGCTTATTTCTTCATTCTTTTCTTTTTCAATAGCACTCAGCACTTAGCTTTGATGGCCTCTTCTTGTGCAGCTTTCAAAGATAGAGCTCTGGAGTCATCTAAATCTTTTTGAGCAAGTCTGGCTTCCTCAATCTCCTGAGGAGTCAGACCGAGGTTGGATTCCTGAGATTGTAGAGAAGGAGGCTTTAACTTCAAAGTTTGGGTATCAGCAGGTCGATTCCCATATTTTGTCAACTCCTTCTTTTTCTTTTCTTCTTCGGCCAACTGTTCAGCAGTGAGGGTTTTCTTGCCTTTGTCTTTCGGGGTTTTAGAAACTTGCTCCCCCTCAGACGTTGCCTTACTTTTCACCGATGGAGACTTGGTCGGTGTGGAGACTCGATCGGTGGTACCTGCAGTTTTCGATGAGGGTATAAGAGGTGTTTCGGTGGCCTGAGGTGATGATTCGGTGGAGGATGAAGATGTTTCAGTGGTAGGAGAGGTTTCGGTGGAGGGTGAGGATTTTTCGGTGGTGGGTGAAGATTTTTCGGTGGTGGGTGAAGGCTTGTTGATGATATATCTCTTAATTGAAGGCATTTTTGTATGACTAAGAGTCTTCTCCCCCTCAGCAGCAGCCGGAACCTTAAAACCCAACTGTTTAAAAACACTATCAAACTTGGTGTGAAGATGAGCCAAGCTTTGATTGGTGTCACCGGAGATCATAGAAAAATCACCCAAGTCCATTTCCCCTTGAGCTTTCTCCAGCATGTTGTCAGCTTTGGTGTGAAGAGAGCTAAGAGAATCGGCGATGCTTTTGTCAAGATCCTGATGAGTTTTGGCCTCTTGAAGAAGTCTCTGAAGTTCAGTATCCTTGTCTATATATGAAGCCTTGAAAGCATCGAATGAAGCTGCAATGTTGGAGTGGGAAGTGGTCAAAGTATCCACTTTGTTGGCTAAGAAGGCCAAGGTGACAGACAGAGACCAAAGAGTTTCACGAATAGCATCGGTAGGGGGAGGATTGAGAGCTCGTAGATGGGGTTCTGTTGGTGCCAAACTGGAATGAGGTAGTATTCGGTCCTCAATAAAGTGAGAGGAAGTTGATTGAACCCAGGAAGGTTCGGTGTAAAGGAACCGATGTCGGGGGGAGGGCGGCTTCGGTGTCGAGGATAGGGAATCGGTGGAAATTTCGTGAATTTCGTCGGTGTGAATTTCGTCGGTGGGAGGCTCGGTGGGATTAACCTGCGTTGGGGGAGGCTCGGTGTGAATTTCGTCGATGGACGGGATGGTTCGGGGAGAACCAGTGTCCTCCAAAAGATATTCAAAGAAGTCATTCGGGGGGGGGGGGGGGTTGGGGGGGGGGGGGAACTCAGATCGAGTTGTGCTTCATCATCGATCATAAACTGACCGGGTGAAAGGCCGTGCAGTGACAAGTCAACTCCTTCGAGGGGAGAGTCCTTGAAGTCATCTCTACCACCCGAAGAGGTGAGGGAAGAGGCATATGGGTTCTCTATTTCTACAACTGTAGTCTTTTGAGAAACTGCAGAGGAGTCGGTGGGGATAAAGACGGATTCCCTTGGCCCGGAGGGGTGAAGTTCAACAACTGGCGATTTTCAAGAATCGACAATTGGATTAGTCGGTTGGGCCGATGGTGTCCGATACCTCTTTGAAACAGGTCCTGAAGGGGAAGTTGAGTGCCTCCGCTTACGAGATGGGGATTGAACCAGGGAAGCCTCCGAGGGATCTTTCGGTGGCATAGTTCGAGAAGCGTGTGCGGAGGTGTCGGGGGCCGTACGTTGTTTCTTTTACGCGCCGCCCGACTTTACTCGAGAAAGGGAAGAAGGGGCCACTACAACTTGGGGTGCCTCGGGAACTACCGGGTGTTGAAACCCGGGAGCTTCCGCATCACCCCAGTGAAGATCGGGAGATAAAGCGAAAGAAATCATACCTTGGCGTAAGGGGAGATCAGGAGCGAGATGGCCAATATTGAGCGTCTTTTGGCCAACAAAGGGTGAAGACCAATCGTAGATGAAGCGAGGAGTTTTAGACTTACGATCCGCATCCAAGGCCGCACCGAGTTTGTGTTGAAGGATCATGGAGATGAAACGAGGATATGCGACATAACACTTTTTCGGGTGTTTGATTACTTCAGTCAGCTCCGTAAAGAAATACTGAGCAAAGTCCACCTTTCTTTGAAAAATCAGTGCATGAGAAAGCTTTGTAATATAAGATGGGGATTGGTCTTGACCACTTGTCTTTCTAGAGAGACAATGGATCACATGAGCAAAGAAGAAGTTCCAAACCCCACCCATATGTTTGCGAAGAAGGGTACCTGGTCCTTTAGAAGACTTGGAAGCTTTATCCTCATAACGTTGGACATATCCAATAGTGCTGATGACTTGCTCAAGAAAGTTGTTGACATGCATGTCCACATATTCTGAAAAGGCTTCGATCCGGAGAGCACGACGGACATCATCCATGCCAAAAGTAACATCGTGATCACCCTCTTTGTCAGAAAAGATAGAGGCATGGATTGCTTCATTCGAGATATCATACACACAGGACAGCCAGAATTTACCAATGAGCATTTTGCTCATCTTTGGGTTGCAGGAGAAAGCATGGAGAAGAGGTGATCGGGTTAAGAACTTGATAATGGTGTGGAACTCGGGATGAGCGAGATCGGATTCGAACCTTGCTACATGATTGCAAGGGTTGAAGATTAGGTCTTCAAAGCACGTAGGTATCTTGGTAGGTGCCATTGTGAGAGTGAGAAAGATAGGAAGGAAGAAAGTGGAGGAGGAGTTGCAGGTTTTGAAATGAGAAAATGAAGGAGGAGGAAGGTGAAGGGCGAAGGGTCGTATATATAGGAGGAAGGTGAGGGGTTTATAAGAGTTTTAAAAGGGAAACAAGGAGGGAACGGTTATGAATAAAACCTTTAAATAAAATAACAAGTTGAAAAGGGTAATGATGAGGGTTTCGGGGTATGTGGTTAAAATGGTTTTACATGGAAAAGGAACGGTCAAAGTCACTGACAACTAGGGTTATAGGGGTTATGAGAGCATGGGGAAGCGTATGGGATAAGGTAGGGATTCGGTGGGCAGATCGTACCGATGGGAGTGAAGAGACGTCGGTGGGCAGATCTTACCGACGGGGACATGATATCGGTGGGAGGATGTATAGACGTCGGTGGGAGAGATTTGTGAAAGAAGTCATTTTCGGTGGAATATAACACACCGACAAGGGGACGTCGGTAGTCGATATCGGTGGTCGGTGATTGGTGATCGGTGAGAAACTGACATTGGTGATCGGTGTATATATCGGTGGCGAGTATGGTGTGCGATCGGTGTAGAAAGAAGAAAGAAGAGAGTGTCCATCGATGAGATTTCGGTGGAAGAAGAGAGACTAAGAGAGTGTCCACCGATGTAAGATCGGTGGAAAGTGAAGACTCATAGTTATTGAAAATTACACATGACAAGTTCACTTATTAGGAAGTTGAACCTAGCTTCATCTAGAGGTTTGGTGAACAGATCAGCAAGCTGTAGATCGATGGGAATGAAATGTAACTCAATGTCACCTTTGGAGATGTGGTCCCTGATGAAATGATATCTGATATCTATGTGCTTTGATCTGGAATGAAGAACTGGGTTGTTTGCAATAGCTATTGCACTTGAGTTATCACACAGAATTGGGACTTTGGAGTAGATTTGAGCATAGTCCCTGAGTTGATTTCTCATCCACAGGATTTGAGCACATCAGCTTCCAGCAGCTACATATTCAGCCTCAGCAGTAGAGGTTGACACAGAGTTTTGTTTCTTGCTGGACCAACTTACCAATTTGCCACCAAGAAGCTGGCAGCTTCCTGTAGTACTTTTTCCATCAATCTGGGAACCTGCATATCTGAATACCCAATTAGTTCAAAACCTGAGTCTTTGGGATACCAAAGACCCAAGTGCAAGGTACCCTTGAGATACCGAAAAATCCGTTTTACAGCCTTTAAATGAGATTCTTTTGGGTTGACTTGATAACGGGCATATAGACAAGTAGCAAACATTATATCTGGTCTGCTAGCAGTTAAGTACAGTAGAGAACCAATCATGCCTCGATAAAGGGTAACATCCACAGATTCACCGTTAAGATCAGCATTGGGTTTCAAAGGTGGTGCCATGGGAGTTTTCATAGGAGAACTATCTAAAAAGTTAAATTTCTTCAGAAGATCACGAATATATTTACTTTGGTTTATGAAAATCCCTTCTGAAGATTGTTTAACCTGAAGGCCTAAAAAGAATGTAAGCTCTCCCATCATGCTCATCTCATATTCACTCATCATGAGAGAAGCAAACTCATCACATAGTGACTCATCAATGGCACCAAAGATGATGTCATCAACATAGATTTGGACAAGAATAAGATTACATGAGGTCTCCTTGATGAATAGAGTATTGTCAATTTTACCTCTGGAATATCCATGATTTAGAAGGAAGTTGGCAAGAGTGTCATACCAAGAACGTGGAGCTTGCTTGAGACCATAAAGTGCCTTGTCAAGTCTGTACACATAGTCTGGATGAGCTGGATCTTCAAAAACAGGAGGTTGTTTCACATAGACTTCCTCTGCAAGTTCCCCATTGAGGAAGGCACTTTTGACATCCATTTGAAAGACTCTGAAATTTCGGTAGGCAGCATGAGCCAGAAAGATTCTTATTGCTTCAAGTCTTGCAACCGGGGCAAAAGTTTCATCATAATCAATGCCTTCTTCCTGTCGGTATCCTTGAGCAACCAGTCTGGCTTTATTTCTGATAACTGTACCATCTTCATCCATTTTATTTCTGAAGATCCATTTGGTTCCAATGATTGTTTTCTGTCGGGGTCTGGGGACCAATCTCCAAACTTTGTTTATCTTAAATTGAGAGAGCTCTTCTTGCATGGCAGTGATCCAACATGGATCTGCAAGAGCTTCATTAATCTTCTTGGGTTCAACAAGAGAGAGAAAATTCACATAGAGACAAATATTCCCAATTCCTCTACATGTTTGGACACCTGCTTGTTGATCACCGATGATTTGATCTATATGGTGATCTTTGGTCCATTTGGTTGCAGGAGGTAGAGGTGGTGGAATATTTTGTGTTAGAGGTGAAGATGGAGTGGGATCAGAGGTTCGGTGGTAAGCAACATTTTCGGTGGAAGAAATTGGATCGGTGGAAGGCAGTTCGTCGGTAGAGAGTTGCACATCGGTGGGAGAGAGAACATCGGTGGAAACATGGTCAGTTTCGGTGGGAATTATAGAGGGTGACCCGACTTGGTTATTTGAAGCAGATGGATTGGAGGGTGTGAAATGAGTATCGGTGGAGTTTGATAAAGGAGCATCACCGATGCATGATGAGATCCATCTGTGTAATTCATCATCATCATTTGACAGAGATAATGATCTAAGATCATCAAATTTGACATGAATGGACTAATCAATGCATTTTCTCCTGAGGTTGAACACACGATATGCTTTGGAGGATAGAGAGTATCCAACAAATATTCCTTCATCAGCTTTGGGATCAAACATTCCAAGATTGTCACGGTCATTTAGAAAAAAGCACACACAGCCAAAAACATGAAGAAAGCCAATATTTGGTTTTCTGCCATGGAAAACTTCATATGGGGTTTTATCATGTCTTTTGGATATCACTGACCTATTTTGGGTAAAACAAGCAGTATTTACAGCTTCAGCCCAAAAATAGATGGGAAGATTTGATTCACTTAGCATTGATCTAGCAGCCTCACATAGAGTTCTGTTTTTCCTTTCCACCACTCCATTTTGCTGAGGAGTACGGTGTAACGTCCCGAAAATTACAAGGAATTTAAAATTTTAAAAATAATGCATTTCATTATAATCAAACCATAAGTTAACAAATCCCATTACAATAAAAATAAACGTCGTTAATTTAAACCGTCAAATGAAATTTAAGCAGCGGAAAAGTTAAACTTAAACAGCCTTCGCATTGCGCCCGTGTGTACCGTCATGCTCGACTGCTACTCGCACCTGAAAACATAAGATATTGGGAAGGGGTAAGCACGAAACTTAGTGAAATCTACCACCTACACAGGTAGCAATCACACATATATCGCCCTTACTCACAAGTAGGCAAACAACACCGCAATTACAAGTATAGAAACAAATCAAGGTTTAAACATGTAATCACATACCTCGGTCCCACCGAGCCCTTGGTCTCCCCGAGTTCACACAACACTTTTACACAATTCCTCGGTCTCCCCAAGTTCACATTAAATGATATCCATACTAGCTCAGTCCCACCGAGCCCTCGGTCTCCCCGAGCCCCTCAGTCCCACCGAGGTGTACACAAAACACATGCCAATCACATATTATATAATTTACAACTAGCTATCACACCACAACTAGTTCACGTAAGCATACAATAACACGCAAAACTAACACGACATATAAGTAACTCCTGGTCTACGCAGTGAGAGAACTCACCTTAATGCAACGCAAGTATCCGCAACCGCAACACAAGCCGGCCAACTTCACTCACCTTTTCCCACCTAATTACGTGTTAACAAAAGTCAAAGTGAAACCCCAACCCAAAACCACGACTACTAAATTATAAATTACATATTCCAGCTTTTACTCTAAAACACAGGTCTGTTCGGGACCTGATTAACCCCTTATAAACTGATAAAACCAGAAATATTATTCCATAATCAGTTAGTTCTATGTCTTAGGGTTCCAGGGACATATCGTACGCGTTCTAACGATTTTCCTACAATTTACTACGAATTTTCTAAAAACAGGACATGAAGCTGTCATGTGCAGACCTGCTGTGAAAACAGCCAATTTACGCCTAGTTAGACGCCGAACCAGACTACCGCTAAAACACGAAAAGTGTGCCCGGCACAGAATGTGAACTGTGGGCACCGGATTCGCCTCAATCCGAGCTACGACAGAAAAGTTATGGCCGTCTCAAAACAGTGACAGATTCATACTTCCACATAAAATGACGATTTTATAAAAACGGTTTAAACGATTCGGGTTTGCAACTAGGGTTCACCCGATCAGGGTTTTAGGTTACAAGGGCTGGACTCAAACGCGCACCACTCACTGCCATCCAGGCAGTGGTGGTCGCCGGCGGCGGCAGCGGCCGGCAGCGGTGGCGATGGTGGTTTACGGCATTCCGGCGAGACCAAACGAAAAACCCGACCATCTAACCTTGCCGCACACACGCACACGCTCAACCCGAACAACCCCACCCTCCACAGCCACTGAACCGGTGGCGCACGGCGGCGGCGCACACCGCCGGCAGCCATAGCTGCGGCGGTGGTGGGTTCCCGGCGGTCCGGCGACGATGAAACAAAACGAAAGGGAGAAGGACTTACATTGCGATGACCATCCAGCGGTAAACACACTCCGGCTTCCTCTCTCTCTCCCGGTCGTCTCTCTCGCTTCTCTCTCTTTCCCTCGCCGTTGCTCTCTCCCTCTCTCTCTCTCCGTCGGACAGCAGTGCCGGCTGCACTTTCCGGCGGCAACAGCAAGGGACGGGGGGGGGGGGGGGGGGTTACGACTGAGAGAAAACGTGAGGGGGAGGGGTAAGGTCTTAGGGTTTTTGGTTTCTTTTTCCTTCTTCTTGCTGCTCCCCACTAATCCAAACTAAACAAAAAAAAAACTAAATGGGCCTCGGTTTAGCATTTGCATGGGCCGACCCCCATGCTACTAAAATCCCCTACAAGACACATTTGGTCCCTGCCCTTTTCGACCCTTGCACTACTAAGCCCTTGCAAACAATTTACGGTTTTGCGATAAATTACATTTAAGGTCATTCTCGTTAACTCCCGTTAAAACATTCGTTAAGAGAAAAATATTGAACAATAAATAAACCAAAGAAAAATTCCATAACGGGACACGGGTTTTATGATGAGATCCATCTGTGTAATTCATCATCATCATTTGACAGAGATGATGATCTAAGATCATCAAATTTGACATGAATGGACTCATCAATGCATTTTCTCCTGAGGTTGAACACACGATATGCTTTGGAGGATAGAGAGTATCCAACAAATATTCCTTCATCAGCTTTGGGATCAAACTTTCCAAGATTGTCACGGTCATTTAGAATAAAGCACACACATCCAAAAACATGAAGAAAGCCAATATTTGGTTTTCTGCCATGGAAAACTTCATATGGGGTTTTATCATGTCTTTTGGATATCACTGACCTATTTTGGGTAAAGCAAGCAGTATTTACAGCTTCAGCCCAAAAATAGATGGGAAGATTTGATTCACTTAGCATTGATCTAGCAGCCTCACATAGAGTTCTGTTTTTCCTTTCCACCACTCAATTTTGCTGAGGAGTACGGACTGCAGAGAAGTTTTGAGAAATTCCTTTCTCAGTGAAGAAGTCTTCAAGAGCATTGTTTCTGAATTCAGTGCCGTTATCACTTCTTACCGAACGGACAAGTTGACCATTAAGAACTTCGTTTTTCTTGACAAAGTTGATGATTTCTTCACTTTTATACTTGAGAAAAGACACCCAGGTATATCTAATAAATTCATCAACAATTACAAGAATGTACCTTTTGCCTCCTAGACTTGGAGTGCTGACTGGTCCACATAGGTCCATGTGCAGCATCTGGAGAGGAAGAGTGATGGAAGAACATTGCTTGGTCTTGAAGGAAGTCTTGGTGAGCTTCCCTTTTTCACGTGCATCACACAACTTCTCTTTGACAAAGTTCAACTTGGGCATACCAGTCACCAGCCCTTTGTTGGAGATTTTATGAAGAGTTTTGAAATTTAGATGAGACAGACGCTTATGCCACAACCAGTTCCTTTTGGATGTGTCATCTGACACAAAGTTGATGATTTCTTCACTTTTATACTTGAGAAAAGACACCCAGGTATATCTAATAAATTCATCAACAATTACAAGAATGTACCTTTTGCCTCCTAGACTTGGAGTGCTGACTGGTCCACATAGGTCCATGTGCAGCATCTGGAGAGGAAGAGTGATGGAAGAACATTGCTTGGTCTTGAAGGAAGTCTTGGTGAGCTTCCCTTTTTCACATGCATCACACAGCTTCTCTTTGACAAAGTTCAACTTGGGCATACCAGTCACCAGCCCTTTGTTGGAGATTTTATGAAGAGTTTTGAAATTTAGATGAGAGAGACGCTTATGCCACAACCAGTTCCTTTTGGATGTGTCATCTGACACAAAGCAGACATTTGATGAATTGTTATTTAGTCCCATATCAATGATATAGACATTTTCCATCCTTTTACCAGATAATACCACATTGAAGTTCTTGTCCACCACAGTACAGACACAAAGTTCAAAGATAACTTTATATCCAAGATCACACAGTTGGCTAATGCTGAGAAGATTATGCATGAGGCCGTCAACAAAGGCCACTTTATTGAAGGTGACAGATCCATTAGTGAGAGTTCCATATCCTTTGGTATAACCTTTATAGTTATCACCAAAAGTTACAGATGGACCTTTTCCAGGCACATAGTTGATAAGGAGAGATTTGTTTCCCGTCATGTGGCGTGAGCACCCACTATCCAGATACCATATTTGATGGTGCTCAAAAGCCTTCATGCAAAAACAGATTAGTTCTATGGTACCCATTTGGTGATGGGTCCTTTAGGGTTAGAAGAAGAAGAAGGGTCCTTAGGTTTGGTTCTATCTATTCTTTCCCTGGGACAATCCTTAGCCATGTGAAAAGTGTCACCACAGTTATAGCATTTTCTATAGATAAAAATCTTTTAATAATTGTGACCACTTTCCTGGAATTTACTTTTCCCATTATTCTTTATTATCTTGGCAGATGAGGATGAGGCAAGAGGTTTGGGTCCAAGGATTCCTTTGTCAGAGTTATAAGAAGATGATTCCTTGAGATTTGACTTTTTCAAAATCACCGATCTGGGAATGGGAAGAACAGATGAGTTGCCAGAAAGTATCTTTGGAGTATTACTTTTGGGATGGAGATCAACAACATATTTCCTTTTGTCGGAAGATGAGAGTCTGTTTGAAGAAGGTTGGTGTTCTCTTTTAGGGATCTTTGAGGGTTTATGATCAGAAGAGGGGTATTCATCTATGTGAATAGATTTCAACAGCTCATGAAGAGGTATGGGAAGGTCATCGGTGGAGAAATCGGTGGGATTTGAGGGTTGCTCAGAGAAATCGGTGGGATTTGTTCAGAGAACTTCGACTTCTGTGGCACCGCAGAAATCGGCGTCACCGCCTGTGCCGCCTTCCTCTTCTTCGCTTGGGTCTTGATAACTCTATTTTTAGAGTTATTATTTCCATTTATTTTCCACTTTATTTTGTCAATTTTAGCCATTTCACTTCTAAAAACCCCCATTCTTGGTATGATTTACGAAAACGAGCAAAAGGAGTGAACCATGGTCTTTAATAAATTATTTGGGGAAGTTTTGGGTGTTTTCTCGATTTTTCATCCGCAGTGACGTATACAGTGCCCACTCCGGTTCCCCACTCTTCGAGCTGATCAAAAAGAAATCAAAAAGAAACTTTTAGTTGGGATCTAATTTTCTGGAGGAGGAAGGTTCATATGGCAGAGAAATGGCTGGAGAAGTACAAGGTAGTTCTCATTGAAGATAGCATCAAGTACACCTCTTTGTACTTGGAGATTGACTTGGAGAAGGGACCATTGGATAAAAGAATTGCACAAGGAGCTGAATTCTGCCACAACTCAGCAGTCTTTACCCATTGGAAGACCCACCTCTTTTGTGTAATACCCAACTCCTTCTCCTAGTATATAAAGGAGCACTTGGGTGCCATTAAATGCATGCTTGGTTTTTCATCCTTGAATACTTTTAGTCTCAAATTCTCTCAACTACCACATTAGCTTTAGTCTTTTATTTACTGCAGTAACTAGCTTTAATTTTCAGTAATTTACCTTCTTAGTTTAAATTGTAGTTCGTATTACACAGTGCAGGGACGACTTCTCGTTCCCCACTGTGAGCAGTTAATTCAAATCACTTTCAGTTTTATTATGTGCAAATCTTCATCTTTTGTTTTCTTTACTTCGGAAATGTTAGGCTAAAACATCCTTTGGGATGTAGGAAGGAGAAGTACCTGGATTTTATCAAAAATGCTTGAGTAATCTTTATACTTAGAATATTTGTTGTTTTGGTCTTTCATTCTCGATATTTACCCAAGGATGCGAACAAGCTGATCACTTGCAAGGATCTAAAGTCTAGTTCTTAACTTAGAAATAAGTAGAGCGCAGTGACACGAGCTTGAATGATGCTAGGGGATTCGAAAGAATTCTTTTGACACTTACGAAAGTGAGGTCGGCACAGTGAGCTAATCTCTGCCCACTGGAGTAGTAGGAAAGCTAATTTGTGTATTAAAAACACTTAGAGTATTTGTCTCTACACATTCCATCGAGGCCTGAAAAGGTCCATTTAGAGATTACCATTGACAAAACAACAAGTACTAAGAGTATGGGATTTTTATCTAACGGTGTGAGTATTTTGTAACCGGGCTTTTCTAGCGAAAATGTCCACCACGAATACGAGGATCACTCTAAGGACCGAGTATTTGAGATAAAATTTAGGGAAAATCCAACCTACATTCCTCCTTTTTAGCATTTAGTAAATCGTTTCAAGTAGCTATTTTACCAAACCAAACCAAAGTATTATTTTCCTCTCTAGTTGAAACTTGTAAAAGGAGCTCATGAGAACCGTATTGTCTTGATTGTCCAGTCTCTGTGGATTCGATTCTGGTATTTTACCAACTATTACTTGCTGTGACGATCATAGTGGACAGTGTACACTTGCACTTCCCACTGTGGACAGTTTGCAACCCACTGCGATTAAAACACACATTTCGCACGTAACAAGTTTTTGGCGCCGTTGCCGGGGACTGGCGTGATTTTAAATCTCAAGACATTAGTTTTTGTTCGAGCCCGAGTAACTAGTTTTTCTAAGCTGTTCGTATTGTATGCCACGGCGACAACTCGAACATTTGGTTCCAATAGATCTCGAAATAGAAAAAACGTTGCGAAAAACACGAAGAAGCAAGAAAACAAATCGACAACCTCCTGTGATCCCCACTGTGAACATGGCTGCAGTACCGCCACCTATAGTGGAGACCACAATCACGATTGCCGATAACAAAGATCGAAAAATACGGGACTATGCTACTTCCGGAGTTGGTGATTTAAGCTCCGGAATTTTGAGACCCAATATTGTTGCAACGCATTTTGAACTCAAACCGGTGATGTTCCAAATGATCCAAGCCATGGGTCAATTTGGAGGATCGCCATCTGAGGATCCGCACTCGCACTTAAAATCTTTTTTAGAAATGACCGATTCCTTTCAATTGCAAGGTGTTAGTGATGAGGCATTAAGACTAAGGCTTTTCCCTTTTTCATTAAGGGACAAAGCAAAATCTTGGCTGAACGCACATGCACCTCACTCGATAACCACTTGGCAAGAACTTGCCGATAGATTTTTGCAAAAATACTTTCCTCCAACAAGGAATGTTAGATTTCGAAATGATATAATTTTATTTAGACAAGAGGAAGATGAGGCTGTTTCGGATGCATGGGAACGATTTAAAGATTTACTTCGAAAGTGCCCACATCATGGCATCCCACATTGCATCCAATTGGAGACCTTTTACAATGGTCTTTCCAATGCAGCCAAAATCATCTTAGATGCAACAGCCGGTGGAACATTTACGAGTATGACTTACAACGAAGGATATCAAATCTTAGAAAAAGTGTCCAACAACAATACCGAATGGTCAAATCCGAGAGCACCCATGTCTAAGACCAACACCATAGATTCCGAAGCACTCAAAACCATGAATGCACAATTAGTGGCCTTGACAAAAATCGTTTTAAATCAAAATCGAGGCCAAGTCAATTCCGCAACCCATCTCGCTGATAACTGCTCCCTTTGTGGAGAGGAGCATGTTTTCGACTATTGTCCAGCAAACCCCGAATCTGTTAATGTCATAGGGACCAACCAAAGGAACAACCCTTATTCGCAGACTTATAATCCAGGTTGGAGAAATCATCCGAATTTCTCTTGGTCCGGTAATCAAGGACTCCAACCCCAAGGACCGAGTCACATCCAGCAAAGACCATACAATCCCCCGGGATTTCAGCAACATCACAGTGGGCAATCCCCACATCACAGTGGGCAGTCCCCACAACCATACCAACCACGATCCAACCAACCAGCTGAGGCTCAACAATCGATCGAGTCGATTCTCAAAGGTTTTATGAATCAAACCCAAACAGCCATTAGGAATATAGAGACCCAAGTAGGACAGCTAGCCGTTGAAGTTAAGAATAGACCACCAGGAACGTTACCGAGTGATACCGAGCAAGCTAGAGTGATAGGAAAAGGACCAGAACATGTCAAGTCCATAACTTTAAGGAGTGGAAAGGATCTGAAAAATATCATTTTTGAATCTGATGATTCGCCTCAAAAACCCACTGTGAGCACCACAGTGGGCACTCCTCAAGTCACTGTGATCCCCACAGTGGGGACCGACATCCCTGACCTTCCCACTTTTGGACCTGTCCCAAAGACTACTGTTCCAAAGCCAATACCACAGCAAACTCAGATTGACCCACGAAACATTCCATTTCCTCAAAGAATGAAGCCTAAAAATGTCGATGTTCAGTTTAAAAAATTCTTAGACATTTTTAAGCAACTTCACATTAACATACCCTTGGTAGAAGCTCTCGAGCAGATGCCAAGCTATGTTAAATTCTTAAAAGATATTTTGAACAAAAAGAGGAAGTTGGGTGAATTTGAAACTGTGGCTTTGACCGAAGAATGTAGTGCCCTCCTAACAAGCAAGATTCCACCTAAGTTGAAAGACCCGGGTAGTTTCACCATTCCATGCATTATAGGAGGACAAGAAGTAGGCCAAGCACTCTGTGATTTAGGAGCTAGTGTCAACTTGATGCCTTTGTCCATTTTTAACAAGTTAGGGATTGGAGAGGCTAGACCCACAACCGTGACATTACAACTAGCCGACCGATCCATTGCCTACCCCAAGGGAAAAATAGAAGACGTTTTGGTCCAAGTGGATAAATTTATCTTCCCCGCCGATTTTCTTGTTTTAGATTATGAGGCCGATAAAGAAATCCCAATCATCTTAGGACGTCCGTTTCTTGCAACCGGACGTACTTTGATCGATGTGCACAAAGGAGAACTCACGATGCGAGTTAATGACCAAGAGGTAACTTTTAATGTTTTCAAATCTCTCAAATATATAGACACCGAAGATTGTTTTGCCTTAAGTTCGATTTATGAAACCCACAATTTTGGCAATTTGCCCACAGTGGGGAGTACAGTTCCCACAGTGGGGATTGACAGTGAGCACTCTGAATCAGAGAGTAATGACACTTTTAAGGATGAGTGTAATAAAATGGTTGCAGCTTTTGAACCTCTGGACTTCAAGGATAGAGATGTTCAATCCCCTTCAATAGAACAACCTCCCGAGTTAGAGCTTAAACCATTGCCTTCCCATTTAAAGTATGCTTATCTCGCTAAGGATAATAAACTTCCCGTCATTATCTCTTCCAAACTTAGTGAGAAACAAGAACAACTTCTGATTGATTTGTTGATAAAGCATAAGGGAGCAATTGGTTGGACCATAGCGGACATTCGAGGGATTAGCCCCTCTTTATGTCAACATAAGATTAACTTGGAGAATGACCACCCGGGGAAAGTCCAACCCCAAAGAAGGTTGAACCCCATCATGAAGGAGGTAGTTAAGAAAGAAGTCTTGAAATGGTTAGATGCCGGTATTATCTATCCCATTGCCAGTAGTAGTTGGGTGAGCCCCGTTCAATGTGTCCCTAAAAAGGGAGGAACAACAGTGGTCAGAAATGAAAAGAACGAACTCATTCCAACTAGGACTGTTACGGGATGGAGAATATGCATGGATTATAGGCAACTGAATCTAGCAACAAAGAAAGACCATTTCCCGTTACCTTTTATTGATCAAATGCTTGATAGATTAGCGGGAAAGGAATTTTATTGTTTTCTAGATGGATACTCCGGATATAACCAAATCCACATCGCACCCGAAGACCAAGAAAAGACCACCTTTACTTGTCCATATGGTACTTTTGCATTCCGGAGAATGCCTTTTGGTTTATGTAATGCTCCCGCTACTTTTCAACGCTGTATGATGGCCATTTTTACTGATATGATAGAAGATACCATAGAAGTTTTTATGGACGATTTTTCTGTGATCGGCACATCATTTGATAACTGTTTGAGGAATCTAGAAAAAAGTTTGGTGAGATGTGAAACCCACGACCTTATTCTAAATTGGGAAAAATGTCATTTCATGGTCGAAGAGGGCATCGTTTTGGGTCATCTTGTGTCGAAAAAGGGTTTGGAAGTTGATGAAGCAAAACTAGAAGTAATCTCCCAACTTCCCGAGCCCACAACGGTAAAAGGCATTCGCAGTTTTTTAGGTCACGCAGGTTTCTATAGGAGGTTCATAAAAGATTTTTCCAAAATAACTAAACCCCTATGTAACCTGCTGCAACATGAAAGAGAGTTTGTTTTTACCAAAGAATGTAGAAACGCATTTGAAATAATCAAAAATGCCTTAGTTACTGCACCCATAGTGACCACTCCTGACTGGTCACTCCCATTTGAAGTCATGTGTGACGCCAGCGATTGGGCTATAGGTGCAGTACTAGGCCAACGAAAAGATAAGATTTTTCATCCAATATACTATGCAAGCAAGACTTTGATCGAGGCTCAAATCAACTACACTGTAACCGAAAAAGAACTACTTGCAGTAGTTTTTGCTTTTGATCGTTTCAGGTCTTACTTAATTGGAGCAAAGGTCATAGTACACACCGATCACGCAGCCATCAAATATTTGATCAACAAGGCTGACTCTAAACCGAGGTTGATCAGATGGGTGCTGTTGCTGCAGGAATTTGACCTCCAGATCGTCGACAGAAAAGGAACAAGCAATCAGGTTGCTGATCATCTGTCCAGGCTCGAGAAGACAGTGGGCACTGTTGACCCCACTCCTGACCCCACTCCGGTAAAAGAAACTTTTCCCGATGAACAATTATTATCTGCGCAACATCATAATGAAACTCCTTGGTATGCTGATATTGCAAACTTTTTAGCAAGTGGATTTAAGCCCCACGGGATGAGTGGACAACCATTCAAGAAATTTTTACACGACACACGACAATACGTTTGGGACGATCCCTTCTTGTACAAGATAGGGGCGGACCAAATATTAAGGCGTTGTGTCCATGGGAGTGAACAACATCAAATACTCCATGGTTGTCACACATCCCACTACGGTGGCCACTTCGGTGGAAACCGTACCGCAGCAAAATTTTTGCAAAGTGGATTCTTTTGGCCCACTGTTTTTAAAGACTCATTTGAATTCGTGAAAAATTGTGAGCAATGTCAACGTACGGGGAATATATCGCAAAGAAATGAAATGCCTCTTAACAACATTCTAGAGGTCGAACTTTTTGATGTATGGGGGATAGATTTTATGGGACCTTTTCCAAATTCCAACAATAACTTTTACATCTTGGTTGCGGTAGATTATGTTTCAAAATGGGTAGAAGCCATTGCTTGTCACTCCAATGATGCTAACACTGTGGTGAAGTTCTTACACAAAAATATATTCACTCGCTTCGGAACACCACGAGCATTAATTAGTGACGAAGGCACCCATTTTGTAAACAAAGTCATGGCCTCGGTTCTTGCTAAATATGATATTCATCATAGAGTGGCCACCGCATACCACCCACAAACCAATGGGTTGGCCGAGCTTTCAAATCGTGAGATCAAGGGAATTTTGGAAAAAGTTGTTAAGCCACACCGTAAAGATTGGTCAATCAAACTCGATGATGCTCTTTGGGCCTATCGAACAGCCTATAAAACTCCTCTGGGAATGTCTCCATTCAAATTAGTTTTTGGCAAAGCTTGCCATTTACCGATTGAATTAGAGCACAAGGCGTTCTGGGCCCTTAAAGAGCTTAACATGAGTGAGGATGCCGCGGGAATCAAAAGGAGTCTGCAAATACATGAGCTAGAGGAGTTGCGATATCACTCCTATGAGAATGCAAAGTTGTACAAGGAAAAGACCAAGATGTGGCACGATCGTCGAATCAACCATAGGGAGTTCATGGAAGGACAACAGGTACTATTGTTCAATTCCCGTCTCAAACTCTTTCCAGGTAAACTTAAATCAAGATGGACGGGACCATACACCATTGTCAAGGTGAGTCCTTTCGGAACAGTGGAGTTGAAATCCCCACAATCGGGTCAAACCTTTAAAGTCAATGGGCAAAGGGTAAAGCATTTTTTGCATGAAAGTGCCCACATCCCTGCCCACTCTCCGCCTCGCTATGGTTAGAGAAATTCACAACCGTTTGTAAATATTTTATTTCACTTATTTGTTGTCTTTTTATTATTTTTGGTCTTTTTAATTCTGCATGGTAGTTTGTTTTAATGTGTGTAGAAGAACGTGCCACCTTTTGAAGAAAAATCAAGGAAAGTACTTTGCAGTGGGGAAGGCTCAGGTCACTGCGCTCCCCACTCCCCACCTGACGAATGAAAGGACTATTTTTGGGGCCCAATGCTGACAAGCTTTCACCTTTTGCTGCCATCAAGTCTACTTTTAGGCCATGGTGTCATAGTTCATCATTTCCCAAGCAAAGCTATCATTGTCAATCCTCTCCCTCTCTCCTAAAACCGGCGGTTTCCCCCCAATTTTGAAAAGAAAACATTTCCAAAAACCACCTTAACCTCCTTTGCTTCCAAAATTTACCCAACAAACTTTCTCTTCTTCATCTCTCTCTCTACGAAAAACCCACCAGCAAAACCCTTCCAAAACCCTAAAAATGGCAAGAACCAAGAGAATGAACACCAACCCCGATGCACTCACACGTGCGGCCGTCCGCCGCAGGACCGCCGAGGAACAACCACCGGAAGCCGTCACCAATGACCTGAACGAACCGCCACCGGTCTCCGGCGAAAACCCGATCATCTCCGGTGCAGCCGACGAGGGTTCTTCAAAGCACGAAAGCCCAAAAGCTACTTCATCACCGCAAGCCACCCAAACCCCGTGAATGGTTTGTTTTTAAAACAATGGTTTCGCTCTTTTGCTCACCAAAAACAATTTTATTTTGTTTGGTTGATCTTTTTGTGCCTATGGCTAGGCATTGACACTATTTGCTGTTTTAACTTTTGGGTACTAACATATTGATTGTTTGAATGCTTGTTTGGCCTCGTTTCCATTTCAAGGTACAACTTTCGGCTTCCGACTTAAAAGGTCACTTTTGTAAGTACAAATCTCAACTTGTCCCGTGAAATGATATAGGCCATTTTTCGCATCCAAACCACCACCTTTGTTCATTAATTAAATGTCACAGTGGGGACACTGTGAGATTTTAAGTTTGAGGTGGGAACTTCCAGAGTGACCTCCAGTTTGCTCACAGTGAGGACACTGTGAAGTCCAAGTTTGAGGTGGGTAAGCCGTACCCCCCTCCAAAAAAAAAAAGAGAAAACACAAAAATACAAAAATAGAAGAAAATAGGAGTAGCACTAACAAAATTGATGGTGTGCCTTTTCTGGACCATAAAAGTGCTCACTCCCAGAAAACGATGGTGTGCCTATTCTGGACCATCAGAATACCCACCCTCACAAAAAAAAAAAAAAAAATAGCCATACTCATTATACCCAAATAAAGCCTGAAAGTGTACGTTCTTATCATAGCAAAATACTAAACACCCACTTCTTGAAATAAAAATCTCAAAGCGAGATCTTCGGTCCATGTTTGGAAATTTTTGCCAAAACCCTTGGGAAAAGATTCAAAGCCATAAACCCTTCAAACCCAAGAAAGCCCTATTGATCAAAAGGTAAACAAGGGAAAGGTTTCGTCAAACACAAAAGTGAAATTTTCAAGTTTGGAACCGAAGGAAGTATCGAAGGAAGGAGATCAACGCCCATTCAAGTCAAGAAATATGTAAGTCCATCAAAGACCTTTTATGCATTGTGTTTCATTTTATTTCTTTCTTTTTATTACTTGGGGACAAGTAATGATTTAAGTTTGAGGTTGTGATAACTCTATTTTTAGAGTTATTATTTCCATTTATTTTCCACTTTATTTTGTCAATTTTAGCCATTTCACTTCTAAAAACCCCCATTCTTGGTATGATTTACGAAAACGAGCAAAAGGAGTGAACCATGGTCTTTAATAAATTATTTGGGGAAGTTTTGGGTGTTTTCTCGATTTTTCATCCGCAGTGACGTATACAGTGCCCACTCCGGTTCCCCACTCTTCGAGCTGATCAAAAAGAAATCAAAAAGAAACTTTTAGTTGGGATCTAATTTTCTGGAGGAGGAAGGTTCATATGGCAGAGAAATGGCTGGAGAAGTACAAGGTAGTTCTCATTGAAGATAGCATCAAGTACACCTCTTTGTACTTGGAGATTGACTTGGAGAAGGGACCATTGGATAAAAGAATTGCACAAGGAGCTGAATTCTGCCACAACTCAGCAGTCTTTACCCATTGGAAGACCCACCTCTTTTGTGTAATACCCAACTCCTTCTCCTAGTATATAAAGGAGCACTTGGGTGCCATTAAATGCATGCTTGGTTTTTCATCCTTGAATACTTTTAGTCTCAAATTCTCTCAACTACCACATTAGCTTTAGTCTTTTATTTACTGCAGTAACTAGCTTTAATTTTCAGTAATTTACCTTCTTAGTTTAAATTGTAGTTCGTATTACACAGTGCAGGGACGACTTCTCGTTCCCCACTGTGAGCAGTTAATTCAAATCACTTTCAGTTTTATTATGTGCAAATCTTCATCTTTTGTTTTCTTTACTTCGGAAATGTTAGGCTAAAACATCCTTTGGGATGTAGGAAGGAGAAGTACCTGGATTTTATCAAAAATGCTTGAGTAATCTTTATACTTAGAATATTTGTTGTTTTGGTCTTTCATTCTCGATATTTACCCAAGGATGTGAACAAGCTGATCACTTGCAAGGATCTAAAGTCTAGTTCTTAACTTAGAAATAAGTAGAGCGCAGTGACACGAGCTTGAATGATGCTAGGGGATTCGAAAGAATTCTTTTGACACTTACGAAAGTGAGGTCGGCACAGTGAGCTAATCTCTGCCCACTGGAGTAGTAGGCAAGCTAATTTGTGTATTAAAAACACTTAGAGTATTTGTCTCTACACATTCCATCGAGGCCTGAAAAGGTCCATTTAGAGATTACCATTGACAAAACAACAAGTACTAAGAGTATGGGATTTTTATCTAACGGTGTGAGTATTTTGTAACCGGGCTTTTCTAGCGAAAATGTCCACCACGAATACGAGGATCACTCTAAGGACCGAGTATTTGAGATAAAATTTAGGGAAAATCCAACCTACATTCCTCCTTTTTAGCATTTAGTAAATCGTTTCAAGTAGCTATTTTACCAAACCAAACCAAAGTATTATTTTCATCTCTAGTTGAAACTTGTAAAAGGAGCTCATGAGAACCGTATTGTCTTGATTGTCCAGTCTCTGTGGATTCGATTCTGGTATTTTACCAACTATTACTTGCTGTGACGATCATAGTGGACAGTGTACACTTGCACTTCCCACTGTGGACAGTTTGCAACCCACTGCGATTAAAACACACATTTCGCACGTAACAGGTCTCCAACTCAAGTTCCCTCCTCCGGGCCGCGTCCATCATCGCAGATAATGAAGCATACTGTGTCGTGCTCACAAATTCCCTAATCTCGGTGCGCAACATGTCCTTGTATCGATACATCTTCATATCTTCCGAGGCGGCATACTGGGGGCAAAACAATGCCATCTCGGTGAACTTCTGATTCATTTCCTTCACCGTTTCTGTAGTTTGCGTGAGCTCCAGGAACTCCTTGGCGATCCGCTCCATTTCCACCGGAGGTACATACTCTGCGCGAAAACGAGTGACAAACTCTTCCCAGATCAAGGTAGTGCGTTCGGAAGGCGTCAATGCCGTAGCGCACCAGTCCTTCGCGCCGTCACGAAATAAGTTCACCGCAAATCGAACCTTCGGATTATCCGGGCAACCACTGGTCAGAAAAGCACCCTCCATATCGGATATCCACCGCATGCTGATGATCGGATTCGGGTCTCCCTTGAACTCAGGCGGAGAACAGGCGGAGAGATCCCGATACTGGAACTCTCGGGTACGGGGCTGTCCCCATGTAGGCGGTGGAATCGATGTAATTCGCTCCTCCATCAGAACCACCACCTCATCTCGGATGGCAGTGATAATCTCGGGAATCGCCTCCCCGATCGCGTATGCTACCTCGGTAGCAATCATCTCTCTAATCTGCTCCTCGGTGATCCCAGCCTCAGCCCGCGGTTCAGCCGCGTTGTTTCTTCTAGTGATGGCCATTCTAGGAAAAAGAAATTACAACGAGTTATTAGCACATAATAACTAACCTTACCACGCTCACACTCGACTCCTTGGATTCCCCGCGACTTTCCCCGACTCGAACATTGATCCTGTGCTTCCGGTAGTAGGAGCTCTACTACTACCATCTACACCTATCAATGTCCGCTCCGAGTCCCATCCCGAGTACCCAAGTAGTTGCTCGCCCAAACAAAACCATACACGTATGCCTATACTGACGCATGTACACACTCTTCCTAGCTCCCTAGGAATAATCATAATACCCCACTACCCTTGCTAGGGCGGAACCCCCACTAACCCTGACGAGTCGCCTCGTAAACGCATAGTCGTATACAGTGGAAACCAGATAGACATTCGAATATAAGATTCTATCCTACAACGGTTGGACTCAAACAAGAGCTGCGCAATAGAACTAAATCCAACATTCTAAGGCTATTCGGTTCCTACCGCATACAACCTATAGTGCATTCGCTTAACAACCTATCATAGCTAGCATAAATTCCTATTAGCAAGTAACAACCATACAGTACAGTGTAATAAGCACCAAGCAATCTAGCATACATACTCATATATAAACATTCTTCCCGGCTCACTAGAAATTTTATCTCATCCCACTACCCTTGCTACCACGGAATCGCTATTAGCCATAACGAGTTGCCTCGCGAATACCCAGTCGCATGCAGCGTGAATCAAATAGACATTCGAATACAAGATTCTATCCTAGAACAGTTGGACTCAAACAAGAGCTGCGCAATAGAACTGAATCAAATATTCTAAGGCTATATGATTCTTACTGCATACAACCTATAGGGCCTTCACTTAACAACCTACTATAACTAGCTTTGATTCCTACTAGCAAGCAATCATCATACAGTACAGTGTAAACAGCATAGGCAATCTAGCATGCATACCCTATGATCTAGAAAGCGATAAATACACTAAGTACTGTACCTTCCCACTTAGCGTCGGCTGACTGTACACACTGCGCCCTCGATCACCGTTTCCCAAACGGGTTTTCCTTTACTCTAAAAGATTTTAGTAAAAGGATTTAAATTTTCATAGCCGCAACTTGAGACCAAACACACCGAGATGTGTTTGATTCACTCAAGCTGTGCTCTGATACCAAGTTGTAACGTCCCGAAAATTACAAGGAATTTAAAATTTTAAAAATAATGCATTTCATTATAATCAAACCATAAGTTAACAAATCCCATTACAATAAAAATAAACGTCGTTAATTTAAACCGTCAAATGAAATTTAAGCAGCGGAAAAGTTATATAATTAAATCCCCATTTAAAAAGTTAAACTTAAACAGCCTTCGCCTTGTGCCTGTGTGTACCGTCATGCTCGACTGCTACTCGCACCTGAAAACATAAGATATTGGGAAGGGGTAAGCACGAAGCTTAGTGAAATCTACCACCTACGCAGGTAGCAACCACACATATATCGCCCCTACTCACAAGTAGGCAAACAACACCGCAATTACAAGTATAGAAACAAATCAAGGTTTAAACATGTAATCACATACCTCGGTCCCACCGAGCCCTCGGTCTCCCCGAGTTCACACAGCACTTTTACACAATTCCTCGGTCTCCCCGAGCCCTCGGTCTCCCCGAGTTCACATTAAATGATATCCATACTAGCTCAGTCCCACTGAGCCCTCGGTCTCCCCGAGCCCCTCAGTCCCACCGAGGTGTACACAAAACACATGCCAATCACATATTATATAATTTACAACTAGCTATCACACCACAACTAGTTCACGTAAGCATACAATAACACGCAAAACTAACACGACATATAAGTAACTCCTAGTCTACGCAGTGAGAGAACTCACCTTAATGCAACGCAAGTATCCGCAACCGCAACACAAGCCGGCCAACTTCACTCACCTTTTCCCACCTAATTACGTGTTAACAAAAGTCAAAGTGAAACCCCAACCCAAAACCACGACTACTAAATTATAAATTACATATTCCAGCTTTTACTCTAAAACACAGGTCTGTTCGGGACCTGATTAACCCCTTATAAACTGATAAAACCAGAAATATTATTCCATAATCAGTTAGTTCTATGTCTTAGGGTTCCAGGGACATATCGTACGCGTTCTAACGATTTTCCTACAATTTACTACGAATTTTCTAAAAACAGGACACGAAGCTGTCATGTGCAGACCTGCTGTGAAATCAGCCAATTTACGCCTAGTTAGAGACCGAACCAGACTACCGCTAAAACACGAAAAGTGTGCCCGGCACAGAATGTGAACTGTGGGCACCGGATTCGCCTCAATCCGAGCTACGACAGAAAAGTTATGGCCGTCGCAAAACAGTGACAGATTCATACTTCCACATAAAATGACGATTTTATAAAAACGGTTTAAACGATTCGGGTTTGCAACTAGGGTTCACCCGATCAGGGTTTTAGGTTACAAGGGCTGGACTCAAACGCGCAGCACTCACTGCCATCCCGGCAGTGGTGGTCGCCGGCGGCGGCAGCGGCCGGCGGCGGTGGCGATGGTGGTTTACGGCATTCCGGCGAGACCAAACGAAAAACCCGACCATCTAACCTTGCCGCACACACGCACACGCTCAACCCGAACAACCCCGCCCTCCACAGCCACTGAACCGGTGGCGCACGGCGGCGGCGCACACCGCCGGCAGCCATAGCTGCGGCGGTGGTGGGTTCCCGGCGGTCCGGCGACGATGAAACAAAACGAAAGGGAGAAGGACTTACCTTGCGACGACAATCCAGCGGTAAACACACTCCAGCTTCCTCTCTCTCTCCCGGTCGTCTCTCTCACTTCTCTCTCTTTCCCTCGCCGTTGCTCTCTCTCTCTCTCTCTTCGGCGGACAGCAGTGCCGGCTGCACTTTCCGGCGACAGCAGCAAGGGACGGTGGGGGGGGGGGGGGGGTTACGGCTGAGAGAAAACGAGAGGGGGAGGGGTAAGGTCTTAGGGTTTTTGGTTTCTTTTTCCTTCTTCTCGCTGCTCCCCACGAATCCAAACTAAACAAAAAAAAACTAAATGGGTCTCGGTTTAGCATTTGCATGGGCCGACCCCCATGCTACCAAAATCCCCTACAAGACACATTTGGTCCCTGCCCTTTTCGACCCATGCACTACTAAGCCCTTGCAAACAAATTACGGTTTTGTAATAATTACATTTAAGGTCATTCTCGTTAACTCCCGTTAAAACATTCGTTAAGAGAAAAATATTGAACAATAAATAAACCAAAGAAAAATTCCATAACGGGACACGGGTTTTATGATGAGATCCATCTGTGTAATTCATCATCATCATTTGACAGAGATGATGATCTAAGATCATCAAATTTGACATGAATGGACTCAACAATGCATTTTCTCCTGAGGTTGAACACACGATATGCTTTGGAGGATAGAGAGTATCCAACAAATATTCCTTCATCAGCTTTGGGATCAAACTTTCCAAGATTGTCACGGTCGTTTAGAATAAAGCACACACATCTAAAAACATGAAGAAAGCCAATATTTGGTTTTCTGCCATGGAAAACTTCATATGGGGTTTTATCATGTCTTTTGGATATCACTGACCTATTTTGGGTAAAGCAAGCAGTATTTACAGCTTCAGCCCAAAAATAGATGGGAAGATTTGATTCACTTAGCATTGATCTAGCAGCCTCACATAGAGTTCTGTTTTTCCTTTCCACCACTCCATTTTGCTGAGGAGTACGGACTGCAGAGAAGTTTTGAGAAATTCCTTTCTCAGTGAAGAAGTCTTCAAGAGCATTGTTTCTGAATTCAGTGCCGTTATCACTTCTTACCGAACGAACAAGTTGATCATTAAGAACTTCGTTTTTCTTGACAAGGTTGATGATTTCTTCACTTTTATACTTGAGAAAAGACACCCAGGTATATCTAATAAATTCATCAACAATTACAAGAATGTACCTTTTGCCTCCTAGACTTGGAGTGCTGACTGGTCCACATAGGTCCATGTGCAGCATCTGGAGAGGAAGAGTGATGGAAGAACATTGCTTGGTCTTGAAGGAAGTCTTGGTGAGCTTCCCTTTTTCACATGCATCACACAGCTTCTCTTTGACAAAGTTCAACTTGGGCATACCAGTCACCAGCCCTTTGTTGGAGATTTTATGAAGAGTTTTGAAATTTAGATGAGAGAGACGCTTATGCCACAACCAGTTCCTTTTGGATGTGTCATCTGACACAAAGCAGACATTTGATGAATTTTTATTTAGTCCCATATCAATGATATAGACATTTTCCATCCTTTTACCAGATAATACCACATTGAAGTTCTTGTCCACCACAGTACAGACACAAAGTTCAAAGATAACTTTATATCCAAGATCACACAGTTGGCTAATGCTGAGAAGATTATGCATGAGGCCGTCAACAAAGGCCACTTTATTGAAGGTGACAGATCCATTAGTGAGAGTTCCATATCCTTTGGTATAACCTTTATAGTTATCACCAAAAGTTACAGATGGACCTTTTCCAGGCACATAGTTGATAAGGAGAGATTTGTTTCCCGTCATGTGGCGTGAGCACCCACTATCCAGATACCATATTTGATGGTGCTCAAAAGCCTTCATGCAAAAACAGATTAGTTCTATGGTACCCATTTGGTGATGGGTCCTTTAGGGTTAGAAGAAGAAGAAGGGTCCTTAGGTTTGGTTCTATCTATTCTTTCCTTGGGACAATCCTTAGCCATGTGAAAAGTGTCACCACAGTTATAGCATTTTCTATAGATAAAAATCTTTTTATAATTGTGACCACTTTCCTTGAATTTACTTTTCCCATTATTCTTTATTATCTTGGCAGATGAGGATGAGGCAAGAGGTTTGGGTCCAAGGATTCCTTTGTCATAGTTATAAGAAGATGATTCCTTGAGATTTGACTTTTTCAAAATCACCGATCTGGGAATGGGAAGAACAGATGAGTTGCCAGAAAGTATCTTTGGAGTATTACTTTTGGGATGGAGATCAACAACATATTTCCTTTTGTCGGAAGATGAGAGTCTGTTTGAAGAAGGTTGGTGTTCTCTTTTAGGGATCTTTGAGGGTTTATGATCAGAAGAGGGGTATTCATCTATGTGAATAGATTTCAACAGCTCATGAAGAGGTATGGGAAGGTCATCGGTGGAGAAATCGGTGGGATTTGAGGGTTGCTCAGAGAAATCGGTGGGATTTGTTCTTTGAAAAGGTTTAGCTTTTGAGGAGTTAGAGGAAGAGGCTTCATCCATGACTGAATCTTTTAAAAAATCATGGTTGGGTTTTGAAACATCATTGGAGTCTTGCTTCTCAATGTTTTGAAATGAAGAAGATTCTTTTGCCTTTATAAACATTCCATACTTTAAGGCTTCACCCAGATCTAAAGAGTTTAAGGACATGGAGTCACAAGAACTTGACTCTGAGGCATCATCCCATGCATTGGAGGAAGGGATGAGTGCATGAGAAGAGTTATCAGCAACAGTTTTCCCAAATCCTAGACCGAATTTATCATTACCACTGATTTGGCCTTGAAAGATTTGTTCAAGATTTTTGGAAGAATTTGACCATTTTCTAACAACCTCTTATTCCCTTTTTAGTTTCTTAAAAAAGTGATTTTTCTCTTTTGAAATCACGTGATTTATGGTTTTCACATTTTCAAGCTCAACTTTGATTTCCTCAAACTTTTCAAGTTTAGCCATGCAGACTTCAAGTTGAGAGGTGAGAGTTTTAACTTGAATGGATTTTCTTTTCTTGCTATCCTTGACAGCATAAAAGTCTTTAGTTAATGATTCGTAAGCATCAATCTTTTCACTATCAGTCATATCATTAAAAGGATGTACCTAAGCATAAGCTGTCGAGCACCTAGTTGCCACAAGAGCCATTGGAGAGGTAGCTTTTTCAGAATCTTCCATCTCTTCAGAAATGGCCATGAAGCACATATTGTGAGAATCACTGTCAGAGGTGTCTTCTTCATCCCAGTCATGAGTTTCTGCCATTAGACCTTTTCCTTTTCTTTCAAGACCCTCACTCCTTTCTTTCTCTTTCTTGTACTTGGCTTTATACTTCTCATCACGCTCCTGATGGTCTAAGGAAGAGGATTGGGAATCCTTTTTGGAAAAGGTTGATTTGAAAGGATTATTTCTGGGTTTCTCATTCTTTGAAGAATATTTGTCAAAGGATGGGTTCCTAGACTTAGTAACACGCTTGCTCCTACACTCAGATGCAAAGTTTCCTTTCTTGCCACAGTTATAGCACTCTTCATTTGACTTATCAGATGAAGTCTTGGAAGATGAAGATTTTCTAAAATTTCTGGATTTGTTGAAAGGATGAAATTTGTTCTTGGAGCCAGCCATCGTTGCCATTTCCTCAGACAATTGTTCAACCATAATTTCCTCACCTTCATCATCAGCATCACTAAGATATGCCTCCGTTTGGTGGGTAGAGTTATTTTGGCTGTCATTGTCAGAGTCTGATGAAGGATAAGTGATTCTAGGAACATTTTGAGATTTCTTGGAACTTTCACTGACAAGAGCTATAGAAGAGCTCTTTATCTCTTTGATGAAAGATTTCCTTTGTAACTTGGTTTGCTCAAAATTGAAGAGAGTTCCATACAGGACAGTTAAGGGCATGAACTCAAGGTCCTTGGTAGTTTTAATGCAAGTACATATATTCTCCCAAAATTCTGGAAGACAATCCATGAACTTGCTTAAGACTTCCTCATTATCATAGACTCTGTCCAATAACTTCAGATCATTTAAAAGAGAGTTGAAACGATTATAGTAGCTAGGAAGAGATTCTCCTTTTTCAAAAGCAAAGAGTTCATACTTTCTAATAAGACCAATATTTTTACATTTCTTTACTTCCACTGTACCTTCGTACAGTACACAGTGTGGTCCACATCTCTTTAGCAGTTTCAAAGTTAACCAGAGAGTGATAGACCTCATCAGGAAGTGAGAGTGCAATAATTTCTCTTAGCTTAGAGTCGAGAGAAACCAATCGTTTTTCCTCATCAGTATATTTCTTAGGATTTTTGAGGATGTAACGACCAGTAGCACTAGATTTTTCTTCATCAGAATCACTAGAGATTTCTTTTTCCATGGTTTCTTTACCAGGCCTCTGCGTTTCATAGCGAGCCCAAACTCTGGGGATGATAGGTCCCTCTTTGAGAATGGTTGGATATCTAGTATCCACTCCTTCCATGAATAGCATCATACGGCTTTTCCACAGAGAAAAGTTGTTAGCATTAAACTTAGGCGGTTTTGTTATGGTTGTTATGGAGCCATTCTCAGAAAAATTGTTTTGAAAAGTTTTCAACGGTTGAAGAAGAAGAGGCAGCCATCGCAGATCAAGTTTATGGAATTAAACTTTCTGCTCTGATACCACTTGTTAGTCCCAGATGGCTTAACAAGTATTGTAGAAGGGGGGGGGGGGGGGTGGAATACAATACTCAAAATTTTTCACAATTTTAATTCTTTTATTGAAAATCTTTCAACAAGAATTACACAAAGAAACTTAAAGAATGTTGCGGAAAAGAACAGATAAACTATTCTAACAATCTTTCACAAAGTATACTTAACAAAACAACCAAGAACACTGAGAACAAAGCTATTAAGTTATCAAGCAATATGGAGATTTCTTGCACTAAGAGAATTCCAGAAAGCGTAGTTTGCATGGGGATATCTTCTTCCTTTTATACTGGCAAGGAGTGTACAAGCATTGAATGCTTGGGACACTTCTCATCATCATATTTGCTGAGTATGTTGACTTCTGAAAAGCTGAGATGTCCTTATCACCTTTTACTAGGTACTGGAAATAGAGCCCATGCTGAAGAAAAGGACTTTAACTGATAACGGATAAAACGACAAACAGTCACTTTTATCTGTCAAAGGATATTGTCCCATAATAAATGATCTTCTTGATGTGTATTCTAAGACAGTCACACCATTGAAGTTTCACCGATATAATTGACTTTGGAACTTGAAACAATCTGCAGAGAGAAAATCTTTTATTTGAAAACACATAGATCCCACCAATTTCAGCTCCCTTATCGGTGAGATGAGGCAGACCGACAAAGGATATGTCGGTGGAAGGGTTGTCCACCAATGTGTTGAGAACAAGATCGGTGAAGGGTTGTCCACCGATTTGTGAGAACAAAATCGGTAAAGTATTGTCCACCGATTTGTAAGAACTAATTTGGTGGAGGGTTGTCCACCGATTTGTAAGAACAAATTCGGTGGAAGGTTGTCCACCGATTTGTAAGAACAAATTCGGTGGAAAATGACTTGGTTGAATGCAGAGAAGAGTCTTCTATTTTCCACAAGTAGAATGTCTTCATGCTTGGTTTCGGTTGATCTTCGACTTCACCGAACAGTTGATATCTTGTACAAGTCATCTTTAAAAGAACATGCTACAATATTCTAAGTAAAATATAAGGGAGAACATCGGAGAGTCAATTTCAAATCTAGGTGACCCAACATAAGTAAAGACCTCCTTGTTCACTACCAGTCCCCGCAATTTTCATTGCAGGGAAACCCTGAATTAGGAAGCACTTTAACTCATTAAACTCCACAAATATTTTGCTATCACGAGCAATTTTATGCACAGATAACAAATTAACATGAAAATCAGGAATAACCAATACGTCAAATAAAGTGACTTTATCATTAAGTTTGAAATTTCCAATTTTATTTATTATAGCCTCATCACCATTAGGTTGAGTGACCTTTAACATTAAATCCAAAATATCAACAACATTTTCCAAATGAGACACGGAAGAAGTCATGTGCTGATTAGCACCTGAATCAATAATCCAACCAGATTTATTTAGTGTTGAAGACAAACCAACAGTTTTAGCCATACTGACAGAGAACTTGCCAGCCATATTACTAGAAATCCTATCAGGTTGTTTCTGATCAATAAGGGATAACAACTTGGTTATTTGATCTTCAGTGAGAGAGGACGAGGAATTCTGACCATAGCCAGAACTGTTAGTAATGCAAGCATTACTGGAAGAAGACTTAGGAAACTGATTAGATTTATTCTTGGTGAATTGAAAGTCCTTAGGAAACCCAATTAGTTTGTAACATCTTTCAATGGTATGTCCATTTAGACCACAGTGTTTACACACAAGTTGGGATTTTCCAGATTGTTTCTTAACATTATAAGTTTTTCCAAAAAACGCAGAACTCTGAACTTTGGCATCAGAAGAGGAACGAGTAACACCACGATGTGACTCCTCTCTTGATACCAAAGAAAAGGCAGTTTTGACAGAGGGCAAGGGATCAGTAGTCAAAATATTACTTCTTATGTTAACATACATATCATCAAGCCCCATTAAGAATTGCATTAATTTGAGAAGTTGATTATGTTTGGAAAACTCATGAGAAGCATTACAGGAACATGATGGCAATTTTACTAAGGCATCAAACTGTTTCCAAAGAGCATTTAACTTGTGATAGTATTCAGACACATGGATACCATTCTGACTAAGAGAGTTAACTTTTTTGATGTAAATTAAAAGTAACAGAACCATCTATCTTATCATAAGTTTCCTTAAGTTCATCCCAAACTTCAGAGGCAATTTTAGAAAACACTTGACTTAGAAACAGATCCTCCGATATAGAACCAAGAATCCAGGATAGAACTACAGAATTACATCTATCCCCATGTTTTCCCAAGATTTCATTATCAGTAGGACGAGCAATAGTTCCATCAACGAAACCAAGTTTATTTTTGGTCTCTAAAGCAAGTATCATAGCACACGACCATACTTTGTAATTCTCAGTTCCACTTAACTTCAGGGTCATAATAGAGACACCAGTGGTATCACTTGGATGAAGATACAAAGGGTCTCCAAAGTCCAGCTTAGCAATCAGAGATTGCTCAGCTGTACGTTTGGGTGTTTCTTCACCAGTCATGATACCAACAGTAAACTAAACAACACACAAGGTGTAAAACTAAGAGACTATGATGATAGGATTCCTTGCCACTCAGAGGTGGTAGGTCAAGTCAATCTCTTAGCCACCAAGAAGAAAAGAGGAGCGGAAGAAATAGCAAACAAAAGAGTAACCGAAACTTACCAGAGTCCAGCCACAACCTGTTAGCAAAAGCGAAACAAAACAACTTACATAAATTCCTTAACAAGGAGCACAACAGAAACATGGTCACAATGACAGTCTCTGACAAGGCATAGCACCTCAACCAAAGATGGTTAAGGTCAGATCGCACCTGAACACAAATGAGAACAAACTGGTGTATGGAGTAAACAAAGCTTACGGAAAACAAAAAGTTCATTAGTTAAGTCCTATATAGATCTGTTCATACAAGGTCCAGATCTAGGACACACGTCATTAGAATCTGTCGACAAGAAAAAATGAAAAAAGCAAAAAGAGAAGAAAAAAGGACTCAACACAGAAAAGGTACACGGATCCTTTCACAGACATTGTGCTAGATCTGGTATATTTGAGCCAGATCTCAGGTCTACGACACTAGGACCACCTTTTCCACGGAGAGTACAACAAGGAAACAAGGAGGAAAAGAAAGAGTAGATTGAGTAAAAAGTAATGAATGAATGATCTAGCAATTTATTATTTCAAAACATGTTGATAGCTAATTTTGAAAAACAAAGAGGAAGACATACCCACTCTAGTTACAAACCATAATAGGCACTACGCCTTTTATTTTGAAAGAAAAAAAATTATCTGAACATCATCAATTAGGATCAGATCCAGAGATGTGTTCAAATTTGAAGTGAAAGCAACCAGATCTCAATCTCGAGGACTTAAGGTTCGGATCTGTATTAGATAGGAACCAAAGAGAACCAGAAGAGATCTCACAGATCTGATGTGTAATATGAACGCTAGCAGATCTCAATCTCGAGGACTTAAGGTTCAGATCTATGTTAGATCGGAACCAGAAAGAACCAGATGAGATCTCACAGATCTGAGATGAAATATGAAATATGAAATATGAAGAGCACAAATTGTATAAATCGAAGAAAAAAACTTGTTTAGGTCTACAACAGATGAGAACAAGAACAAGAAGCGATGAGAAGATTTAACAAGGCACACTAGCCATTCGTTCAGATCTATAAATTAGATAAGAACAAGAGAATGGTGCATGCAGCGAAATGAAATGGTTGAGACTGATTTTAAAAACAATGAATGTTCAGATCTATAAGCAGATAAGAACAATCAAAGCCACATAAAAAACTTGTCCTGATCTATAAGGAAGAAAAGAACAAGTGAAAGAAATCAAATGAATAAATATGAACAACTCAGATACAAACCTAAAGAGGTAGGATCTGAGAAGTTACAAACATATAAAGAAGGAAAAACTCGAATAAGAGCTTGTATGAACAATACGAGATTCACAAGAACTATCGAGATTTTGAAGAACTCACCAGAGGTTGTTACAACGAGAAAGACGCTGGCAGCGATGGATCAAGCCTTAGAGCTCTGATACCATATTATGAACATTAATGAAAGAATATAACAACACAATGATGAATATACAAAGTAAATCTCAACACTAACTATTCTAACCTATTCATCTTCAAGAGTTATGAAGATGACAAACTAGAAACCCTAAGTTGAGAGAAAAACGAGAGAATACAAATTGAGTGAAAAGAAAAATGAATCTTAATAAGCCATTTACTGAAGACAAATTTGGTTATATAATCTCGGCAGAATTATCACTTCTAGTCCTCCTACTTTGAATAATATGCTCCGCTAACCCTGATCTTTCACAAGAAGTGAGGCACAGTCCTCCTTATCCTCATCTTTTAGTCTTAACCAAGAATGCCACTTAACATTTCCTAATATTACACACAAACACTAATTAAGTTTATGAGTGACAAGATTGGTCCAGAATCATTACCTTTTAACAGTACCTATATGTGTGTGTGTGTGTGTGTTATTCTAGGGAAGATGACTTGATTAAACTCCAGTTTGATCCTTGTGGGTAAAGAGTGGTTGTGGTTGGAATAGAGATGATGGTGTGCAAGGGGGAATAGAGCTGATAGGTGAAGATGAAAGTGGCGGTGGGTCAGGCTGCCTGGCCGATTTGGGGTGGCGGGATGAGTGTTGGGGAAGAAAGGGTGTGTGCACGCTTATGATATATAGGTAGTGATCAAGAAAACATATATTGAAACATATATTGAAACATATATTGAAACAATATATATTATTCAACAAAGTATACATAGAAAGAAAAAGCTTGATAGGTAGCACTTTAGCAAATTGATTAAGGCCTTAAGGCAGAGCAACCAGCAACCCATCAGATTAATTTGGGTCATTTGGCCACTTGGTTTGGTCATTGGTAGGGGTGCTCATGGTTTGGGTTAATCAGATTGAAAGAATTTAAACAATCCAACTCAATGTTTGCGGTTTAAAAAATCTCAAACTCAAACCAAAGTGCAACCCAACCCAACCCAAACCGTACGGGTTAGTCAGGTTGATACTTTGGTACATCAAAATATTCTCCTATATATGTTTGTGACCTTGAATATATTGTTTTTTCTAGCCATAATTTATTTTTCATATCAATCCTTCGGTACAACATATGCATATTCCTTCTTAAGTATATATATCACAATTTGCATATATATATATATATAGGGGTTAAATCATGTGAGAACCAAAAATAGGTTGAGAACCGTGGGAACCGATCTAAGCCGTCATTTGGTTTTGATCCTATGGTTTTAAAAACATAAAAATTTATTCATAGGTTCTCACGGTTCTCAACCTATTTTTGCCTATAATAATGTCCATAGATTAAAATCAATTAATGGCTTAGATTGGTTTTCACGGTTCTCAACCTATTTTAGGTTCTCATTTGATTATCGTCCTATATATATATATATATATATATGTTCACATTTACTGAACATATATACAAAGAAGTTATAGAGAGGTGTAGAAGAGATTGAAAATAAATGTATATAAAGAGAGTAGTTGAGGATCCATTTGAAAGTTGTTAAAAGTAATTGAACGGAAAGCCCAATTAATTAAAATCACTAAGTTTGCTTCCATCATCTCGACATCACAAGTCCAAGTGGCTACGGTTGGACCAATCGTCACTTGCATCGAATCAATGGATTTTAACTTATGCAAGATTTTTCTATGTGGTGTTTCCTTCCATTATCCTTATAAAAAGTGTACTACAAACTTTACATTGCACCTTTCTTTTTTCCATATGACATAATTTCCAAATCAACCAGAGCTGTTCGGTAATGATATGTAATTACTTTGGTAGCATAGTTGGAACCAAAGGCTTGGCTTGAGTTTGAGATGAATAAAAACTATGTAATGTCATTTTTCAATTGAGATGATCTCAGAATAAAATTTTACCGAAATTAAAATCGTAACTGAAATTGTAACATAAGCTTGAACATTACGAGATCGAAAGAAGTCAAGAGAGATGAAATTGGTGTGATCTGTAATGAGTGATATCTCTTCTTTATAGCTTAAAAGAAATAGTTTTATATAGTTAATAGTATCTGTACTATCTTGTAATACATTTACATCATAACTCTTAAAAACAAGTTACAAAACATAAAGTACTACCATTTTATGCAATAAATTCAAAAAACTATAAATTACCACTTTATATGCATAAGTTACGAGTTGTTGATGCAATGATTTTAAACCCCACCCCTTTGGTGTGTTCAAGATCTTCTTTCTTGCCTTTTTAGAGCTTTCTTTCCCTTTTGTATGATTGTTCCGATTCAAAGTCCCATACTCGTATTTCCAGTGGACGAATCAACTTTCAAATTCAAACCTAGACGGTGAATCCTGCTCCCAAAAATGTATAGAGGGTTCAAGTCTCGGCCACATCCTAAATTCATGTCACCAAAAGGCAACGGAAACCTTCAACTTGTCAGAGAATAAACGCTCTTAAGTTCAGCCATGTATCTTTTTAAACATAATATAGAGACACCGATTTTCATTTGCTTACATTCTATGTAATTTGGATATCAATATATGCGTTTGATTTATATTATGGTGAGAATTTAGGTTAGAATCTTAATCGAACAGTCAAACAACCTAGATTTTTGTTGTAGTTTTGAGAGCCTCTTTCATGCATGTAATTACATTTTTACAATAGATGCTCGATGATTAAGTACATTTTAATGAAGAATGTTCTTTTGTTCGTGTAATTGGTTTCGATTTACATTTTTTAGAAGGAATGCTTGTCTATTAATATGCAGCTAACTACATTTTTGTGTGCAATGTTCCTCTATGCATCGAAATGATGTTAATATCAAATGTATGGTTCATCTGGAGAAATTACCTCACTTACCTTATCATGTAACATTATCGGCAATCAAAATGGATTGTTGGTAAGAGTCTTAAAGTCGATAAGCGCTTCCCACGTAAGAGTCTTTTTCCTCGCCTACCAGGTAAGATCTCTGTTCTTGTTATGCCTTTTACCGGCTAAGATTCTTGATCATTGTCATGCTCAATCCGTAAGGTAAATGATATAAATAAGCATTTACCTGATAAGCATTTAATAAACGACCATTTGTTAACTTTTGCAACAACTTCACTTTATTTTGGTAGAGAGGGTGTTCAAACCACTTTGCTATCATTGGGTCGGTGGCAAGTCTCGGGCTCTCATCTACTAAGTGGGTATGCGATTTGGCGGTAAGTTTGTGCCGGTTGGTGTTTATTTTTTTGTATCAATTTTTGTCGGAGGTTACTCCTCTTTCCGGAAAACATCAAACTTATATTATCAAAATCATCTACACAAGCATGATTTAGTTTATCCACTAGAATTTTCTATCCAAATTATCTATTCTGACAAAAGAATTTGTAAAATATTAAATACTACTACTTCTAGAACAAAAGTAAAGCAAAACATAAGGCTAAATGCTTCAAATATCACAAAAGCATTATGATTATATCATGAATTTGTATCATTATATTAGATAACTTAGGGGCTGTTTACCAAATGCTTATCCGGGTAAGTGCTTACCAGTCAAATTTAACACTATCACTTACTTATCGGATAAGATTTAAGTCCGTCGAATCGGTTTCGTATGCAACAATTCACCTGCTAAGCGCTAACCGTGGTAAGAGTCGTCGCCATCACTTATCGGGGTAAGACTTTGAGTCCTTTCATTCGCTCTTACCGGGTAAGATTTTTGGTCCTTGCCATATCAATCCGGTAGGTAATGTGAGTTGGTAAGCACTTACCCGCGTAAGTGTTTGGTAAACGGCCCCTTAGTTTTTTTTAAGGTAAGTTTATTTTCCAGGTTGCATTAGTCTTCTCAAGAATATATCGCATGCTTGTTTATTAGCATATTAATGAGCTTAATGGGACTTACTGTTAAAACCAAAGTTATGGAACCAGAAAAACCATAAATATATGTATATGTTTGTGTGCAAAATCGTGTGAACTATATCAAACAAAACTAAAAAACGTATAAATACATATATTGAATTACTTATCAGGAAGAATAGAGAGACTATCTTGAAATCAACGATTTAGATAGAGGCTTGCAACGCAGTGTCCTTAAACAAAAATTCACCCATACTCGTGCATAGATCCAAGCGTCCGTTTAGAGGATTCAACTATCTATTCGCATTCTTACATGAGAACATGAATCTGTCGAGTTTCCTTATGCATGCATGGATCACTTTGGAGAAAAACCAGAGAAATTGGGAAGGAATAATGAATCTGTCAAATTTGGAGGAAACGATAGATATTTATAGGTTTGGCGGCTAAGAGGTAGTTTAACCGAATTTTGTCCTGTGCAGAGCTTCCCGCGGGTAGGCTTGCGGTGTTAGGTCGCGGAATTAACCGCGCAAGTGGCTGTTTTGATCTCCAGATGGTTACACAGGTTTTCCCTTGACTAAGGGTTTCGGGGGAAGCCGTGGGATGAACTATCGAAACGTACAACGAGTTGTGCGGAAAACCGTACGACTTTATCCCATGTGAGAGGCTGCGGAGCTCGTTGTTCAACCTGTAAAAATTCCCATTGAGGTCAAGAGACCCCAGGGCCCAAGGTCCAATCTTTAACCATTTAAATATTTATATGCCAAGCTTACAAACCCAAACCAAGTCCCTTAGATGGGCCTTGATCCATTTTGATAAGCCTTATGGAACAAGCCATATAAACTTATCAAAGTTTCCCTTTCCTTCGTATGTGTGATCAATTTCCTCGTTAAAATCCCAACAATACCCCACATTTTCTATTCAAACACCAGCAATACCCCACATTTGAATAGAAAATAAGTAATATAAGGATATTGTAGGGGTTTAAAGCAATTTTGTAACCGTTTACGCAACGGAAAATTAATAAAAAACGTTGGTTACAATAATTCATAAAACTTTTCTAAATAATTTAAAACCCAAGCCGGATCCAGTGATGCATTCAATTAAATAAATCACACAACAGGGACATGATTGGAGCACCAAGAAACCAAAACAGGTTTCCTCTATCGGTAGTCCACATACGAACACGTTTCCCCCTCCCACCGGGTGCTAGCCCAAGAACCCTAGATCTATATGTGTTTTACAAAAAAGAAAAGCTTTTTTTTCTTGTATATCTCTGAAAGGCTAATTCTATTTTTCAATGACTTGAATAATGGTTTAGCCTAACGCCCTTGCTGGTCCCGAAGGGTTATACAAGTTTGTAGAAGGGGGGGGGGGGTTTGAATACAAACACACTATTTTTACTTTTCTAAATTGTTTATTGATAAATCAAGATAATTTACAACTTGTTGCGGAACAAGATAAGGATTAACCTAATCTAAACAAGTTAAGAACACTAAGTTTCTTGCACTAGAATAAAACAGAAAGGAGATAAGGAAATTACGAATAATAACCTAACACATAGATAGAAAGAAGAAGATGGCCCGAGCACACTTCATTTCTGAAGTAGGGTTCTTCTTATATACTTCATGCATTTAATGCACGGCAGTATTGCTTTACATGTGGCAGCAAATGAGTGGTTGCATGTCATTGACCTTTGTAGACAACCTTAGTAGCCGCATGGTGCACAGTGTAGAATCAGAGTTGTTGTACGATCATAGACAAAAAGGATGTCCGTTCTGACATTTCGTACGAAGACGTGCAAGGGAGGTAAGACAATAGTAACATGCAGAGAGAACTTCATGATCAGCTTTCGTTGAATCAGTACTTTCTCAGCGAGTGATAAAGTTCAGCGATTGCTGAAGTCTTCTACTTGTAACTTCACGTTGAGTGGACAAATCTTGGCTTTGCTGATATCCGCATCAGTTCATTAGTAGACTTGTCGCTGGTTCTTGAGCTTGATCTTTGACTTCAGCGTAGAACATATGTTGACGTGAAACTTGTCTTCAGGGATCATAAGTAAACAACTAACTTATCAGCGATCATCTCATAGACTGAACAGGCTCAGAGCTACTTGATGAACAGAGTTCGCTGACTATTTAACTTTAAAGAGCGAGAGTTACTATCAGCGGTACTGAAACAGTCTTAGTACTTATCAACGATAGTGAAACTCTAATACATATTGTTTACTTACAATTTTCACTAAGTGTTTAAGAGAGGGTCATTATCAAATCACTGAGGGTTTGGAAAAACAATGTCCCCCTATTTGATTATGACATAGCAACAAAGAAAATTGCTAAGTATGAAAACATAAGGATAAAAAGAACTCATAAAATATTTGTCCCTTTTACTGTTTTCTGGGATCTTTTCAGTACTGATGGAGTAAAGTACATTCGCTGAAATTTTTCTTTAAACTTCGTAAAGGTTATAGAGGGAAGTGGAAAAATTACAAGTACAGCAAATAAAATTACAAGTACAAAAGATGTAGACAAATAAAGATAGAAAGAATTACAAGGCGATCCTATCCGTCAAAAGGTTCTTCCCTGATGAGAAGTTCATCGAGGGTCTTTGATGTGGGAATCATCCAGTCAGGGACCGCTACACCTTGATCCTTTTTGTTTTTTGCTTTTTCAAAGATCAGGGGCTTGAGGTGACGTGCCTTAAAATCGCGTCTGACTTCACACCAGTATATTAGGTCTCTGAGCTGTTCGATGGGAGTGATTGGAAGCTCATATATGCGTTGGAAGTGTTGTCGTCCATAGCAGTCTAGAAAGAAGATGCCATAGGGTTCACTTAAGACTTTTCCAGGGATGAAAGTTTCACCAGGAGGCAGGGAGGTGTCAAGTACTGAGAGGTCAGGGTCACGACCAAGTACTTCTTCGCGTGAGAAACCTATACCTGTTTCATTCCGTATAGGAGGACCTGAGTCTGAGGTTTTCTTTTTCTTTTCAGAGGCCCTTCTTTGTTGTGGTGGAAGAAGAGTGGAAGGAGGAATATCCACAACAGAATAAACCAAGTCGATCTGAGAATTTTAAATTTTTTCGACATGGCTCTTGAACTTTAAGCGAGATCGCTGAATGGCTAATTTCACTTCCAACCATTCATAGAAACCAAACTTCTTTAAAATAGTAGCATAGAAAGTTTGCTTGGTTTTGTCTTCTCTGAATACGTCAACTTCAACAACAGGAACGTCTACAAATAGTTTTCCTCTGATAAGTGGCTTGATTATTTTGGATGGTCGAGATCGATAGTTCAGCATTTCTTTACACCATTCCAAAGTCGAGTCAGATACCTTAGTCTTTTCTTCAACGATCCTTTGGGCATCATCCCATAGCTGACGTTGGACATCAATGGGAGTTCTTTTCAACGCGGGGTCTTTCACCGATTGTTGGACAAGCTGGATGGCGAGAGGCTTATCTTTTTCTTCAGCTTCCTTCTTTTCGGCGAGTAATCTTTCAGCTCTTAAATGATCCTCGTATTCTTTCCTTGATATCCTGAACTTTGTGGGAACAGGGATTTTGGAGCGAGGGAGGATGATTCGCTGATCTTCGAATTTCTTTATTATTTCTTCTCTCCTTTTCTGATCCTCTTCACTTAGCTTTTGAGGAGCTAATGAAGGTCTGTTTTTGTGAGAGAGAGGTTGTTGTTCAGGTTCATCAGTCTCAGAGGTCAAATCCAAGACTGGGATTATTTCTTCAGCGATAGGAGCTGGAATTATTGTTGGTGTTATTGTAGGAGCTTCAGTGGGATCCTCAAACAAGGGAGAGGACTAGCTGAAACACAGCGATCGTTTAAGTAAGAAAAGTTGGTAAAGATAGAGAAAAGAATAGGGTTAAGTGTATAGAGGTTTTATGGAGAGGAGGACAGAGATTGAGAAGGGATAGAGGATTGATGCAGAATAAGGGAATAAGAGATATTATACCTGACAAACTGACTTTATCTGAAGGATTGCCAGATTGCCTTTTGCAGCGAGGCCTTTGTTCTTGCCCTGATCAGCATCAGATGCTGTAGGCTTTGTCTTTGTCGTCTCCCCTGATTGATCTCTGATCACAATCCCTTTCTGAGCAGGGACTTTCACGACAGGTTGGACGAAGAATAAAGAGTCATCATCATCATCGTCATCATCATCATCTTTATGGGATGATGATGGTTCTTCATCATCATGGTCGAGGTTTTCGTCATCTTCAGCTTCAGATTCATCATCGTAGGGTTCGGTTACATCAGCAGCAGCTTCAGTTCCCTTATCCTCTTTGAGTTGCTCCCCCTCAGAATCAGAGGGAAGTTTCTCGGTTCCCTCAGGGTTTTCAACTCCCTGAGGTTGTGAAGTAGAAGCAGCAACAACTTCAGTTTTCTCCCCCTCAGCATTATGGCGGGTTGGTGAAGTTGTCGAAGCCTCGTAACCCTGAGAAAGTTTCATAGTCGTCTTCAATAGTTCCTTGACGACTGGAAGTACCTGCAGGTCCTGTGTTTTGTTCTATCATCCTCTGAAGATGTTCAGCAGTAGTGTCGCTGAGGAAGATGTTTGTTGAGGAGAATAGGGGAAGAGATTGAGTGACCAAAGGAGAGGTGGGAGGAATGATGGTTGAGAAAGTGGGTTAGGTGCGGGGTTCAACGTTGGATCCGCTGTCAATCACTTCAGTCACTAGAGGGACTAAAGGAGGTGGGTTCAGTTCCAAGTTTATAACTTCAGCGTTTAGAGACGCTGAAGCTGGGATGGAAGGGGTGGCTTGATCAGCTGTGGCAGAGCGTACCACTGAACTATCCATCAGCTCTTCAAGATGAGCTGTGGGGTCTTCAGCATGTGAATGCTGGGGGGATTGCTCCTTGGTTTTCTTGATCCTTTTGGAACCAAGTTGGGAAGTAGATTATTTCCTTTTGCGAGAAGGAGTGGAGGGTGTGGCTTGGGTATCAGCGGTGGGGATTTCCACTGAATGAGCCACATAAGTAGAAGAAGGAGGGTATAGAAGAGATAAGAGAGTAGGAAGACGTACCTCGTTTGCCAGCGGCTTGAAGTCGAGTACCTTAGGGCCAACCTGAGAGAGTCTCAGATCACCCTGTTTTGGGTATTTGTCCCCAAGTCCAAGTTGAAAGATGGCGCTGATGAATCTGGGATAAGGAACCCATGAAGGTCTATCAGCCATATCTACTCTGAAAGCGAGGTCGTCATAGATGACTGAGGCCCAGTCAACATGGAGACCTTTTAGCAGTGCATAGCCCATTGCTTGTTGAGGTTGAGCGGCTTGATCAGAGGAGCCGGACTTCGCTGTCATGCAACTTATCAAGTGGGCGAAGATGAAGTTCATCTCGCTTGGATTTTGGACTTCTTGATGAGGGTCGGTTTCTTCTCAATCTCCTTGTCCCTACCTGTGTCCCATGCGTAACCCATCGCATCAAAGAATGCAGTGATGGCTTCCCTATCAGCATGGTTTTTGTGGTTTGGGAAAGGAACAACGCGATTATCTTTGTTGGCAGTGGGTAGGCTGAGTGCTTTCCTTATAATGGCAGGGGTGATTTTTATGGTGCCATATTTAGTGTCACAGAGAATGGTGTCAACGAGTTTCTTTGGGTCTTTGGTAGACTCAAGCTGAGCTCTTCTGGCAGTGCACCAGAACTGAGATAGAAGGAATTTATGAGCAGGGGGTACGATGGTTAGGGCTTTGAATAAGCAGCAGGTTTGTAGAAAATTCATAGCATCATCCAGATGCCTGACTTGCTTTTTCGGAGGAAAGTCGAAAAGCGCATAGAGATTGTTGGATTTTGAGAAGTCTACTTTCTCAAGCGTGAACTTGACCTGAGGAGCCTTGGAAAGATTCAGTTTCTACGTAGCAGGAGATTTCTCAGCGGTAGGAGCAGCAGTAGAAGATGCCATTTCTGGTTGTCGAAGAAGAAGATGAACAGTTTTATGGAAAAGCTCGAGTTCAATAAGCAACAGTAAATATTTTCTTTCTTGGAGAAGAAGTTCGCGTAAAGGAAAAATATAAACTTGAAATAGTTTATATAGTGAGATTAGAGAGAGAAAAACTAGAGCGGGAAAGTTTTTCATCATGACAAGGACACGTGTTTGCATTTGATTGGATGGTAAACGAAACGTGCAAACGTGTGTAAGAAAAAGAACGTGCCCGGGTTTATCCGTTGTGATGATGTCACAAACGTCCTTTCATATTTTTGGATGTCTATGAGGTTTTGAAAGCGCAGGGACTATTTTAAAAAACATGAAGAACTGAATAGAAATATCAGTGTTAGTTTAAGAAATTTCAAAGTACCGCTGTTAAGGAAGAGATATTCAGCGATGTGATTTGTTTTGAAATCTTGCATTTACATGCGAATGTCAGCGAGTAAAGAGAGAACATACCTTGATATCAGCGAATCAACTTTGTTTAGAGAGAAGATGATAGAATGGGTTATATAAGCTGGTTTTATCTGGTCGCTGATCAAATGTGAACCACTGAAGATTTTACTCTTCAAAGTTCAGCATTCCAAGCTCGCTGATGAGAAAGTTGAATCTTGTCTCATCAAGAGGTTTAGTGAACAGATCCACTTACTGAAAGTCAATTGGGATAAAATGAAGTTCTATATCACCATTCATCACATGATCTCTGATAAAATGATACCTGATTTTCATATGTTTGGTCTTTGAGTGTAGTACTGGATTGTTGGCTATAACGATGGCACTTGTGCTGTCGCAATAGATTGGAATTTTCGAGAGATGAAGGTCATAGTCTAGTAGTTGATTTCTCATCCACAAGACCTGAGAGCAACAGCTTCCAGCGGCTACATACTCAGCTTCAGCAGTTGAGGTGGACACTGAGTTTTGCTTTTTAGTTGTCCAACTCCCCAGCTTTCCACCCAGGAGCTGACAGCCTCCTGTGGTGCTTTTCCTATCCAATTTGCAACCTGAAAAATCACTATCTGAATAGGCGATTAGATCAAACCCTGAGTCTTTGGGATACCAAAGACCTAGGTTCGGAGTACCCTTAAGGTAATGAAAGATTCGCTTTACAGTGATCATATGAGATTCCGTAGGTTCAGCTTGATATCGTGCACACAAACAGGTTGCGTACATAATGTCTGGTCGGCTAGCTGTAAGATACAAGAGAGAGCCAATCATCCCACGGTACAGCGTGACATTAACAGGTATTCCATTTGAATCCTTGTTTAGTGTCAGTGGTGGTGTCATAGGGGTTTTCATAGCTGAACTCTGAGTTAAATCGAATTTCTTCAGCATATCTTTAACATACTTTCCCTGATTAATGAAAGTTCCCTTTTCATTTTGCTTTATCTGAAGACAAAGGAAATATGTTAGTTCACCCATCATACTCATTTTATACTCTGCTTTCATTCTATCAGCGAAACGAGTACAAAGGTCAGGGTTAGTAGAACCAAATATAATGTCATCAACATATATCTGAACAAGAATGATATGACCTTTTACTATTCTGAAAAATAGAGTTTTGTCGATTTTACCTCGCTCAAAATTTTCAATTAGGAGATAAGAGGATAGAGTGTCATACCATGCACGTGGAGCTTGCTTTAAGCCATAAAATGCCTTATCCAGTTTATAAACATAACCTGGACGCTTAGGATCTGAGAATCCTGGAGGTTGTTCCACATAGACTTCTTCATTCAGCTTTCCATTGAGAAATGTTGACTTAACATCCATTTGATATACTTTGAAGTCTTTGTGTACAGCGTATGCTAAGAATAGACGAATAGATTCTAGTCTTGCTACTGGAGCAAATGTTTCGTCGTAGTCTATACCTTCCTCTTGTCTGTATCCCTGAGCAACAAGTAGAGCCTTGTTGTGGGTTACAGTTCCATGTTCGTCCAACTTGTTTCGATAGACCCATTTAGTGCCTAACACTGTCTTGTGAGTTGGTCTTCGAACAAGATTCCAAACTTTGTTTCTTTCGAATTCAGTCAGCTCTTCTTGCATAGCGCTGATCCAGTTTGGATCTTTGAGGGCATCATCTATTTTCTTTGGTTCAATCATAGAAATAAAGTTAACAAATAAACAAATATTACATGCACTTCGTCGCGTCTGAACACTAGCGTTTGGATCACCAACCATTTGATCAATTGGGTGATTGACAGTCCATTGCTGAGCCGGAGCACGAATCACTGACTCAAATTGAACTGGAGGAGCTGAAGATGAGGCTTCAGCAACTTCAGGAATATCAGCCAAGAGAGGAGTAGATGCAGATGTCATCTCATTCACTGATTGCTGAGAAGTAGATGGAATGTCTGAGACATTTGGTTCAGAAGCAGGCATAGTGTTTAAAGGAATAGCTGAGACCCATGAAGTTTCAACTTCACTATTCTGCATGTTTGGGATGATAGTAGGACCATCATCTTCAACGGTATGAGTATGAAGAGTGGGAATATCTTCTGAATCACCAAGATGTGAAAACATCCATTGATTCAGTTCTTCAGTATCAGCAGAAGGTCAAGAATTCGCTGAATGGGATTCGTCAAAAGTGACGTGAATAGTTTCTTCAACAGTTTGTCTTCTCTATAGACAACCACTTCAACAAACATTTCTAAGGTAGCAGCATAGAAAGTTTGCTTGGTTTTGTCTTCTCTATAGACAACCACTTCAACAACAGGAACGTCGGCGTACAGTCTTCCTATGATGTTTACTTTGATGATTTTGGATAGTCTAGACCGATAGGTCAGCATTTGTTTAGCCCATTCCAAAGTCGTATCAGAGACCTTAGTCTTTTCTCTAACGATCTCTTGAGCATCATCCCATAGCTGACGTTGAACATCAATGGGAACTCTTTTCAGTTTGGGGTCTTTTATTGATCGTTGAGTAAGCTTGATGGCGTATTCTCTGTCTTTTTCTTCAGCTTCCTTTCTTTCAGCGATTAAGCGTTCAGCTCTGAGGTGTTCCTTGTATTCCTTTTGGGAAATTCTGAACTTTGGAGGAACGGTAGGAAGTTGATCACGCTTTAGAATGATTCGCTGATCTTCGAGTCTCTTGATCATTGCATCTCTCTTTTCTTGATCCTCTTCACTTAGCTTTTGAGGAGCCAAGGAAGGTCTGTTTTTGTGAGAGAGAGTCTGTTCTTCAGGTTTATCAGTCTCAGAGATCAAATCCAATACTGGGATTATGTCTTCAGCGTTGAGAGCTGGGATTATTGTTGAAGTCGCAGCTGTAGGAACTTCAGCGATATCCTCAAACAGGGGAGAGGACTAGCTGAAACGCAACGATCTTACAAGTAAGAATTTGGGTAGAACAGAGAGAAAGAATGGGATAGTGTATGTAGGTTTGCAGAGGTAGAGAACTGATAAAGTGTATAGAGGAGGGATGTGGAGTAAGGAGTTAGTGTACCTGACAAACCGGCTTTTTAAGCAAGATCGTCAGATTTTCATCTTCAGCGACACCTTTTCCTTTGCCTTTGTCAGCTTCAGATGCTGATGGCTTTGTCTTTGTCCGCTCCCCTGAAGGTTCATTTATCAGAATCCCTTTAAGAGCTTTAGATCTCTGAGCAGGCTTGACAATAAAAGAATCATCATCATCATCGTCATCTTCGTCATCATCATTCTTTGGAGAAGAGGATGGTTCAGCATCAGACAAGTCGATGGCTTCTTCATCTTCAGCTTCAGACTCAGTTTCTTCAGCTTCTTCTTCGAGTTGCTCCCCCTCAGATACAGAGGCGAGCTTCTCGGTTCCCTCAGGGTGTTCATTTCCCTGAGGTCCAGCGGCTGCTTCAACTTCAATTGTCTTCTCACCCTCTTCAGTGAAGGTGAGGTCTTCGGTCTTCTCTCCCCTGATAGATTCATCATGGGAAAGGTCTTCAGCGCTCTTGGAAGGGTCTTCAGCGCTCTTCTCCCCCTCCTTTTCATGATGGCTGGGGGAGGAATGAGATGATTCAGCAGCTGTGGTTTTCTCCCCGTCTTCTTGGCCAGGGACCCCGACATAAGTCTCAATCGTTGATAATCTGGTTTGAAGAGCAGAAATACCAGGATTGATTTTGACGAGTTCAGCACGATCTGCCGGAGTAAAATGCTCAGGTGCAGGAGCAGGGGCAGGTGCAGGGGCGGTTGTGTTGGTCAGGATCTGTGTCAACAAGTTATGAATTGAAGAGATGTCGTTCTTCATCGTGTTGACATCAGTCTTCATAGAACTCATATCCGTTTTTACTGAACTGACATCAGCCTTTACAGCAGACATATCACCTTCGAGTGTGCCAACCGATGTCTTCAGCGTTGTGACTTCGCTGGACATGGTGTCAACTGATTTCTTGATGTCGAGGTAGTCTGTGTAGATGTCATCGAGAACTTTGGCAAAATCACCGAGTGATTTATCAATCTTCTCCATATCAGCTTTGGAGGCATTCTTTCTGACTTCGGTTGTAAGCTTTAAAAGATTCTCTCCAGCGGTTGTGACAGCTGAAGAGGTGCCGAAAAGAGTAGACGTGAGACCTGTCAGCTTTGTCTCTACTGTCTTCAGAGACGCGTTGATGTCTCCTAAATTAGGACCTGTAACATATAAAAACCTGTGAACAGAGGAAAGCTCAGAAGTTTGGGGTTTAGTAACAGTGTTTAGGGGTTGTTGTATACCTGTAGGAGAATTGACGAATTCATCAAAATCGCGGGTTCCTGAGTAAAGTTCCATATCGTCAGCGAGAGAACCTGAACGTATGATCATCTCTGCAGGTCCTACTTCCGTCGTTCCTTTAGCTCCTTTAGCCAACCGATGTCTTCAGCGTTGTGACTTCGCTGGATATGGTGTCAACTGATTTCTTGATGTCGAGGTAGTCTGTGTAGATGTCATCGAGAACTTTGGCAAAATCACCGAGTGATTTATCAATCTTCTCCACATCAGCTTTGGAGGCATTCTTTCTGACTTCGGTTGTAAGCTTTAAAAGATTCTCTCCAGCGGTTGTGACAACTGAAGAGGTGCCGAAAAGAGTAGACGTGAGACCTGTCAGCTTTGTCTCTACTGTCTTCAGAGACGCGTTGATGTCTCCTAAATTAGGACCTGTAACATATAAAAACCTGTGAACAGAGGAAAGCTCAGAAGTTTGGGGTTTAGTAACAGTGTTTAGGGGTTGTTGTATACCTGCAGGAGGATTGATGAATTCATCAAAATCGCGGGTTCCTGAGTAAAGTTCCATATCGTCAGCGAGGGAACCTGAACGTATGATCATCTCTGCAGGTCCTACTTCCGTCGTTCCTTTAGCTTCTGGAGGAATGACAGGTGCATCAGTGATAACTGGAGTTGTGTCCAAATGAGTGGAGGGAGAAGCGAAGGGTAAGAATGGAGGTTGGTTACTGAGTTCAGCAATGGAATCGCTGAGAATCACTTCATCAGTCTTTTGAGAGACTGAGGGAGGTTGGGTAGTTTCCAAGTTTGTAACCTCAGCGTTTGGAGACGCCGAAGTCGGGATAGAGTGGGTGGCTTGTTCAGCTGTGGCAGAGCGTACCACTGAACTTTCCTTCAGCCCAACAAGAGGAGCTGAGGAGTCTTTAGCAATAGATTGCTGGGGTTGCTCTTTCGGTTTCTTAGTTCTTTTGGAACCAAGTTGGGTGTCAGAATGTTTCCTTTTAAGAGGAATGGAGGTTGCAGCTGGGGTATCAGCGTTGGGTTTGTCCGCTGAAGGAGCTGCAGAAGTAGAAGAAGTATAAGGATTTAGAAGAGTTAAGAGTGTAGAAAGACGTACCTCATTCGCCACTGGTTTGAAGTCGAGTATCTTAGGGCCAACCTGAGAAAGTTTCAGGTCACCCTCTTGAGGATAGCTGTCCTTCAGGCCTTTTTGGAAAATGGCGCTGATGAATCGAGGATACAGAACCCATGGAGGTCTGTCAGCGACGGAGTCCACTCTTAGCACCAGGTCATCATTGATGATCGATGCCCAGTCTATATGTAGACCTTTCAGCAATGCATATCCCATTGCTTGCTGAGGCTTAGCGGCTTTGTCAGCGGAGCCGCTCTTGGCAGTCATGCAGCTGATCACATGAGCGAAGATGAAATTCATCTCGCTGGGCATTTTTGATTTCTTTATAATGGTCAGCTTCTTCTAGGGCTTCATATCCCTTCCAGTTTCCCATACATAGCCCATTGCATCAAAGAATGCAATGATGGCTTCCCTGTCTGAGTTTTTCTTGGGGTCAGGGAGGGGAACAAAGGGTTTTTCTTTGGTTGCTATGGGAAGGCTGAGGGCTTTGCGAATAATGGCAGGGGTGATCTTCATGGTGCCATATTCGATATCGCAAAGAATGCAATCAATTGTTTTGGAGGGGTCTTTGGCTGATGGTAACTGAGAGTGTCTGGCAGAGTACCAGAATTGTGATAGCAAAAGCTGATGTGCGGGAGGGGTTATGGTCAGGGCTGTGGAGATGCATCAATTCTTGAGGAATTTCACAACATCATCTAGATGTGTGACTTGCTTTCGAGGAGGAAACTCGAGAAGCGCATAAAGGTTGTTTACCTTAGTCCAATCCAACTTGTCAAGAGAGAACTTGACCTGAGGAGCCTTGAGGATGTCCACTTCCTCAGCAGTATCATCAGCAGCAGTGTTTTCAGCGATGGTGTTCTTGGGAATGTCAGAAGATGCCATTTTCTGTATTATCAATTCAACCAAATATTAACAAATAAGAATAATCTTAATGTGGAAAGATTTTCCAATAAGATGGTTTGAATTTTGTCCATTTCATTCAGACAAAATGTCTTAATGAAGATTAGGGTTTTTCTTGTTTTTGAAAAATGAAATTTCAAACCCAATAAAAATCTTGTTTTCCAGTTTCCTTTGAAGATTGGGATTCTGGAAAAACGAATGAAGAACAAGTTTAAGATTTTTGCATTTAAACTTGAAGAACAACCATGAAATGGTTGTGTTTATAAAACCATGAAAGAGAATGATTTCATTTTTGAGAAATTCTTTTGTTTGATCTTGTTAAAACAAAGAGAAGATCAGAAACAAGTTATTTGCATTTGGTAAATAATAAGAACATATTAACCTTTGATGTTTGAAGAAGATGAACAGTTGTTCTTGAAAAATCGAGAGCAAAATGCAACAGTGAATCCTTTCTTTGCTTGGAGGAGAAGTTCGCGTAAAAGGAAAATATAAACGAAGAATTTGTTTATATAGAGAGATTTTAGAAAGAGAAAATCTTGAGCGGGAAAAGATTTTCATCATGACACGGACACGTGTTTGCATTTGATTGGTGAGTAAACGAAACGTGCAAACGTGTGTCAGAAAGAAGAACGTGCCAGGGCTTATCCGTTGCAATGACGTCACAACTGTCCTTTCATATTCTTGGTTGTCTCTGAGGTTTTGAAAACTCAGGGACACTTTTGAAAACATGAAGCACTGAATTTAGAAATATCAGTGAAGGTTTTTAGAAATTTCAAAGTATCGCTGATAAGGAAGAGATATTCAGCGATGTAATTTATTTTGAAATCTTGTACTTACATGCGATTGTCAGAGAGAGAAAAACATATCTTGATATCAGCGAATCAAGTTTATTCAGAGAGAAGATGATAGAATAGGTTATACAAGTTTGTATAATCGTATCGCTGATCAAATGTGAACCGCTGAAGATTTTACTCTTCAAAGTTCAGCATTCCAAGCTCGCTGATGAGAAAGTTGAATCTTGTCTCATCAAGAGGTTTGGTGAACAGATCAGCTAACTGATAATCAGTTGGGATAAAGTAAAGTTCTATATCACCATTCATCACATGATCTCAGATAAAATGATACCTGATTTCGATGTGTTTTGTCTTTGAGTGTAGCACTAGATTATTGGCTATAACGATGACACTTGTGCTGTCGCAATAGATTGGAATATTTGAGAGCTGAAGGTCATAGTCCAGTAGTTGATTTCTCATCCACAAGACCTGAGAACAGCAGCTTCCAGCGGCTACATACTCAACTTCAGCTGTAGAGGTGGACACTGAGTTTTCCTTTTTACTTGTCCAACTTATCAGCTTTCCACCCAGGAGCTGACATCCTCCTATGGTGCTTTTCCTATCCATTCTGCAACCTGCAAAATCACTATCTGAATAGGCGATTAGATCGAATCCTGAGTCTTTGGGATACCAAAGACGTAGATTCGCTGTACCCTTAAGAGATCGAAAAATTCGCTTTACAGCTTTCATATGAGATATCTTAGGTTCAGCTTGATATCGTGCACACAAGCATGTTGCAAACATAATATCGGGTCGACTAGCTGTAAGATACAAAAGTGAGCCGATCATCCCACGGTACAAAGTGACATTAATAGGAATACCCTTGGTATCCTTATCAAGTGTCAGCGGTGGTGCCATAGGGGTTTTCATAGCTGAACTTTCAGTTAAGTCGAATTTCTTCAGCATATCTTTAACATACTTTCCCTGATTAATGAAAGTTCCTTTTTCATTTTGCTTTATCTGAAGACCAAGGAAATATGTTAGTTCACCCATCATGCTCATCTTATACTCATCTTTCATTCTATCAGCGAAACGAGTACAAAGATCAGGGTTAGTAGAGTCAAATATAATATCATCAACATATATTTGAACAAGAATGATATGACCTTTTACTTTCCTGAAAAATAGAGTTTTGTCGATTTTACCTCGCTCAAATGTTTCAATATGGAGATAAGTAGAAAGAGTGTCATACCATGCACGTGGAGCTTGCTTTAAGCCATAAAGTGCCTTATCCAGTTTATAAACATAACCTGGACGCTTAGGATCTGAGAATCCTGGAGGTTGTTCCACATAGACTTCTTCATTCAGCTTTCCATTTAGAAACACTGACTTAACATCCATCTGATATACTTTGAAGTCTTTGTGTACAGCGTATGCTAAAAATAGACGAATAGATTCTAATCTTACTACTGGAGCAAATGTTTCGTCATAATCTATGCCTTCCTCTTGTCTGTATCCCTGAGCAACAAGACGAGCCTTGTTGCGGGTTACAGTTCCATGTTCGTCCAACTTGTTTCGATAGACCCATTTAGTGCCTATCACTGTTTTATCAGTTGGTCTTCGAACAAGTTTCCAAACTTTGTTTCTTTCAAATTCAGTCAGCTCTTCTTGCATGGCGCTGACCCAGTTTGGATCTTTGAGGGCATCATCTACTTTCTTTGGTTCAGTTAGTGAAATAAAGTTAACAAATATACAAATATTACCTGCACTTCGTCGAGTCTGAATACCAGCGTTTGGATCACCAAGAATTTGATCAATTGGGTGATTTATAGTCCATCGCTGAGCCGGAGGGTGAGACGCTGACTCAACCTGAACTAGAGGAGCTAAAGATGAGGCTTCAACGACGTCTGGAGTATCAGCCAAGAGAGGAATGGATGCAGTTGACATTTTATTCACTGATTTCTGAGAAGTAGATGGAATGTCTGAGACATTGAGTTCAGAAGCAGGTATAGTGTTTATATGAATAGCTGAGACCCATGATGTTTCAGCTTCACTGTTCTGCACATTTGGAATGATAGTAGGACCATCATCTTCAACTGTGTGAGCACGAGGAGTGGGAATATCTTCTGAATCACCAAGATGAGAAAACATCCATTGATTCAGTTCTTCAGTATCAGCGGACGGTTTAGAGTTCGCTGAACGGGACTCGTCAAGCGTGACGTGAATTGTTTCTTCAACAGTTTGTCTTCTTCGATTGAAGACTATGAAGGCTTTGGAAACTGAGGAGTATCCAAGAAAGATTCCATCATCAGCCTTAGGATCAAACTTTCCAAGGGCATCTATGTTGTTCAGTATGAAACACTAACATCCAAAGATGTGAAGAAAGCTGATTGAAGGCTTTCTCCCATGAAAAAGTTCATAGGCTGTTTTATTGAATCTTTTGACTATCAGCGATCTGTTTTGCGTAAAACAAGCGGTGTTGACAGCTTCTTCCCAAAACTGAGTAGGCAGGTGAGAATCACTGAGCGTTGAATGTGCAACTTCAATAATTGTTCTATTTCTTCTTTCAGCGACTCCATTTTGTTGCGGTGTTCTCACTGAAGAAAAGTTGTGAGAAATACCCTTACTCTCAAAGAAGGAATAAAGAGAACTGTTTTTGAATTCAGTCCCATGATCACTCCTTATTGAGCGAACGGTCAAATTGTTCAGGGTTTCCATCTTTCGAACAAAGGTGATGAGTTCTTCAGGGGTATCACTCTTGGAACGGAGAAACATAACCCATGTATAACGAGAAAATTCATCAACTATGACCAGTGTATATTTCTTTCCAGCGATGGATTGTTTGTTAACAGGGCCAAACAAATCCATATGGAGTAGTTGTAGAGGAGATGACACTGAGGAAACTTGATTTGATTTAAAGCTTGCTTTGGTCTGCTTCCCTTTTTCACACGCTGAACATAAAGTCTCTTTGGCGTATGAGTGTTGAGGTAGACCAGTAACCAACTCTTTTAAAGAAAGAGTGTTCAGTGTCTTAAAATTCAGATGAGAGAGCCTCTTATGCCATAGCCAATTGACATCAGATGAGGCTTTTGAGAAGAAACAGGAGTTCTCAGTGGTTGTTGAGTCCATGTTTATTACATAAACATTTTCCAAACGATAACCGCTGAGAGCTATCTTCTCCTTTTTGTCAGTGACAAAGCAGGATTCTTTAGTAAAGATTACCTTGTTATCCTTGTCGCAAAGCTGACTGATGCTTAACAAATTATGCTTCAGCCCTTCAACATATGCGACTCTTCTGAAGGTGGTTGTACCATTAGAGAGTACACCAAACCCTCGGGTATGTCCTTTTCCATTTCCACCGAAAGTCATAGAGGGACCCTTCTCTTCCTTGTATTCAGCGAGCAGGCTTTTCTTTCCAGTCATGTGTCTAGAGCATCCGCTATAGAGATACCAGATACCCTTCTGAACCTGCATCACAAAGGAAGATTAGTTTTTCCTGGGTATCCACTTAACCATGTGTACACGTTTGTTAGTGGAAGCAGTTGGAATGGAAGGTTCAGCAGTCTTTGCAGCATTTGAAGATTCAGCTTTGTCAGTCTTCACTTTAGTTAATTTCTTAACCTCAGTGGTCTTCTTTGCCTTGGGGGCAATCTTCACCTTAGCTATCTTATCAGCTTTGGTGGTTGTGGGGCACTTACTAGCAATATGATCAGTGAGTCCACAATGATAACATTTCCTATAACTAAAAGTAGTTCTAGGACCATTTGAGTGCTGAGCTTTTGATTTTGAAATAAAAGGACCAGCACCAAATAAGCTTTTGGCTTTAGAAATGGGAGGAACATTTACTTCTTCAGATTTCTTACCAAGGACATCCACTCTGAGTCTAGGAGTAGATCGCTGAATAGACCCACGCTGAGTAGATCCAGAGATCTGATTCCTTGATCCAGAGGAATAAATCACTAAAGCTTTAGAAGCATTCAGCTTTGGTACTAAAGTACCCTTATGAGGATTTTGGTTCAACGCAATTCCTTTACCTTTATCTTTAAAGACAGAGGTAGGTTTTGGATAAACCATTTTCTATTTACCTTTTGAAGAGGCAGAGATTTCCTCAGGGATAGGCGGTCTGGACGAGGAACACTGAGAGGATGAAGTATCAGCGACTGAGGATACGAAAGTTCCAAATAAGAGCATGGAACGATCAGTGGTTGGTTCTTTAGTTTCATATTTGTAACCAAGACCACGTTTATCACTCAGGGGTATCTGAGACTTAATTATCTCAATGATCTTTGTTGAAGAGTTACACCATCCTTCAACAGTAGCTTTTTCAGCTTTCAAAGCAGCGATAGCTTCTGCTCGTTCGATTTTGACTAGCTGATTTAAATGCACTTGATCTTTAAAATCTTCTTCAATTTTAGAAAGCTTTTCTATTTGAAGGTGACAGTTTTTAAGCTGTTCAGCGAGATCAAGGTTTTGGTTTTCAACTATTGTTTTGCCATTCATGGCTTCATATAAACTTCTAGTCAAGAGATCGATTTTGCGGAGACTATCAGCTTCATCAATATTTGGAATATTTGTAAAGAAGGAAGGTGATACCTGAATTGTAGATGTTGAAGTAGAGGGAATGTCTGAACTTTCTTCCTCATCTTCAATCTTTGCCATAAGACAGAGATTGGCTTCATCATCCCTAGAATCAGATGATGATTCTTCTTCTTCCGAAGCAGCCCAATCGTAAACCATCAGGCCTTTGCCTTTCTTCTTGAAGCTTTTCAGCTTTGCATATTTTTCTTTCAGCTTAGAATATTTGTCATCTTTATTCCTGGGAATAAAGGATTTCTTGGGAAACGCTGAGTTTCTCGATACTTTCTTAGACCTGCACTCGTTAGCGAAATGTCCAATCTTTTTGCAGTTAAAACAAGTAGCAGTAGCCTTATCAACAGTAGCTGATGATCTTGGCTTATCAGTTATTGAAAGAGGTTTGTTCTTTCTAAACATTTTCTTTTTGGCGAATCTCCTGAACTTTTTAGTTAGGAGAGCCAAAGATTAATCATCATCTGAAGAGTCAGAATCTGATGACCTTTCAGAGTTACTCTCTAACTCAGTGATAGTGACCGAGGGTTGCTGAGTAGAAGGTTTCTCTGAGATTAAAGCAACAGGGGTGCTTTTGGAATCTTTTATAAGATTCTTCTTAAGATGGCTTGATTGATCATGATTCAGCATCGTGCCATATAAGGTAGCAAGGGTCATTGATCTTAGATCTTTTGACAGCTTGAGACACATAGAATAACTGTCCTAACTTTCAGGTAAACATTCTAGAAACTTTGTCAGCACTTCAAAGTTAGAATATTCCTTACCAACAGTTTTCAGATCTATTATTAAGCAATTAAAACGTTGGTGAACTTCAGAGAGAGTCTCATTCTTACCACAAATGAAACTTACATACTGTCTTACCAGGTTGATCTTTCGAGAGTCATGGACTTCAGCAGTACCTTCATACTGAACACATATTGTGTCCCACATGGATTTTGAGGATTTCAGGTTCATGACGGAATGGTAGACTTCGTCAGGAAGAGCCATGGATAGTATGGATCTGGCTTTTGTGTCGATAGCCACTTTCTTCTTATCTTCGTCAGTCCACGTATGAACTTCTTTGGGTACCAGCCTTTCTGGAATAGCAGGTCTATTCTCAGCGGCAGGTATAGCGACATCAATTCTTACAGGAATAAATGGGCCGTTTTCAAGATAATAAGGCATAGTAGGGTCTACACCTTCTAAGAAGAGAGTCATCCTATTTTTCCATAGATTAAAATTATCTCTGGAGAATCTAGGGGGTTTTGCAAGAGAACCATTGTCGATATAATTTGTGTTTGTGTTAGTAGTCATTTTTCAGAAATAGCAAGGAAGAGAAATCTTAGTATAGATTAGATCTTGTTTATGAGATTAAACAAATCCGCTCTGATACCACCTGTTGGTCCCGAAGGGCTATACAAGTTCGTAGAAGGGGGGGGGGGGTTGAATACAAACACACAAATTTTACTTTTCTAAATTGTTTATTGATAAATCATTAACAATTTACAGCTTGTTGTGGAAACAAGATTAAGGATAAATCCTAAATCTAAACAAGTTGGAACACTAAGTTTCTTGCACTAAGAAGGAGAAGGAAATTACTAATAATAACCTATCTCAAGATAAGAAGGATGAACTTGTCCAGAGTTAGCAAGTTACTTCAAAATGAAGTGAGTTCTTCTTCTTATATACTGCATGCATTTAATGCATGACAGTATACACTTTACACGTGGCAGCAGCTGATTGGTTGCATGTCATTGACCTTTGTTGACAACCTAAGTAGCCGCATGTTTGAACAGTGTAGTATCAGAGTGGTTGTACGATTTCAGACAATAAGAAGGTTCTTTTCTGACATATCGTACGGAGTCGTGCAAGGGTGGTTAAGGCAAAAGTACCTTGTACGGAGGACTTCATGATCAGCTTTTCGTTGATTCAGCGATCTATCATTCTTCATCAGCGAATGATAGAGTTCAGCGATAGCTGAAGTCTTGTACTTGATACTTCACGTTGATTGGACAATTCTGAGTCTTCGCTGATCTGCATCAGTTCATTAGGAGACTTGTCGCTGGTTCTTGATCTTGATCTTCGACTTCAGCGTAGAACCTATGTTGACGTGAAACTTGTCTTCAGAGATCATAAGTAAACAACTAACTTATCAGCGATCACCATAAGTACTGAACAGACTCATAGTATTATGGTGAACAGTTTCGCTGAATGTTTAATCTAAAGAGCGAGAGTTCCTATCAGCGGTACTAGAAGATCTTAGTACTTATCAGCGATAGTGAAACTCTGATACATATTGTTTACTTACAATTTTCACTATGTATATAAGAGAGGGTCATTATCAAATCACTGAGGGTTTGGATCAACAGGACTCTTTGGCGTATGAGTGTTGAGGTAGACCAGTGACTAACCCTTTTAAAGAAAGAGTATTCAGTGTCTTGAAGTTTAGATGAGAGAGCCTCTTATGCCATAACCAGTTGACATCAGATGAGGCTTTTGAGTAGAAACAAGAGTTCTTAGTGGTTGTTGAGTCCATGTTTATTACATAAACATTTTCCAAACGATAACCGGTGAGAGCTATCTTCTCATGCTTCAGCCCTTAAACATATGCGACTCTTCTGAAGGTTGTTGTACCATTAGAGAGTACACCAAACCCTCGGGTATGTCCTTTTCCATTTCCACCGAAAGTTACAGAGGGACCCTTTTCTTCCTTATATTCAGTGAGCAGGTTCTTCTTACCAGTCATGTGTCTAGAGCATCCGCTATCGAGATACCAGATACCTTTCTTAACCTGCATTACAAAGGAAGATTAGTTTGTCTTGGGTACCCACTTAACCATGTGTACACACTTGTCAGTGGGGGTAGAAGAGGAGGTGAAAGGTTCAACAGTCTTCGCAGCATTTGAAGATTCAGCTTTGTCAGTCTTCACCTTGGTTAATTTCTTAACCTCAGTGGTCTTCTTTGCCTTGGGGGCAATGATCTTCACCTTAGCTATCTTTTCAGCTTGGGTGGCTGTGGCGCACTTACTAGCAATATAATTGGTAAGTCCACAATGATAACATTTCCTATAACTAAAAGTAGTTCTAGGACCATTTGCATGCCGAGCTTTTGATTTTGAATTAGAAGGACCAGTACCAAGTAAACTTTTGGTATTTGAAACAGGAGGAACATTCAGTTCTTTGGATTTCTTACCAATAGTATCCACTTTGATTCTAGGAGTAGATCGCTGAATAGATACACGCTGAATAAATCCAGGGATCTTATTCTTTGAGCCAGAGGGATAAGTCACTGAAGCTTTAGAAGCATTCAGCTTTGGTACAAAGGTACCCTTCTGAGGATTTTGATTAAAAGCAATTCCTTTACCTTTGTCTTTAAAGTCTGAGGTAGGTTTTGGATAAACAATTTTCTCTTTACCTTTTGAAGTTAAGGTAGAGATTTCCTCAGGGATAGGAGGTTTTGAAGAGGAACAATGAGATGAGAAAGTGTCAGGGATAGAGGATACGAACATTCCAAACTTAAGCATGGAACGGTCAGTGGTTCGTTCTAGAGTATCAGCTTTGTAACCAAGACCACGTTTATCACTCAGGGGAATCTGAGACTTTATTATCTCAGTGATCTTTGTTGAGGAGTTATACCATCCATCAACAGTAGCTTTTTCAGCTTTTAATGCAGCGATAGTTTCTTCGCGCTCGATTTTGACTAGCTGATTTAAGTGAACTTGATCTTTAAAATATTCTTCAATTTTAGAAAGATTTTCTATTTGAAGGTGACTGTTTTTAAGATGTTCAGCGAGATCAAGGTTTTGATTTTCAACAACAGTTTTGCCATTCATGGCTTCATATAAACTTCTAGTCAAGAGATCGATCTTTCGAAGACTATCAGCTTCATCAATATTTAAAATATTGGTAAAGAAGGAAGGTGATACCTTAGTAGCAGAGGTTGAAGTAGAGGGAATGTTAGAATTTTCTTCCTCATCTTCAAGTTTGGCCATGAGACATAGATTGGCTTAATCATCATCTTCAGAGTCAGATGATTCTTCTTCGTCAGAGGCAGCCCAATCATAGTCAGCCATAAGGACTTTGCCTCTCTTCTTAAAGGTTTTCAGCTTTGAATACCTTTCTTTCAGCTTTTTGTATTTTTCATCTCTAGTCCTGGGAGTAAAGTTTTTCTTGGGAAAAGCTGAGGGTCTAGAGACTTTCTTTGACCTGCACTCTCTAGCAAAATGTCCTATCTTTTCACAGTTATAGCAAGTAGTAGTAGCCTTATCAACAGGGGTTGATGATCTTGGCTTGTCAGTAATCGAAAGAGGTTTGTTCTTCTTGAAATTACTCTTTCTAGCAAATCTCCCGAACGTATTAGCCAGGAATGCCCGAGTTTCATCATCATCTGAAGCGTCAGAGTTTGATGAACGTTCAGAGTTAGTTTCCAACTCAGTGACAGTGATCGTAGATCGCTGAGTGGAAGGTAACTCTGAGAGTAAAGCAACAGGGGTGCTTATGGAATCTTTTACAAGATTCTTCTTAAGATGACTCGATTGCTCATGATTCTGCATCGTGCCATATAAGGTAGAAAAAGTCATAGATCTACGATCTTTTGACAGCTTGAGACACATTGAATAACTGTCCCAGCTTTCAGGTAAACATTCTAAGTACTTTGTCAGTACTTCAAAGTTAGAATATTCCTTACCAACAGTTTTCAGATCTATTATTAAGCAGTTAAAACGTTGGTGTACTTCAGAGAGAGTTTCATTCTTACCACAAATGAAGCTTTCATACTGTCTTACCAGGTTGATCTTTCGAGAGTCCTGGACTTCAGAAGTACCTTCATACTGAACACAGATTGTGTCCCACATAGCTTTTGAGTTTTTCAGGTTCATGACGGAATGGTAGACTTCCTCAGGAAGAGCCATGGAGAGTATGGATCTGGCTTTGGTGTCGATAGCCACTTTGTTCTTATCTTCATCAGTCCACATATGAATTTCCTTGGGAATCAGCCTTTCTGGAATAGCAGGTCTATTCTCAGCGGCTGGAACAGCAGGATTAATTCTTATAGGAATATATGGGCCATTTTCTAGATAGTAAGGCATAGTAGGGTCTACACCTTCTAAGAAGAGAATCATCCTATTTTTCCATAGATTAAAATTATATCTGGAGAATCTAGGGGGTTTTGCAAGAGAACCATTGTCAATATAGTTAGTGTTTGTGTTGGGGGCCATTTTTAGAAATAGCAAGGAAGAGAAATCTTAGTATAGATCAGATCTTGTTTATGAGATTAAACAAAACCGCTCTGATACCATTGTTGGTCCCGAAGGGTTATACAAGTTTGTAGAAGTGGGGGGGGGGGGGGGGGGGTTGAATACAAACACACTATTTTTACTTTTCTAAATTGTTTATTGATAAATCAAGATAATTTACAACTTGTTGCGGAACAAGATTAAGGATTAACCTAATCTAAACAAGTTAAGAACACTAATTTTCTTGCACTAGAATAAGACAGAAAGGAGATAAGGAAATTACGAATAATAACCTAACACACAGATAGAAAGAAGAAGATGGCCCGAGCACACTTCATTTCTGAAGTAGGGTTCTTCTTATATACTGCATGCATTTAATGCATGGCAGTATTGCTTTACACGTGGCAGCAGCTGAGTGGTTGCATGTCATTGACCTTTGTAGACAACCTTAGTACCCGCATGGTGCACAGTGTAGAATCAGAGTTGTTGTACGATCATAGAAAAAAAGGATGTCCGTTCTGACATTTCGTACGGAGACGTGCAAGGGAGGTAAGACAATAGTAACATGCAGAGAGAACTTCATGATCAGCTTTCGTTGAATCTGTACTTTATCAGCGAGTGATAAAGTTCAGCGATTGATGAAGTCTTCTACTTATAACTTCACGTTGAGTGGACAAATCTTGGCTTCGCTGATATCCGCGTCAGTTCAGTAGTAGACTTGTCGCTAGTTCTTGAGCTTGATCTTTGACTTCAGCGTAGAACATATGTTGACGTGAAACTTGTCTTCAGGGATCATAAGTAAACAACTAACTTATCAGCGATCATCTCATAGACTGAACAGGCTCAGAGCTACTCGATGAACAGAGTTCGCTGACTATTTAACTTTAAAGAGCGAGAGTTACTATCAGCGGTACTGAAACAGTCTTAGTACTTATCAGCGATAGTGAAACTCTAATACAAATTGTTTACTTACAATTTTCACTAAGTGTTTAAGAGAGGGTCATTACCAAATCACTGAGGGTTTGGATCAACAACCCTATTTATACCAGAAGAATTATAGATATACTATAATTCTGTTAGAGCATTATTGTATTCAAGATTTATTGTAAAAGTCAATGTATTAGTCAAAGATTGTAAAGTCAAAGTAAAAGTCAGTCATGTAAAGTCAAACTAGTTTAGATTTAATGCTTTGTAATCCTAAGTATAAATAGGATTTATTAGCTTAGTTGTTAAGCAAGTGATCAGAATGATCTTAATTGTAATATCTGTTGATCCAAACCCTCAATGATTTGATAATAACTCTTTGAGAAACACTTAGTGAAAATCATAAGTAGACAATATGTATTAATGTTTTGTCATCAAAGAAAATACTAAGTCTGTGTAGTATCGCTGATGAAAACATATGCTTTAATTTATACATTCAGCGATACTGTTTAATCAGTGAGCACTGAGCCTGTTCAGCCTTACTGATGATCGCTGATAATCTTAGTTGTTTACTTATGATCACCGAAGACAAGTTTCACGTCAACTATATTCTACGCTGAAGTCGAAGATCAAGCCAAAGAACCAGCGACAAGTCTACTAATGAACTGATGCAGATATCAGCGAAGCCAAGACCTGTCCACTCAACGTGAAGTTTCAAGTAGAAAACTTCAGCGAACGCTGAACTTTATCAATTGCTGATAAAGAACTATTCAGCGAATGCTGATCATGAAGTTTCCTCTACAAGTTACTTTTGTCTTATCCCCTTGCACGTCTCCGTACGATCTGTCACAACGGACATCCCTTTTGTCCAGAATCGTACAACCAACTCTGATTCTACACTGTTCATCATGCGGCTACTAGGTTGTATACCAAAGTCAAAACATGCAACCAATCACCTGATGCCACGTGTAAAGTGATACTATTGTGCATTAAATGCATGCAATATATAAAGGAAACCCTACTTTAGAAATGAAGTGCTTGGCCATTTCCTTCTTCTTACTATTATGTGTGTTAGAATATTATCCTTAATATTCTTATCTTCCTCTTTCTTATTTCTAGTGCAAGAAATCTTAGTGATTCTCTTAACTTGTTTAGATTAGGTTTATTCCTTAATCTTGTTTCGCAACAAGTTGTAAATTGTTTGATACATATCAATAAACAATTTAGAAAAGTAAAAATCGTGTGTTTGTATTCAACCCCCCTTCTACAAACTTGTATAACCCTTTCGGGACCAACAAGTGGTATCAGAGTAGATTGTTTAATCTCATAAACAATATCTTTCTTATACTAATCTTTTCTCTTCCTTGCTACTTTCCAAAATGGCTAACACCACAAATACAAACTACATAGATAATGGTTCTTTTGCAAAACCCCCTAGATTTTCCAGAGATAACTTTAATCTGTGGAAAAATAGGATGATACTCTTCTTAGAAGGTGTAGACCCTACTATGCCTCATTATATCGAGAATGGTCTATATATCCCTGTTAGGATTGATCCTGAAGTTCCAGGCACTGCTACTAGAGCTACCATTTCTGAAATAATCATTCCCAAGGAAGTTCACAATTGGTCTGATGAAGACAAGAAGAAGGTGGCTATCGACACTTAGGCCAGATCCATCCTCTCTATGGCTCTTCCTGACGAAGTCTATCATTCCGTCATGAACCTGAAAACTTCCAAAGCCATGTGGGACACAATCTGTGTTCAATATGATGGTACATCTGAAGTCCAAGACTCAAGAAAGATCAACCTGGTAAGACAGTACGAAAGCTTCATTTGTGGTAAGAATGTATCTCTCTTTGAAGTACATTAGCGGTTTAACTGTTTAATTATTGACCTAAAAACCGTTGGTAAGGAATATTCTAACTTTGAGATCCTGATAAAGTTCCTAGAATGTTTACCTGAAAGCTGGGACAGTTATTCAATGTGTCTCAAGCTATCAAAGGATCTATAATCTATGACTCTCTCTACCTTATTTTGCACTATGCTCAATCATGAGCAGTCGTGTCATCTTAAGAATAATCTTGTAAAAGATTCCAAAAGCACACCTGTTGCTTTACTCTCAGAGTCACCTTCCACTCAGCGATCATCTATCACTATCATTGAGTTGGAAACTAACTCTGAATGCTCATCAGATGCTGAGTCTTTAGATCTTGATGAGTCTCTGGCACTCCTGGCTAATAAGTTCAGGAGATTTGCTAGAAAGAGTAACTTCAGAAGGAACAAACCCCTTGCACTCACTGACAAGCCAAAAACATCAACCCCTGTTGATAAGGCTACTGCTACCTGCTTTAACTGTGAGAAAGTAGGACACTTTGACAGTGAATGCAGGTCAAAGAAAGTCTTTAAACCCTCAGCTTTCTCCAAGAAATCCTCTAACCCCAGGGCTAGAGATGACACGTATCAAAAGCTGAAAGAAAAGTACGCAAAGCTGAAAAGCTTTAAGAAGAAAGGCAAAGGCCTTATGGCTGACTTTGACTGGGCTGCCTATGATGAAGAAGAATCATCCGACTCTGAAGATGATGATGAGGCCAACCTCTGCCTCATGGCAAAAATTGAAGACGAGGAAGAAAACTCTGCATTCCCTCTGCTTCATCCTCTACCTCTAAGGTATCTACTTCTTTCTTTACTAATATTTCAGATATTAATGAAGCTGATAGTCTTCGGAAAATCGAACTTCTGACTGTAAATTTATATGATGCCATGAATGGCAACACCATAGTTGAAAATCAAAACCTTGATTTAGCTGAACAGCTTAAAAAATGTCACCTTCAAATAGAAAAGCTTTCTAAAATTGAAGGAGATTTAAAAGATCAGGTCCATATAAATCAACTAGTCAAAATCGAACGTGAAGAAGCTATCGCTACATTAAAAGATGAAAAGGCTACTGTTGAAGGATGGAGTAAATCCTCAACAACGATCATTGAGATAATAAGGTCTCAGATTCCTCTGAGCGATAAGAGTGGACTTGGTTATAAAGCTGATACTCTAGAACCAACCACTGATCGTTCCATGCTCAAATTTGGAACGTTCGTATCCTTAGTCCATGACACCTCATCATCTCAGTGTTCCTCTTTAAAAACTTCCATCCCTGAGGAAAAACCTACCTTAATCTCTAAAGGTAAAGGAAAAGAAAAAGTTTTCAACCAAAAACCTCAGAAGGGTACCTTTGTACCTAAGCTGAATGGTTCTAAAGCTTCAATGACTTATCCCTCTACTTCTAAGAACAAGATCCCTGGATTTATTCAGCGATCTACTCCTAGAATCATAGTGGATATTATTGGTAAGAAATCTGAAGAACTGATTGTTCCTCCCATTTCCAATGCCAAAGGTATACTTGGTGCTGGCCCTGCTCATTTAAGAATCTCGGCTAAGCATGCAAATGGTCCTAAAGCTACTTTTAGCTATAGGAAATGTTATCACTGTGGACTTACAGATCATATTGCTAGTAAGTACCCAACAGCCACCAAAGCTGAAAAGTTAGCTAAGGTGAAGATCACTGCCCCCAAGGCAAGGAAGACCAATCCTGGTGTAAATCAGGTTAAGGTGAAACCTACCACTGAGGTTAAGAAATTAACCAAAGTGAAGGCTAGTTCAGAAGCTGAATCTTCAAATGCTACGAAGATTGCTGAACCTTCCACTTCCTCTACCACCACTGACAAGTGTGGGCCCATGGTAAAATGGGTGCCCAAGTCAACCTAATCTTCCTTTGTTTGTAGGTTAAGAAGGGTATCTGGTATCTCGATAGCGGATGCTCTAGACATATGAAGGGAAAGAAAAACCTGCTCACTGAATACAAGGAAGAGAAGGGTCCCTCAATGACTTTCGGTGGAAACAGAAAAGGCTATACCCGAGGGTTTGGTGTGATCTCTAATGGTACAACAACCTTCAGAAGAGTCGCATATGTTGAAGGACTGAAGCACAATCTTCTAAGCATCAGTCAGCTGTGTGACAAGGATAACAAAGTTATTTTCACTAAGGAATCCTGCTTTGTCACTGACAAAAAGGAGAAGATAGCTCTCAGCAGATACCGTATGGAAAATGTTTACGTTATAAACATGGACTCTACAACCACTGAGAACTCCTTCTTCTTCTCAAAAGCCTCATCCGATGTCAACTGGCTATGGCATAAGAGGCTCTCCCATCTAAACTTCAAGTCACTGAATACTCTTTCTTCAAAAGAGTTGGTCACTGGTCTACCTCAACACTCATACGCTAAGGAGTCTCTATGTTCAGCGTGTGAGAAAGGGAAACAAACCAAGGCAAGCTTCAAGTCTAAACAAGTTTCCTTAGTGTCATCTCCTCTACAACTTTTCCATATGGATTTGTTTGGCCCTATTAACAAACAATCCATTGCTGGAAAGAAATATACATTGGTCATAGTTTATGAATTCTCTCGTTATACCTGGGTAATGTTTCTCCGTTCTAAGAGTGACACCCCTGAAGAACTCATCACTTTTGTCAGGAAAATGGAAGTCCTGAACAACATGACCGTTCGCTCAATAAGGAGTGATCATGGGACTGAATTCAAAAACTGTTCCCTTGATTGCTTCTTTGAGAGCAAGGGTATTTCTCACAACTTTTCCTCAGTGAGAACACCGCAACAAAATGGAGTCGCTGAAAGAAGAAATCGAACTATCATCGAAGCTACACGTTCAACGCTTAGCGATTCTCACCTACCTACTTAGTTTTGGGCAGAAACTGTCAACACTGCTTGTTTTACTCAAAACAGGTTGCTGATAGTCAAAAGATTCAAGAAAATAGCCTATGAACTTTTCCATAGGAGAAAGCCTTCAATCAACTTCCTTCACATCTTTGGATGTCACTGTTTCATACTGAACAACAGAGATGCCCTTGGAAAGTTTGATCCTAAGGCTGATGATGGAATCTTTCTTGGATATTCTTCAGTCTCTAAAGCCTTCAGAGTCTTCAATCAAAGAAGACATGCTGTAGAAGAAACAATCAACATCACCTTTGACGAATCCCGTCCAGCGAACTCTAGACCTTCTGCTGATACTGAAGAACTGAATCAATGGATGTTTTATCATCTTAGTGATTCAGAAGATGTTCCCACTCCGCCATCTCGTACTCATCCCGCTGAAGATGATGATCCTACTATCATCCCCAGCATGCAGACAAGAGAAGCTGAAACATCATGGGTCGTAGCTGTTCCCCTAAACACTATGCCTGCTTCTGAACCTTCTATCTCAAACATACCATCTACTTCTCAGCAATCAGTGAATGAAATGACATCTGAACCTCTTCCTCTCTTGGATGATATACCAGAAGTTGCTGAAGCCTCATCTTCAGCTCCTCCAGAAGTTCAGATTGAGTCAGCGACTTATGCTCCACCCAGCGATGGACTATTAATCACCCTATTGATCAAATTCCTCCAGGTAATATTTATTTATTTGTTAACTTTATTTCTCTGATTGAACCAAAGAAAAGAGATGATGCCCTCAAAGATCCAAACTGGGCCAGCGCTAGGAAAGAAGAGCTGACAGAATTCAAAAGAAACAAAGTTTGGAAGCTCGTTCCCAGACCATCTGACAAGTCAGTGATAGGCACTAAATGGATCTATCGAAACAAGTTGGATGAACATGGAACTGTAACACGCAACAAGGCTCGTCTTGTTGCTCAGGGATACAGACAAAAGGAAGGTATAGATTACGACGAAACATTCGCCCCAGTGGCAAGACTGGAAGCCATTCGTCTATTCTTAGCTTACGCTGTACACAAAGACTTCAAGGTTTATCACATGAATGTTAAATCAGCGTTCCTCAATGGAAAGCTGAATGGAGAAGTCTACGTGGAACAACCTCCAGGATTCTCAGATCCGAAGCATCCAGGTTATGTTTATAAACTGGATAATGCACTTTATGGCTTAAAGCAAGCTCCTCGTGCATGGTATGACACTCTCTCTACTTATCTCCATATTGAAAAATTTAAGCGAGGTTAAATCGATAAAACTCTATTTTTCAGGAAAGTAAAAGGTCATATTATTCTTGTTCAAATATATGTCGATGATATTATATTTGGTTCCACTAACCTTGACCTTTGTACTCGTTTCGCTGATAGAATGAAAACTAAATATAAAATGAGTGTGATGGGTGAGCTAACTTATTTTCTTAGTCTTCAAATCAAACAGAGTGAAAAAGGAACTTTCATTCACCAAGGAAAATATGTTAAAGATACGCTGAAGAAATTTGATTTAACTCAGAGCTCAGCTATGAAAACCCCTATGGCACCGCCGCTGACACTAAACAAGGATCCTTCTGGAAAACCTGTTAATGTCACAGTGTACCATGGGATGATCGGCTCTCTTCTGTATCTAACAACGAGCCGACCTGATATTATGTATGCAACCTGTTTGTGTGCACGATATCAAGTTGAACCTAAGGAATCTCATTTGATCGCTGTAAAGCAAATCTTTCGTTACCTTAAGGGTACTCCTAACCTAGGTCTTTGGTATCCCAAAGACTCAGGGTTTGATCTAATCGCCTATTTAGATAGTGATTTTGCAGGATTCAAATTGGGTAGGAAAAGCACCACAGGAGGGTGTCAGCTCCTAGGTGGAAAGCTGGTGAGTTGGACAAGTAAAAAGCAAAACTCAGTGTCCACCTCAACCGCTGAAGGTGAGTATGTAGCCGCTGGAAGCTGTTATTCTCAGGTCTTGTGGATGAGAAATCAACTACTGGACTATGACCTTCAGCTCTCGAAAATTCCAATCTATTGCGACAGCACAAGTGCCATCGCTATAGCCAACAATCCAGTGCTCCACTCAAAGACCAAACACATCGAAATCAGATATTATTTTATCAGAGATCATGTGATGAATGGTGATATAGAACTTCATTTTATCCCAACTGACTTTCAGTTAGCTGATCTGTTTACCAAACCTCTTGATGAGACAAGATTCAATTTTCTCATCAGCGAGCTTGGAATGATGAACTTAGAAGAGTAAAATCTTCAGCGGTTCACATTTGATCAGTGCTTATAAAATGAACTTGTATAACCCTATCACTCACCTTCTCTCTGAACAAAATTGATTCGCTGATATCAAGGTATGTTATTTCTTACTCGCTGACGTTCGCATAAGAATGCAAGATTTCAAAACAAATTGCATCGCTGAATATATCTTCCTTTTAGTGATACTTTGAAATTTCAAAACCTAACATTGATACTTCTAATCAGTGCTTCATGTTTTAAAAATGTCCCTGAGTTTTCAAGATCCTCTGAGACACCTTAAAATATGAAAGGACGTTTGTGATGTCATCACAACGGATAGACCATGGCACGCTTTTCTCTGACACGTTCGCCCGTTTCGTATACCTTGTCCAATCAAATTCAAGGGACGTGTCCGTGTCATCATGAAAAACTTTCCCGCTCATAGTTTTTCTCTCTCTACTCTCACTATATAAACCCATTGCGTTTATATTTTTACCTTTTATGCGAACATCGTCTCCTTCGGGCAAGAACAACTGTTGCATTTGAACTTATTTTCTCCAGAAACTATTCATATTCATCTTCAACATCTAAGGTTAATATTCTTGTTATTTTCCTTTACAAACTTGTTTTTGATCTTATTCTTGTTTTTAAAAGATCAAACAAAAGAACCTTTTTAAAAATGAAATCATTTTCTTCATGATTTTATGAACACAATCTGTTTCTTAGATTGTTCTTCAAGTTTAAAACAAAAATCTTAAACTTGCACCTTCATACGTTTTTCCAGAATCCCTTCTTTAAAAGGAAAATGGAAAACAAAAACATTCTCTATGTTTTGTACTTCTTTTCAAAACTAGAAAAACCCAAATTTCCGTTTCTTTTTCTAAATGGCAATTACAAAACCCTAAAAACCCTTATTTTGGAAATTTATCCATTTTAAGAACTTCTTTTCATATTCTTCATGTTTGTACATTATAAACAGAAATGGCATCTACTGAAGCTCCTTCTACTAAATCCCCTACAACCATGGAAAGCCTTGAGCTCGTCAAAGCTCTTCATGTCGAATTTAAACTCGAGCAAGTTACCTTTCAAAGAAACAACCCTTATGCCCTCTTCAACTTCCCTCCAAGGTAGCAGATCACACACCTTGATGACGATGTAAACTTCCTTAAGACATGTCCTCTGTCGACAACTCTGACCATCACACCTCCCGCTCATCGGAATCTACTAGCTCAGTTCTGGTATACTGCCAGAAGAGCTAAGATCACCTCCACAGAAGACCCCAAAAAGGAAATCGATGTCATCCTCTTTGACACTGAACATGGTTCCTCAAAGATCACCCCTGGTGCTATCAGGTGTGCCCAAAACCTCCCTGGTAGTTCCAAAGAAAAACGATTCGTCCCTCTACCTGACCCCAAGAACCTTGCTGACAGAGAAACCCTCATTGACTTCTTCGATGCAATGCAGTACACATGGGAAATAGGGAGAGACAAACTCCCTGAGAAGAAGCTGATCGCCATCAATAAATCCAAAATGCCCAGCGAGAGGAACTTCATCTTCGCTCATCTGATAAGCTGCATGACAGCTAAGGTTGGGTCAACTGACCAAGCATCCAAACCCCAACAGGTTATGGGTTACGCACTGCTGAAAGGCCTTCACATTGATTGGGCAAAGATCATATTCAACGATATGATGCCCAGGGTGGATGCAACAGAGAGGCCACCAACTGTTCCATATCCCCGGTTTGTCAGCACTCTCTTCGCATAAGGGCTGAAAAACAAATACCCGAAGGTGGGCGACCTGAAGCTCTCACAGGTTGGCCCTAAAGTCCTCGACTTCAAGCCCCTGCCAAACGAGGTACGTCTTACTACTCTCTTATCTATTCTCAAACCTCCCACTTTTTCTACTTCTTCAGCTACCTCCACGGTAATCCCAACCGCTGGTACCCAGGCTACAACCTCCACTCCTCGAAAGAGAAAACACTCTTCAACTACTCTTGGCGCTCCTAAGGCCAAGAAAACCAAGGAGCAACCCCCTATGTCTACCCAGGCTGAAGACTCCACGAATCTTTCTCCACAAAAGCCGTTGGAAAGTTCAGTGGTACGCTCTGCCACAGTCGCTGAATCCATCCCTTCTATACCTACTTCAGCATCTCTAAACGGTGAGGTTGCTTTGGAACAGAACCTCCCTCCCTCAGTACCTCCAAGTACTGCGGAAGTAATTCTCGGCGATTCCAACGCTGAACCTGCTTCGCAATCCCTCTTCTCAACCTTCATTCCTCCCACCATCTCTTTGGTCACTCCACCTGTTTTCCCCCCACTCTCTGGAACAAACATCATCCTCAGCGATACAAATGCTGAAGCTCTATAGAGGATGATTGATCAGAATATAGGACCTGCGGGCACTTCAAGGCGTCAACCTTCTCTGGAAGACGACTATGAAACTTTGTTAGGTCATCGGACAATCGATGACTTAATCAACCACCCCGCAGGTATACACAAAAACATACACGCTCCTCTCTCAAAATCCCCAACTTCTGAGTTTTCTTTTGTTCATAAGTTTTTAACTGTTGCAGTTCCTAATTTGGGATATATCGACACCTCTCTCAAGGATTTGACAACAAGGGTGGAATCTCTCACCACCACACTCTCTGCAAACTCTTCAGCGGTTACAAATGCTGGAGATGCACTCAAGACACTCACCACAGAGGTGAACGAAAAAGCTTCCAGTGCTGATCTGAAAAAGGTGGACATATATCTTTCCAGCGTTGCTCAGGCACTTGCTGACAACTCCATCTCCATCAACACCCTGAACACCACCAACAGCACCCTCTCCATAAACTTCACTACCCTGTCCAACGAAGTCACATCGTTGACGACAATGGTTGGTTTAGGGTTTAGAGGTGGGCACTGTAAAGACTCTTCTGTAGCAAATCCTCGATCGCCTAACTTGTGCACCATCCCACTTTACTCAGGTTGATCGAGAGGATCTTCAAAAGATCAGTCCTGCAATCTCTGTCCTAGAAGATAAAATAGCAAGGATTGAAACTTGCGTTGGGATCACTGGCCTAGAAGACAGTGACCCAAAGCATACTGATGCTGCTGCTGATATTCCTACTACATCCCCCATCCATCATGTGGAAGAGGGTGAGAAGAATCAAGAAGATCTTCCCCATAATGTTGAGGGGGAGGTAAATCAAGAAGACCTTCCCCATAACTCTAAGGGGGAGGGTATTATCTCTGCTACTGCTGAAAAACCTCAGGGAGTTGAAAACCCTAAGGGAACCAAGTTCGCCTAACACAATGATGAATATGAGGGGGAGAAACTCGAAGAGGACGCTGATTTTGAAATCCTAGAACCCATCGTTGATGACGAGGAAGAAGCTGAAGAAGAAGAAGAAGAAGAAGACCTCGATCTTGAGGACGACGAACCATCAGCATCACCTGATAATAATGATGATGGTGATGGCAATGATGATGGCGTCGACTTCTCCTTCCAGCCAATCAAAAGGGCCCCTGCTCAAAAAGGGGTAGTTCTAAACGAACCATCAGGGGAGGGGACCACGAAAAAGACTGCAGCAACTGAAGCCGATAAGGGCAAAAACAAAGGTATCGTTGCAGAAGACAATCTGACTATTTTGCTATAAAAGCCAGTTTGTCAGGTACAATACTTTTTCTTCCCTTACACTGCATCCCTCCTCTATCCCTTCTCAACCTCAGTTCTCCTCTCCATAAAACCTCTATACACTTAAACCTTATTCTTTTCTCTATCTCTTTTCCCAAATGATCTTACTCAAATGATCGTTATGTTTCAACTAGTCCTCTCCCTTGCTTGAGGATACAGCTGAAGTTCCTCCAGCTACACCAACAATAATCCCAGCCCCGAGAGCTGATGAAATAATCCCGGTCCTGAATCTCGATGGGACCGGTGATATTTTTGAAGAAGAAAAAGAGCTGCTCTCACACAATAAAAGACCTTCCTTAGTTCCTCACAAACTAAGTGAAGAAGATATGAAAAGGAGAGCAGCTATGTTCAAACAGCTAGAGGATCAGCGATTTGTTCCTACTCATCTCAACATTCTTTCAAAAGATGAAGTCGTTGAATCTCTCAAAGCCGAGAAACTCTTCGCTGAAAGAAAGAAGGCTGTTGAAAAAGACAAAGAATACGCCTTAGAACCTGCTCAGCGAACAGTTGAAGATCCAGCTTTGAAATGGTTCCCTGTGGCTATCCAAAAGAAACTACTAAAGGATGCACAGAAGACTCACCAGGAAAAGACCAAAGTCAGTAACACCACTCTCGAATGGTGTAAGAAGATGTGACACTACAGACAAAATGCCTCAAGGGTGAAAGCTGTGAACGTGAAAGGGAGATACGCTCTGAAAAATAACATAAAGGTACCGATTGTTGACGTTCAAGTAGTCAGAGAGAACGGCCAGTTCAGAACTTGCTACATGTCAGACCTGGACAAGTTCGGTTTCCCTGAATGGTTGGAAATGAGAATTGCAATTCAACGATCCTGCTCAACTTTCAAGTCTTATGTTCAAGAAGCCATAAACAGGCTAATTGACTTAGTTACCTCAGCGGTTGATATTCCTCCACCACCAATTCAGAAGAAACGAGTTGCTCCAAGAAAGAAGAAAGCTCCTTCCTCTCCAGGCCCGACAATACGAAACGAGACAGGGATTGAACTTTCTCGTGAAGCAGTTCTTGGTCCCAACCCTGATCTCTCTGGACTCAACACATCTCTACCTCCAGATGAATAATTCGTCCCCGGTAAAGTTATCAGCAATCCACACGACATTTTCTTCTATGGTCGCCCACGCTTTCAACGCATCTCCGAGTTATACAAAACTCCAGTCGAACAACTCAGAGATTTACTATACTTGTGCGAATACGGACGCAGTCTTCTTGGATCACTCCTAAAACCCCAAATCTATCGCGAAGCCAAGAAAAGAAGGGAACAAGGATTCACTTTTTGTAATTCTTTTATTTTTATCAGCTTGTATCTTTTGTACTTGTAAATTTTATCTGATGTACTTGTAATTTTTCTACTTCCCTCTTTAACTTATACGAAGTTTAAAGAAAAATTTCAGCGAATGTACTTTACTCCATCAGTACTTAAAAGATCCCAGAAAATAGTAAAAGGGACAAACATTTTATGAGTTCTTTTTATCCTTATGTTTTCATACTTAGCAATTTTCTTTTATTGCTATGTCATAATCAAATAGGGGGAGATTGTTGATCCAAACCCTCAGTGATTTGATAATGACTCTTTGAGAAACACTTAGTGAAAATCATAAGTAGACAATATGTTTTAATGTTTTGTCATCAAAGAAAATACTAAGTCTGTGTAGTATCGCTGATGAAAACATATGCTTTAATTTATACATTCAGCGATACTGTTCAATCAGTGAGCACTGAGCCTGTTCAGTCTTACTGATGATCGCTGATAATCTTAGTTGTTTACTTATGATCCCTGAAGACAAGTTTCACGTCAACTATGTTCTACGCTGAAGTCGAAGATCAAGCCAAAGAACCAGCGACAAGTCTACTAATGAACTGATGCGGATATCAGCGAAGCCAAGACCTGTCCACTCAACGTGAAGTTTCAAGTAGAAAACTTCAGCGAACGCTGAACTTTATCACTCGCTGATAAAGAACTATTCAGCGAACGATGATCATGAAGTTTCCTGTAAAAGTTACTTTTGTCTTATCCCCTTGCACCTCTCCGTACGATCAGTCAGAACGGACATCCCTTTTTCCAAAATCGTACAACCAACTCTGATTCTACACTGTTCATCATGCGGCTACTAGGTTGTCTACCAAAGTCAAAACATGCAACCAATCACCTGCTGCCACGTGTAAAGTGATACTTTTGTGCATTAAATGCATGCAGTATATAAAGGAAACCCTACTTCAGAAATGAAGTGCTTGGCCATTTCCTTCTTCTTACTATTCTGCGTGTTTGAATATTATCCTTAATATTCTTATCTTCCTCTTTCTTATTTCTAGTGCAAGAAATCTTAGTGATTCTCTTAACTTATTTATATTAGGTTTATTCCTTAATCTTGTTCCGCAACAAGTTGTAAATTGTTTGATACATATCAATAAACAATTTAGAAAAGTAGAAATCGTGTGTTTGTATTCACCCCCCCTTCTACAAACTTGTATAACCCTTTCAGGACCAACAATATATAGTGAGAGTTTTAGAGAGAGAAAGTTCCACATTCTTATATAATTCTCTAGATTCTTGAAGATCAATGGATGATTACATGTTTACCTAATAGATCTGGTGTTAAAAAATTCAAATAAGGTTTAAATAAGGTTTAGTAATTATCTGTAATATTCAAATTTATATTCAAATATATAATTATCTTTAAACTTTAAATATAATTATATACAATTACAGATAACACCTCGTAATTAACATAATTTCGTTTTCACCCTGTAATTATCATAATTACAGTTTAACACATATTTTATAATTATTCTTCAAGAATATTTATTTACTTAATCAACTTGAGTTAATCCGGGTTCCTAGAAATGGAAACAAACGCATTCTTTGTGTGCGACCCTATAGGTTTACATACTTCTTCTCAGTAATATCCTTGTGTAACACGTATCGTGGGCATATAATAACCTAGATATATAGTTTTCTATTCCATGAAATAAGATATGACATACATTTGAAAAAGTGTCTTTTGGACTTCCTTTCATAGTGAGTACAAATCAGATCTACTTTGTGGGTAATGAACAAAGTCTTGAACTAACCACATCGTTTAGTAAATTTAGACAATAAGTATCACATACATAATATATAGCACATAGTGCAACTCTTATGGTTGTGTTTATTTCGGTCTTGAACAGTTGAACGTATCCTTTCTTCAGGAGATTCTTAGAGAATGCAACCATCTCGGTCCTCACAGATGCGACCACACAACAATCTCACATAGGTAATGCCAATCAAGAACATTATGTATTGTTCCACTGTCAAAGCTATTAGCATTATTAAGAGTTAATATTCAACCCTTAAGCATCAACGGAAACACATAAAGATTATCATAGGAATTAGCAAACTTGTGTGTTATCTTGCTACATGATTTTTCCCTAACTAGTTTGCCTATTGAACCTAGACCATGAGATCTCCAATGTTGCTAGGTTAGGTTTTTGCTGGGTAATAAGTCATCGAGTTGGCTTTAAGCCCATCCCCCTCGACGTGTATATGACTTGCTCTCTGTTTAGCCCTTTCGTCAAAGGATCGACTATGTTTTCCTTTGACATCACATAATCAATAGACATGATACCATTCTTTAGCAAGTCTCTAATTGTGTAGTGATGACGCCTTATGTGTCTCAATTTACCATTGTATATTTGATTCTTTGCTCTTGTAAGATTGTTGATCCAAACTCTCTTAGTGATTTGATGACGACCCTTAGAATTACTTAGTAAAAATTGCAATTAGCATCTGTATGTATTAATGTTCTAACATTAGCAATAACATGTGTTTTATCAGCGATAACTTGAGTCTGTTCATTATCGCTGATGATCGCTGATGATCTCAAATGTAACAATGTTGATTGTAATCCTTGAAGACAAGCCTCTCGGCAAGGAGTTCATCGCTGCCATCGGAGACAAAGCTGATGAACAAGTGACAAGTCTACTTATGATCTGATGCGGATATCAGTGAAACTAAGACAAGTCCACACACACGACAAATCAATAAGAAAGTTTCAACGATAACTGACTTACATTAGCACTCCCTGATGGAAGATCTTCTCAGCGATCGTTGATCATGAAACTTATACTTCAAGATATATTTGGCTTATCCTCTTGCACACATAGTACGGATTGTCAGAAGATACATGCTTTTGTCCAAGATCATACAACCACTCTGCCACTACACTATTCACCATACGGCCCAAAACATGTCTTGCTAAAAGTCAGAAGCATGCGCCCAATCATATGCTGACACGTGTAAAGTACTCCAACCATGCATTTAATGCAATAGGTATAAATAGGAGGAATACCCCTTCAGTTTGAAGGATCTCCCTGAACTACTTAGTGCATAGAAAAATTATTGTTTTTCTACATTATCTTTTTTCTCTATCTTTTTCTGCAAGAACACTTAGTGCTTTTCAAGTTTGTTTAGATTAGGCTTACTTAATCTTATTCCGCAACAAACTATAAATTGTGTTTGAATTATCAACAAACAATTTAGAAAACTATAAATTGTGTTTGTATTCATCCCCCTTCTACAAATTATTGTACTTGTATAACCCCTTCGGGACCAACAAGTGGTATCCGAGCAGATTGTTTAATCACATATACAAGATCTTGCTTATACTTTTCTCTTCCTTGCTATACTTCAAATGGCACTCAACACAAACACAAACTACATAGACAATGGTTCTCTTGCAAAACCTCCTCGATTCAGCAGATACAACTTTAATCTTTGGAAAAATCGAATGATGCTCTTCCTTGAAAGTGTAGATCCTACTATGCCTTACTATGTTCCATATGTTATATCTCCTGCTATTCCTTCCACCGCTACCACTCCTGCCATACCTGAAAGAGAGCTTCTTAAAGATGTCTCTAGGAGGACTGATAAAGACAAGAAGAAGGTAGCCATTGATACCAAAGCCAGATCAATAATATCTATGGCTGTAGTTGGTGAGGTTTATCATTCTGTTATGAACCTCAAAACTTCCAAAGACATGTGGGACCCAATCTGTGTTCAATATGAAGGTACATCTGAAGTACTAGTGTTAGCCCCAAGTATGCTTAATGTAAAAGTATTGAAAATATCACAAGTCAGAAGGACATCAGAGATCAAGCAAAGACTTAGCAGAAGATCAAACAGAAGACCATCAGAGATCGTCAGAGCTCTGGCAGAAGACCTCTGATAGCACATCAAAGAACAACAATACCAGAAGACCTTCAGAGCTCTGGTAGAAGACCTCTGGTGAAAGAAGACCTCTGTGAAGCTTAAGTCTCGTAGAAATCTCTAAGTGTCAGACACGTGTCCGTACTTTCCATGTAAGACCTAAAAGGACGAAGACACACTTTCCACGTGTCATTCCTGGGTTAGATAGTACACTGTCTTTCACTTTATCAGACTATAAATAGAAGGGTAGTGGAATGCACAATTGTAAGCTTTTGTTGGTTCCGAAGGGTTATACAAGTTTGTAGAAGGGGGGGGGGGGGGGTTGAATACAAACACACGATTTTTACTTTCTAAATTGTTTATTGATAAATCAAAACAATTTACAACTTGTTGCAGAACAAGATTAAGGATTAACCTAATCTAAACAAGTTAAGAACACTAAGTTTCTTGCACTAGAATAAAGACAGAAAGGAGATATGGAAATTACGAATAATAACCTAACATACAGTAGTAAGGAAGAAGAAGATGGTCCGAGCACTTCATTTTTGAAGTAGGGTTCTTCTTATATACTGCATAGCAGTGTTACTTTACACGTGGCAGTAGCTGAGTGGTTGCATGTTTTGATATTTGTAGACAACCTTAGTAGCCGCATGGTGCACAGTGTAGAATCAGAGTTTGTTGTACGATTCTAGACAGAAGGGAGGTCCATTCTGACAATTCGTACGGAGACGTGCAAGGGAGGTAAGACAATAGTACTTTGTAAGGAGACTTCATGATCATCTTTCGTTGAATCACTACTTTATCAGTGAATGATAAAGCTCAGCGATTGCTGAAGTCTTCTACTTGATACTTCACGTTGAATGGACAATTCTGTGACTTCGCTGATATCCGCATCAGTTCTTTAGTAGACTTGTCGCTGGTTCTTGGGCTTAATCTTCGACTTCAGCGTAGAACCTTTGTTGACGTGAAACTTGTCTTCAGGAATCATAAGTAAACAACTAAACTATCAGCGATCATCACAGAGACTGAACAGGCTCAGAGCTACTGGATGAACAGTGTTCGCTGAATGTCTAATCTAAAGAGCGAGAGTTCCTATCAGCGGTACTGTAAAGTCTTAGTACTTATCAGCGATAGTGAAACTCTAATACATATTGTTTACTTACAATTTTCACTAAGTGTTAAAGAGAAGGTCATTATCAAACCACTGAGGGTTTGGATCAACAATCTCCCCCTATTTGATTATGACATAGCAACAAAGAAAATTGATAAGTATGAAAACATAAGGATAAAAAGAACTCATAAAATATTTGTCCCTTTTACTGTTTTCTAGGATCTTTTAAGTACTGATGGAGTAAAGTACATTTGCTGAAAATTTTCTTTTAACTTCGTATAAGAATAGGAGGGAAGTAGAAAAATTACAAGTACAGCAAATTTAAATTACAAGTACAAAAGAGGTAAGCTAATAAGGATAGAAGAAATACAAGGAAATTCTATCAGCCTTCAAGAGTTTCTTCCTTAATGAGAAGTTCATCAAGGGTCTTTGTTGTTGGGATCATCCAGTCAGGGACCGTTACTCCTTGATCTCGATTATTTTTTGCTCCAGCAAAGATCAAGGGTTTGAGATATCGTGCCTGAAGATCGCGTCTAAATTCACACCAATAGATGAGATCCCTGAGCTGTTCAATGGGAGTAATGGGAAGCTCAGCGACACGTTGAAAACGTTGTCCTTTATCGTAGTCGAGAAAGAAGATACCATAAGGTTCGCTTATCACTTTACCAGGGACGAAACGTTCACCAGGTGGCAGAGAGGTATCCAGCGCTGAGAGATCAGGATCAGGACCAAGTACTTCAGCACGTGAAAAACCAATACCTGTTTCGTTCTGGATAGGAGGACCTGAATCTGATGGTTTAGACTTTTTCTTTGCTGAGGCCCTTGTTTGTTGAGTCGCAAGAGGAGGAGTAGGAGGAATATCCACAACAGAAGAAACCAAGTCGATCTGAGAATTTATGATTTTCTCGACATGGCTCTTATATTGTGAGGTAGATCGCTGAATGGCTATTCGCATCTCAAACCATTCAGAGAAACCGTACTTATTGATCGTAGCAGCGTAGATGTTTTCCTTAGTACCGTTTTCTCTGAATAGATCGACCTTAACAACTGGAACATCTATGGTCGATTTTCCTCTGATGAATACCTTGTGAATTTTGGCAGCCCGATATCGATAGTGCAGTATTTCTTTGCACCATTCCAAGGTAGAATCAGATACCTTGGTCTTTTCTTCAACGATCTTCTGGGCATCTTCCCATAACTGACGTTGGACTTCGATGGGAGCTCTTTTCAGTTTGGGGTCATTCACCGATTCTTGGGCAAGCTGGATGGCGAGGGCCTTATCTTTTTCTTCAGCTTCCTTCTTTTCGGCGAGTAATCTTGTGGCTCTAAGATGATCAGCGAACTCTTTCTCTGATAATCTGAACTTTGTGGGAACAGGGACTTTGGAGCGAGGGAGGATAATTCGTTGATCCTCGAATTTCTTGATCATTTATTCTCTCCTTTTCTGATCCTCTTCACTTAGCTTTTGAGGAGCTAAGGAAGGTCTGTTTTTGTGAGAGAGAAGTTGTTCTTCAGGTTCATCGGTCTCAGTGATTAAATCCAAGACCGGGATTATTTCTTCAGCTCTTGTGGCTGGGATTATTGTTGGTGAAGTTGTAGGAGCTTCAGCGGGATCCTCAAACAGGGAGAGTACTAGCTGAAACACAACGATTGTTTAAGTAAGAACACGGGAAGAAAGAGATAGAGAAATGTTGATCCAAACCCTCAGTGATTTGATAATGACCCTCTTTTATATACTTAGTGAAAATTGTAAGTAAACAATATGTATCAGAGTTTCACTATCGCTGATAAGTACTAAGATCTTACAGTACCGCTGATAGGAACTCTCGCTCTTTAAATTAAACATTCAGCGAACACTGTTCACCATTAATGCTCTGAGTCTGTTCAGTCATTATGATGATCGCTGATAAGTTAGTTGTTTACTTATGATCCCTGAAGACAAGTTTCACGTCAACAAAGGTTCTATGCTGAAGTCGAAGATCAAGCTCAAGAACCAGCGACAAGTCTCCTAATGAACTGATGCGGATCAGCGAAGACTCAGATTTGTCCACTCAACGTGAAGTATCAAGTACAAGACTTCAGCTATCGCTGAACTGTAACGTCCCAAAAATTACAAGGAATTTAAATTTTCAAAAATAACGCATTTCACTATAACCAAACCACAAGTTAACAAATCCCATTACAATAAAAATAAACGTCGTTATTTAAAACCGTCAACAAAGTTTAAGCAGCGGAAAAGTTATATAATTCAATCAGCGGAAAAGTTATATAATTCAATCCCCATTTACTAAAAATCAATTCAAACGATCTTCGCCTTGCGCCTGTGTGTACCGTCACGCCCGACTGCTACTCGCACCTGAAAACATAAGATTTTGGGAAGGGGTAAGCACGAAGCTTAGTGAATTCAATCCTTACATAGGATCGCAATTATATCAACATCACCCTTAAACATACCAGCACATAAATTTCTTGGAACATCCATCAAGAAAATATATCACGATTAATAATAATCCTTAAGCTCCTTGGAACCACCATCAAGAAGACATAATCACAACACCTTATACCAATACATATACTCCTTGGAACAACCATCAAGAAGATATATCACGATTAATAATAATCCTTATGCTTCTTGGAACCACCATCAAGAAGACATAATCACAACACATTATACCAATACCCATACTCCTTGGAACAACCATCAAGAAGTGGCCTTATACTTCTTGGAACAACCCTCAAGAAGATATAATCACAACCCATTATACAAACGCATATACCTCTTGGAACATCCATCAAGAAGTACATCAATCACAGTTCAATATATACACACAAATATATATATATATATATATATATATATATATATATATATATTCCACACCACAATAATGTCAACAAACAATCATAATCAACACACTCGAACTATAGCAACACGAATATAATCCCCATCCTATATAGTGAGAGAACTCACCTAAAACGCAAAGCTTATGACCTCAACCGCAACACGAACCGGCCAATACCAGTTCACCTTTTTCCACCTAAATAAGCGTTAACATTGTCAAAGTGACGCCCCAAACCAAAGCCACGACTACTAACTTAAAAAACACATTTTCCAGTTTTTACTCTGAACACGCAGGTCTGTTCGGGACCTATTTAACCCCTTATAAACTGATTAAACCAGAAATATTTTTCCATAATCACAAAGTCCCATGTCTTAGGGTTCCAGGGACATATCGCACGCGCTCTAACGATTTTTCTACAGTTTACTATGGATTTTACAAAACCGGCTTGCTGCACAGTGAAAAACAGGACCTTTCAGTACAAAACAGCAGTTTGACACTAGCTATGGTCCTAACTGGTTTTTCCGCAAAACATAAGAAACTTACTAGACTCAGAATGGGAGCTTTTGGCACTGGTTTCACCCCAAAACGACGTTCCTATAAAAAGTTATGGCTTTCCCAAAACATTGGCAGAAACTGAGACTTTTTTTTTAAAAGAACGGAACGCGAAACTGTCAATTCCGGACCTGCTGTATAAACAGCCAATTTACGCCTAGCTAGAGGCCGAACCGGACTTCCGCTAAAACACGAAAAGTGTGCCCGGCACAGAATGTGAACCGTGGGCACCGGATTCGCCTCAATCCGAGCTACGACGGAAAAGTTATGGCCGTCGCAAAACAGTGGCAGAAAAACGTTTTCACATGAAATGACAAAAGTTGTTTATAAACCCATTAAGCCAAAGCTTAACCCAAACAGACCCGAACAGCCTACAAGCTTACTGGAAAGGGCTATACTACGCTGGACAACAACCGTGCACTACCCACTGCCGCCTCCGGTGGCGGTGGTGGTTGGCGGCGGCGACGAGGGCGGTAACACCCTCCGGCGAGACCTCCAAACGTCACCCACTCCCGACTCCTCCGCAACTTCACACCCGCACACACCCACACACCCATACGCACCCCCTGCCGCCACCACAGCGGCGTGCAGCGGCGGCCCCACCGCCGGCAGCCGTGGCTGCGGCGGTGGTGGTGGCGGTTTGCGGAGGTTTTTTGCCAATTACAAACGAAAGGTTTACGAACTACCTCGACGCAACGTTTTCTCGTCCTCTAATCCGACCGAACTCGCCGACGATCCCCTTCTTCCTCCTCTCTCCTCGTCGCCGGCAGCACCCTCTTTCTCTCTCTCGGCTTCTCTCTTTCCCTCTCTCTCTCTCTCTTTTTCTCTTCTCGGCCGAACACAACAAGGGGGAGGGGGAAGGGTTTTCACGACGTTGCACCGAAGGGAATTGGGAGAAAGGTTTCTAGGGTTGTTGTTTGCGACGTGGATAATACACAAAGAGAGGAAAGGGTCAAAATGGGTCGTACCCCATGCAATACATTTATGAAAATACAACTTTGGCCCCTGCAGTTAAAGTAGTTTCACGTTAAGCCCCCAAAACCCAAATTTTTAGCAAATAAGTTCGTTGCCGCCTAACCCGTTAAATTTCGATTAGAGTGAATTATTAAATAGCCAAATAGAAATGATTAAACAAAATCCACACCGAGACACAGGCTTTACAACTCTCCCCCACTTGGATTAGACTTCGTCCTCGAAGTCTCGACCGACAAATAACTCGAGATAGTCCTCGCGCATCTCCATTTCGAGTTCCCACGTCCACTCGAACCCCTTCGGTGCGGCCACTGGACTTTCCTCAACTGGAATCTAAATTCCTCACCCCGTCTAGAAATTCTCGAATACTTTTCTTACTAACAAAACTCCTTCAAGGACACTGAAAATTATGATCGGAAGAACCCTCCAACACTGGATTCATTCCTAACTATTAACTGTCGATTAACTCTTACGAGTTCTAATAGACTCCCAAAACTTACCTTACACGCATCATCAAACCAGTAAATTTATAATCACCCACGAAGGTCATTCCGCCACAACCATTCATCAGAAGTAGGCAGCTCAGGGTTACTACTACCGTCACCATAATTATTTTAGAAATCGGCTACAAATCTCCGATTACACTAAAGGTGTTTGGCCTAAAAACCCAAAAGTCGACACCTAAACATACTACTTACTTCAAAAAGGTTACTGCGCATTTATTCTTTTAATTACAAAGGGCTTGAATCCCTTAACTGACACAATTCGGTCTACACTAACATCACGTGTGGAACACCCAATCTTCCACCGTCTACTTATCCTCCTCACCCGCCCTAGGAAACCTAGTTACACCGTAACAAGATACACCTTAACGCCTACCTCCCAGGTACGTCTCAAGTCCCGACACATCGGAACTACCTCTCAGGTAAGTGCCCAAGACTGTATCCTCTTAGTGCCTACTGGAATGTCAAGGTCATAACACATGGATACCGGGGTCCCACCCCGAGATACCCAACCGACCGTTACCAACGTCTGACTGACTTGACCAAGGATTTAATGCAAACAGTCTACCAACAACATGTCTATCCCGGAATGACTCACTCACCCAACATGCAAATACTCAACGTGCAATAAGTGCAAAACTGTGCGACAAAACAACCCATCAACAAAACTCCACATCGAGCCATTAAAAACCGTGCAATCGACCCATGACTATCTCAAAGTCAAAACCGAGCAAAATGCTCCACGCTTGCTAGACCCATAAGTCGGTCAAAAACGCGTTTAAATAAAGCTTAAGCAAGCAATACTCTAAAATCAACATTAGTCTCAAACTCGACACGGGTTAAACAAAAGATTTTTCCAAAAGGACTCACCCCTTAAAATTCTCAAAATGACACATAACACTTATAAGCGCACTTCCCAAATGGTTTACAAAATCATTCACAAAAATATTTTCAACGTCAAGATTTTTCATTTCAAAAAGACCGTAAGCAATAAAACTACTATTACCGGGTCAGTAGTTACGCAAAAATGGACACGCTCGTCCCACATATGAAAATCATGTTGAAAATCATTTCATTGCAGCTTAGTTTACTCACAAAACGTAAAGCGAAATAAATAATTTCTTTGAAACGAACCGTCACGGTTCTAGTATGAATTGACTCATGACATGTATTTAAAGTAACCGCTCGACCTTACACCGGGTGCGACAAAAGTGTGCACATAATTTCAAAATCAGTCCCACGACATTTGACCCTAAAATTCCTCCTTTTAACATAAAATGTCGTGGCACAGGGTTCACCAACAAATCTTACGCGCGTCGGCTAGTCATACAAAACGATGAAACAGTTTACAAATATTTTTTGTTAAAACACAACTGTCTCGCGTAGGTTTCAAACTTAAAGATAAAAACCAATCCGTTTCCATCATTTGAAAATATCGACTAAAACCTCTTAAAATCTCAAAAGGTGAGGTTCTTTAAATTGATTTCCAAGATTTCCCCAAATGGTCACATAAACAAATAAGATATGCACCTCGTGAAATTAAACCCACACGACTCAACATGCTTTAAAACAAAACTTATTTTAACCAAATCACTCAAATAGCTTTATACAGACATCGTGGAATGTAACTTTTCGTCTCAACTCTAACATATGTGGAGGAGTTCCAATGTTAAAGTCACAAGCCGTAGTCACTTGCCCAACATTTTAAACACCACAAAACACGGATATCATCTTACCCGAAAGAACCGTTGGAAAAATAACGAAACGAGACAAATTCTAACAAAGTTTGCACTCCCGTGATAAAACGATTTCATATACTTTCAAATCCATACTTCAAAATCTTGTGTGTGTGTTGAACATTTCCCAAAATTCCAAAACACCATCCAAAAATGATTTGAAACACAAGAATTTGTTAATGCAATCTATTTCAAAATCAAACTTTGTGCATGACTTAGTCGGCATTCTATGCCTCGACTCCTACTCCTCTAAATCTTTCCGGTCCTCTAACGTCCTCCGGACATTAAAACCTCTTAGGCAAGTTGGGAAATTTCGTCAAATAATCCCTACAATTTTTCCTCAAATCAAAGTCGACTCTATAAGTCTATGATTCTAGCACAATCATCCATCTTGGCCCGAAACAAACATCATCCTCATCGTCACTCCAAGTGATTAATACTAGAATCGTCCTTTTATTCCAACGACTACTAATTTATAACCTTCGTCACTACCCCGACGATCATCCCATCAAAGCAAAACAAGTACCCATCTGTACTAGTAGGTTCACTATTGTTGTTCCTCCTTGTGATGGCTATTCTGGGTAGATATTACAACGAGTTATTAGCGCATAATAACTCACACTAACAACGCTCACGCTCAACTCCTTGGATTCCTCGTAATTTTCCCCGACTCGAGCATTGATCCTGTGTTTCCGATAGTAGGAGCTCTACAACTATCTTCCACACCTATCATCACTCGTTCCGAGTTCCATCCGGTGGGTCCAAGTAGTTTCTCGCCGATAACTACACACATATGCCCGCACCGGCATATGTACACACTCTTCCTAGCTCCCTAGGAATTATCATAATACCCCACTACCCTTGCTAGGGCGGAACCCCCACTAACCCTGACGAGTCGCCTCGTAAACGCACAGTCGTATACAGTGGAAACCAGATAGACATTCGAATATAAGATTCTATCCTACAACGGTTGGACTCAAACAAGAGTTGTGCAATAGAACTAAATCCAACATTTTAAGCTATTCGGTTCCTACCGCATACAACCTATAGTGCATTCACTTAACACCCTATCAAGGTTGGCATAACCTCCTATTAACAAGCAACAAACATGCAGTACAGTGTAATAAGCACCAAGCAATCTAGCATACATACTCCTATGTTCTAGAAAGCAATCTAGCATACATACTCATATGTAAACACTCTTCACAGCTCACTAGGAATTTCATCTCATCCCACTACCCTTGCTACAACGGAATCCCTATTAGCCATAACGAGTTGCCTCGCGAATACCCAGTCGCATGCAGCGTGAATCAAATAGACATTCGAATACAAGATTCTATCCTAGAACGGTTGGACTCAAACAAGAGCTGCGCAATAGAACTAAATCAAATATTCTAAGGCTATATGATTCTTACTGCATACAACCTATAGGGCCCTCACTTAACAACCTACTATAACTAGCATTGATTCCTACTAGCAAGCAGTCATCATACAGTACAGTGTAAACAACATAGGCAATCTAGCATGCATACCCTATGCCTAGAAAGCAATAAATACACTAAGTACCGTACCTTCCCACATAGCGTCGGCTGACTGTACACACTGCGCCCCCGATCACCGTTTCCCAAACGGGTTTTCCTTTTTCCTTTTTTTTCAAAGACTTTTGTAAAAGAGTTTAAAACTTCATAGCCGCAACTTGAGACGAAACACACCGAGATGTGTTTGATTCACTCAAGCTGTGCTCTGATACCAAGTTGTAACGTCCCAAAAATTACAAGGAATTTAAATTTTCAAAAATAACGCATTTCACTATAACCAAACCACAAGTTAACAAATCCCATTACAATAAAAATAAACGTCGTTATTTAAAACCGTCAACAAAGTTTAAGCAGCGGGAAAGTTATATAACTCAATCAGCGGAAAAGTTATATAATTCAATCCCCATTTACTAAAAATCAATTCAAACGATCTTCGCCTTGCGCCTGTGTGTACTGTCATGCCCGACTGCTACTCGCACCTGAAAACATAAGATTTTGGGAAGGGGTAAGCATGAAGCTTAGTGAATTCAATCCTTACATAGGATCGTAATTATATCAGCATCACCCTTAAACATACCAGCACATAAATTTCTTGGAACATCCATCAAGAAAATATATCACGATTAATAATAATCCTTATGCTCCTTGGAACCACCATCAAGAAGACATGATCACAACACCTTATACCAATACATATACTCCTTGGAACAACCATCAAGAAGATATATCACGATTAATAATAATCATTATGCTCCTTGGAACCACCATCAAGAAGACATAATCACAACACATTATACCAATACCCATACTCCTTGGAACAACCATCAAGAAGTGGCCTTATACTTCTTGGAAGAACCCTCAAGAAGATATAATCACAACCCATTATACAAACACATATACCTCTTGGAACATCCATCAAGAAGTACATCAATCACAGTTCAATATATACACACAATATATATATATATATATATATATATATATATATATATATATATATATATATATATATATATATATATATATATATTCCACACCACAATAATGTCAACAAACAATCATAATCAACACACTCGAACTATAGCAACACGAATATAATCCCCATCCTATATAGTGAGAGAACTCACCTCAAACGCAAAGCTTATGACCTCAACCGCAACACGAACCGTCCAATACCAGTTCACCTTTTTCCACCTAAATAAGCGTTAACAATTGTCAAAGTGACGCCCCAAACCAAAGCCACGACTACTAACTTTAAAAACACATTTTCCAGTTTTTACTCTGAAGACGCAGGTCTGTTCGGGACCTATTTAACCCCTTATAAACTGATTAAACCAGAAATATTTTTCCATAATCACAAAGTCCCATGTCTTAGGGTTCCAGGGACATATCGCACGCGCTCTAACGATTTTTCTACAGTTTACTATGGATTTTACAAAACCGGCTTGCTGCACAGTGAAAAATAGGACCTTTCATTACAAAACAGCAGTTTGACACTAGCTATGGTCCGAACTGGTTTTTCCGCAAAACATAAGAAACTTACAAGACTCATAATGAGAGCTTTTGGCACTGGTTTCACCCCAAAACGACGTTCCTATAAAAAGTTATGGCTTTCCCAAAACAGTGGCAGAAACTGAGACTTTTTATTTTATTTAAAAGAACGGAACGCGAAACTGTCAATTCCGGACCTGCTGTATAAACAGCCAATTTACGCCTAGCAAAAGGCCGAACAGGACTTCCGCTAAAACACAAAAAGTGTGCCCGTCACAGAATGTGAACCGTGGGCACCAGATTCGCCTCAATCCGAGTTACGACGGAAAGGTTATGGCCGTTGCAAAACAGTGGCAGAAAAACGTTTTCACATGAAATGACAAAAGTTGTTTATAAACCCATTAAGCCAAAGCTTAACCCAAACAGACCCGAACAGCCTACAAGCTTACTGGAAAGGGCTATACTACGCTGGACAACAACCGTGCACTACCCACTGCCGCCTTCGGTGGCGGTGGTGGTTGGCGGCGGCGACGAGGGTTACGGTAACACCCTCCGGCGAGACCTCCCAACGTCACCCACTCCCGACTCCTCCGCAACTTCACACCCGCACACACCCACACACCCATACGCACCCCCTGCCGCCACCACAGCGGCGTGCAGCGGCGGCCCCACCGCCGGTGGCCGTGGCTGCGGCGGTAGTGGTGGCGGTTTGCGGCGGTTTTTTGCCAATTAACAAACGAAAGGTTTACGAACTACCTCGACGCAACGTTTTCTCGTCCTCTAATCCGACCGAACTCGCCGGCGATCACCTTCTTCCTCCTCTCTCCTCGTCGCCGGCAGCACCCTCTTTCTCTCTCTCGGCTTCTCTCTTTCCCTCTTTCTCTCTCATTCTTTTTCTCTTCTCGGCCGAACACAACAAGGGGTAGGGGGAAGGGTTTTCACGACGCTGCACCGAAGGGAATTGGGAGAAAGGTTTCTAGGGTTGTTGTTTGCGACGTGGATAATACACAAAGAGAGGAAAGGGTTAAAATGGGTTGTACCCCATGCAATACATTTATGAAAATACAATTTTGGCCCCTGCAGTTAAAGTAGTTTCACGTTAAGCCCCCAAAACCCAAATTTTTAGCAAATAAGTTCCTTGACGCCTAACCCGTTAAATTTCGATTAGAGTGAATTATAAAATAGCCAAATAGAAATGATTAAACAAAATCCACACCGAGACACGGGCTTTACATGAACTTTATCATTCGCTGAATAGATAATGATAACGCTCTGAATCAACGAAAGCTGATCATGAAGTCCTCCGTACAAAGTACTTTTGTCTTAACCACCCTTGCACGACTCCGTACGAAATATCAGAAAAGAACCTCCGACTGTCTGAAATCGTACAACCACTCTGATACTACACTGTTCATCCATGCGGCTACTAAGGTTGTCAACAAAGGTCAATGACATGCAACCAACCAGCTGATGACACGTGTAAAGTGTATACTGACTTGCATTAAATGCATGCAGTATATAAAGAGATGAACCCACTTCATTTGAAGTAAATTGCTAACTCTGGACAAGTTCAATCTCTTATCTCAAGATAGGTTATTATTAGTAATTTCCTTATCTCTCTTAGTGCAAGAAACCTTAGTGTTCCAACTTGTTTAGATTTAGGTTCATCCTTAATCTTGTCTCCGCAACAAGCTGTAAATTGTTAATGATTTATCAATAAACAATTTAGAAAAGTAAAATCTGTGTGTTTGTATTCAACCCCCCCCCCCCCCTTCTACAAACTGGTATAGCCCTTCGGGACCAAAAAGTGGTATCAGAGAGGATTTGTTTAATCTCATAAACAAGATCTAATCTAAGATATTTCTGTTCCTTGCTATTATCTGAAAATGGCCACCAACACAAACAAAATTATATAGACAATGGTTCTCTTGCTAAACCCCCTAGATTTTCCAGAGATAACTTCAACTTATGGAAAAATAGGATGACACTCTTCTTAGAAGGTGTAGACCCTACTATGCCTTACTATCTCGAGAATGGTCCATTCATCCCTGTAAGAATTGATGCTGCTGTTCCAGCCGCTGAGAATAGACCTGTTATTCCAGAAAGGCTGGTCCCTAAGAAATCTTTCAATGGACCGACGAAGATAAGAAGAAAGTGGCTATAGATACAAAAGCCAGATCCATACTATCCATGGCTCTTCCTGACGAAGTCTACCATTCCGTCATGTATCTGAAAACATCAAAAGCCATGTGGGACACAATATGTGTTCAGTATGAAGGAACGCCTGAAGTCCAGGACTCAAGAAAGATCAACCTGGTAAGACAATACGAAAGCTTCATTTCTGGTAAGAATGAATCTCTCTCTGAAGTTCACCAACGCTTTAATTGTTTAATTATAGATCTGAAAACTGTTGGTAAGGAATATTCTAACTTTGAAGTTCTGACAAAGTTTCTAGAATGTTTACCTGAAAGCTGGGACAATTATTCTATGTGTCTCAAGCTGTCAAAGGATCTAAAATCAATGACCCTTTCAACCTTAAGAAGAATCTTGTAAAAGATTCCAAAAGCACCCCTGTTGCTTTAATCTCAGAGGAACCTTCTACTCAGCGACCCTCGGTCACTATCACTGAGTTAGAAAGTAACTCTGAAAGGTCATCAGATTCTGATTCTTCAGATGATGATGAATCTTTGGCTCTCCTAACTAAAAAGTTCAGGAGATTTGCCAAAAAGAAAATGTTTAGAAAGAACAAACCTCTTTCCATAACTGACAAGCCTAGATCATCAGCTTTTGTTGATAAGGCTACTGCTAGAGGATCAGCGATTTGTTCCTACTCATCTCAACATTCTTTCAAAAGATGAAGTCGTTGAATCTCTCAAAGCCGAGAAACTCTTCGCTGAAAGAAAGAAGGATGTTGAAAAAGACAAAGAATACGCCTTAGAAGATGTGACACTACAGACTCACCAGGAAAAGACCAAAGTCAGTAACACCACTCTCGAATGGTGTAAGAAGATGTGACACTACAGACAAAATGCCTCAAGGGTGAAAGCTGTGAACGTGAAAGGGAGATACGCTCTGAAAAATAACACAAAGGTACCGATTGTTGACGTTCAAGTAGTCAGAGAGAACGGCCAGTTCAGAACTTGCTACATGTCAGACCTGGACAAGTTCGGTTTCCCTGAATGGTTGGAAATGAGAATTGCAATTCAGCGATCCCGCTCAACTTTCAAGACTTATGTTCAAGAAGCCATAAACAGGCTAATTGACTTAGTTACCTCAGCGGTTGATATTCCTCCACCACCAATTCAGAAGAAACGAGCTGCTCAAAGAAAGAAGAAAGCTCCTTCCTCTCCAGGCCCGACAATACGAAACGAGACAGGGATTGAACTTTCTCGTGAAGCAGTTATTGGTCCCAACCCTGATCTCTCTGGACTCAACACATCTCTACCTCCAGATGAATAATTCGTCCCCGGTAAAGTTATCAGCAATCCACACGACATTTTCTTCTATGGTCGCCCACGCTTTCAACGCATCTCTGAGTTATACAAAACTCCAGTCGAACAACTCAGAGATTTACTATACTTGTGCGAATACGGACGCAGTCTTCTTGGATCACTCCTAAAACCCCAAATCTATCGCGAAGCCAAGAAAAGAAGGGAACAGGGATTCACTGTCCCTGATTGGATGATTCCAGAGACTGATACTCTTAATGAACTCGTCAAGAAAGAACCTGAGTAGCTGATAGGATCACTTTTTGTAATTCTTCTATTTTTATCATCTTGTATCTTTTGTACTTGTAAATTTTATCTGATGTACTTGTAATTTTTCTACTTCCCTCTTTAACTTATACAAAGTTTAAAGAAAAATTTCAGCGAATGTACTTTACTCCATCAGTACTTAAAAGATCCCAGAAAATAGTAAAAGGGACAAATATTTTATGAGATCTTTTTATCCTTATGTTTTCATACTTAGCAATTTTCTTTTATTGCTATGTCATAATCAAATAGGGGGAGATTGTTGATCCAAACCCTCAGTGATTTGATAATGACTCTTTGAGAAACACTTAGTGAAAATCATAAGTAGACAGTATGTTTTAATGTTTTGTCATCAAAGAAAATAATAAGTCTGTGTAGTATCGCTGATGAAAACATATGCTTTAATTTATACATTCAGCGATACTGTTCAATCAGTGAGCACTGAGCCTGTTCAGTCTTACTGATGATTGCTGATAATCTTAGTTGTTTACTTATGATCCCTGAAGACAAGTTTCACGTCAACTATGTTCTACGCTGAAGTCGAAGATCAAGCCAAAGAACCAGCGACAAGTCTACTAATGAACTGATGCGGATATCAGCGAAGCCAAGACCTGTCCACTCAACGTGAAGTTTCAAGTAGAAAACTTCAGCGAACGCTGAACTTTATCACTCGCTGATAAAGAACTATTCAGCGAACGCTGATCATGAAGTTTCCTGTACAAGTTACTTTTGTCTTATCCCTTTGCACATCTCCGTACGATCTGTCAGAACGGACATCCCTTTTGTCCAAAATCGTACAACCAACTCTGATTCTACACTGTTCATCATGCGGCTACTAGGTTGTCTACCAAAGTCAAAACATGCAACCAATCACCTGCTGCCACGTGTAAAGTGATACTATTGTGCATTAAATGCATGTAGTATATAAAGAAAACCCTACTTCAGAAATGAAGTGCTTGGCCATTTCCTTCTTCTCACTATTCTGCATGTTTGAATATTATCCTTAATATTCTTATCTTCCTCTTTCTTATTTCTAGTGCAAGAAATCTTAGTGATTCTCTTAACTTATTTATATTAGGTTTATTCCTTAATCTTGTTCCGCAACAAGTTGTAAATTGTTTGATACATATCAATAAACAATTTAGAAAAGTAAAAATCGTGTGTTTGTATTCAACCCCCCCCCCCCCCCCTTCTACAAACTTGTATAACCTTTTCGGGACCAACAATATATAGTGAGAGTTTTAGAGAGAGAAAGTTCCACATTCTTATATAATTCTCTAGATTCTTGAAGATCAATTGATGATTACATGTTTACCTAATAGATCTGGTGTTAACAAATTCAAATAAGGTTTAAATAAGGTTTAGTAATTATCTGTAATATTCAAATTTATATTCAAATATATAATTATCTTTAAACTTTAAATATAATTATATACAATTACAGATAACACCCCGTAATTAACATAATTACGTTTTCACCCTGTAATTATCATAATTACAGTTTAACACATATTTTATAATTATTCTTCAAGAATATTTATTTACTTAATCAACTTGAGTTAATCCGGGTTCCTAGAAATGGAAACAAACGCATTCTTTGTGTGCGACCCTATAGGTTTACATACTTCTTCTCAGTAATATCCTTGTGTAACACGTATCGTGGGCATATAATAACCTAGATATATAGTTTTCTATTCCATGAAATAAGATATGACATACATTTGAAAAAGTGTCTTTTGGACTTCCTTTCATAGTGAGTACAAATCAGATCTACTTTGTGGGTAATAAACAAAGTCTTGAACTAACCACATCGTTTAGTAAATTTAGACAATAAGTATCACATACATAATATATAGCACATAGTGAAACTCTTATGGTTGTGTTTATTTCGGTCTTGAACAGTTGAACGTATCCTTTCTTCAGGAGATTCTTAGAGAATGCAACCATCTCGGTCCTCACAGATGCGACCACACAACAATCTCACATAGGTAATGCCAATCAAGAACATTCTGTATTGTTCCACTGTCAAAGCTATTAGCATTATTAAGAGTTATTATTCAACCCTTAAGCATCAACGGAAACACATAAAGATTATCATAGGAATTAGCAAACTTGTGTGTTATCTTGCTACATGATTTTTCCCTAACTAGTTTGCCTATTGAACCTAGACCATGAGATCTCCAATGTTGCTAGGTTAGGTTTTTGCTGGGTAATAAGTCATCGAGTTGGCTTTAAGCCCATCCCCCTCGACGTGTATATGACTTGCTCTCTGTTTAGCCCTTTCGTCAAAGGATCGAATATGTTTTCCTTTGACATCACATAATCAATAGACATGATACCATTCATTAGCAAGTCTCTAATTGTGTAGTGATGACGCCTTATGTGTCTCAATTTACCATTGTATATTTGATTCTTTGCTCTTGTAAGATTGTTGATCCAAACTCTCTTAGTGATTTGATGACGACCCTTAGAATTACTTAGTGAAAATTGCAATTAGCATCTGTATGTATTAATGTTCTAACATTAGCAATAACATGTGTTTTATCAGCGATAACTTGAGTCTGTTCATTATCGCTGATGATCGCTGATGATCTCAAATGTAACAATGTTGATTGTAATCCTTGAAGACAAGCCTCTCGTCAAGGAGTTCATCGCTGCCATCGGAGACAAAGCTGATGAACAAGTGACAAGTCTACTTATGAGCTGATGCGGATATCAGTGAAACTAAGACAAGCCCACACACACGACAAATCAATAAGAAAGTTTCAACGATATCTGACTTACATTAGCACTCCCTGATGGAAGATCTTATCAGCGATCGTTGATCATGAAACTTATACTTCAAGATATATTTGTCTTATCCTCTTGCACACATAGTACGGATTGTCAGAAGATACATGCTTTTGTCCAAGATCATACAACCACTCTGCCACTACACTATTCACCATACGGCCCAAAACATGTCTTGCTAAAAGTCAGAAGCATGCGCCCAATCATATGCTGACACGTGTAAAGTACTCCAACCATGCATTTAATAAAATAGGTATAAATAGGAGGAATACCCCTTCAGTTTGAAGGATCTCCCTGAACTACTTAGTGCGTAGAAAAATCCTTGTTTTTCTACATTATCTTTTTTCTCTATCTTCTTCTGCAAGAACACTTAGTGCTCTTCAAGTTTGTTTAGATTAGGCTTACTTAATCTTATTCCGCAACAAACTGTAAATTGTGTTTGAATTATCAACAAACAATTTAGAAAACTATAAAATTGTGTTTGTATTCATCCCCCTTCTACAAATTATTGTACTTGTATAACCCCTTCGGGACCAAAAAGTGGAATCCGAGCAGATTGTTTAATCACATATACAAGATCTTGCTTATACTTTTCTCTTCCTTGCTATACTTCAAATGGCACTCAACACAAACACAAACTACATAGACAATGGTTCTCTTGCAAAACCTCCTCGATTCAGCCGATACAACTTTAATCTTTGGAAAAATCGAATGATGCTCTTCCTTGAAGGTGTAGATCCTACTATGCCTTACTATGTTCCATATGTTATATCTCCTGCTATTCCTTCCACCGCTACCACTCCTGCCATACCTGAAAGAGAGCTTCTTAAAGATGTCTCTAGAAGGACTGATAAAGACAAGAAGAAGGTAGCCATTAATACCAAAGCCAGATCAATAATATCTATGGTTGTACTTGGTGAGGTTTATCATTCTGTTATGAACCTCAAAACTTCCAAAGCCATGTGGGACCCAATCTGTGTTCAATATGAAGGTACATCTGAAGTACTAGTGTTAGCCCCAAGTATGCTTAACGTAAAAGTATTGAAATCATCACAAGTCAGAAGGACATCAGAGATCAAGCGAAGACTTAGCAGAAGATCAAACAGAAGACCATCAGAGATCGTCAGAGCTCTGGCAGAAGACCTCTGATAGCACATCAAAGAACAACAATACCAGAAGACCTTCAGAGCTCTGGTAGAAGACCTCTGGTGAAAGAAGACCTCTGTGAAGCTTAAGTCTCGTAGAAATCTCTAAGTGTCAGACACGTGTCCGTACTTTCCATGTAAGACTGTTACGTGCGAAATATGTGTTTTAATCGCAGTGGGTTGCAAACTGTCCACAGTGGGAAGTGCAAGTGTACGCTGTCCACTATGATCGTCACAACAAGTAATAGTTGGTAAAATACCAGAATCGAATCCACAGAGACTGGACAATCAAGACAATACGGTTCTCATGAGCTCCTTTTACAAGTTTCAACTAGAGAGGAAAATAATACTTTGGTTTGATTTGGTAAAATAGATTCTTGCAACGATTTACTAAATGTTAAAAAGGAGGAATGTAGGTTGGATTTTCCCTAAATTTTATCTCAAATACTCGGTCCTTAGAGTGATCCTCGTATTTGTGGTGGATATTTTCGCTAGAAAAGCCCGGTTACAAAATACTCACACCGTTAGATAAAAATCCCATACTCCTAGTACTTGTTGTTTTGTCAATGGTAATCTCTAAGTGGACCTTTTCAGGCCTCGAAGGAATGTGTAGAGACAAATACTCTAAGTGTTTTTAATACACAAATTAGCTTGCCTACTACTCCAGTGGGCAGAGATTAGCTCACTGTGCCGACCTCACTTTCGTAAGTGTCATAAGAATTCTTTCGAATCCCCTAGCATCATTCAAGCTCGTGTCACTGCGTTCTACTCATTTCTAAGTTAAGAACTAGACTTTAGATCCTTGCAAGTGATCGGCTTGTTCGCATCCTTGGGTAAATATCGAGAATGAAAGACCAAAACAACAAATATTCTAAGTATAAAGATTACTCAAGCATTTTTGATAAAATCCAGGTACTTCTCCTTCCTACATCCCAAAGGATGTTTAGCCTAACATTTCTGAAGTAAAGAAAGCAAGAGATGAAGATTTGCACATAATAAAACTAAAAGTGATTTAAATTAACTGCCCACAGTGGGGAACGAGAAGTCGTCCCTGCACTGTGTATTTCGAACTACAACAGAAAATAAATTACTGAAATTAAATGCTAAGTTACTGCAGTAAATGAAAGCTTACAACTTAAAGAAAAATGCTAGATATATTGCAAGATAGATGGATGCAATAAATGAGACCCAACACCCCTTTTTAACTAAGAAGGAGGTGTTGGTCTTTACACAAAAAGGGTTTTCCAAGGTGCAAGGACTGCAGGGAGATGCAGAAATCAGCTCAAAGGATAATACTTCAATCCTCCATGTATAGCCCTTTTTACCCAATGGTCCATTAGAAGTCAACTTTTGCAAGTACAAAGGTACAATCATGATGTGAAGCCTTGAGGAACACTTGTAACAGCCAAATCTCAGCTTCTCTGTCATTGAACCTTCCTCCTCCAGAAAATTAGATCCCAACTAAAAGTTTCTTTTTGATTTCCTTTTGATCAGCTCGAAGAGTGGGGAACCGGAGTGGGCACTGTATACGTCACTGCGGATGAAAAATCGTGAAAACACCCAAAACTTCCCCAAATAATTTATTAAAGACTATGGTTCACTCCTTTTGCTCGTTTTCGTAAATCATACCAAGAATGGGGGTTTTTAGAAGTGAAATGGCTAAAATTGACAAAATAAAGTGGAAAATAAATGGAAATAATAACTCTAAAAATAGAGTTATCAAAGACCTAAAAGGACGAAGACACACTTTCCATGTGTCATTCCTGGGTTAGATAGTACACTGTCTTTCACTTTATCAAGCTATAAATAGAAGGGTAGTGGAACGCACAATTGTAAGCTTTTGTTGGTCCCGAAGGGTTATACAAGTTTGTAGAAGGGGGGGGGGGGGGGGTTGAATACAAACACACGATTTTTACTTTCTAAATTGTTTATTGATAAATCAAAACAATTTACAACTTGTTGCGGAACAAGATTAAGGATTAACCTAATCTAAACAAGTTAAGAACACTAAGTTTCTTGCACTAGAATAAAGACAGAAAGGAGATATGGAAATTACGAATAATAACCTAACATACAGTAGTAAGGAAGAAGAAGATTGCCCGAGCACTTCATTTTTGAAGTAGGGTTCTTCTTATATACTGCATGCATTTAATGCATAGCAGTGTTACTTTACACGTGGCAGCAGCTGAGTGGTTGCATGTTTTGACCTTTGTAGACAACCTTAGTAGCCGCATGGTGCACGGTGTAGAATCAGAGTTTGTTGTATGATTCTAGACAGAAGGGAGGTCCATTCTGACAATTCGTACGGAGACGTGCAAGGGAGGTAAGACAATAGTACTTTGTAAGGAGACTTCATGATCATCTTTCGTTGAATCACTACTTTATCAGCGAATGATAAAGCTCAGCGATTGCTGAAGTCTTCTACTTGATACTTCACGTTGAATGGACAATTCTGTGACTTCGCTGATATCCGCATCAGTTCATTAGTAGACTTGTCGCTGGTTCTTGGGCTTAATCTTTGACTTCAGCGTAGAACCTTTGTGGACGTGAAACTTGTCTTCAGGAATCATAAGTAAACAACTAAACTATCAGCGATCATCACAGAGACTGAACAGGCTTAGAGCTACTAGATGAACAGTGTTCGCTGAATGTCTAATCTAAAGAGTGAGAGTTCCTATCAGCGGTACTGTAAAGTCTTAGTACTTATCAGCGATAGTGAAACTCAAATACATATTGTTTACTTACAATTTTCACTAAGTGTTAAAGAGAAGGTCATTATCAAATCACTGAGGGTTTGGATCAACAATCTCTCCCTATTTGATTATGACATAGCAACAAAGAAAATTGCTAAGTATGAAAACATAAGGATAAAAAGAACTCATAAAATATTTGTCCCTTTTACTGTTTTCTAGGATCTTTTAAGTACTGATGGAGTAAAGTACATTTGCTGAAAATTTTCTTTTAACATCGTATAAGATTACAGAGGGAAGTAGAAAAATTACAAGTACAGCAAATTTAAATTACAAGTACAAAAGAGGTAAGCTAATAAGGATAGAAGAAATACAAGGAAATCCTATCACCCTTCAAGAGTTTCTTCCTTAATGAGAAGTTCATCAAGGGTCTTTGTTGTTGGGATCATCTAGTCAGGGACCATTACTCCTTGATCTCGTTTATTTTTTGCTTCAGCAAAGATCAAGGGTTTGAGATATCGTGCCTGAAGATCGCGTCTAAATTCACACCAATAGATGAGATCCCTGAGCTATTCAATGGGAGTGATGGGAAGCTCAGAGACACGTTGAAAACGTTGTCCTTCATCGTAGTCGAGAAAGAAGATACCATAAGGTTCGCTTATGACTTTACCAGGGATGAAACGTTCACCGGGTGGCAGAGAGGTATCCAGCACTGAGAGATCAGGATCAGGACCAAGTACTTCAGCACGTGAAAAACCAATACCTGTTTCGTTCCGGATAGGAGGACCTGAATCTGATGGTTTAGACTTTTTCTTTGCTGAGGCCCTTCTTTGTTGAGTCGCAAGAGGAGGAGTAGGAGGAATATCCACAGCAGAAGAAACCATGTCGATCTGAGAATTTATGATTTTCTCGACATGGCTCTTATATTGTGAGGTAGATCGCTGAATGGCTATTCGCATCTCCAACCATTCAGAGAAACCGTACTTATTGATCGTAGCAGCGTAGATGTTTTCCTTAGTACCGTTTTCTCTGATAGATCGACCTTAACAACTGGAACATCTATGGTCGATTTTCCTCTGATGAATACCTTGTGAATTTTGGCAGCCCGATATCGATAGTGCAGTCTTTCTTTGCACCATTCCAAGGTAGAATCAGATACCTTGGTCTTTTCTTCAACAATCTTCTGGGCATCTTCCCATAACTGACGTTGGACTTCGATGGGAGCTCTTTTCAGTTTGGGGTCATTCACCGATTCTTGGGAAAGCTGGATGGCGAGGGCCTTATCTTTTTCTTCAGCTTCCTTCTTTTCGGCGAGTAATCTTGTGTCTCTAAGATGATCAGCGAACTCTTTCTTTGATAATCTGAACTTTGTGGGAACAGGGACTTTGGAGCGAGGAAGGATAATTCGCTGATCCTCGAATTTCTTGATCATTTCTTCTCTCCTTTTCTGATCCTCTTCACTTAGCTTTTGAGGAGCTAAGGAAGGTCTGTTTTTGTGAGAGAGAAGTTGTTCTTCAGGTTCATCGGTCTCAGTGATTAAATCCAAGACCGAGATTATTTCTTCAGCTCTTGTGGCTGGGATTATTGTTGGTGAAGTTGTAGGAGCTTCAGCGGGATCCTCAAACAGGGGAGAGTACTAGCTGAAACACAACGATTGTTTAAGTAAGAACATGGGAAGAAAGAGATAGAGAAATGTTGATCCAAACCCTCAGTGATTTGATAATGACCCTCTCTTATATACTTAGTGAAAATTGTAAGTAAACAATATGTATCAGAGTTTCACTATCGCTGATAAGTACTAAGATCTTACAGTACCGCTGATAGGAACTCTCGCTCTTTAAATTAAACATTCAGCGAACACTGTTCAGTCATTATGATGATCGCTGATAAGTTAGTTGTTTACTTATGATCCCTGAAGACAAGTTTCACGTCAACAAAGGTTCTACGCTGAAGTCGAAGATCAAGCTCAAGAACCAGCGACAAGTCTCCTAATGAACTGATGCGGATCAGCGAAGACTCAGATTTGTCCACTCAACGTGAAGTATCAAGTACTAAACTTCAGCTATCGCTGAACTTTATCATTCGCTGAATAGATAATGTTAATGCTCTGAATCAACGAAAGCTGATCATGAAGTCCTCCGTACAAAGTACTTTTGTCTTAACCACCCTTGCACGACTCCGTACGAAATATCAGAAAAGAACCTCCGACTGTCTGAAATCGTACAACCACTCTGATACTACACTGTTCATCCATGCGGCTACTAAGGTTGTCAACAAAGGTCAATGACATGTAACCAACCAACTGATGACACGTGTAATGTGTATACTGACTTGCATTAAATGCATGCAGTATGAAAAGAGATGAACCCACTTCATTTGAAGTAACTTTCTAACTCTTGACAAGTTCAATCTCTTATCTCAAGATAGGTTATTATTAGTAATTTCCTTATCTCTCTTAGTGCAAGAAACCTTAGTGTTCCAACTTGTTTAGATTTAGGTTTATCCTTAATCTTGTTTCCGCAACAAGCTGTAAATTGTTAATGATTTATCAATAAACAATTTAGAAAAGTAAAATCTGTGTGTTTGTATTCAACCCCCCTTCTACAAACTTGTATAGGCCTTCGGGACTAACAAGTGGTATCAGAGCGGATTTGTTTAATCTCATAAACAAGATCTAATCTAAGATATTTCTCTTCCTTGCTATTATCTGAAAATGGCCACCAACACAAACACAAATTATATAGACAATGGTTCTCTTGCTAAACCCCCTAGATTTTCCAGAGATAACTTCAACTTATGGAAAAATAGGATGACACTCTTCTTAGAAGGTGTAGACCCTACTATGCCTTACTATCTCGAGAATGGTCCATTCATCCCTGTAAGAATTGATGGTGCTGTTCCAGCCGCTGAGAATAGACCTGCTATTCCAGAAAGGTTGGTACCTAAGGAAATCTTTCAATGGACCGACGAAGATAAGAAGAAAGTGGCTATAGATACAAAAGCCAGATCCATACTATCCATGGCTCTTCCTGACGAAGTCTACCATTCCGTCATGAATCTGAAAACATCAAAAGCCATGTGGGACACAATATGTGTTCAGTATGAAGGAACGTCTGAAGTCCAGGACTCAAGAAAGATCAACCTGGTAAGACAATACGAAAGCTTCATTTCTGGTTAGAATGAATCTATCTCTGAAGTTCACCAACGTTTTAATTGTTTAATTATAGATCTGAAAACTGTTGGTAAGGAATATTCTAACTTTGAAGTTCTGACAAAGTTTCTAGAATGTTTACCTGAAAGCTGGGACAATTATTCTATGTGTCTCAAGCTGTCAAAGGATCTAAAATCAATGACCCTTTCAACCTTAAGAAGAATCTTGTAAAAGATTCCAAAAGCACCCCTGTTGCTTTAATCTCAGAGGAACCTTCTACTCAGCGACCCTCGGTCACTATCACTGAGTTAGAAAGTAACTCTGAAAGGTCATCAGATTCTGATTCTTCAGATGATGATGAATCTTTGGCTCTCCTAACTAAAAAGTTCAGGAGATTTGCGAAAAAGAAAATGTTTAGAAAGAACAAACCTCTTTCCATAACTGACAAGCCTAGATCATCAGCTTTCGTTGATAAGGCTACTGCTACTTGTTTTAACTGCGAAAAGACAGGACATTTCGCTAACGAGTGCAGGTCTAAGAAAGTTTCTAGACCCTCAGCTTTTACAAAGAAATCCTTTGTTCCAAGGAATAAAGATGACAAATATTCAAAGCTGAAAGAAAAATATGCTAAGCTGAAAAGCTTTAAGAAGAAGAGTAAAGGCCTGATGGCTAACTATGATTGGGCTGCTTCTGATGAAGAAGCATCATCATCTGACTCTGAAGATGATGAAACAAATCTATGTCTTATGGCCAAGATTGAAGAAGAGGAAGAAAGTTCAGACATTCCCTCCACTTCAACCTCTGCTATTCAGGTATCACCTTCCTTCTTTACCAATATTGCAAATATTGATGAAGCTGATAGTCTCCGTAAGATCGATCTCTTGACTAGAAGTTTATACGAAGCCATGAACGGCAAAACTGTGGTTGAAAACCAAAACCTTGATCTCGCTGAAAAGCTTAAAAACTGCCACCTTCAAATAGGAAAGCTTTCTAAAATTGAAGAAGATTTTAAAGATCAAGTATATTTAAATCAGCTAGTCAAAATCGAACGAGCAGAAGCTATCGCTGCATTAAAAGCTGAAAAAGCTACCGTTGAAGGATGGTGTAATTCTTCAACAAAGATCACTGAGATAATAAAGTCTCAGATTCCCCTAAGTGATAAACGTGGTCTGGGTTACAAATATGATACTCCAAAACCAACCACTGAGCGTTCAATGCTTAAATTTGGAACGTTCGTATCCTCAGTCGCTGATACTTCATCTTCTCAGTGCTCCTCGTCCATTACACCAATCCCTGAGGAAACTCCTACCTCCTCAAAAGGCAAGGAGAAAATGGTTTATTCAAAACCTACCTCTGTCTCTAAAGACAAAGGTAAAGGAATTGTTATTTACCAGAATCCTCAGAAGGGTACCTTAGTACCAAAGCTGAATGCTTCTAAAGCTTCAGTGACTCATCCCTCTGGATCAAGGAAGCAGATCTCTGGATCTATTCAGCGATCTACTCCTAGACTCAGAGTGGATGTCCCTGGTAAGAAATCTGAAGAACTGAATGTTCGTCCCATTTCTAAAGCCAATAGTTTACTTGGTGCTGGCACTTCAAAATCGAAATCAAAAGCTCAGCATTCAAATGGTCCTAGAACTATTTTTAGTTATAGGAAATGTTATCACTGTGGACTTACCGATCATATTGCTAGTAAGTGCCCCACAGCCACCAAAGCTGAAAAGATAGCTAAGGTGAAGATTGTCCCCAAGGTAAAGAAGACCAACCCTGGTGCAAATCAGGTCAAGGTGAATCCTACCACTGAAGTTAAGAAATTAACCAAAGTGAAGAAAGACAAAGCTGAATCTTCAAATGCTGCGAAGACTGCTGAATCTTCCATTCCAACTACTTCCACTGACAAATGTATATACATGGTTAAGTGGGTACCCAAGAAAAACTAATCTTCCTTTGTATTACAGGTGAAGAAGGGTATCTGGTATCTCGATAGCGGATGCTCTAGACACATGACTGGAAAGAAAAGCCTGCTCGCTGAATACAAGGAAGAGAAGGGTCCCTCTGTAACTTTCGGTGGAAATGGAAAAGGACATACCCGAGGGTATGGTGTACATTCAAATGGTACAACCTCCTTCAGAAGAGTCGCATATGTTGAAGGGCTGAAACATAATCTTCTAAGCATCAGTCAGCTTTGCGAAATGGATAACAAAGTAATCTTTACTAAGGAATCCTGCTTTGTCGCTGATAAAAAGGAGAAGATAGCTCTCAGCGGTTATCGTTTGGAAAATGTTTATGTAATAAACATGGACTCAACAACCACTGAGAACTCGTGTTTCTTCTCAAAGGCCTCATCTGATGTCAACTGGCTATGGCATAAGAGGCTATCTCATCTAAATTTCAAGACACTGAACACACTTTCCTCAAAAGAGTTAGTCACTTGTCTACCTCAGCATTCATACGCCAAAGAGTCTTTATGTTCAGCGTGTGAAAAATGGAAGCAGACCAAAGCAAGCTTTAAATCAAAGAAAGTTTCATCAGTGTCATCTCCTCTACAACTACTCCATATGGATTTGTTTGGCCCTGTTAACAAACAATCCATCGCTGGAAAGAAATATACGCTGGTCATAGTTGATGAATTCTGTCGCTTCACTTGGGTAATGTTTCTCCGTTCTAAGAGTGACACCCCTGAAGAACTCATCACCTTTGTTCGGAAGATGGAAACCCTGAACAATCTGACCGTTCGCTTAATAAGGAGTAATCATGGGACTGAATTCAAAAACAGTTCTCTTGATTGCTTCCTTGAGAGTAAGGGTATTTCTCACAACTTCTCTTCAGTGAGAACACCGCAACAAAATGGAGTCGCTGAAAGAAGAAATAGAACAATTATTGAAGCTGCACGTTCAATGCTCAACGATTCTCACCTGCCTACTCAGTTTTGGGCAGAAGCTGTCAACACTGCTTGTTTTACGCAAAACAGGTCGCTGATAGTTAAAAGATTCAAAAAGACAGCCTATGAACTCTTTCATGGGAGAAAGCCTTCAATCAACTTTCTTCACATCTTTGGATGTCAGTGTTTCATACTGAACAACAGAGATGCTCTTGGAAAGTTTGATCCTAAGGCTGATGATGGAATCTTTCTTGGATACTCCTCAGTTTCCAAAGCCATCAGAGTCTTCCATCGTAGAAGACAAACTGTAGAAGAAACTATTCACGTCACGTTTGACGAATCCCGTTCAGCGAACTCTAAACCGTCCGCTGATACTGAAGAACTGAATCAATGGATGTTTTCTCATCTTGGTGATTCAGAAGAAATTCCCACTCCCCATGCTCATCCAGTAGAAGATGATAGTCCTCCTATCATTCCAAACATGCAGAATAGTGAAGCTGAAACATCATGGGTCTCAGCTGTTCTTATAAACACTATACCTATCGCTGAACCAAATGCCTCAGACATTCCATCTATCTCTCAGCAATCAGTAAATGAAATGACAAATGCAAGTATTCCTCTCTTAGCTGAAACTCCAGAAGTAGCTGAAGCCTCATCTTCAGCTCCTCCAGTTCAAGATGAGTCAGCGACTTATGCTCCGGCTCAGCGATGGACCGTAAATCACCCAATTGATCAAATTCTAGGTGATCCAAACGATGGTGTTCAGACTCGACGAAGTGCAGGTAATATTTGTTTATTTGTTAACTTTATTTCTCTAACTAAACCAAAGAAAATAGATGATGCCCTCAAAGATCCAAACTGGGTCAGCGCCATGCAAGAAGAGCTAACTGAATTCGAAAGAAACAAAGTTTGGAAACTTGTTCGAAGACCAACTGATAAAACAGTAATAGGCACTAAATGGGTCTATCGAAACAAGTTGGACGAACATGGTACTGTAACCTGCAACAAAGCTCGTCTTGTTGCTCAGGGATACAGACAAGAGGAAGGTATAGATTATGACGAAACATTTGCTCCAGTAGCAAGACTTGAATCTATTCGTCTATTCTTAGCATATGTTGTACACAAAAACTTCAAAGTACATCAGATGGATGTTAAGTCAGCGTTTCTGAATGAAAAGCTGAATGAAAAAGTGTATGTGGAACAACCTCCAGGATTCTCAGATTCTAAGTGTCCAGATTATGTTTATAAATTGGATAAGGCACTTTATGGCTTTAAGCAAGCTCCTCGTGCATGGTATGAGACTCTTTCTACTTATCTCCATATTGAAAAATTTGAGCGAGGTAAGATTGACAAAACTCTATTTTTTAGAAAAGTGAAAGGTCATATCATTCTAGTTCAAATATATGTTGATGACATTATATTTGGTTCTACTAACCCTGTGCTTTGTACTCGTTTCGCTGATAGAATGAAAGATGAGTATAAAATGAGCATGATGGGTGAACTAACATATTTCCTTGGTCTTCAGATTAAGCAAACTGAAAAAGGAACTTTTATTAATCAGGGACAGTATGTTAAAGATATGCTGAAGAAATTTGATTTAACTCATAGTTCAGCTATGAAAACCCCTATGGCACCACCGCTGACACTTGACAAGGACTCAAAGGGAATACCTGTTAATGTCACGCTGTACCGTGGGATGATCGGCTCTCTCTTGTATCTTATAGCTTGCCGACCCGATATTATGTATGCAACAAGTTTGTGTGCACGATATCAAGCTGAACCTATGCTATCTCATATGAAAGCTGTAAAGCGAATCTTTCGATACCTTAAGGGTACAGCGAACCTAGGTCTTTGGTATCCCAAAGATTCAGGATTCGATCTAACCGCCTATTCAGATAGTGATTTTGCAGGTTGCAAATTGGATAGGAAAAGCACCACAGGAGGATGTCAGCTCCTGGGTGGAAAGCTGGTAAGTTGGACAAGTAAAAAGCAAAATTCAGTATCCACTTCCACAGCTGAAGCTGAATATGTAGCTGCTGGAAGCTGTTGTTCTCAAGTCTTGTGGATGAGAAATCAACTACTAGACTATGATCTTCAGCTCTCCAAAATTCCAATCTATTGCGACAGCACAAGTGCCATCGCTATAGCAAACAATCCAGTACTACATTCAAAGACCAAACACATAGAAATCAGATATCATTTTATCAGAGATCATGTGATGAATGGTGATATAGAACTTCATTTTATCCCAACTGATTATCAGTTAGCTGATTTATTTACCAAACCTCTTGATGAGACAAGATTCAACTTTCTCACCAGCGAGCTTGGAATGCTGAACTTTGAAGGGTAAAATCCTCAACGGTTCACATTGATCAGCGAAATGATAAAATCAAATCGTATAACCTATTCAATCATATTCTCTCTGAATAAAACTTGGTTAAGCTGATATCAAGGTATGTTTTCTCTCTCTGACAATCGCATGAAAATGCAAGATTTCAAAACAGAATGCATCGCTGAATATATCTTCCTTAACAGTGATATTTTGAAAATTCTTAAAACCTTCACTGAAATTTTCATTCAGTGCTTCATGTTTGTAAAAGAGTCCCTGAGCTTTCAAAACCTCAGAGACATCCTAAAAGAATATGAAAGGACAGTTGTGACGTCATTGCAACGGATAAACCCCGGCACGTTTCTCTTTCTGACACACGTTTGCACGTCTCGTTCAAACTTCCAATCAAATGCAAACACGTGTCCGTGTCATGATGAAAATCTTTTCCCGCTCAACATTTTCTCTCTCTAAACTCTCTATATAAACAAACTCGTGGTTTATATTTTTCTTTTACGCGAGCAATCTTCCTCCGCAAGAAAGAATTCACTGTTGCATTTGTGCTTTCTAAAACTTCAAAGAACTGTTCATCATCTTCTTCATCAAACATCAAGGTTAATATGTTCTTATTTATTACCGAATGCGTATAACTTGTTTCCGATCTTTTCCTTGTTTTAACAAGATCAAACAAAAGAACTTCTTAAAAATGAAATCATTTTTTTCATGGTTTTATAAACACAACCATTTCATGGTTATTCTTCAAGTTTAAATGCAAAAATCTTAAACTTGTTCTTCATTCGTTTCCAGAATCTATTTCTTCATAGAAAACTGGATAACAAGAATAAATGGGTTTTACATTTCGTTTCTTAAAATCAAGAAAAACCCTAATCTTCATTAAGACATTTGTGTCTGAATGAAATGGATAAAATTTGAACCATCTTAATGGAAAATCTTTCCACATTAAGATTATTCTTATTTGTTAACATCTTTGGTTGAACTGATAATACAGAGAAATGGCATCGTCTGACATTCCTGCTACCGCTGAGAACATCTCCGCTGATTCTGAGGAAGTGGAATTTATCAAGGCTCCTCAGGTTAAGTTCACTCTGGAACAACTAGATTGGACCAAAACGAACAACCTTTCTGCGCTTCTCGAGTTTCCTCCTCGAAAGCTAGTCACACATCTGAAAGATGCTGTGAATTTCCTAAAGAATTGCTGCATTTCAACAGCCCTGACCATCTCACCTCCTGCAAGTCAGCTACTACTATCCCAGTTCTGGTACACTGCCAGACACTCTCAGTTACCATCCGCCAAAGATCCCTCCAAAACAATTGATTGTATCCTCAGCGATACTGAGTATGGCACGATAAAGATCACACCTGCCATCATTCGCAAAGCTCTGAACTTTCCCAACGCTACAAAAGAAAAGCCTTTTGTTCCTTTCCCTGACCATAAGAAACTCACTGACAAAGAAGCCCTTATTGCATTTTTCAATGCAATGGGCTATGTATGGAAAATTGGCAGAGACAAGAAGTCCGAGAAGAAGCTGACCCTGCTAAAGAAGTCGAAAATGCCCAACGAGATGAACTTCATCTTCGCTCACTTAATCAGCTGCATGACTGCCAAGACCGGCTCCTCTGACCAAGCCGCTCAACCTCAGCAAGCAATGGGATACGCTCTGCTGAAAGGTCTACACATTGACTGGGCATCTCTTATCTATGATGACTTGGTGCAAAGAGTAGACTCTACCGCTGACAGACCTCCATGGGTTCCTTACCCCCGATTCATCAGCGCCATCTTCCAATATGGCCTGAAGGACAGCTACCCGCAAGAGGGTGACCTGAAACTCTCTCAGGTTGGCCCTAAGGTACTTGACTTCAAACCAGTTGAAAATGAGGTACGTCTTTCTACCCTTTTAACTCTTCTCAACCCTTCTTCTTCTACTTATGTGGCTCCTTCAGCGACAATACCCATCGCTGATACCCTGGCCACAAAATCCTCTCCTTCTAAGAAAAGGAAACAATCATCTACCCCACTTGGTTCTAAAAGGATCAAGAAAACAAAGGAGCAACCCCATCAATCTCATGTTGAAGACTCCTCAGCTCTTTCTGCAGAGCTGAAGGAACGTTCAGTGGTATGCTCTGCCACACCTGAAAACCCATCCATTCCATCCCAACTTCAGCGTCTCTAAACGCTGAGGTTACAAACTTGGAACCTACCCAACCTCCTTCAGTCTCTCAAAAGACTGATGAAGTGATTTTCAGAGAATCCAACGCTGAACACAGAACCCAACCTCCATTCTTATCCTTCGCTCTTCTCTCTACTCATTTGGTCTCTCCTCCAGTTTTCGCTAGAGATGCCATCATTTCTACGGAAACTAAAGCTGATACTCCAGGAATGATGAAGACAGGACCTGCAAGACACTCCATGGGCACCTTTGAAGATGACATGGAACATTTTTTAGGAACCCGTAATTTTGACGAGTTCATCAATCCTCCTGCAGGTACACACCAACCCATAAACACTGTCACTAAACCCCAAACTTCTAAGCTTTCCTATGTTCACAAGTTCTTATATGTTACAGGTCCTAATTTTGGGAGACATCAACGCCTCTCTGAAGTCCGTGGAGACAAAGCTGACAGGTCTCACCACTACTCTTTCAAATAACTCTACAACTGTAACAAACGCTGGAGAGAATCTTACAAAGCTGACAACGGTGGTGGAGAAGAAGGCTTCCACAGATGACATGAAGCAGGTTGATAAAACTCTCAGCGACTTCGCCAAGGTGCTCGCTGACATCTACACAGACTACACCTCTCTTGAAAATTCAGTTTCATCCATGTCCAGCGAGGTCACAACGCTGAAGACATCGGTTGGACAACTAGAGGGAGATATGTCTACTGTAAAGACTGACTTAGGCTCTGTAAAGACCGATGTTAGTTCGATGAAAACGATGATCGAGCAGCTACTACACAAAGCGAATACTCCTGCTCCTGCCCCTGTCCCTGCATCTGACAATTTCACAGAGGCGGATCGCACTGAGCTGGAGAAGATCAATCCTGCTATTTCTGGCCTTCGAGACAGAATAGCAAAGATTGAAGTTTGTATAGGTATCTCTGGCCAAGAAGACAGAGAACCTGCCAACGCTGCTGAGTCAACTCATTCCTCCCCAACTCATCATGAGAAAGAGGGGGAGAAGAGCGCTGAAGATCTCTCCAAGAGCGCTGAAGACCTTTCCCATGATGAGTCAATCATGGGAAAGAAGAAGGATGCTGACGAAACCACCGCTGGACCTCAGGGAGATGAAAACCCTGAGGAAACCGAGACCGCTGGACCTCAGGGAGATGAAAACCCTGAGGAAACCGAGAAGCTCGCCTCTGTATCTGAGGGGGAGCAACTCGAAAAAGAAGCTGATAAAACCGAATCCGAAGCAGAAGATGATGAAGCCGTCGACATCCCTAATGATGAACCATCCTCTTCTCCAAAGAATGATGATGATGATGATGATGACGAAGATGATGATGACTTCTTTATCGTCAAACCTGCTCCGAGGATCAAAGTTCTTAAGGGAATCTCGATAAATGAACCTTCAGGGGTGCGGACAAAGACAAAGCCCTCAGCCTCTGGAGCTGAGAAAGGCAAAGGCAAAAGCGTCGCTGAAGATGACAATCTGACGATCTTGCTTGAAAAGCCGGTTTGTCAGGTACACTAAACATCTCTCACTCCATCCCTCCTCTATCATACACTATCAGTTCTACTACCCAAGCCTATACACTTGAACAAATTTTCTCTCTCTGATTCTACCCAAGTTCTTACTTGTAAGATCGCTGTGTTTCAGCTAGTCCTCTCCCCTGTTTGAGGATATCGCTGAAGGTTCCACAACTGCGACTTCACCAATAATACCAGCTGCTGCTGAAGAAATAATCCCAGTCTTAGATTTAATCTCTGAGACTGATGAACCTGAAGAACAGCTACTCTTGCACAGACGCAGACCTTCCTTAGCTCCTCAAAAGCTAATTAAAGAGGATCAGAAAAGAAGATAAGAGATAATAAAGCAATTCGAGGATCAGTGAATCATTCTGAGGCGTGATCAACTTCCTTCGGTTCCTCAAAAGTTCATAATTTCCCAAAAGGAATACAAGGATCACCTCAGAGCTGAAAGATTAATCGCTGAAAGAAAGGAAGCTGAAGAAAAGGACAGAGAATACGCCATCCAGCTTTCTAAACGATCAGTGAAAGACCCCAAGCTGAAAAGAGTTCCTATTGAAGTTCAACGTCAGCTCTGGGAAGACGCCAAGAAGATAACTGAAGAAAAGAGAACTGTGTCTCAGTCCACTTTAGCCTGGTGCAAAGAAAAGGTCAACTACAGACTCTCTCCTGCCAAAATCAACAAGGTATTCATCTCTGGAAGAACAACCCTTGTTTCAATCGCTGAAGTCGAGATATTCAAAGAAGATAAGAAGTACGAAAAATTCTATGCTGAAGCCATAACGAAGTACGGTCTCTCTGAATGGTTGGAGATCAGGTTAGCCATCTAGAAGTCTCAGTCGAAGTACAAGGAACATGTTGAAAAGCTGATCAACAAACAAATCGACTTAGTCTACTCCTGTGTGGATATTCCTCCTCCTCCTCCTCTCGAAAGTCAGAAAAGAAAGGCCTCGGCGAAGAAGAAGAAATCTAAATCTTCAATTGATGGCCCTGTCATACGAAATGAAACAGGTATTGGTTTTTCACGTGCTGAAGTCCTTGGTCCTGATCCTGATCTTTCCATGCTTGACACATCTCTTCCTCCTGGTGAGACTTTCATCCCTGGCAAAGTCATAAGCGAACCCTACGGGATATTTTTCCATGACTACGATGGTGGAAAGCATTTTCAACGCATTTCTAAACTTCACATCACTCCCATCGAACAACTGAGAGATCTCATCTACTGGTGTGACTTCAGGAGTGACCCTCAGGCACGACATCTGAAACCCTTGATTTTTGAAGAAGCGCTGATCAAAAGAAAACAAGGTGTAACCGTTCCTGACTGGATGATTCCCACCACATCAATGACCCTTGATGAACTTCTCATTAAGGAAGAACCCTTTACAAACTGATATGATCGCCTATTTCTCTATTGTATCAGTTATTCTTTTGTACTTGTAATTTATTTCGCTTGTACTTGTAATCTTTCCATTTCTCTTTGTAACCTGATTCAAAGTTTTAAAGAAAGATTTCAGCGAATGTACTTTACTCCATAAGTACTGAAAAGATCCCAGAAAACAGTAAAAGGGACAAATATTTTATGAGTTCTTTTTATCCTTATGTTTTCATTAAATAGCAATTTTCTTTGTTGCTATGTCATAATCAAATAGGGGGAGATTGTTGATCCAAACCCTCGGTGATTTGATAATGACCCTCTCTTATATACTTAGTGAAAATTGTAAGTAAACAATATGTATCAGAGTTTCACTATCGCTGATAAGTACTAAGATCTTACAGTACCGCTGATAGGAACTCTCGCTCTTTAAATTAAACATTCAGCGAACACTGTTCACCATTAATACTCTGAGTCTGTTCAGTCATTATGATGATCGCTGATAAGTTAGTTGTTTACTTATGATCCCTGAAGACAAGTTTCACGTCAACAAAGGTTCTACGCTGAAGTCGAAGATCAAGCTCAAGAACCAGCGACAAGTCTCCTAATGAACTGATGCGGATCAGCGAAGACTCAGATTTGTCCACTCAACGTGGAGTATCAAGTACAAGACTTCAGCTATCGCTGAACTTTACCATTCGCTGAATAGATAATGATAATGCTCTGAATCAACGAAAGCTGATCACGAAGTCCTCCGTACAAAGTACTTTTGTCTTAACCACCCTTGCACGACTCCGTACGAAATATCAGAAAAGAACCTCCGACTGTCTGAAATCGTACAACCACTCTGATACTACACTGTTCATCCATGCGGCTACTAAGGTTGTCAACAAAGGTCAATGACATGCAACCAACCAGCTGATGACACGTGTAAAGTGTATACTGACTTGCATTAAATGCATCCAGTATATAAAGAGATGAACCCACTTCATTTGAAGTAACTTGCTAACTATGGACAAGTTCAATCTATTATCTCAAGATAGGTTATTATTAGTAATTTCATTATCTCTCTTAGTGCAAGAAACCTTAGTGTTCCAACTTGTTTAGATTTAGGTTTATCCTTAATCTTGTTTCCGCAACAAGCTGTAAATTGTTAATGATTTATCAATAAACAATTTAGAAAGGTAAAATCTGTGTGTTTGTATTCAACCCCCCCCCCTTCTACAAACTTGTATAGGCCTTCGGGACCAACAAGAAAAGAATGGGGTTTAAGTGTATAGAGGTTTTATGGAGAGGAGAACTGAGATTGAGAAGGGATAGAGCAGAGATGCAGTATAAGGGAAGAGAAGATATTGTACCTGACAAATTGGCTTAATCTGAAGGATAGCCAGATTGCCTTCTGCAGCGAGGCCTTTGTTTTTGCCTTTGTCAGCTTCAGACGCTGCAGCCTTTATGTTGGTCGTCTCCCCTGAAGGTTCATTTATTGAAATCCCTTTCACAGGGACCTTCTTGGGCTCAATGAAGAAGAAGTCATCATCATCGTCATCGTCATCATCTTTAGGGGATGATGATGGTTCTTCATCATCGATATCGATGGGTTATTCGTCTTCAGCTTCTTCTTCTTCAGACTCGACCTCATCAGCGTAAGGTTCAGTCACATCAGCAACAGATTCCTTGTGTTTCTCTTCGAGTTGCTCCCCCTCCGATACAGAGGGAGGTTTCTCGGTTCCCTCAGGGTTTTCATCTCGCTGAGGTTGTGAAGTAGAAGTAGCAGCAACATTTTCATTTTTCTCCCCCTCCGAATTATGGGGAAGATCTTCATCTTTCTTCTACCCCTCTTCCACATTATGAGTGGGGGAGGAAATAGATTGATCAGCAGCAGCAGTCATAGGATTACTGTCTTCCAGGCTAGTAAGTCCCATGAAGGTTTCAATCACAATTATTCTTGCTTTTATGCTAGAAATAGTAGGACTGATCTTTTGGAGATCATCTCGATCGGCCTGAGTAAAGTGAGACTTTGGGGCATCCAGGCGATTGAGTATCTACTGAAGGAGATCTTTGACCGTGGTGACCTCACCCGTAAGAGTACCAACCTCTGTCTTCAATGATGTGACTTCATTGGACAGAGTGGTGAAGTTTGTTGCCAGGGTGGTGTTGGTGATGTTGAGATTGTTGATGTTTTTGGAAGTTTCAGCGAGAGTGGTAGCAAAAGTTCCTATGCTGCCATCCACCTTCTCCATATCAGCTCTGGAGGCTTTTTCATCAACGACCTCGATCAACTTTTTAAGGTTCTCTCCAGCGCCTGTAACCGCTGAAGAGTTTGTGGAGAGAGTGGTGTTGTAAGATTCCACCTTTGTTTCCAGGGCTATCTGGGAGGTGTTGATATCCCCCGAATAAGGACCTGAAACAGTTATTAACTTATGTTGATCCAAACCCTCAGTGATTTGATAATGACCCTCTCTTATATACTTAGTGAAAATTGTAAGTAAACAATATGTATCAGAGTTTCACTATCGCTGATAAGTACTAAGATCTTCCAGTACCGCTGATAGGAACTCTCGCTCTTTAGGTTAAACATTCAGCGAAACTGTTCACCATAATACTCTGAGTCTGTTCAGTACTTATGGTGATCGCTGATAAGTTAGTTGTTAATTATGATCCCTGAAGACAAGTTTCACGTCAACATAGGTTCTACGTTGAAGTCGAAGATCAAGCTCAAGAACCAGCGACAAGTCTCCTAATGAACTTATACGGATCAACGAAGACTCAGATTTGTCTACTCAACGTGAAGTATCAAGTACAAGACTTCAGCTATCGCTGAACTCTATCATTCGCTGATAAAGAATGATAGATCGCTGAATCATCGAAAAGCTGATCATGAAGTCTTCCGTACAAAGTACTTTTTGTCTCATCCACCCTTGCACGACTCCGTACGATATGTCAGAATAGAACCTCCTTATTGTGTGAAATCGTACAACCACTCTGATACTACACTGTTCAAACATGCGACTACTAATGTTGTCAACAAAGGTCAATGACATGCAACCAATCAGCTGCTGCCACATGTAAAGTATAAACTGCAATGCATTAAATGCATGCAGTATATAAGAAGAAGAACTCACTTCATTTTGAAGTAACTTGCTAACTCTGGACAAGTTCATCCTTCTTATCTTGAGATAGGTTATTATTAGTAATTTCCGTCTCCTTCTTAGTGCAAGAAACTTAGTGTTCCAACTTGTTTAGATTTAGGATATATCCTTAATCTTGTTTCCGCAACAAGCTGTAAATTTTTAATGATTTATCAATAAACAATTTAGAAAAGTAAAATCTGTGTGTTTGTATTCAACCCCCCCCCCCCCCCCCCCCTTCTACAAACTTGTATAACCCTTCAGGACCAACAAGTGGTATCAGAGCAGATTTGTTTAATCTCATAAACAAGATCTAATCTATACTAAGATTTCTCTTCCTTGCTATTTCTGAAAATGGCTACCAACACAAACACAAACTATATAGACAATGGTTCTCTTGCAAAACCCCCTAGATTCTCCAGAGATAATTTTAATCTATGGAAAAATAGGATGACTCTCTTCCTAGAAGGTGTAGACCCTACTATGCCTTATTATCTTGAAAACGGCCCATTTATCCCTGTAAGAATTGATGCCGCAGTACCTGCCGCTGAGAATAGACCTGCTATTCCAGAAAGGCTGGTACCCAAAGATGTTCATACGTGGACTGACGAAGATAAGAAGAAAGTGGCTATCGACACAAAAGCCAGATCCATACTATCCATGGCTCTTCCTGGCGAAGTCTACCATTCCGTCATGAACCTGAAATCCTCAAAAGCCATGTGGGACACAGTATGTGTTCATTATGAAGGCACTGCTGAAGTCCAGGACTCTCGAAAGATCAACCTGGTAAGACAGTATGAAAGTTTCATTTGTGGTAAGAATGAGACTCTCTCTGAAGTTCACCAACGTTTTAATTGCTTAATAATAGATCTGAAAACTGTTGGTAAGGAATATTTTAACTTTGAAGTGCTGACAAAGTTTGTAGAATGTTTACATGAAAGCTGGGACAGTTATTCTATGTGTCTCTAGCTGTCAAAAGATCTAAGATCAATGACTCTTGCTACCATATATGGCACAATGCTGAATCATGAGCAATCAAGCCATCTTAAGAAGAATCTTGTAAAAGATTCCAAAAGCACCCCTGTTGCTTTAATCTCAGAGGAACCTTCTACTCAGCGACCCTCGGTCACCATCGCTGAGTTAGAGAGTAACTCTGAAAGGTCATCAGATTCTGACTCTTCAGATGATGATGAATCTTTGGCTCTCCTAACTAAAAAGTTCAGGAGATTCGCCAAAAAGAAAATGTTCAGAAAGAACAAACCTCTATCTATAACTGATAAGCCAAGATCATCAGCTACTAATGATAAGGCTACTGCTACTTGTTTTAATTGCGAAAAGATTGGGCATTTCGCTAACGAGTGCAGGTCTAAGAAAGTATCGAGAAACTCAGCGTTTCGCAAGAAATCTTTTATTCCCAGGAATAAAGATGACAAATAATCTAAGCTGAAAGAAAAATATGCAAAGCTGAAAAGCTTCAAGAAGAAAGGCAAAGGCTTGATGGTTTATGATTGGGCTGCTTCAGAAGAAGAAGAATCATCATCTGACTCTGAAGATGATGAAGCCAATCTCTGTCTTATGGTAAAGATTGAGGATGAAGAAGAAAGTTCAGACATTCCCTCTACTTCAACCTCTGTTGTTCAGGTATCACCTTCCTTCTTTACAAATATTGCAAATATTGATGAAGCAGATAGTCTCCGCAAAATCGATCTCTTGACTAGAAGCTTATATGAAGCCGTGAATGGCAAAACTATAGTTGAAAACCAAAACCTTGATCTCGCTGAACAACTTAAAAACTGTCACCTTCAAATAGAAAAGCTTTCTAAAATTGAAGAAGATTTTAAAGATCAAGTGCATTTAAATCAGCTAGTCAAAATCGAACGAGCAGAAGCTATCGCTGCTTTGAAAGCTGAAAAGGCTACTGTTGAAGGATGGTGTAACTCTTCAACAAAGATCACTGAGATAATTAAGTCTCAGATACCCCTGAGTGATAAACGTGGTATTGGTTACAAATATGAAACTCAAGAACCAACCACTGATCGTTCCATGCTCTTATTTGGAACTTTCGTATCCTCAGTCGCTGACACTTCATCCTCTCAGTGTTCGTCCTCCAGACCGCCTATTCCTGAGGAAATCTCTGCCTCCTCAAAAGGTAAAGAGAAAATGGTTTATCCAAAACCTACCTCTGTCTTTAAAGATAAAGGTAAAGGAATTGCGTTGAACCAAAATCCTTAGAAGGGTACATTAGCACCAAAGCTGAATGCTTCTAAAGCTTTTGTGATTTATTCCTCTGGATCTACTCAGCGTGGGTCTATTCAGCGATCTACTCCTAGACTCAGGGTGGATATCCTTGGTAAGAAATCTGAAGAACCAAGAGTTCCTCCCATTTCTAAAGCCAAAAGCTTATTTGGTGCTGGTCCTTCTAATTCAAAATCTAAAACTCAGCATTCAAATAGTCCTAAAACTATTTTTAGTTATAGGAAATGTTATCACTGTGGACTCACTGATCATATTGCTAGTAAGTGCCCCACAACCACCAAAGCTGATAAGATAGCTAAGGTGAAGATTGCCCCCAAGGCAAAGAAGACCACTGAGGTTAAGAAATTAACCAAAGTGAAGACTGACAAAGCTGAATCTTCAAATGCTGCGAAGATTGCTGAACCTTCCATTCCAACTGCTTCCACTGACAAACGTGTACACATGGTTAAGTGGGTACCCAATAAAAACTAATCTTTTTTTGTGATGCAGGTTCAGAAGGGTATCTGGTATCTCGATAGCGGATGCTCTAGACACATGACTGGAAAGAAAAGCCTGCTCGCTGAATACAAGGAAGAGAAGGGTCCCTCTGTGACTTTCGGTGGAAATGGAAAAGGACATACCCGAGGGTTTGGTGTACTCTCTAATGGTACAACCACCTTCAGAAGAGTCGCATATGTTGAAGGGCTGAAGCATAATTTGTTAAGCATCAGTCAGCTTTGCGACAAGGATAACAAGGTAATCTTTACTAAAGAATCCTGCTTTGTCACTGAAAAAAAGGAGAAGATAGCTCTCAGCGGTTATCGTTTGGAAAATGTTTATGTAATAAACATGGACTAAACAACCACTGAGAACTCCTGTTTCTTCTCAAAAGCCTCATCTGATGTCAACTGGCTATGGCATAAGAGGCTCTCTCATCTGAATTTCAAGACACTAAACTCTCTTTCTTCAAAAGAGTTAGTTACTGGTCTACCTCAACACTCATATGCCAAATAGTGTTTATGTTCAGCATGTGAGAAAGGGAAGCAGACCAAAGCAAGCTTTAAATCAAAGCATGTCTCCTCAGTGTCATCTCATCTACAACTACTCCATATGGATTTGTTTGGCCCTGTTAACAAACAATCCATAGCTGGAAAGAAATATACACTGGTCATAGTTGATGAATTCTCTCGTTATACATGGGTTATGTTTCTCCGTTCCAAGAGTGACACCCCTGAAGAACTCATCACCTTTGTTTGGAAGATGGAAACCCTGAACAATTTGACCGTTCGCTCAATAAGGAGTGATCATGGGACTGAATTCAAAAACAGTTCTCTTAATTCCTTCTTTGAGAGCAAAGGTATTTCTCACAACTTTTCTTCAGTGAGAACACCACAACAAAATGGAGTCGCTGAAAGAAGATATAGAACAATTATTGAAGCTGCACGTTCAATGCTCAGCGATTCTCACCTGCCTACTCAGTTTTGGGCAGAAGCTGTCAACACTGCTTGTTTTACGCAAAACAGGTCGCTGATAGTCAAAAGATTCAATAAAACAGCCTATGAACTATTTCATGGGAGAAAGCCTTCAATCAGCTTTCTTCACATATTTGGATGTCAGTGTTTTATATTGAACAACATAGATGCCCTTGGAAAGTTTGATCCTACGGCTGATGATGGGATCTTTCTTGGATACTCCTCAGTTTCCAAATCCTTCAGAGTCTTTAATCGAAGAAGACAAACTGTTGAAGAAACAATTCACGTGATGTTTGACGAGTCCCGTTCAACGAACTCTAAACCGTCCGCTGATACTGAAGAACTGAATCAATGGATGTTTTCTCATCTTGGTGATTCAGAAGATATTCCCACTCCTCGTGCTCAAACAGTTGAAGATGATGGTCCAACTATCATTCCAAATATGCAGAATAGTGAAGCTGAAACATCATGGGTCTCAGCTGTTCCTATAAACACTATACCTGCTTCTGAAACCATTATCTCAGATATTCCATCCACTTCTCAGCAATCAGTGAATATAATGACAACTGCATCCATTCCTCTCTTGGCTGATACTCCAGACGTCGCTGAAGCTTCATCTTCAGCTCCTCCAGTTCAGGTTGAGTCAGCGTCTCACGCTCCGGCTCAGCGATGGACTATAAATCACCCAATTGATCAAATTCTTGGTGATCCAAACGCTGGTATTCAGACTCGCCGAAGTGCAGGTAATATTTGTTTATTTGTAAATTTTATTTCACTAACTGAACCAAAGAAAGTAGATGATGCCCTCAAAGATCCAAACTGGGTCAGCGCCATGCAAGAAGAGCTGACAGAATTCGAAAGAAACAAAGTTTGGAACCTTGTTGGAAGACCAACTGACAAAACAGGGATAGGCACTAAATGGGTCTATCGAAACAAGTTGGACGAACATGGAACTGTAACCCGCAACAAGGCTCGTCTTGTTGCTCAGGGATACAGACAAGATGAAGCCATAGATTATGACGAAACATTTGCTCCAGTAGCAAGATTAGAATCTATTCGTCTATTCTTAGCATACGCTGTACACAAAGAATTCAAAGTATATCAGATGGATGTTACGTCAGCGTTTCTAAATGGAAAGCTGAATGAAGAAGTCTATGTGGAACAACCTCCAGGATTCTCAGATCCTAAGCATCCAGGTTATGTTTATAATCTGGATAAGGCACTTTATGGCTTAAAGCAAGCTCCACGTGCATGGTATGACACTCTTTCTACTTATCTCCATATTGAAAAATTTGAGCGAGGCAAAATAGACAAAACTCTATTTTTCAAGAAGGTAAAAGGTCATATCATTCTTGTTCAAATATATGTTGATGATATTATATTTGGCTCGACTAACCCTGATCTCTGTACTCGTTTCGCTGATAGAATGAAAGAAGAGTATAAAATGAGCATGATGGGTGAACTAACATATTTCCTTGGTCTACAGATAAAACAAAATGAAAAAGGAACTTTCATTAATCAGGGAATGTATGTTAAAGATATGCTGAAAAAATTCGACTTAACTGAAAGTTCAGCTATGAAAACCCCTATGGCACCACCGCTGACACTTGATAAGGACACTAAGGGTGTTCCTGTCAATGTCACGTTGTACCGTGGGATGATCAGCTCACTATTGTATCTTAGAGCTAGCCGACCCGATATATGTTTGCAACATGCTTGTGTGCACGATATCAAGCTGAACCTAAGATATCTCATATGAAAGCTATAAAACGTATTTTTCGATATCTTAAGGGTACAGCGAATCTAGGTCTTTGGTATCCCAAAGACTCAGGATTCGATTTAATCGCCTATTCAGATAGTGATTTTGCAGGTTGCACAATGGATAGGAAAATCACCACAGGAGGATGTCAGCTCCTGGGTGGAAAGCTGGTAAGTTGGACAAGTAAAAAGCAAAACTCAGTGTCCACTTCCACAGCTGAAGCTGAGTATGTAGCCGCTGGAAGCTGTTGTTTTCAGGTCTTGTGGATGAGAAATCAACTACTGGACTATGACATTCAACTCTCAAATATTCCAATCTATTGCGACAGCACAAGTGCCATCACTATAACTAATAATCCAGTGCTACACTCAAAGACAAAACACATCGAAATCAGGTATCACTTTATCAGAGATCATGTGATGAATGGTGATATAGAACTTCACTTTATCCCAACTGACTATCAGTTAGCTGACCTGTTCACCAAACCTCTTTATGAGACAAGATTCAACTTTCTCATCAGCGAGCTTGGAATGATGAACTTTGAAGGATAAAATCTTCAGTAGTTCACATTTGATCAGGGATAGGATAAAATCAACTTGTATAACCCATTCTATCCTTCTCTCTATCCTGATTCGCTGATATCAAGGTATGTTTTTCTCTCTGACAAATCGCATGTAAATGCAAGATTTCAAAACAAATCTCATCGCTGAATATATTTTCCTTATCAGCGATACTTTGAAATTTCTTAAAACCAACTGATTTCTATTCAGTGATTCATGTTTTCAAAAGTGTCCCTGAGTTTTTTTAAAAAAAAAAACCTTAGAGACAACCAAGGATATGAAAGGACAGTTGTGACGTCATTACAACGGATAAACCCAGACACGTTCTTCTTTCTGACACACGTTTGCACGTTTCGTTTACTTGCCAATCAAATGCAAACACGTGTCCGTGTCATGATGAAAATCTTTTCCCGCTCAAGATTTTCTCTTTCTAAAATCTCTCTATATAAACAAATTCTTCGTTTATATTTTTCACTTACGCGAACTTCTCCTCCAAGCAAAGAAAGAACTCACTGTTGCATTTGGCTCTCGATTTTTCAAGAACAACTGTTCATCTTATTCAAACATCAAAGGTTAATATGTTATTATTATTTACCAAATGCAAATAACTTGTTTCTGAACTTCTCTTTGTTTTAACAAGATCAAACAGAAGAACTTCTTAAAAATAAAATCATTTGCTTTCATGGTTTTATGAACACAACCATTTCATGGTTGTTCTTCAAGTTTAAATGCAAAAATCTTAAACTTGTTCTTCATTCGTTTTTCCAGAATCCCAATCTTCAAAGGAAACTGGAAAACAAGATTTTTATTGGGTTTGTATTTCGTTTTTTAAAAACAAGAAAAACCCTAATCTTCATTAAGACATTTTGTCTGAACGAAATGGACAAAATTTGAACCATATTATTGGAAAATCTTTCCACATTAAGATTATTCTTATTTGTTAATCCTTTGGTTGAACTGATAATACAGAGAATGGCATCTTTTGACATTCCCAAGAACACCAACGCTGAAAACACTTCTGCTGATGACACTGCTGAGGAAATGGACATCTTCAAGGCTCCTCAAGTCAAATTTGCCCTTGACAAACTGGATTGGACTAAGGTGAACAACCTTTATGCGCTTCTCGAGTTTCCTCCTCGAAAGCAACTCACACATCTAGCTGATGCTGTGAACTTCCTAAAGAATTGCTACATCTCCACAGCCCTGACCATAACACCTCCTGCACATTAGCTTTTGCTCTCACAATTCTGGTACTCAGCCAGACACTCTCAACTACCCTCAGCCAAAGACCCCTCCAAAACAATCGATTGCATCCTCTGCGATATCGAATATGGCACCATGAAGATTACCCCTGCCATAATTCGTAAAGCTCTCAGCCTTCCCATCGCCACCAAGGAAAAACCCTTTGTTCCTCTCCCTGCCCCTAAGAAAAACTCAGACAGGGAAGCCATCATTGCATTTTTCGACGCAATGGGCTATGTATGGGAAATCGGTAGAGACATGAAGCCCGAGAAGAAGCTGACGATTATCAAGAAATCGAAAATGCCCAACGAGATGAATTTCATCTTCGCCCATTTCATCAGCTGCATGACTACAAAGAGCGGCTCCTCTGACCAAGCCGCTAAGCCTCAGCAAGCAATGGGATATGCTTTGCTGAAAGGTCTCAACATAGACTGGGCATCGATTATCTATGATGACCTGGTTCTCAGAGTGGACACCGTCGCTGACAGACCTCCATGAGTTCCATATCCTCGGTTCATCAGCGCTATTTTCCAAAGAGGCCTGAAAGACAGCTACCCAGAAGAGGGTGACCTAAAACTATCTCAGGTCGGCCCTAAAATACTCGACTTCAAACCAGTGGCGAATGAGGTACGTCTTTCTGCACTCTTGACTCTTCTTAACCCTACTACTTCTTCTACTTCTGCAGCTCCTTCAGCGGACAAACCCACCGCTGATACCCCAGCTGCTACCTCTATTCCTCTTAAAAGGAAACATTCTGACACCCACCTTAGTTCCAAAAGAACTAAGAAGACCAAGGAGCAACCCAAGCAATTTCCTCCTGTTGAGCTGAAGGAAAGTTCAGTGGTACGCTTTGCCACACCTGAACATGTCATCCCTTTAATCCCAACTTCAGCGTCTCCAAACGTTGAGGTTACAAACTTGGAATCTACCCAACCTCCCTCAGTCTCTCAAAAGACTGATGAAGTGATTCTCAGCGATTCCAATGTTGAACTCATTAACCAACCTCCATTCTTATCCTTCGCTTCTCCCTCCACTCATTTGGACCCCACTCCAGTTATCACAGCTGCACTTGTCATTCCTCTAGGAACAAAAGGAACGACGGAAGTAGGACCTGCAGAGCTGTCCATACGTCCACGTACTCTCGCTGACGATATGGAGCTTTACTCAGGAACTCATGATTTTGATGAATTCACCAATCCTCCTGCAGGTACTCACAAATCCCTATACACTGTTACTAAACCCCAAACTTCTGAGCTTTCCTCTGTTCACAAGTTTTTATATGTTACAGGTCCTAATTTGAGAGACATCAACACGTCTTTGAAGACAGTAGAGACAATGCTGACTGGTCTCACGTCTACTCTTTCCGGCAACTCTTCAGCTGTAACAACCGCTGGAGAGAATCTCTTAAAACTTACAACCGAAGTCGGAAAGAATGCCTCCGAAGCTGGCATGGAGAAGGTTGATCAATCTCTGAACAACTTTGCCAAAGTTCTCGCTGACATCTACACACACTACCTCGACATCAAGAAATCTGTAGACACCATGTCCAGCGAAGTCACAACGATGAAGACATCGGTTGGCACACTCGAAGGTGATATGTCTGCTGTAAAGACTGATGTCAGTTCAGTAAAAACTGATATGAGTTCTGTGAAGACTGATGTCAACACGATGAAGAATGACATCTCTTCAATTCAGAACTTGTTGAAGCAGATTCTGACCAACACGACCGCCCCTGCACCTGCCCCTGCACCTCCATCTTTTACTACGGCAGATCGTGCTGAACTCATGAAGATCAATCCTGGTATTTCTGACATGGAAAACAGATTATCAGCGATTGAAATGTATATAGGGATCCCTGGCCAAGAAGACAGGGAAACCACATGAGCTGCTGAATCTTCTCATTCCTCCCCCAGTCATCATGATAAAGAGGGGGAGAAGAGCGCTGAAGACCTTTCCCATGATGAATCTATCAGGGGAGAGACGACTGAAGACCTCACCTTCACTAAAGAGGGTGAGAAGACAATTGAAGCTGAAGCACCCGCTGGACCTCAGGGAGATGAAAACCCTAAGGGAACCGAGAAGCTCGCCTCTGTATCTGAGGGGGAGCAACTCGAAGAAGAAGCTGAAGAAACTGAGTCTGAAGCTGAAGATGAAGAAGCCATCGATTTGTCTGATGCTGAACCATCCTCTTCTCCAAAGAATGATGATGACGAAGATGACGATGATGATGATTTTTTTATCGTAAAGCCTGCTCAGAGAACTAAAGCTCTTAAAGGGATTCTGATAAATGAACCTTCAGGGGAGCGGACAAAGACAAAACCATCAGCATCCGAAGCTGACAAAGGCAAAGGAAAAGGTGTCGCTGAAGATGAAAATATGATGATCTTGCATAACAAGCCGGTTTGTCAGGTACATTAATCCTACACAACATCCCTCCTCTATACACTTTATCAGTTCTCTACCTCCGCAAACCTCTATACACAATCCCATTCTTTCCATCTCTATTCTTACTTGTAAGATCACTGCGTTTCAGCTAGTCCTCTCCCATGTTTGAGGATATCGCTGAAGTTCCTACAGCTGCGACTTCAACAACAATCCCAGCTCTCAACGCTGAAGATATAATCCCAGTCTTGGACTTGATCTCTGAGACTGATGAACCTGAAGAACAGACTCTCTCTCACAAAAACAGACCTTCCTTGGCTCCTCAAAGGCTAAGTGAAGAGGATCAAGAAAAGAGAGATGCAATGATCAAGAGACTCGAAGATCAGCGAATCATTCTGAAGCGTGATCAACTTCCTTCCGTTCCTCCAAAGTTCAGAGTTTCCCAAAAGGAATACAAGGAACACCTCAGAGCTGAACGCTTAATCGCTGAAAGAAAGGAAGTTGAAGAAAAAGATAGAGAATACGCCATCAAGCTTACTCAACGATCAATAAAAGACCCCAAGCTGAAAAGAGTTCCCATTGATGTTCAACGTCAGCTATGGGATGATGCTCAAAAGATCGTTAGAGAAAAGACTAAGGTCTCTGACATGACCTTGGAATGGGCTAAACAAATGCTGACCTATCGATCTAGACCATCCAAAATCCTCATAGCAAACATCAGAGGAAAACTGTACGCCAACGTTCCTGTTATTGAAGTGGATGTCTACAGAGATGACAAAACCAAGCAAACTTTCTATGCTGCTACCTTAGAAAAGTTTGGTCTCTCTGAATGGTTAGAAACAAAATTAGCCATTCAGGGATCGCGCTCAAAGTTCAAAAGCCATGTCGAGAAGATCTTAAACAAACAGATCGACCTGCTTTCTTCTGATGTGGATATTCCTCCTACTCTTCCTCAACAAAGAAAAGTCTCTTCTAAGAAAAAGAAAGTCTCTGATTCAGGTCCTCCTATACGGAATGAAACAGGTATTGGTTTCTCTCGTGCTGAAGTTCTTGGCCCTGATGATGATCTCTCAGCGCTTGACACCTCCCTACCACCTGGAGAAACTTTCATTCATGGCACAGTTTTAAGTGATCCATATGGTATATTCTTTCTAGACTACGATGGAAACCATCACTTTCAACGTATCTCTGAGCTCCACCTCGCTCCCATCGAACAACTCAGAGATCTCTTATACTGGTGTGAAGTCAGACGCGACATCAAAGCTAGACACCTGAAGCCCTTGATTTTTGAAGAAGCTCTGAAGAAAAAGAATCAAGGAGTAGATGTCCCTGATTGGATGATTGCCACATCAATGACCCTTGATGAACAACTCATTAAGGAAAACCTTTTGACGGATAGGATCGCCTTGAAATTCTTTCTATCCGTATCTATCTACATCTTTTGTACTTGTAATTTTATTCGCTGTACTTGTAATTTTTCCACTTCCCTCTGTAATCTTTACAAAGTTTAAAGAGAAATTTCAGCGAACGTACTTTACTCCATCAGTACAGAAAAGATCCCAGAAAACAGTAAAAGGGACAAATATTTTATGAGTTCTTTTTATCCTTATGTTTCATTATATAGCAATTTTCTCTGTTGCTATGTCATAATCAAATAGGGGGAGATTGTTGATCCAAACCCTCAGTGATTTGATAGTGACCCTCTCTTATATACTTAGTGAAAATTGTAAGTAAACAATATGTATCAGAGTTTCACTATCGCTGATAAGTGCTAAGATCTTCCAGTACCGCTGATAGGAACTCTCGCTCTTTAGATTAAACATTCAGCGAAACTGTTCACCATAATACTCTGAGTCTGTTCAGTACTTATGGTGATCGCTGATAAGTTAGTTGTTTACTTATGATCCCTGAAGACAAGTTTCACGTCAACATAGGTTCTACGCTGAAGTCGAAGATCAAGCTAAAGAACCAGCGACAAGTCTCCTAATGAACTGATGCGGATCAGCGAAGACTCAGATTTGTCCTCTCAATGTGAAGTATCAAGTACAAGACTTCAGCTATCGCTGAACTCTATCATTCGCTGATAAAGAATGATAGATCGTTGAATCATCGAAAAGCTGATCATGAAGTCTTCCGTACAAAGTACTTTTTGTCTCATCCACCCTTGCAGGACTCCGTACGATATGTCAGAATAGAACCTCCTTATTGTCTGAAATCGTACAACCACTCTGATACTACACTGTTCAAACATGCGGCTACTAAGGTTGTCAACAAAGGTCAATGACATGCAACCAATCAGCTGCTGCCACGTGTAAAGTATAAACTGCAATGCATTAAATGCATACAGTATATAAGAAGAAGAACTCACTTCATTTTGAAGTAACTTGCTAACTCTGGACAAGTTCATCCTTCTTATCATGAGATAGGTTATTATTAATAATTTTCATCTCCTTCTTAGTGCAAGAAACTTAGTGTTCCAACTTGTTTAGATTTAGGAATTATCCTTAATCTTGTTTCCGCAACAAGCTGTAAATTGTTAATGATTTATCAATAAACAATTTGGAAAAGTAAAATTTGTGTGTTTGTATTCAACCCCCCCCCCCCTTCTACAAACTTGTATAATCCTTCGGGACCAACAACTTATGAACAGAGGAAAGCTCATAAGTTTGGGGTTTTGAGAGAAGAGTTGGTTGAGTTATGTGTATACCTGCAGGTGGGTTTGCGAAGTTGTCGAAACCTCGTACACCTGAGAAGTGTTCCATGTCGTCTTCGAGAGAGCCTTGGCGCATGGAAGTGCCTGCAGATCCTAAGTTTGTCTCAATCATCGCATGTAGAGTATCGGCAGCTGAATCATGAATGATGACGGGTGTCCCTGAGAATGTTGGGAAAATTGGTGGAGTGTCCAAAGAAAGAGTGGGAGGAGTGAAGGATGAGAAGATTGGTTGGGTGCGAGGTTCAGCGTTGGATCCACTGACAATCACTTCAGTCTGTAGAGAGGCTGAAGGAGGTGGGTTTAGTTCCAAGTTTATAACCTCAGTGTTTAGAGACACTGAGGTCGGAATTGAAGGGGGGCTTGATCATCTGTGGCAGAGCGTACCACGGAACTATCCATCAGCTCTTCAAAGTTAGCTGTGGAGTCTTCAGCATGTGAATGCTTGGAGGGTTGCTCCTTGGTTTTCTTGATCTTTTTGGAATCAAGTTGGGAAGATGATTGTTTCCTTTTTCGAGAAGAAGTGGAGGGTGCAACTTGGGTATCAGCGGTGGGGATTTCCGCTGAAGTAGCCGCAGAAGTAGAAGAATGAGGATTAAGAAGAGATAAGAGAGTAGTAAGACGTACCTCGTTTGGCAGTGGCTTGAAGTCGAGCACCTTAGGGCCAACCTGAGAGAGTCTCAGATCACCCTCTTTTGGGTATTTGTCCCCAATGCCAAGTTGAAAGATGGCACTGATGAATCGAGGATATGGAACCCATGACGGTATATCAGCCATATCAACTCTGAACGCAAGGTCATCATAGATGCCTGAGGCCCAGTCAACAAGGAGACCATTCAGCAATGCATAGCCCATTGCTTGCTGAGGTTGAGCATCTTGATCAGAGGAGCAGGACTTCGCTGTCATGCAGCTTATCAAGTGAGCGAAGATGAAGTTCATCTCGCTGGGCATTTTAGAGTTCTTGATCAGGGTCAGTTTCTTCTCAATCTGCTTGTCCCTCCCTGTGTCCCATGCGTAACCCATTTCATCAACGAATGCAGTGATGGCTTCCTTATCAGCATGGTTTTTGTGGTTTGGGAGAGGGACAAAGGGTTTTTCTTTGGTGGCAGTGGGTAGGCTGAGTGCACGCCTGATAATGGCAGGGTTGATTTTGGTTGTGCCAAATTTGGTGTCACAGAGAATGACATCAAGGAGTTTCTTAGGGTCTTTGGTTGAAGGAACCTGAGCTCGTCTGGCAGTATACCAGAACTGAGATAGAAGGAATTTATGGGTAGGGGGTACGAAGGTTAAGGCTTTGAATAAGCAGCAGGTTTGGAGAAAATTCACAGCATCATCCAGATGCCTGACTTGCTTTCGTGGAGGAAAATTAAAAAGAGCATAGAGATTGTTTGATTTTGAAAAATTTACTTCCTCAAGCGTGAACTTGACTTGAGGAGCTTTGGGAAGAGTCAGTTTCTCAGCAACAGGCGATTTTTCAGCGGTAGGAGCAGCAGTAGAGGATGCCATTTCTGTTTAACATATATAAACATGAAGAAGAGATAAAGAACAATGTCTTAATGTGGAAAGATTTTCCAATAAGACGTTGTTGATTTTTGTCCATCTCATTCAGACAAAAATTGTCTTAATGAAGATTAGGGTTTTCTAGTTTTGACAAAAAGAGACAAGAACTAGTGAATGTCTTATTTTCCAGTTTCCTTTAAAGATAAGGATTCTGGAAAAACATATGAAGAACAAGTTTAAGATTTTAAGTTTTAAACTTGAAGAACAACCATGAAGGTTGTGTTCATAAAATCATGAAAGAAAATGATTTCATTTTAAAAGGTTCCTTTGTTTGATCCTTTAAAAACAATAATAAGATCAGAAACAAGTTAAAATAGGTAAATTATAAGAATATTAACCTTGTCGTCGAAAAAGAAGATGAACAGTTTTCTGGAAAACTCGAGTTCAAAATGCAACAGTAGTTTCTTGCTTGGAGATAAAGATGTTCGCGTAAAGGAAAAATATAAACTCGAAAGGGTTTATATAGTGAGAGTAGAGAGAGAAAAACTATGAGCTGGAAAGTTTTTCATCATGACATGGGCACGTGTTTGCATTTGATTGGATGGTAAACGAAACGTGCAAACGTGTGTCAGAAAAAGAACGTGCCAGGGTTTATCCGTTGTGATGATGTCACAAACGTCCTTTTATATTTTAGGATGTCTCTGAGGTTTTGAAAGCTCAGGGACATTTTGAAAACATGAAGCACTGAATACAAATATCAGTGTTAGTTTTAGAAATTTCAAAGTATCACTGAAGGAAGTGATATTCAGCGATGCAAATTGTTTTGAAATCTTTTAGTTCTAGACGAACGTCAGCGAGTAAAGAGAGAACATACCTTGATATCATCGAATCAACTTTGTTCAGAGAGAAGATGATAGAATGGGTTATATAAGTTGGTTTTATCCGGACGCTGATCAAATGTGAACCGCTGAAGATTTTACTCTTCAAAGTTCAGCATTCCAAGCTCGCTGATGAGAAAGTTGAATCTTGTCTCATCAAGAGGTTTGGTGAAATGATCAGCTAACTGAAAATTAGTTGGGATAAAATGAAGTTCTATATCACCATTCATCACATGATCTTTGATAAAATGATACCTGATTTCGATTTGTTTGGTCTTTGAGTGTAGTACTGGATTGTTGGCTATAGCGATGGCACTAGTGCTTTCGCAATAGATTGGAATTTTCGAGAGCTGAAGGACATAGTCCAGTAGTTGATTTCTCATCCACAAGACCTGAGAACAACAGCTTCTAGCGGCTACATACTCAGCTTCAGCGGTGGAGGTGGACACTGAGTTTGGCTTTTTACTTGTCCAACTCACCAGCTTTCCGCCCAGGAGCTGACAGCCTCCTGTGGTGATTTTCCTATCCAATTTGCAACCTGCAAAATCACTATCTGAATAGGTGATTAGATCAAACCCTGAATCTTTGGGATACCAAAGACCTAGGTTCGGAGTTCCCTTAAGGTAACGAAAGATTCACTTTACATCGATCATATGAGATTCCTTAGGTTCAGCTAGATATCGTGCACACAAACAGGTTGCGTACATAATATCATGTCGGCTAGCTGTAAGATACAAAAGAGAGCCGATCATCCCACGGTATGTCGTGACATTAACAGGTATTCCAGAAGAATCCCGATTTAGTGTCAGCGGCGGTGCCATAGGGGTTTTTATAGCTGAACTCTGAGTTAAATCAAATTTCTTCAGCATATCTTTAACATACTTTCTTAGATTAATGAAAGTTCCCTTTTCATTTTGTTTTATCTGAAGACCAAGGAAATATGTTAGCTCACCCATCATGCTCATTTTATACTCTGCTTTCATTCTATCAGCGAAACGAGTACAAAGGTCAGGGTTAGTAGAACCAAATATAATGTCATCAACATATATTTGAACAAGAATAATATGACCTTTTACTTTCCTGAAGAATAGAGTCTTATCGATTTTACCACGCTCAAATTGTTCAATATGGAGATAAGTAGAGAGAGTGTCATACCATGCACGAGGAGCTTGCTTTAAGCCGTAAAGTGCCTTATCCAGTTTATAAACATAACCTGGATGCTTAGGATCTGAGAATCCTGGAGGTTGTTCCACATAGACTTCTTCATTCAGCTTTCCATTAAGAAACACTGACATAACATCCATTTGATAAACTTTGAAGTCTTTGTGTACAGCGTAGGCTAAGAATAGACGAATAGATTCTAGTCTTGCTACTGGAGCAAATGTTTCGTCGTAGTCTATACCTTCCTCTTGTCTGTATCCCTAAGCAACAAGACGAGCCTTGTTGCGGGTTACAGTTCCATGTTCGTCCAACTTGTTTCGATAGACCCATTTAGTGCCTATCACTGTCTTGTCAGTTGGTCTTCGAACAAGTTTCCAAACTTTGTTTCTTTCGAATTCTGTCAGCTCTTCTTGCATAGCGCTGACCCAGTTTGGATCTTTGAGGGCATCATCTGTTTTCTTTGTTTCAATCAGAGAAATAAAGTTAACAAATAAACAAATGTTACATGCACTTCGTCGAGTCTGAACACCAGCATTTGGATCACCAAGTATTTGATCAATAGGGTGATTGACAGTCCATTGCTGAGCCGGAGTATGAGTCGCTGACTCAACTTGAACTGGTGGAGCTGAAGATGAGGCTTCAGCAACTTCTGGAATATCAGCCAAGAGAGGAGTAGGTGCAGATGTCATTACATTCACTGATTGCTGAGAAGTAGATGGAATGTCTGAGGTAGAAGCAGACGTAGTGTTTAAGGGAATAGCTAAGACCCATGAAGTTTCAGCTTCACTAGTCTGCATATTTGGGATGATAGTAGGACCATCATCTTTAACGGTATGAGTATGAGGAGTGGGAATATATTCTGAATCACCAAGATGTGAAAACATCCATTGATTTAGTTCTTCAGTATCAGCAGAAGGTCCAGAATTCGCTGAACGGGATTCATCAAAGGTGACGTGAATAGTTTCTTCAACAGTCTGTATTCTTCGATTGAAGACTCCGAAGGCTTTGGAGACTGAGGAGTATCCAAGAAAGATTCCATCATCAGCCTTAGGATCAAACTTTCCAAGGGCATCTCTGTTGTTCAGTATGAAACACTAACATCCAAAGATGTGAAGAAAGCTAATTGAAGGCTTTCTCCCATGGAAAAGTTCATAGGCTATCTTGTTGAATCTTTTGACTATCAGCGACCTGTTTTGCGTAAAACAAGCAGTGTTGACAGCTTCTGGCCAAAACTGAGCAGGCAGGTGAGAATCGCTGAGCATTGAACGTGCAACTTCAATGATAGTTCTATTTCGTCTTTCAGCGACTCCGTTTTGTTGTGGTGTTCTCACTGAAGAAAAGTTGTGAGAAATACCCTTACTCTCAAAGAAGGAATCAAGAGAACTGTTTTTAAATTCAGTCCCATGATCACTCCTTATTGAGCGAACGGTTAAGTTGTTCAGGACTTCCATTTTCCTGACAAAGGTGATGAGTTCTTCAGGGGTGTCACTATTAGAACGGAGAAACATTACCTAGGTATAGCGAGAGAATTCATCAACTATGACCAGTGTATATTTCTTTCCAGCGATGGATTGTTTGTTAACAGGGCCAAACAAATCCATATGGAGAAGTTGTAGAGGAGATGACACTGAGGAGACTTGCTTTGATCTAAATCCTGCTTTGGTCTGCTTCCCTTTCTCACACGCTGAACATAAGGACTCTTTGGCGTATGAGTGTTGAGGTAGACCAGTGACTAACTCTTTAGAAGAAAGAGTGTTAAGTGTCTTGAAGTTGAGATGGGAGAGCCTCTTATGCCATAACCAGTTGGCATCAGATGAGGCTTTTGAGAAGAAACAGGAGTTCTTAGTGGTTGTTGAGTCCATGTTTATAACGTAAACATTTTCCAAACGATAACCGCTGAGAGCTATCTTCTCCTTTTTGTTAGCGACAAAGCAGGATTCCTTAGTAAAGATTACATTGTTATCCATGTCACAAAGCTGACCGATGCTTAGAAGATTATGCTTCAGCCCTTCAACATATGCGACTCTTCTGAAGGTTGTTGTACCATTAGAGAGTACACCAAACCCTCGGGTATGCCCTTTTCCGTTTCCACCGAAAGTTACAGAGGAACCCTTCTCTTCCTTATACTCAGTGAGCAGGTTCTTCTTAACCTGCAAATAAAGGAAGATTAGTTTGACTTGAGTACCCATTTCATCATGTGTATACTCTTATCAGTGGAGGTAGATGGAATGGAAGGTTCAGCAGTCTTCGCAGCATTTTAAGATTCAGCTTTGTCAGTCTTCACTTTGGTTAATTTCTTAACCTAAGTGGTCTTCTTTGCCTTGGGAGCAATAATCTTCACCTTAGCTATTTTTTCAGCTTTGGTGGCTGTAGGGCACTTACTAGCAATATGATTTGAAAGTCCACAGTGATAACATTTCCTATAACTAAAAGTAGTTCTAGGACCATTTGAATGCTTAGCCGTTAGTTTTAAATGAGCAGGGCTAGCACAAAGTATACCTTTGGCATTTTAAATGAGAGGAACTTCCAGTTCTTCAGATTTCCTACCAGTTATATCCACTTTAAGTCTAGGAGTAGATCGCTGAATAAATCCAAGGATCTTGTTCTTAGAAGTAGAGGGATAAGTCACTGACGCTTTAGAAGCATTCAGCTTAGGTACACAAGTACCCTTCTGAGGTTTTTGGTTAAAAGCAATTCCTTTACCTTTGTCTTTAGAGACTGAGGTAGGTTTTGGATAAATAATTTTCTCTTTACCTTTCGAAGTTAAGGTAGAGATTTCCTCAGGGATTGGAGGTTTTGAAGAGGAACACTGAGATGAGAAAGTGTCAGGGATTGAGGATACGAACATTCCAAACTTAAGCATGGAACGGTCAGTGGTTTGTTCTAGAGTATCAGCTTTGTAACGAAGACCACGTTTATCACTCAGGGGAATCTGAGACTTAATTATCTCAGTGATCTTTGTTGAGGAGTTATACCATCCATCAACAGTATCTTTTTCAGCTTTTAATGCAGCGATAGCTTCTTCGCGTTCGATTTTGACTAGCTGATTTAAATGAACTTGATCTTTAAAATCTTCTTCAATTTTAGAAAGCTTTTCTATTTGAAGGTGACAGTTTTTAAGCTGTTCAGCAAGATCAAGGTTTTGATTTTCAATAACAGTTTTGCCATTCATGGCTTCATATAAACTTCTAGTCAAGAGATCGATCTTTCGAAGACTATCAGCTTCATCAATATTTAAAATATTGGTAAAGAAGGAAGGTGATACGTTAGTAGCAGAGGTTGAAGTAGAGGGAATGTCAGAGTTTTCTTCCTCATCTTCAAGTTTGGCCATGAGACATAGATTGGCTTCATCATCATCTTCAGAGTCAGATGAGTCTTCTTCGTCATAGGCAGCCCAATCATAGTCAGCCATCAGGTCTTTGCTTTTCTTCTTAAAGGTTTCAGCTTTGAATACCTTTCTGTCAGCTTTTTTGTATCTTTCATCTCTAGTCCTGGGAGTAAAGTTTTTCTTACCTCCCTTGCACGTCTCAGTTTTTCTTTGACATGCACTCGCTAGCAAAATGTCCTATCTTTTCACAGTTATAGCAAGTAGCAGTAGCCTTATCAATAGGGGTTGATGATCTTGGCTTGTTAGTAATAGCAAGAGGTTTGTTCTTTGTGACATTACTCTTTCTAGCAAATCTCCTGAACTTATTAGCCAGGAATGCCAGAGTTTCATCATCATCTGAAGCGTCAGAATCTGATGAACGTTCAGACTTATTTTCCAACTCAGTGACAGTGATAGTAGATCGCTGAGTGGAAAGTAACTCTGAGAGTAAAGCAACAGGGGTGCTTTTGGAATATTTTACAAGATTCTTCTTAAGATGACTCGATTGCTCATGATTAAGCATCGTGCCATATAAGGTAGAAAGAGTCATGGATTTTAGATCCTTTGATAGCTTGAGACACATTGAATAACTGTCCCAGCTTTCAGGTAAACATTCTAAGAACTTTGTCAGTACTTCAAAGTTAGAATATTCCTTACCAACAGTTTTTAGATCTATTATTAAGCAGTTAAAACGTTGGTGTACTTCAGAGAGAGATTCATTCTTACCTCAAATGAGGCTTTCGTACTGTCTTACCAGGTTGATCTTACGTGAGTCCTGGACTTCAGAAGTACCTTCATACTGAACACAGATTGTGTCCCACATGGCTTTGGAGGTCTTCAGGTTCATGACGGAATGGTAGAATTCGTCAGGAAAAGCCATGGAAAGAATGGATCTGGCTTTAGTGTCGAGAGCCACTTTCTTCTTATCTTCATCAGTCCACATATGAATTTCCTTGGGAACCAACCTTTCTGGAATAGCAGCTCTATTCTCAGCGGCTGGAACTTCAGGATCAATTCTTATAGGAATATATGGACCATTTTCGATGTAATAAGGTATAGTTGGGTCTACACCTTCTAAGAAGAGAATCATCTTATTTTTCCACAGATTAAAGTTATCTCTGGAGAATCTAGGGGTTTTTGCAAGAGAACCGTTGTCAATATAGTTTGTGTTTGTGTTGGTAGCCATTTTAAGAAATAGCAAGAAAGAAGAGATTAGTATAGATAAGATCTTGTTTATGAGATTAAACAAATCCGCTCTAATACCACTTGTTGGTCCCGAAGGGTTATACAAGTTTGTAGAAGGGGGGGGGGGGGGGGTTGAATACAAACACACGATTTTTACTTTCTAAATTGTTTATTGATAAATCAAAACAATTTACAACTTGTTGCGGAACAAGATTAAAGATTAACATAATCTAAACAAGTTAAGAACACTAAGTTTCTTGCACTAGAATAAAGACAGAAAGGAGATAAGGAAATTACGAATAATAACCTAACACACAGTAGTAAGGAAGAAGAAGATGGCCCGAGCACTTCATTTCTGAAGTAGGGTTCTTCTTATATACTGCATGCATTTAATGCATAACAGTGTTACTTTACACGTGGCAGCAGCTGAGTGGTTGCATGTTTTGACATTTGTAGACAACCTTAGTAGCCGCATGGTGCACAGTGTAGAATCAGAGTTTGTTGTATGACTCTAGACCAAAGGGAGGTCCGTTTTGACATTTCGTACGGAGACGTGCAAGGGAGGTAAGACAATAGTACTTTGTAAGGAGACTTCATGATCAGATTTCGTTGAATCAGTACTTTATCAGCGAATGATAATGCTCAACGATTGCTGAAGTCTTCTACTTGATACTTCATGTTGAATGGACAATTCTGTGACTTCGCTGATATCCGCATCAGTTCATTAGTAGACTTGTCGCAGGTTCTTGGGCTGAATATTTGACTTCAACGTAGAACCTTTGTTGACGTGAAACTTGTCTTCAGAAATCATAAGTAAACAACTAAACTATCAACGATCATCACAGAGACTGAACAGGCTCAGAGCTACTGGATGAATAGTGTTCGCTGAATGTCAAATCTAGAGAGCGAGAGTTCCTATCAGCGGTACTGCAAAGTCTTAGTACTTATCAGCGATAGTGAAACTCTAATACATATTGTTTACTTACAATTTTCACTAAGTGTTAAAGAGAGGGTCATTATCAAATCACTGAGGGATTTATGAATACACACACAAGAAAGTGTTCTTGGTGTTATTCATATATCAATATACGAGAAACTTATTTAACTATTGTGTTATCATTTACTGTTCTATATATTGTTATTGTTATTCTCTCATTGCTTCTTATTACATACAATCACTCATACATAAACAACTTTATAATGCTTCCGCTACCTTTGATCTTGCTATTTATATGAGACATAGTGAATCTGGGAACCTACAATTGGTATCAGAGAATATTGATTTGCTTAAATCAAATCGATCCAATCTAACCAGGTTGATTCACTATTGTTGAATGTGCTTTGTTTTTAAAGCATCATAGTATACTCTGTTTTTCAGTTTAAAACCTGAAAACTCCTTTGTTACAAGCTTTTGATACGTATTTAAGCTTTCCAGTAAGTTTGAAAATCATCTCTACATTTTTCTTTAGAACTCTTTCAAAATCTTTCAAGACTCTCATACTCCGTTTTCTGCAAAAATGGCGAACAACAACATTAATGCTATTTATACGGCTGGTTCTCTAACCAAACCGCCTACTCTTATGAGAGATGAATATCCTCAATGAAAGATCAGGATGGTTAACTTCTTCGATGGTATGGATAGAGACCTTATGCGATCAGTCACAAACGGACCATTCCAACCTATGGTTTTGGTTCCTCGTGTACCCGCAACAGAAACAACTGCTGAGATTCCTGCTCACTTCGAACCTAAAACCACTGGTTTTACAGAAGAAGAAAAGCTCAAAATGGAAAATGACCTTAAGGCAGTTAGACTCTTGATAATGGCCATTCCAAACGATATTTTCCAAGAACTAGACTCTTGTGTTACTGCAAAAGAAATCTGGGATCAACTTCTAAACCAACTTGAAGGTGGTATAAAAACCCAAGAGAATAGAAGGACCCAATGTATTAATGAATACCATGATTTCAAAGCACTTCCTGAGGAAACTTTCCAACAAACCTACAACAGGTTCAACATTTTAATCAATAAATGTAAGAAATGTGGGGTTGTAAGGTCGAAGGAAGACAAGAATGTCTTATTCTTGAAAAGTTTAAATGATGAATGGCTAAATATGTCTATGTCTCTACAAGCTAACCAAGATTTGGATGCATGGTCTCTTACTGATGTGTATGGCACCTTAGCTGCTCAAGAGAAGGATGTTGTCAAACAAAAGGGCAAATCCACCATTGCAGGTCCTCTAGAATTAATCTCTGACTCAAAAACACCCTCAGAAAGGAAATCCAACAGAGATAATGCTGGCAAAGACAAGAAGAAGGAGAAAGCCGTGAAGAAGAAAGCAAAGAAAAGCCTGATAGCAAAGAGTGAAGATGAAGAAAGTTCATCTGATGATGATGATGCAGACATCAATGCTTTTGCCCAATCTCTTGCCCTGATAACTCAACAGTTTAAAAAGAGATTTGGCAAGAAAGTATTTGATAGGAGAGGAAGGTTTGAAAGAGAAGAGAAGGAAGAGAAGAGGGGATATGAGCAGAGAACTGCACCTCACCACCAGAACAACAACAGAGCTGCACCAGAGCAGAGACAACAACAGTATCAACAGAGATACAATCCACCAGCCCCTCAAAAGCAAGCTGATGCTGCCCAGCCCATCAAACAGAATGATGGAAGGTGTTTTCGATGTGGCAAACCAGGCCATTTCTCTGCAAACTGTAAGGGTAGACTGGTAAAGGACCAGGACTACTACAAGAACAAGTACAAATATAACTCTAGGGAAAGAAGCTATGTGGCAGAGATGGAAAACTGGATCTCTGATTCGTCCTCTGATGACGAACCAGAGCAAGCCAATTTCTGTGGGGTGGCTGTTGATGATGAAAGTTTAGAAAAGATAAGTGACTGGATGACATGGGAGATACCAGAGAGGTCAACAGAGACAGACACTTCCTTAATGTCTTGCGCATTCTCCGCAACAGACTCTACTGACAGAGCGCTGGAGACTTCTAAACCCAGTGCCAAGGTATGTACATTCTCTGAATCAAAATCTGACTCCGAACTGGAAATGAATGTGTCATTACTTGCTGAGGAATTTCAAAACCTAAAACAAAAGCTTTCTGGAGAATAATAATTGAGAAAACTGGCTCAGAAAGATCTGTCCTTCTACAAGAGGGAGAAGAATCTCTTGGAAATGGAGAAGGAAGAAATTTCAAAAGAAAAATCTGAGTTAGAACTTTTACAGAAACAAAAGGAAGCCTCATTTTCTGAAAAATGCAAAGAGTTTGAAGAGGTTTTAAAACAAAAGGCTGAAGAGGTTAACAAATCAGAATATGAAAGGCTCAATTATGTTGCTCGCAAAAACTATTTTCAGAAGGAAAGAGAAGTGTTACATCAATCCCTACAGAGGAAAGAGCTTTTGATCAAAAAATACCAGGATGCACAATATGTGGACATCAAAATCAACTCGCAAAAGGACACTCAAGGTCTGGGTTTCAGTGACCTTGATCCCTTCACTGGAAGGAATAAGACATCTCTGTCCTCTACCTTCTGCATTGGGAAAGTCCAGATGCCTGATGGTGTGATTTCTGGTAATGCCGCTTTTAAAAGAGCAAAAACTTCATAAGGGTCAAGGACCAGAATGCTACGGTTCAGAAATATCAGCTATGACTACTCTGATCACGAAAAGGTTACAAAACCATCTCAAAAGTTTATTCGTGATAAAGGAAAAGCTGAAATCAATATTTCTAACTCTGCCAAAAGCCTTGATCCCAAAGAGATCTTCAACTTTAGTTCCTTCAAGAAGCAGAAGCCTGCTTCCTCTATGGTTGGTCCCTCTGATGCAAAGTGGACTCAATCTAGAAGCTCTAGTCTTTTCTCCATCCTCTGAAAGTGTGAGGACTTCTTTTAAAGAAGATCTACTGAAAGTTCTTGAAGAAAACTTCATCTCTGATGCTTTGAAACCCAAACTGAGAAAGTTTTAAACCTGTACCATCAAAGTTTTGAATCCCACTGACTCCTCAAGAGCAAATGTTTCTCTGAAACCCACTGATACTCACAGCTCTGCCAGAGCCACCATAGACTTTCTAGACTCTGACTGTGAGGTGGATGAGCAAATTTTCTGTGCACCCAAGACTGTTCTGCACAAACCCAAACAGGCGTTTGTAGGTTCTGGAATTTTGAACAATGTCATGCCTGTTTTCAATAACACATCCAGAATCCCACCATGCCCTAGTTTTAAAAACATGGGTATCAAAATCCTTTCTTATGAGGAGTTAGAAGAGAAGAGAAAAGAGAAACCCAAGAGTATTCCTATGAACCATACCTATGTTCCTTATGCTTACAAACCTATAAGGTTTATTCCAGAACAAACGGGTAAATGGAAAGTCAATGACCAATCTATCCCTAATTCTGTAGTAAATCAAAGAGGAAATTCTTTTTGGTCTAAGGAATCTCATCAAGAGAAAAATGCCAATTTCAAGAAAACAAATCCATAGAGAAAGTTTGTGAAAATACCTGATCCTAGAATTTTTCAATCTCAAAAGGCATATAATCCCTAGATGTTGAACAGAAAAAGCAACATGCATCAATCATTTTCATGCTCTATCAACTGTAATTGCATTAAGCTTTTGTTGCAACTGCAAAATCACTTGAATGGTCCCACTGCATTCTGAATCAGTCACAAGAAAGGAAAAATCCTAAGACTAACCATCAGAATATGCAGAGCAAGTCCTCTGGCACACCATCAAAGAATGGAAAGCCAGCAGGTAAGTCAGTTAACACCCCCAAGTCTAACAAGAAAGGACCCATTATGGAATGGGTACCTAAAAGGAACTAATCTGTCCTGCAGAAGCCTCATGTGCAGATCTGGTACTTAGACTCAGGATGTTCCAGGCACATGACAGACAACAAAGAGCTACTGACCTCATTCAGAGATAAAATGGGAGGTGCAAGAACCTTTGGAGGTGATGGACAAGGACAAATTAAAGGTTATGGTGTTTTGACAAATGGAGGTGTTTCTGTATCAAAAGTTGCCTATGTTGAAGGTTTAAATCATAATCTACTTAGCATAAGTCAATTGTGTGATCATGGTTTTGATGTCAATTTTAAAAAGAAATACTGTTCTCTGTTAGTTTCTGAGTCTGGTCAAGAACTTCTTAGTGCCAACAGAAAAGGCAATCTTTACAAAATGAATTTTAATCCCAATCAAAGTTCTAAAACAGAAAAACTCTGTTTAGTTTCTTTGAATAAGGAAGATGCCTGGCTCTGGCATAAAAGATTTGCACACTTGAATTTTTCAAATATTGACAAGCTTGTGAAACTGAACTTAGTAAAAGGTCTGCCTTCTCTTAAATTTGACAAAGACCATCTTTGTTCTGCGTGTGAATTGGGTAAGCTAAAAAGGGCTTCACACAGAACAAAAAGTGATCACAACTGCCCTAAACCTTTGCATATGCTTCATGTGGATCTCTGTGGTCCAATCTCTGTGCAATGTCTATCTGGCATAAAGTATATTCTTGTTTTTATAGATGAACATTCTAGATATACTTGGGTTGAGTTCATCAGAGTAAAATCTGATGTCCTAGAAATTCTGATAAACCTATTGAAGAGAATACAGGTTCTGCTAGGTTTGAAAATCCAAAAGCTGAGAAGTGATAATGGGACAGAGTTCAAAAATGCAAAAATCGATTCCTACCTTGCAGAAGAAGGAATCTCCTAGAACTTCTCTGCTGCCAGAACACCCCAACAGAATGGTATTGTGGAGACAAAGAACAGAACTCTGGTGGAAGCTGCCTATGTTTGATGGATCTGTTCTTCCTATCAACTTCTGGGCAGAAGCAATCTCAACAACATGTTTTACCCAAAACAGGGATGTCATAGTCCAAAGATTCAAAAAGACTGCTTATGAACTCATCAACAACAGAAGGCCAAATGTGAAATACTTTCATATTTTTGGTTGCAAGTGTTATATCTTCAATGACAGAGATCAGTTGGGAAAATTCGACAAGAAGGCTGATGAGGGAACATTCATTGGTTATTCTTTAACCTCAAAAGCCTACAGAGTCTACAATACAAGAACAAAAGTCATTCAAGAAAGTATCAATGTATCCTTTGATGAAAGATCATCAAGTTCCTCTGAAAGCAAATCACCATAGGGGATACAGATTGCAGAGGAGCATAGTTCCTCAAAGACAAGAGAAGAGAATATCAATCTGATATTCAATGATTTCTTTGATTATGTAGATTCCTCTGAAGACATCACTAGAGGCAATCAAGATCAGAGCTCTGCCGGACAGAACTTAACAGGTACATCTCTGACAGGTCCCTCAAATACTTCACCATCTACTTCTCTGTCTACATGTCAAATTCAGAGAAACGAGGGACAACAATCAGAAGTAGAGCTTGAACCTGAACCATCATCACCACCTCTGACCAATGTTGTAAGAAATTCCTTATATGAAAGCTCACCTTCTCAGAGCCCTGTTGGTACCTCACAGAGAAATGAAGCCACTCTCCAGAGCATTGTGCCTCAGAGCCCTGGTGCCAATCCTCAGAGCACTAACGCTGGCATTCATCTTTTTCCTTCAGAAGCACATACACCACTTGTTGTCCATGCTCCTATTACCAGATGGACAAAGGATCGCCCCCATCATTAGATTATAGGTGCTGCTAAAGATGGTGTAAAGACTAGATCTGCCACAATCAATGAAGCTTTCTTTGTGAATTTCTTAAGCATGATTGAGCCAAAGAAAATTTCTTAAGGCCTGGAAGACCCAAACTGGATTGAAGCCATGCAAGAAGAGCTTCTTGAGTTTGAAAGAAACAAAATTTGGTCCTTGGTTTCACTTCCAAAAGATAAAGCAGCTATTGGAACCAAGTGGGTTTACAGAAATAAGAAGGATGAAGATGGTGTAATCATAAAAAACAAAGCAAAGTTGGTTGCAAAGGGATACTACCAAGAAGAAGGCATTGATTATGATGAAACCTTTGCACCAGTGGCTAGGCTAGAGGCAATCAGAATCTTCCTAGCCTATGATGCTCATAATGGTTTCAAAGTTTATCAAATGAATGTAAAATCTGCCTTTTTGAATGGCAAATTGCAAGAGGAAGTGTATGTCCAGCAACCTCCAGGTTTTGAAAGCTCAGAGTTTCCAGATCACGTATACAAGCTAGACAAAGCTCTATGTAGGCTTAAATAAGCCCCCAGAGCCTGGTATGAAACTCTGTCAAACTTTCTGTTGGTCAACCATTTTGAAAAAGGTACTGTGGATACTACCTTATTCTTTAGGAGATATAAAAATGATATACTTCTAGTACAGATATATGTTGATGACATTATCTTTGGGTCTACTAGGCAAGAGTATTGTGATAGGTTTGAGGATTTGATGAAAAGTGAGTTTAAAATGAGCATGATGGGAGAACTTTCTTTCTTCCTTGGTTTACAAGTCAAACAATCCAACAGAGGCACCTTTATAAGTCAATCAGAATATGTCTCTGATATTTTGAAAAGGTATAAACTCAATAACTCAAATCCTATGAAAACTCCTATTGCCACTGGAGTTAAACTTGATCATGATCCTCAGGGTTAATCTATGGATGTCAAGAACTACAGAGGCATGATAAGGTCACTTCTGTACTTAACTGCTAGTAGACCTGATATAATGTTTGCAACCTGTCTCTGTGCTAGATTCCAAACTAATCCTATGGAATCCCATTTGTCTGCTGTCAAAAGAATTTTTAAATATCTCAAAGGGACTCAATTCTTGGGTCTCTGGTATCCTCTTAACTCTGGTTTTGAGCTTGTAGCATACACAGATTCAGACTATGGAGGATGCAAGAATGACAGAAAGAGTACTTCTGGTAGCTGTCAATTGCTAGGAGATAAGCTAGTCAGCTGGACATCCAAGAAGCAAAACTGTGTGTCAACCTCTATAGCAGAAGCAGAATATATTGCTGCTGCTAGTTGTTGTTCACAAGTCATTTGGATGAAAACACAGCTCAGAGACTACGGCCTGGAGTACAACAAAGTTCTAATTCTCTGTGACCCCAAGAGTGCAATAGCAATTACATGAAATCTAGTTCAGCACTCAAAGACAAAGCATATCGATATAAGGTACCACTTTATCAAAGATCATGTTGAAAAAGGGACAATTGAAATCTATTTTGTTTCAACTGACTTCCAACTTGCTGATCTGTTTACAAAAGCCTTTGATGAAAGGAGATTTAATTTCTTAATCAGCAAGATGGGTATGTTGAACATGTCCTCCTATACTCTGGTAACATCATCAGAGTCTCTGGCTTTCATCTCAGAACTCTGACAGAGTAGGTAGGTAGGTCATGTCAACAGAGCCTCTGATGCAAATCTCAGAGCTCAGCCAGCATAGTTTTTCAATATTTTTTTTGTTTCTTTAGGTCTCAACTCTGCTTCTTTGAAACTCTTTTGTAAATAATCTTCATCAAATCTTTCAAAAGTTGCTCAATTCAAGGGGGAGCTGAAAAGATAAATCTTTGAATAAGCTCATTATTTTAGGGGGAACTTAAAAAGGAAATAAGCAATGTTTAAGGGGGAGCAAGTAAAACATTTTCAAATCTTCATGACTTGGCTTGTTGAACAAAAAGAAAAATCTTTTTGAAGGAAGGGAAAACCTATTCTGATGAAAACCTTTTTTACTATATCTCTGAACTCATACTCAGAATCAGGTCTCTGGAAGAATTCACCAGAGTCCCTGACATAAACATCAGAACTCTGTGATTCCTATGAGAAACTTCTGTGCTACTAGTTCTCTGATTATTTTTCATCATTAGAATTAGGATTTGCAAATGATTTTAGGGTAAAGGTGAAACATCGTATCAATCTGGGTCACTTGAAGAATGTAAGAGGTCACTCAACAGAGGCAAGAATGTGCTGAGAATTCCAACAGAGTTCTGCCACTTCTCTGCCTTATACTTTCTCCGATATTGGTCATCAGAAGTGCTGGTTATTTCTGAGTCTCAACCACATGTCACCCACAAATCTCTAACCGTGACGGTTCCATATCAGAAATGTTGTCAGACCCAAAACCTACGTGGCAATTTTTGATTGGGTAACCAACCGTTAACTGTAGAAGACGTTCCACTATCTGACACTCCAGTGCCTACAGTACCTACGATGGTTATCCTAGCCACATTCTTTGAGTATAAATACCCATTTGAATCACCCACTCCATTTCTTACGCCTTCTAAGTATTCAAACCTGCAATCTTCCCTCCTTTGAGCAAAAATATCTTCTTTGTGTTCTATAACCTTCAAACCTGCAACAATGGCTAACCAAGCAAACTCTGCTGAGTCGAGCAGAATCGTTCCAGTGGATCAAATCATTATCCAACCTTATGAGTTCGTCGATAACAACTATCGATTCTCTGCAAACCCTGCTAACTTTGAAGCCCTCTATGATATTTTTGTCGAGTTCTTTCGGCGTTCTGAACTCTTTCTAGCCCTCACCAAGTTTGATGATAATGTTCCCCAACTCTATGTCCAACAATGGTGGACAACTTGTCAGTTTATCGAAGAAAACAAGGTCATCATGGGAAAGGTAGACGCTGGCGCAAATGGTAGAGCGAGGACCATTCGTATTCGCCCAAAAACCCTCAGAAGAATCTTTGGAATGCGAACCCCTGTGGAACTGGGAGTTCCCACATATGAAAAACCACCAAAGGTTCCAGTTCTGCTGGAATTCATCAAGTTCTTGGGATATAACGAAGATTTGACCAAAGTAGGAGAATTCAAAAGAGGGAAACTACCTCCAATCTGGAATTTTATGTTTTCCACGCTCAACAGAACCTTGACGTGAAAGAGTGGAAGCCAAGACCAAGCGAGCACAGAGATACTGCAGATCATGTATGGTCTGTACTTCAACAGACATTTTGACTACGCCACCATCCTCTACAACGAATTACTAAACATGGTGAATCTGAAGAACATCACTCTGTTGAGAGGAAAGTTGGTGGGCAAGGACATAAATCTCAAGGCCATCAGACTTCCTAGGCTAATCAGCCTTGTCATCAGAGAGGCCTTCGACGCTCTGGAGCTCATACAACAAGGACCTTCAACCCCTGGATGGGTGATGTCACAATTCAGACCAACTATCTCTGGTACGTATCCTCAAACTCGTAGAGTCCCTGGGACAATGCTTGATCTTATCCACCCTCAACACATTTCTCTTCAAAACTATAGACAAGCTGCCCAATCTCAAGAGCCTGAGGTGGGATCCCCAGCTTACTTAGGTTCTGACCCTTTATTAGACTATAGCAGTGATGATGTAGTGGAAGTCAGACCAGAGGTAAGAGCACCCACATAGGGGTCTTCCTCAAAGATAGAAAAGGAGAAAGAGGTAGCCAATGACAGAGTATACAAGACGGAGTTAGGGATACTACAGAGGGAGGAGCAGAGAGTTCGTCCTCCTCTGGTAGTGGTGAGAAAGAGAAGTCTGAGAGTGAATCTGAGTCTTCTAATGCAATAGGAGCCGAGGAAAATGCGAGCCAAGAAAAAGATGTTCATTCGAACACACATGTGCGTTTTCCTACCCCATCTCCTAGTGCTACCATACAACCTATTCATGGTGATCAAGACCAAATGAAAATATTGAAACAGAGGTGCACACCTCGAACCCTAACCAACCAAACCCATCAGAGGCAGTTCTTCATGCCTCTGGTGTGTACGAAACCGGGGAATCCCTTTTGGTAATGATGTCCCATCGTCCCAGGATATCGATAGGACAAATCCACAAGTTGGAGCCTCTGTGGCTCACATAGATGACACCCAAATTAGTTCTGAGATCTTTAAGATCTCACATAGTCCATGTCCAACTCAGGGACATTGGTTTGACCTAATGGCACAAGGGAAAACCTACCTTGATCGCAGGAATACCCATCACATCAGATTCCTTCTCCTGAACCTGAGCAGGAAGAGGAAATTATGGTCAGAACATCCAGAGATTATTCTACCTAGAGGGAACATCAAGGACATAGTGGAAGTCCACCCAGAATCAACGTCGAAACAGTTCTGACAGGGGGAGACTCTGGACTCGAGGCAGAATTGGATCCATGTGTTGGAGCCAATGTAACCCCTTCTGACATTGTCATTAAAGCAGAGTTCAAAGGATTATGTGACAATATCAGAGACTTCTTGAATGAGTATAAACTTATCAATGGTGCAAAAGAGGAGCTGATCCAGAAGGAGAATGCTTCTATGAAAGAGGAACTAAAGGAGGTACAAACAAAGTTGGCAGAAACTTCCCAGAAAGTAGCTGATTGGGAAAAGAAAAGGGCAGCAGAAGAAGAAAAGCTGCAAAAAGATATCTCTGATCTGAAAGTAACATTGGCAGGAAATCACAAGGAATCCCTCAACAGAACTCTACCAGTATCCTCTATCATTCTGTCAGAGACCAACATCAGAACTCTGACAGAGATGATCAACACCTCTATCAAATCTGCAATCAAAGAAGCCACATAACCAGACACAGACATCCCCTTCCCTGATAGACAACCAATCGACAGAGCATATATGGGGACTTTTAGAAAGAACGTGTTGAGCAAAATGATGACTATCAGCTCCAAATTTGTGGGAAAAGCCAATGTCTCAGAAAAGCATGTAAAAGATGCTCTGGACTCCCACAAGTTCAACTTCGAGAGTCAAGTCGATGAGATCAGAGCAGCTGCAGCAGAGGTAGAAGATGTACTGAAGAAGTCTTCCGCCATGTTCACCAATGTTATCATGGGCACAATATCAAAGAAGAGGTCTGATGAAGATCCCTTTGAGGCTACACCATCCAAGAACGGAAAGTTTGTTGGCCCAGACTCTCCTAAGGCCACTGTGGCATTCTCTGATGACGACGACGCAGAAGTGGATGAAGGAGAGCCCTCAGACCAACAAAAGGGGGAGACAACGATCGAATACATCTTTAAAGATAAATCCATGAAGACTCCAGCAGAAGCATCAACCTCAGAGCCTCCAGAAATAATCATTTTGGATACCCCTCCCCATCACGAAGAACTGAACCAAAAAGGACAGTCCCATTCTCTGCTGATGACTTATCAAACCAACCAAACCAAATCTCAACCATCCAAGTCCAAGAAGCAGAACCAGAGAACCAAATGGCAGAAAACTAAGAAGAAGAAAACCAACCTGAACCCGAACAGAATGCAGAAGTTCAGGACCAACAACCAGAGCATTCACTACCTTCTCTGGAAGAAAATTTTTCTTATCTCTATGCCGACAGAGATATTATACCCATCAACTCTACACCCACAAACCCATATCTAAACCCGATCAGAGCAAACTTGCTCACAGAAGACAGAAGGAGATTTATAAAGACCAAGACAAACATTCATGGGGTCATAAATCCTTCCTTCAGTTTTGAAAGGATACTAAAAATTGAGCAGAAGAAATTTGCCTATGACAAAGTTATCTACCATCTCTACACAGTCGAACAAGAAAACCTGAAGATAGAAATTTTCAACGACAACGACTTAGTGCTGCTCAATCCATATGATCTAATAACTCTGCATGGTTACTGCCTCAATCACTCCGACAAGTACAAAGATGCCAGAACTGCCAGAGTTGAAGTCCTGTATGCAATACAAGAACATATCAACTACCGAACACAGACAGACTTTCAACTGGGCATGGATTTCGAAGTAGAGAAATTGGGCATTGGTCCTCCAAATGAAAGCCTTGTGGGACTCGAGCATCACTCAACAGGAACTCTTGTAGGCGATCCAACAATATTCATATGCCGACAGAAGGGCGTCAAGAAAGCCATCAGAGAAGAGGAAGCCCACAAGTACTCATCAGAGTCCATACGGTATCTCAAAAGGATCATTCTGGAGAGACCTCCAAGTGAAAAATTCCCCCAAGAAGTAATAAACAACTTTGTCAGTCATATAAATCTCATGCTAGAATTCAGGGACTTAATCAGAAGATTTGATAGAATTCTTAGAGGAGATTATTATGATTAGTTTACTATTTCTTTCATGTAATGTAATGAAAATCTTTTGAAGAATAGTAACAGCTTTACAGAGGATGACTTTCTCCTCTTCGTTTTTGCTTACTTATCTCTGTAATAGCATAGTTTGAATTTTTAATACTTAGGGGGAGATAGTTAGCCCCAAGTATGCTTAATGTAAAAGTATTGAAAATATCACAAGTTAGAAGGACATCAGAGATCAAGCAAAGACTTAGCAGAGGATCAAACAGAAGACCATCATAGATCGTCAGAGCTCTAGCAGAAGACCTCTGATAGCACATCAGAGAACAACAATAGTAGAAGACCTTCAGAGCTCTGGTAGAAGACCTCTGGTGAAAGAAGACCTCTATGAAGCTTAAGTCTCGTAGAAATCTATAAGTGTCAGACACGTGTCCGTACTTTCCACGTAAGCCCTAAAAGGACGGAGACACACTTTCCACGTGTCATTCCAGGGTTAGATAGTACACTGTCTTTCACTTTATCAGGCTATAAATAGAAGGGTAGTGGAACGCACAATTGTAAGATTTTGTGAGAATTATTACTAGAATTGTGAGAGCAAATACTGCACATTCTATTCCACCACCACTGTACGAATTGTCACCTGAGAGATTTCAGAATACACACACAAGAAAGTGTTCTTGGTGTTATTCATATATCAATATATGAGCAGCTTATTTAACTATTGTGTTATCATTTACTGTTCTATATATTGCTATTGTTATTCTCTCATTGCTTCTTATTACATACAATCACTCATACATAAACAGCTTTATAATGCTTCCGCTACCTCTGATCTTGCTGTTTATATGAGACATAGTGAATCTGGGAACCAACAACAAGAATTCAGAAGGATAAATCTGGTAAGACAATATGAAAGCTTCATTTATGGTAAGAATGAAACTTTATCTGAGGTACACCAACGGTTTAACTGCTTATTAATTGATTTAAGAACTATTGGTAGGACCTATTCTAATTCTGAGACCTTGACAAAATTCTTGGAATGTCTTCCTGAAAGTTCAGACAGTTATATCATGTGTCTTAAACTCTCAAAGGATCTCAAAGATATCTTCTTAAGCACTCGTTATTGCATTTTGCTCAACCATGAGCAATCATGTCAGCTTAAGAAGAATATTGTAAAATATTCAAAAAGCACACATGTTAATTTAATCTCCTCAGAGATGATGCCCTCTCAGCGATCCTCTGTCACAATCACTGAGATGGAATCAAACTCTGATGATTCATCAGAAACTGATCCGTCAGAACTTGATGAATCACTAGCACTCTTGACAAACTCCTTTATGAGATTTGCAAGAAAGATTAACTTTAGAAGGAATAAACGTCTTGCTATAACTGCCAAGCCAAAATCAACTCCCATTGATAAGGCTACTACTACTTGCTATAACTGTGAAAGAAAAGAACACTTTGCAAGTGAATGCAGGTCAAAGAAAGTCGTCAAACCTTCTTCGTCATTCAAAAGTTCTTCAACCTCCAAATCCAGAGATGACAAATAACTTAAGCTGAAAGAAAAATATTTGATGCTGAAAAACCTCAAAAAGAAAGGTAAAGGTCTAATCGCTGAAGAACACGATTGGGCTGAATCTGATGAGGAATCAGATTCTGATGAAGAAGATGAGGCCAATCTCTGTCTAATGGCCGAAATCCAAGAAGTCAAAGAAGAACCCGCCGATGTTCCCTCTACATTTTCCACTTCTCAGGTATCTACCTCTTCTAACTCAGATCTCATTGATGCTGATAGACTTCGTGCTATCGATTCACTGACAGTTGATTTATATGATGCCCTGAATGGCAAAACACAAGCTGAACAACAAAATCTAGATTTAACCGAACAACTTAAGAAATGTCATTTAAAGATCCAAGAACTAATTAATAAAGAAGACAGTTTAAAAGATCAGGTTTATGTAAATCAACTAATCAGCATTGAACGCGAACAAGCTATCGCTGAATTGAAAGCTGAAAAATCTACTGTTGAAGGATGGTGTAAATCCCCAGCAAAGATCACTGAGATAATCGGTGCTCAGATCCCTGTCAATAACAGACGTGGTCTTGGTTTTTGTGCTGACAAAGAAGAACCAAGCAAAGATCGTTCCATGCTTAAGTTTGGAATGTTCGTTTCTTCCATCCCTGACACCTTATCCTCTCAGTGCTCTTCTTCTACTACTCCAATCCTTAATGAAAAATCTTATTTGAGTCCCAAACTCAAAGATTAAGGAAAAACTATTTTACAAAATCCTCAGAAGGGTACCAAAGTGCCAAAGCTGAAGAAGACTAAACCTTCAGCTAATCAACCTTCCACTAAGATCCTTGAACATGTTCAACGATCAACCCCCAGAATAAATGTTGATGTAAAGGCTAAGAAATCTGAAGAACCTAAGGTTCCTCCGATATCTGATGTGAAAGACATTCTTGGTACAATCCCTGCTCATTTAAAGCTTTCAAATACTTATGCCTATGGTCCTAAAGCTACTTTCAGCTATAGGAAATGCTATCACTGTGGTCTTACTGATCATATTGCTAGTAAATGCCACACAATCACCAAAGCTGAGAAATCAGCAAAGGTGAAGATGACTGCCTCTAAGGCAAAGAAGATCACCCTAGGTGAAAAACAAACCAAGGTGAAGAATACCCCTAAGGTTAAGTAATTAACCAATGTGAAGGTTACCACTGACGCTGAAAAATCAGATGTTGTAAAGATCGTTGATCCTTCCACTTCCTCTTCCACTGACAAATGTGGACCCATTGTGAAGTGGGTACCAATTCAAAATTAATCTTCCTTATGATTGCAGGTCTCGAAGGGTATATCGTATCTTGATTGTGGATGCTCTTGACACATGATTGGAGGAAAGAACCTGCTCTTTGAATACAAGGAAGAGATAGGTCCCTCAGTGACCTTTGGTGGAAATGGAAAAGGCTATACCAGAGGGTTTGGTGTACTCTCAAATGGTACAACTACCTTCAGAAGAGTCGCTTATGTAGAAGGACTGAAGCACAATCTTCTTAGCATCAGTCAGCTATGTGCTAAAGACTACAAAGTATGCTTTACAAAGAAAGCATATTTTGTCACTGACAACAAAGAAAAGGTTTCTCTCAGCGGTTTTCGTTTGGAAAATGTTTATGTCATAAACATGGACTCAACAACCACTGAGAACATTTGTTTTCTATCAAACCCTCATCAAATGTCAAATGGCTATGGCATAAAAGGCTTTCTCATCTAAACTTCAAGACGCTGAACACTCTATCCTCAAAAGAACTAGTCACTGGCTTGCCTCATCACTCATACGCTAAGGAATCTCTTTGCTCAGCATGTGAAAAAAGAAATCAAACAATAGCTAGTTTCAAGTCTAAACAAGTGTCATCAGTGACAAATCCTCTTCAACTGCTCTATATGGATTTATTTGGCCCTGTCAACATACAATCCATCGCTGGAAAGAAATACACTCTCGTCATAGAGTCAAATTTTCTCGCTATACCTGGGTAATATTTCTCCGATTGAAGAGTGACACACCAGATGAACTCATTTCATTTGTAAGAAAGATGGAAGTCCTGAACAATATGACGGTTCACTTAATAAGGAGTGATCATGGAACTGAATTCAAAAACAGTTCTCTTGAAAACTACTTTGAGAGTAAAGGGATATCCCCCAACCTCCCAGCGGTGAGAACACCTCAGCAGAACGGAGTCGCTGAAAGAAGAAACATAACGATCATCGATGCTACTCGATCTATGCTCAGTGATTCTCATCTTCCTACTAAATTCTGGGAAGAAGTTGTCAACACTGCCTGTTTCACTCAAAATAGGTCGTTGATCGTCAAAAGATTCAACAAAACTGCCTATGAACTTTTCCATGGGAGAAAGCCATCTATCAACTTTCTTCATATCTTTGGTTGTCAGTGCTTCATCCTAAACAACAAAAATAATATTTGAAAATTTGATCCCGAAGCTGACGATGGAATATTCCTTGGATACTCTTCAGTCTCCAAAGCCTTCAGAGTCTTCAACAAAAGAAGACAATTGTTAAAGAAACCATTAATGTCACCTTTGATGAATCCCGTTCAGCGAATTCAAAACCTACTGCTGAAAACGAAGAATTGAATTAGTGGATGTTTTCTCATTATGGGGGAACCAGAAGCTTATTTCAATCCCGATCCTCAGGCAAATAACCCAATCGCCGATGATGATCCCATCATCATTCCCATCATGCAAATAAGTGAAGCTGAATCATCCTCTTGGGTATCAGTTGTTCCCCATAAACACTTTGCCTCCTTCTAAACCCTCAACTTCAGAAAATCCATCCACTTCTTCTCCTCAGCAATCAGTAAATGAAATACAATATGAACCTCAACAATTGTTGCGTAACATACCTGACAACACCCTTGTTGAAGCTTCTTATTCAGCACTTCCAGAAGTTCACTCAGAGCCAAAATTTCAAGCTTCAACTCAGAGATGGACAGTGAATCACCCAATCGAGCAAATCCTAGGTGATCCAGATGCAGGTGTTCAGACTCGACGAAGCCCAGGTAATAATTGTCTTTTCGTTAATTTTATTTCGCTGATTGAACCAAAAGAAACTAATGATGCCCTCAAAGATCTAAACTAGGTCAGCGCTATGCAAGAAGAGATGACTGAGTTTGAAAGTAACAAAGTTTGGAATCTTGTTCCCAGACCATCTAACAAAACTGTAATAGGCACCAAGTGGGTGTATCGAAACAAGTTAGATGAATTTGTAACTGTAACTCGCAACAAAGCTAGGCTAGTTGCTCAGGGATACAAACAAGACGAAGGCATAGACTATGATGAAACCTTTGCCCCAATGGAAAGACTCAAAGCAATTCAACTTTTCCTAGCTTATGCAATTCACAAAGCCTTCAAAGTTCACCAAATGGACGTTAATTCCGCGTTCCTCAATGGAAAGATGACTAAAGAAGTTTATGTTGAACAACCTCCAGGGTTCGTTGATCCCAAGCATCCAGAATATGTTTATAAACTGAATAAGGCCCTTTATGGTTTAAAACAAGCACCTTGTGCATGGTATGAGACTTTATCCTCCTATCTTATCGCTAAAAAATTTGAACGTGGTAAGATTGATAACACTTTATTTTTCAGAAAGGTTAAAAGTCATATTATTCTTGTTCAAATATATGTCGATGACGTTATATTTGGTTCTACTAACCCATCTCTGTGTACTCATTTCGCTGAACGAATGTAGAAAAAATATAAGATGAGTATGATTGGTGAACTAACATACTTCCTTGGACTTCAGATCAAGCAAATCGATAAAGGTACATTTATCCACCAAGGTAAGTACGTTAAAGATACACTGAAAAAGTTTGATGTTACTCAAAGCTCAGCTATGAAAACTCCAATGGCACCTCCGCTAACACCTAACAAGAATCCAAATGGAAAACCTGTTAATGCCACTGCCTATAGAGGAATGATCGGCTCTCTTTGGTATCTTACAACGAGTCAACCTAATATCATATATTCTACTTGTCTTTGTGCACGATATCAATCTGAACCCAAAAATCACATCTGATCGATGTAAAGCGAATTTTCAGATATCTGAACGGTACACCCAACATAGGTCTTTGGTATCCCAAGGACTCAGGGTTTGATCTAATTGCCTATTCAGATAGTGATTTTACAGGTTGCAAACTGGATAGAAAGAGCACCACAGGAGGCTGTCAGCTTCTGGATGGAAAGCTGGTGAGTTGGACAAGTAAAAAGGAAAACTTAGTGTCCACCTCAACCGCTGAAGCTGAGCATGTAGCCGCCGGTAGTTGTTTTGCTCATGTCTTATGGATGAGAATCAACTCATAGACTATGACCTTCAGCTATCAAAGATTCCAATCTATTGCGACAACACTAGTGCCATCGCTATAGCAAACAACCCAGTTCTCCGCTCAAAGACAAAACACATTGAAATCAGATATCATTTTATCATAGATCATGTGATGAATGGAGACATAGAACTTCATTTTATTCCCACTGACTATCAGTTATCTGATCTCTTTACCAAACCTCTTGATGAGACAAGATTCCACTTTCTCATCAGCGAGCTTGGAATGTTGAACCTTGAAGAATAACTCTTCACCGGTCAAGCATTATGTCAGCAATAAGGTTCTATCTCTGATATTCATTTCCTAATCTCTGAGTAAATGTTCTTTGATACTCACCTATTTCCAAAAAACAAACTCACTGAAGTTCCCTCCAGAGAGATGTCTTTCATAAATAAAATCGATCACTGACATTTTCTTCAGTGATCCTTTTTATAAACAAAAACTCATCACTGATATTTCTCATTAGTGATTCTTCGAAACCAAAATCCACTCCTGATAATTTTTAATATCAGGGATATCTTTTGAAAAAGGAAAAGACACCTTTTTGTGTGACGTCATCCTAGATGATAACTCTTGGCACGCATTTTTGTCTGACACGTTCGTCTGTTACACATCTTGACCAATCATCTTCGTGGGACGTGTCCGTATTATGATGAGTATTTTTCCCGCTCATCATTTTCCTCTCTCCTCTCTCAATCCTATATAAACAACCCATTGTTTATATTTTGTTCTCTTTACACACACAAACTATCTCTAAAGGCAAGAACACTCAAGGCAGTCAAACCAATTTAAGAACTTAAGAACTCGAACTCAAAACCTTCAAGACTCCAGGTTCATATTCTTAATCTTATGCCATTGTTACAACAAAAACAAAGTTTTGATCTTAAATCTTTGATAATAAAGATCAAACACGTGTTTTTTTTCTTCTAAAAATCCTACTCTTTCATGATTTTCTTTCAAAAACCCTAAAAAGTTTTTAAGGTTTAAAACTGCTTTTAAACTTTCTCTTTCATCTTAAATGTGTGTTTTCTAGTTTTTCTCCCAAAAAGGAAACTGGTAAAACAAACTTTTACACCATTTTCACTATACTTGAAACTGGAAAACCTATTTTACAAGTTTCTTTCCTTAAAAGGAAACTAGTAAAAGCCCTCTTTCTTATTTATGGACCTTCTACATTCCATACTAAGAAACTTTTCTTCTTCTTTTACTTTTGTTCTTCTAATATTCTCATAAATGGCCTCCCAAGCAACTACTTTTGTAAAATCCAAGAACGTGAAATTTAACCTCTTAGCTGTGCATTTCGTTGGCAACAATCACTTGGAGTTGCTCACATTCCCTGAAAAGAAACCAAGCTTGCACCTGGCAGATGCTGTTACCCTGCTAAAGAACTCTCCAATCTTCTACGCGCTGACCGTCCCTCCTCTGGCTCACAAGCCCCTTCTATAGCAATTCTGGTACACTGCAGTTAGTGCTGAGAAAACCCTTCAATCTAGAAAGAGTGTAACTGTGATTTCTTTCCAGACCCGATATGGAGAAGGAGGCATCACACCTAACGGTAATCCCTCAACTCTCAGCCTGCCTACTACATGACCATTCGTTGAACCCCCATTGAGGTAGAACTGGTCTCCTTCCTTGCCTCATGGAATATGAGTGAGAGACAAAGCCTATATCTCAAATCCTGGACAAAAAGTTGACCAAAATCCTGAAAGCAAAAATGCCATAAGAACTCAACTTCTTCTTCACCCACATTATCCAATCCATGAGTGGGAAAAATGGATCGCTGGACCAGGCCAATCGCTCTCAACTTCAGATGGGGTACATCGTCATCACTGGGAAAAATATAGACTATGCCAGGATGATTTTTGATGACCTGATGACCAAGGTTGAGAAACCTGATAGGGAAGTGAAGGTCCCCTACGTCCATTTTGTCTCAGCTTTCCTATAGTTCTTCCTCAAGGAGCTCTACCCGACCGAGGGTGATTATCAATTCCCAAAACTCGGGGTCCAAATCCTCGACGTGGAGCGGGTTGATAACGAGGTAAGTCTTTCTGCACTTAAACAACGCCTCTCATCTACTACTTCTTTGCTTTCCGCAACGATGCCCACGGCTGAAACCCCCGTGGCTTCCCAAGCTGCCAAACCATCCTCATCTTCAAAGAGGAAACCCGCTGACGCCCCTCTTGGTAAATCCAAAAAGACCAAGAGGATTTCTAAGGAGAAAACCTCGTAGCAACCGTTAACAACTTCATTATGGATCGGATCTTCACAGGAGACCCTAGAAACTTTCATGGTATGCTCCATCATTTCTGCTACCGAGACTACAACTTCAGCGATCCCTAACATCGCTAATTCTACGTTGGTAGCTTCCCCATCATTCTCAGTGCCTCAAAGTACTGATGAGGTAGTTCACCACCAGTGCCACTCCAACACCAAGCACGACCATCTTCACCAACTTCGCTTCTCCCTCTGTTTCCTTGGTCACCACAACTACACCAACGACTACACTCGCTGACACTAGCAAAACTCTACTGCAAGAACTCATGCGTACCAACATTGCACGACCTGATGGCCTCTCTCTCGGGGGCTCTCAGCAAATACCCACGTCCCAGACTCCTCTCGAGCGGGACATGGAATTTATGGGGGAAGTAGTCATTTTGACGTCTTCTCCGCACCATCAGGTACTCCACAATCCCTACCCCTTTCTTCTAAAATAACTCAGCCTGAGCATCCCTTTGCTCAATCTTTCTTTTCTCTTACAGGTCCTAATTTGGAGACCATTAATACCTCCATTAAGGAGGTCAGCGATCGCGTGGATTCTCTTTCCACCAACATCACTGCCAACACAAACGCCGTGAATGTTGTCGGCTCATCACTGAAAGAGCTCTCCACCTCCCTCTCCTCCAAAGCTGATAATTCTCAGCTATCAGCCCTAACGGAGGAGGTCCCAAAGCTGAAGACGGGTGTTGTTGCTACCAATTCTTCACTGCAATCGTTGAACAACGCCATCGACTCACTTCATAATTCTGTCAACGACCTGAGCTCCAAGGTCGACAAGAATAGTTCCCCACTTGCTGACATTCTGAGCAAGTTGAGGGAACCAGTGGCTTCTCTTGTTCCATCTTTCACTGAAAGCGATCGCACAACCTTAAATATGGTTGCGTCATTTGTCATCTCAGCCACTGAAGCGATCCCTTGCCTAGAAGCCAGGGTGGAAACGCATGAGAAAGCTCCTTCAACATCTACAGCGGTAACTACTGAAGTTGCAGATACTCCAATAAACCCCCCCCCCCCCCCCATTGATGATGACAAAGAGGGGGGGGGGAGGCCAAAGAAGAAGACCTCTCTCATGCTAAGGGGGAGGAAGAAGATAATCGAACTCCTCCTTCTTCTTCTACTCAACCTAAAACTGTAAATATTCACTCTGAAGAATAGGATGAAGAAGAAGAAGAAGAGAAAGAAGAGTTGGAGATTGATGACCCCAACAAGAACTCTTGGAATGCTGATAATGATGACGATGAAGACGACGAATTAGCTCTAAGGTTCAAGCGTGCTACCATCAGCGTTCCTCCTCTTAAATGAGTCTCTATCAAAGAAGCATGGGAGAGGACCGAGAAGAACCCGACAAACAAATCTTCCCATGGCAAGAAGAAGGGGATCACTGCCAAGGGAAACCTAAAGATTTATTTTGCATCTGAGGGCGAGCAACGTTCTCAGTTATGCATCTCTATTATTTCATACACTGCTTCTACCCATACACATCTTTGACCCCTCCTATACACTTAACCTTTCTTTTATCTATCTTTATCTTCCCAAGCCTAACTCTCTTTTATTTTCATTCAACTAGTTCTCTCCCCTGCTTGAGGGACGAGCTGAAGTTCAACATCAACACCAAATAATCCGAGCATCCATCGCTGAAGAAACTCCAATAATCCCAGTCTCTGTGCTAGAGACTGATGAACAAGAAGAGGAAGAAGAATTGTTGAGTCACCCAAACAGACCCTCACGACCAATCATAATGTCTGAGGATGAACTACAAAGAATGAGATCAACAATGATTCAACAGCTAGAAAGCCAACAGTTTAAGGTCCCTTCTCAACCAGGCCTCGAATTCCTGACTTCAGAAGAACTCGAAGAGTCTATCAGAGCTGAGGAATTATATGCTACCTGCCAAAAGAATGCCAAACTTTCCCTTAAGGTTGCGCAGAACTCAGTCTCTAATAAGAAACTGAAAAGAAATCCGATCAGAGTTCAAGAATAACTGTTGAAAGATGTTGAGAAGGAAGTCCAAAAAAGAGAAGGTGATAATGACTCCCAGTTAGATTGGTGCAGAGAAACGATCGACCACATAAACCATCCAAGCAGAATCACTGTTGTGACTATAACGGGTTCGAGTATGAAGAAAACAATGTTGGTGACACTCCAAGTCTTCAGAGAAAACAACTCATCGTAAACAATGTACATGTCTAAGCTAACACTCTTGGGTTTTGATGAATGGCTAGAGATCAGAAACGCTATACAAAAGTCTAAATCCAAGTACAAATCCTATGTGGAGAAGTTCTTGAATTTGCAAATCAACCAGGTCTCGACGAGAATGGATTTATCTCCTCCTCCAGCTCTTCTTCAGAACCAAAGGCCAGCAAAGAGACAACAAAAGGGAGCTTCGACCTCTGAAGGACCTGCCCTCCGAAATGAAACAGGTATTGAATTCTCAAGGGAAGCAGTACTTGGACACCACCAGGCTTATCAGCTCTCGACCTATCTTTGCCACCAGGAGGTCCCTTCAAACCTGGTCAAGTGATAGGTGAACCCTACGGAATCATCTTCCCTTATTGGAATGGTATCCTACGCTTTCCACGAAATTCAGAGATCCATATCTGCCTAATTGAACAACTCAGAGATCTAGTCCACTGGTGCAACCAATCAAGACCAGGTATCTTTCTCAAATCCCATGTCCTCGAGGAAGCAAAGCTCAGAAAACAACATGGGGAGAAAGTACCTGACTGGATGATCACTGAAGGAGATTCATATGACGAAATGCTTTTCAAGGATGAACCCGAATAGCTGATAGATTCCCTTCTTATAACTTCTATAGTTTATTCGTATTTCTTTTAGTACTTGTAATTTTTCTTTCACTTATACTTGTAACTTTCAACTTCCCTTTGTAAACTTATTACGCGTTTATGAAAGTTTTTCAGTGAAAACACTTTACTCCATCAGTACTAGAAAAGATCTCTGAAAACAGTAAATGGGATGCGCAACTATGAGTCCTCCTTATCCTTATGTTTTTATACTTAGCAATTTTCTTATGTTGCTTTGTCATCATCAAATAGGGAGATTGTTGCTCCAAACTCTCTTAGTGATTTGACGATGACCCTTAGAATTACTTAGTGAAAATTGCAATTAGCATCTGTATGTATTAATGTTTTGCCATCAGCGATAACCTGTGTTTTATCAGCGATAACTTGAGTATGTTCATTATCGCTGATGATTTCAAATGTAACAGTATTGATTGTAATCCCAGAAGACAAGCCACACGACAAAGGAGTTTATCCCTGACATCGAAGACAAAGCTGATGAACAAGTGACAAGTCTACTTATGATCTGATGCAAATATCAGTGAAACCAAGACAAGTCCACACCTACAACAAATCAAGAAGAATGTTTCAGCGATAGCTGACTTACATCAGCACTCCCTGATGGAAGATCTTCTCAGCGATCGCTGATCATGAAACTTCTACTTCAAGATATGTTTGTCTTATCCTCTTGCACACATAGTACGGAATGTCAGAAGATACATGCTTTTCTCCAAGATCATACAACCACTCTGCCACTACACTATTCACTATACGACCGAAAGCATGTCTTGCTAAAAGTCAGAAGCATGCGCCCAATCATATGCTGACACGTGTAAAGTACTCCTGCCATGCATTTAATGCAATAGGAATAAATAGGAGGAATACCCCTTCAGTTTGAAGGATCTCCCTGAACTACTTAGTGCATAGAACAATCCTTGTATTTCGAAATTCTCTTTTCTCTCTATCTTCTTATGCAAGAACACTTAGAGTGTTTCTCAAGCTTGTTTTGATTAGGCTTACTTAATCTTATTCTGCAACAATCTGTAAATTGTGTTTGATTTATCAATATACAATTTAGAAAACTATAAGTTTGTGTTTGTATTCATCCCCCCCCCCCCCTTCTACAAACTATTGTACTTGTATAACCACTTCGAGACCAACAAATATCTTTCATACTGTCCTAGTGAATACAAATGGTTGGTACTGGTTTCGGCCACAAGGGAACTCCTTCTAGGAAGCTATTAAGCCATTCAACTTCTTCAGTTGCTTTATCTAGAGCCACAAATTTTGTTTCCGTAGTTGATCATGTATTAACCGTTTGTTTTGACAATTTCCAAGACACTACTGCTCCACTAAGGGTAAAGACATACCCACTTGTGGGCTTAATTTATGAATTGTTTGAAATCTAATTGGTGTCACAATATCCTTCCAAATAGGAGGATATTGTGTAATTCAATCCATAGTTCAACTTATGTCTGAGATATCGGAGCACTTTTACTAGTGAAAACCAATAATCTCTCCCATGATTATGTAAATAACTATTAACTCCAATAGTTTAGACTTAAGAAGTATTGAAAAACTAGGCTAAGTTCAAGTTCGCAGAAGACCTCTACCGGGTACATCAAGACTCTCCGCACAGCTCAAAGCCTCTATCGATCATTCCCTAAGAAGTAAAGCTAAACCTGAAGATAACTATCGGACCACAGAGCCTATGTGAAACTCCATAGAGCCTTTGTGTGGCCAAACTTCCTGAAGTATGAAGACTTATGCATATCCAGATTCAAGGAGCTTGTGACTCTCACGTGCCTCTACATGTACGAAGATTCTGAAGATTAATACTACAACACGTTCTAATACTTTCCAGGTGTCACCTCCTTATTGGTGACAACCTTTTCTTTGTACTATTCACATCTCACCTTCACTATATGTAGTGAGCACTATCCCGCCATTTCAGGCACGTAACGCACACACACAGACTCTAGAGTGAGAGTATCTAGGAGAGAAAAACCACACAGTAGTGTGTGTTCTTGGTGTAAATTTCAGTTTCTGTTTTGATAATGAAGATGGCTTGTTGAGCATTTCAAATACTGTTTGAGTTATTTCATTTCATCTTCTTGTGTGTTAATCTACCATAATATTCAAACCTTTTATGTTTCATTAAATGCTTCCGCATATAACTTTATGTACTCTGTTTTATACATATTTGGTTGAATATACCATTGTTGAGTTAAAACTGGGATCAACAATAGGTATTAGAGCAAACTTTGATTATCAATATCAAAGGATCGTCTCTGCAATGATCTTAACTATTTCTTGGTTTGATTTATCAGTTTATTCTTCATTTCTATAAACAGCCCCTGTTTTGAGTCATTTTCAACCTGTTTGAATTTGACCCATTAATAGGGTTTGTTTTTGTTTTTAAAATCATTCCAATGTGCGTTACTGACCTTATAAACTCATTTTCTTCCCAGATTCAGTTTTAGTTTCACTTTATCTTGAGCATATATCATATGTTTCTCTTTCAGACTTTATACCCTATTTTCACTCTTTCCTTCAAAACCTTACTTCTTCAAAAATGGCAAACCCAACTAACTTTTTCACTGCTGGATCTCTAACAAAACCTCCAACTCTATTGAGATATGAATATCCTCACTGGAAAATCCGTATGATACATTTCCTATAGGCAGTTGACAAAGAACTTGTTGATCATGTCAAAAAGAAACCATGCGTCCCAATGGTCACTGTCCCAAGAGTACCTGCAACTGAAACCACACATGAGGTCCCTGAATACGACAAACCTAAGGATATTGATAAATGGTCGCCTCAAGACTGGGAGAAATATAAGATGGGAAGAAAATCCAAACGACTACTCACTATGGCTATCCCAAATGATATGTTCCAATTTCTCGATGCTTGTGAATCTGCTCATGACTTATGGGTTGAACTTGAAAAACAACTAGAAAGAGGTGTGAAGACTCAAAAGAATAGAAGAGCCCAATGCATAAATGAATATTATGGTTTCAAGGCTCTGCCAATTGAGACACTCCAGAATACCTATGATACACTCAATGCATTAATCAACAAGTGTAAATCCACATAACCTTTGAGGAAAACAACGTGATGTCCCTCAAAAGCTTGAACGAAGAATGGCTTCAGTTGTCCATGTCACTACAGACAAATCAAGATCTTGACACGTGGACCCTAACACACCTCCATGGCACCTTAGTTGCTCAAGAAAACTACATTGTCCAGACCAAAACCCAAATGGGTGGACCTCTGGCACTAGATGGAAAAGCCACAGAGGGTCAGGAGAAGCTACAGAAGAAGAAGTGTTCTGATGAGAGTTCTAAGGGTAAGAAGAAGAGGAAGAAGGTTCTTGTTGCTGAAAGTGAGGATGAAGAGTATTCAGAAGAGGATGAGGCAAGTATGGCCTCTATTGCTAAATCTTTGGCCCTAATCACCATAGAGTTTAAAAGAGGTTTCAAGAAGAAACCAAACTTCAAAAGAGGTTCAGATGATCAAGATGGAAGAGGTGGCAGATTCCAGAATCACATGCCACAGATAGAGAGATCTTTCATTCAAGATCAGAGACAGTTTGCACCACCACAATCATATGAGCCAACATACGAGGGAAGAGATGAGTTTCAGGACCAACAGAGGATGTTTGATCCAAGATATCATGAGCAGAAGCCAAGTGATTACCATCAAAGGCAGGGAGATTACCCACAGATGGGTATGCCTAGAGAAGATCACAGAGCTCTAGAGAAACCCAACACACGAACTCCACAGAATAATGTGTGCTTTAAGTGAAGCAAATCGAGACACTATGCCGCAGAGTGCAGGAGTTAACTCAACAGAGGCCAGCCACAGAGAGACTCTGCCTTCTACAAGAAAAAGGCAAAGTATTATGTACAAAAGTCTCTCATGGTTGAACAAGAAATCTAGGTATCTGATGAGTCCTCCGATGAAGGCGACAAAAATGCCTTGTTTTGAGGAATGGCAGAAGTGAGCGGCTCAGACTCTGATAGTGAGGTATCTATATCTAACTCATGTTATGATGAAACAGAAATCAAATTGCTTAAACTTACAAAGGAATTTCATGATTTTGAGAGAAAATGTGCTGAAACTGAAAAAAAACTTGCCTTCTATGAGAGAGAAACTAGACTTCTTACTCAAGAGAAAGCTAAGATTGCTTTTGATAAGGAAACCTTACAAAATGAATACTTTTTTGAGGTGAAACTTTTAAAATAATAGGTTACTGATCTTGACTTGGCCCTGAAAAACAAGTCAAACGAACTTAAGGACAATGAGAGCGACATAATGAATATTATTGCTCTTAAAAACCTTTTTCAATAAGAAAGAGAAGTTCTACATCAGGATTTGCTCGACAGAGATCTTATGATAAGAAGGTAACAAGATGCCCAAAAAGTTCATGAAAAAGTGAACACCCAAATAGGCAGAAGAGGAATTGGATTCAGTGATTGGGATCCTTACACTGGAAATAAAAGAAACCAATCTTTATCCTCTCTATTCTGCACTGGGAATATTCGAAAACCAGGATTTCCTAACTTAATCTTTGTATACAAAAGATACAGAACCTCTGGAGAACCTTACAAGAGGAAACCTGATTTATCATCCTCAGACTCTGTCAAATAGGCTTCAAAACCAAAGTAATATCAGAAGACCCAAGCACAGATTGGCCTCTTCAAATTTGTCCATCCAGAAACTCAAGCACATGTTGCCTTTGTGTGCGTAATAACCCATAAAAAGGAGTTGTGCGCAGAGACACCTTAGTTTGTTCACTCGTCTACAGAGGTTAAGATGCAAAAACTTTTGAAAATGACTTGAGGGAAATTTTTAAAAAATGCTTCTTTGATGACCTTGAAACAACTTTTGACGTGCAAAAACATTTTGAAAAAGATTTACTAAAAGTCCTTGATAAGAGCAAATCTCCTAAAAACCCAATATTGTTCCATGCATTTCAAAAGATCTAAATTCTTTCATGAACAAAGGTAGATATGAATGTGGCACTGTGGATCCCAGATTAACAAGTGCGATGAATATAATCAACACAATAGCATACAATTGTCATAAACATCACTTTGATTACTTTGTAGAAAAGATGAATATGAAGTACCCGTACATGGTAATTAGCAAAAGCAATTAGGTCATTAACCCTAATTCTAAAGTAAAAGAAACTATTTATATCCCATAAGGGATAGTTACAAGAATTGACAGAAATAGTCCCTGAACTTCTATTCAACTGACTTCTGAGACCTAACAATCTCCCCCTTTGAATTGAAGTTCGATCTCACGCCAGTTGGGGACATATCGTTTTCTGATTGCAAAAAGAATCTCAAAGAGCCGTATGGAGTTCCTGTATTTCAGTCTGTCTTCAATCTCTTTGAGGAGCCCTTTGGCGAGATACTTTCTGATGTTGACGTACTTCTTTGACGAGTCTCTTTCCTCTTCTTCAATTATCTTTCTCAACACGTTCTGAATCTTCATCAAAGTCCCTTCACTGAGCTTGTGCAGCTCACTGATCCTCAAAAATCGCTTCTCACCCTTATCGTTCAAATACATAATCCTTGTCTCTGTTTGTGTAAGAGAGTATGTACTTATACGTCTTCATCATCAGGAAGAGTCAGATTAGGCTTCAACACATTCACTTTTCTCTCATTGCTTTCTATTCCCATCTGAAAGTCGTTGATGTACGAGAGGGTAATGGTGCACTTCATGAATCTCTTTATTGTTTCAAGGGCTTTGGTATAATAAGGCAGTGGTCGGATGGTGAGGGTCTTTAACTCTCGAAGAAGAACCGGGAAGTCTTTCAAGTTCAGATTTTTGAAGTTGGCTTCCGAGAATACCCATTCTTTCCCATCATCTCGTTTAACTGTGAACACTGGGAACCAAACCTTCAGGACTTTGTCGGACACGGTATCCATGATTTCAATGATCCCGTGGTTGGTTCTAACTTCATGTACCATTCTGCTTCTTTTCATCACCTCCAAATACTGAGAACGAATCGATTCACCTAGATCTGAAACCTCGCGACACATAACCGGGTCGAGTGGTCTGATCCAGTTAACAAAATTTTTCTTTTGCGATTCTTCTAAGTATGGAACCAGGATTCACACTCTCTCCCAACGAACTGGTTGAATATGTTGGGGTTGAGCCATTTCCGGTTCAAGAATTTGTATTTCAGAGGTACCTGCGGTGTCGTGTATGTCATGCTGAGAATATGTTACATGTTCGCTTTGAAGGAGGAATTGATCATAATATTCATCATTCATGTTGATCCCACTTTAAACTCAACAATGATGTTTAACCACAAATGTTCAAAAACAGAGTAAACTAGTATCAAAGTGCGGAAGCGTTTTAAGAACAGTTTGGGCTAAGAATAATGGTAGACAACACACAATAAAACAGTAAATGCAATAGATAAAGTAAGAACAATGCTCAATAATTCATTTTTATTGATTCAACGGGATTACACCAAGAACACCACACAGTGTGTGTTTCTTACAGATAACTTCGCTCTAAGTGGGTGTATGTGTGTTGTGCTTCGTTACTTGAAATGGTCTTATATGACCCTCTATTTATATAAAAGACAAAGGGGACAATGTGTACAGTAGACAAGATTGTGGGACGTATTCTGGTACACGTTGAAGTAGTGCGCCGCTGAATAGTACACTGTAAAAGCTGCAACCTCTCAGAGGAGGACACGTGGAAAGTAGAGGAACGTGCCTTATACTATTTGATTTTCAGGATCTTTGTACAACAGAGGAACGCGAGCAACACACTTGTCTTTGTCTTTAGAAGCCTTGATCTTTATCTTCTGTCTTCAACTCTATAGAGGTCGTGTCATAAATGGCAGTGGCTCTGTAGCCTCAGTCTTTGTTCTTCTCTGATGATTGATAAACGAAGGCTCTGTGTTCTTGGTGTCCGGCACAGGCTTCTGCTAGCGTTCTTCCTTAGCCTATTTTCAATACTTCTCTAGACTAGAAGTTAGAGCTAACAATCTCCCCCCAAGTATTGAAAAATTAAAAATATAAACCTTGCGCGTATCTTAGGATAAAAGAACAAGAGGTGAAGGATTCAACCTCTGTAAAAATAGATGTTTTCATTAAGGTTTATGCCAGAGGCATTTACATGAGCTTTTTGGAAAAATTAAAGGTAACCAGACTTGAAAACTTTAAGTGCAAAAATATTCTACAAAGCCTATATTCTGGCATCACGAAAATCATTGATCTTCTTTCCAAATCCTCCTTCCTTCTTGAGTTGTCGATAGAAGAACGCGCATAGGTCTCTTTAGCGGATAGTTGCGTCTATTGCCTCTATCAATCTGTCCGCAGTCTCAAGGTTAACAAATTCAGAACATCTGCTGTTGAGTAGATCTATACTGAATTGGAGAAGAGTATATGTCGCATACTTCTGGCAGTCGTGCTTCTTTCTTCCTTGAGGATCCATAAAGACATAACCAACTCTGGGGTTGCGAATGATGGTGTGCGGTAGAATGTCAGCAGAGGAAGGGCATCTGTCATCTGGAGGTGTCAGGGTTATCTTTTTGACTCCAAGGTCCAAGGCCACTTGGAAGTCAATTTCACTGAATAGCAGAAGTCTTTCCCTCATAGCCTTTCTGATAGCGTCATAGTGTAGGTTTCCAGATTTACGTTGTATCACATTAATGGTAGTAACATAGACAGCGGAAGCATTTAAATATAAAGCCATTAAAGTGAGTGATTGTGTAAATGATATTGTAGTAGTGAGAATCAATATAGAACAGGATAATGATAACAAGATCAAATAAGAAACGCTGCTCGTATATTAATAATGGATAACACCAAGAACAAGATCAATGGTGTATCCTGAAATCTCACAGGGAACAATATCGTACGGAGGTAGTGCTCGGGATTACTGCAGTGTGTGCTTAAACAATTGTGGAAAACTATTCTTCCAAAAGCTTACAATTGTTTGTTCCACTACCTCTCTATTTATTGCCCTGATAAAGTGTAGACAATGTACTATCGTACCCTAGAATGAGACGTGGAAGTGTGTCTCCTAATTTTAGGGCATACGTGGAAAGTATGGACACTTGTCTAACACTTGGGATTTCTTACGAGACTTAGGCATCACAGAGGTCTTCACTTCAACAGAGCTCATAGACCAGAGCTTTGTTGGTCTTCGGGTTGTGAACAGTTCTTCTGTTGATCTTCTGACAGAGCTCTGTTGAGCTCTGTTGGTTCTACCAGAACTCTGTTGAGTTCTGTTGATCTTCTTAAAGCTTTTTCTTCTATGTCTTCTGCTGCATCTCTGATGGTCTTCTGACTTGATAATATATTCAATACTTTTACATTACAGATACTTGGGGCTAACAATCTCCCCCTAAGTATTGAAAATAAAAATTTCAAATAGAGATGTAAACAAAAAGAACAGAGAATATTTACCTCTGTTAGCCTTTGTACTATTCTTCTAAGATATTAAAATTGCATGGTAAGAAATAGTACATTTATGCATAGTCATCTCCCCTAAGAATTCTGTCGAATATTCTGATTAGTATACGGAAGTCCAGCATTAGATTAATCTGTTCGACGAAGAGTTTCTGCTGTTCTTCTGGACACTTTCTTCTCGAGTACTTGTGGGCTTCAGCTGCTCTGATGGCCTTCTTTGTTCCCTTCTGTCGGCAGACAAAGACTGGAGGATCTTCTACTACGGTTCCAGTTCTGTGATGGCCATAACCCTCAAGATTTTCATTTGGTGGTGCAATCGCTAGTTTCTCTACTTCAAACTCTATGCCTAGCTGATAATCAGTCTGTATTCTGAGATTGATGTGCTTTTGCATAGCGAATCTGACTTCTGGTAGCACAGTTCTGGCCGGCGTGTATCTTTCTGAGAAGTTCAAGCAATATGCATGAAGTAAGATCAGGTCGTATAGGTTCAGAAGGACGAGATCATTGTCATTGAAGATTTCATTTCTGCCTTATGTTGATTCCACAGTATACTCATGGTATGTGACTCTGTCATGTTGAAACTTCTTGTGCTTGATGTCCAGGATTATGCGGATACCGAAGTTTATGTTGATGGCTTTGTTCAGATTTGACTTGGTTTGGATGAACTTTTGCCTTGCATCAGAAATGGTGTTTATTCTGATTGGGTTAAGGTATGGGTTTATGGGTACGACATTTACAGGGATGATGTCTCTGTCAGCATATAGAAATGCAAATACCGTTTCTAAGGCAGGTTTTTCGGTATGATGGGTAGAGGTTTCTGGGTTCTGTTCTAGTATTATTGGGTTTGGGTCATCGTGGGTTTCTGCCATAAGAACGTCGATGTGATCAGATTTTTGAGTAGCATGAGGTTGGGCTTGACTTGTTTGTCCTTCAGCAGAGGATGGGTCTATCCTCTCTAGTTCTTTTCTTGGAGATGTAGGAGGGGTATCTAGGCAGATGATCTCTGGTGGTTCTTGTGTTGACGCTTATGTTGGTTTGATGACTCTGTCCTTGAACATGTAGTCAAATTCCACCACAATCATTTCTGGCGTGTGTTCCTCTGTTATCCCCTTTTCTTCTCCTGTAGCCTCTGCCTCAGTTGCTTCTGTGACTTACCCTTTACCCTTGGCTTCTCTCTCTTTTTCAACCTCTTTCTCTTTCTCTGCCTCTTTCTCCTTCTCTTTTTCTTTCTCCTTCTCCCCCTTTTGTTGTTCTGAGGACTCACCCATTTGATCGTCTGATTGACCTTCTTGAGCATCTTCAAAATCATCATTATCGCCAGAATCATCAATTCGAGCTGCTGGTGAGGGCGGAACAACAAATCTTAGATCAGCTTTGTGTCTCTTTCTTGAAGGTTCTCCTGTAGGTGCTTCTTCTGCAGGTCTTTTCAATGTAGAGGTAGCCTGTAAAATAATGTTAGTAAAGTTTGAGGCTGCCTTCGTCATTACATCCTCTACCTCTGTTGCAGCACTTCTGATCTCTTCTACTTGAGCCTCGAAGTTGACCTTGTGAGTATCAAGAGACGCTTTCACATGTTGTTCTGTCGCCTTAGCTTTCATTATAAATTTTGATGAAATCGTCATCATTCGGCTAAGAATTGATTTTCTGAAGTCTCCCATTTAGCCAACAGTCATGGGTAGGTCATTTGGGTTAGGGCTGGAGATGTTGAGTGGAGTAGCAGATGAGGTGGTTGCTTCTTTTATGGATTCCTTAACAGAGTTGGTAATTATCTCTGTCAAGGTTCTGACGTTAGATTATGAAAGAATAACTGTAGGGATGGGAAGGGTTCTGTTCATCTGCGCTGTGTGGTTCACTGTTATGAGTTGTTTTAGCGCTGCAAGCTCTGTCGAAGTCTTTTTGGCTTCCTCTGCTCTGACTGTTTTTAGCTAGACTATCTATGTTGCCAGCTTTGCAATCTCTTCTCCTCTGACCCGTTCAGACTCTGTTCTGAGTGCTTCAGCCTCAGTATATTTTTGAGTTATCTCTTCATGTTTGTTCGAGATTCTCAACAGTTCTTCCTTGAGAGAAGCATTTTCCTTGCGGATCAGCTCCTCCTTCTGTTCATTGATAAGTTTATACTCATTCAAGGAGTTGTTGATACTATCACAGAAGCTTTCGAACTCTGCTCTTGTGACAATGTCAACGGGGGTAACCTTGGTTCCAACACATGGATCCAATTCTGCCTCGAGTTCAGAGGCGCCTCCGTCAAGAGTTGTGTTGATGTTGGCTCTTGGAGGACTTCCACCTGATCCTTGATGTTGCCTTTGAGGGGAAACAACTACAGGTGTTCTGACCAAAGTTTCCTCTTCCAGCTCAGGATCTGAAGAAGGAAATCTGATGTGATGGGAAGCATTTGGATCAAGCAAAGTCTTCCCTTGTTCTACTATGGTCTCCCATTGTCCCTGAGTCGGACAGATGCTACGTGAGATTACAAAGATCTCTGGTCTAGTTTGTGTCATGTCTACATGAGCCACAGAGGCATCATTGTGTGGAGGTGACCTATTGATGTTCTGGGGCGAATGAACATCACTACCAAAGATAGCTTCCCCATGTTCGTTCATACCAGAAGCATGAAGAGTTGCTTCTGGTGGTTCTTGCTGGTTGGGGTTCGAGGTGTGCACCTCTGTTTCAATAATCCTTTGGTCTTGATCACCAGGATTAGATTGTGTGGAAGCAGTGGGATTTTGGTTAAGGATACCCTCAGATGTGCTCTGTTGAGCATCTTTTTCTATCCTCTCATTCTCCTCGGCTCCTACGGCTATAGAACTCTCTGGATTCTCTCTGATATTTCCCTCTTGCTTACCACTATCAAAGGAGATATTTTCCACCTCTGGTGTTTCCTGTACTTCCTCATGGACAGCCTCTCCAGGAGATGCTCTGTCCTCTACTTCCTCCATCATTCTAGAGGAAGACCCCACTTCGGATGCTCTTCCCTCTGGTCTGTTAATTTCCTCTCCTATCTCCTCACTCATGCTCTCGAAAGAAGGCTCAGATCCTAAGTATGTTGGGGTTCTCACCTCAGGTTCTTGAGGTTGAGCAGCACACTGATAGTTTTGGATAGAGATATGGTCAGGGGCGATAAGGGCAAGCATTGTACCTGGAATTCTTCTTATGAAGGGGTATTCGCCTGATGTTGTCGGGAGGAATTTGGACATTGTCCAAACAGGTGTGGAGCGACCCTGATGAGTTAGTTCTAGTCTGTCGAAGGCTCTTCTGATTACCAGACTGATAAAGCGTGGAAACTTGATCATCTTTAAGAATTTGTGGGATCCAACGACTCCTCCTCTTGCGATGGATGAGGTTTTTGTGTTAACAGCGGTAAGAAGATCGTTGTAGAGAATGCTGGCGTAGTCAAAGTTTCGATTGAAGAACAATCCATACATGATTTGTAGGATTTCCGTTGTGGCTTGGTCTTGACTACCAGATTTGCTGGTAAGGGTTCTGTTTAGGGTGGAGAACATGATATTCCACATAGTGGGCAGATTCTGTCGCTTGAATTCTCCTATCCTATTCAGATCCTTGTTGTAACCCATAAATTTCATGAAATCCAGAAGGACAGCTACTTTTGGTGGTTTCTCATAGGCATCTATTCCTAGCTGTCTTTTGGTTTTCATTCTGAAGAATCTTCTTAAGGTACTTGCTCTAATGCGGATTGTTCCCGCTCCTCCATTACTTGCGTTGACGCTCCCAACTATCCTGTCTTGTTCTTCGATGTATTGGCAGGTGGTCCACCATTGTTGGACATAGATTGCAGGAAGATGGTCATCGAACTCTGTTAGGGCTCTAAAAATATCAGAGTTTCTAAAGAAGTCAATGAAGACATGATACAGGGGTAGATAGAGTCCTGGAGTGGGATCGAATCTGTAGTTGTTGTCAGCAAACTCGTATGGAAGAACAATGATATCATAGTGGGTTCTATTCGGCTAGAATCAGCAGAGTTTTGGGGTTCCGCCATTGTTGCAGGTTTGGGGTTTTCTTGAAGAACACAGAGGATTTGAATAAATGAGGGAAAGGTGAAGGGTTTAGGAGTTTTAGAAATGAAATAGGTCAAGGTTATGGATATTTATAGTCAAAACTTGTGGCTGGGTAATCGTCGTGGGTACTGTAGGCACTCGAGTGTCAGAAGGTGGAGTGGCCTAAACAGTGTATCGTGGGAACAACTAGTGGTTTAGCTTTCAATTAGAGAGAGCCACGTGGATTTGTTCTGACCACTTTTGTGCAAGTAAACCGTCACGGTTAGAGATGTGTGGGTGACAAGCAGTTGACGCTTAGAAATAACCCGCACCTCTGATGATGTTACTTTTGATGACATGGCATAAAACCGACAGGGCTCTGTTGGAGCTTTGCAAGTTTTGCCTCTGATGAGTAACCCTTTTTCATTCTTTTCATGTACTCCTTTGGTGTTTCACCTTTACCCAAAATTATTTAAGATTCTGTCTCTGATGCAGAAATGGCCAAAGAATGATAACAGAACTGACTTTAGAAATTTCACAGAGTTCTGGTGAGAATCAACAGAGGCTCTGGTGAAATATCAGAGTTCTGGTAAGTTCTTGACATTATCAAAGGATTTTCATCAGAACAGGTTTTCCCTCTTTCTTTAAAAAGATTTTTCTTTTCAGAACAGAAAGCGAAGTCATTTTGATTTGAAAATCAGATTTGACTCGCTCCCCCCTAAAACCATGCGTAAAATTTTATAAACTCCCCCTTGAAATATGAGCAAAAAAAAAACTTTATACAAAAAGAATTTACAAAAAGGTATATACAAACAGATTCACTAAGCTTGTTGAAAAAGTATGCATAACAGAGTTCTGGTGAACATCAGAGACTCTGTTGAACTATCCTTCCTAACTTTTTGACAGAGCTCTGTTGGAACCTCAGAGACTCTGTTGAGTTTGAACAGAGTTAGGAGGACATGTTCAGCATACCCAGTTTGTCGATTAAGAAGTTAAATCTCCTTTCATCAAGGGCTTTTGTAAACAAGTCAGCAAGCTGGAAGTCGGTTGAAACAAAGTACATTTCAATCGTCCCCTTTTCAACGTGATCCTTTATGAAGTGGTACCTTATGTCGATGTGCTTTGTCTTGGAGTGCTAAATTGGATTAGTTGTGATTGCTATGGCACTCTTGGAGTCACACAGAATTGGAATTTTTCCATACTTTAGGCCATAGTCTTTGAGTTGGGTTTTCAACCATATCACTTGAGAGCAACAACTGCAGCAGCAACATGCTCTGCTTCTGCTGTAGAGGTTGATACGCAGTTCTATTTCTTGGATGTCCAACTTACCAATTTTTCACCATGTAATTGGCAGCTACCAAACGTACTCTTTCTGTCATTCTTGCATCCTCCGTAATCTGAGTCTGAATATGCTACAAGCTTGAAACCATAATTAAGAGGATACCAGAGACCCAAAAATTGAGTCCCTTTAAGATATTTAAATATGCGCTTGACAGCAGACAAATGAGATTCTTTAGGATTTGCTTGAAATATGGCACAGAGACAGGTTGCAAACATTATGTCAGGTCTGCTAGCGGTTAAGTACAGAAGTGATCCTATCATGCCTCTGTAGTTCTTGACATCTGTTGGTTCACCCTTAAGGTCAGAGTCAAGTTTAACTCCAGTGGCAATAGGAGTTTTCATTGGATTTGAATTGTTAAACTTGTATTTTTTCAAAATATCATAGATGTATTTTGATTGACTTAAAAAAGTCCCTCTGATGGATTGTTTTACTTGTAAACCAAGGAAGAATGAAAGTTCTCCCATCATGCTCATTTTGAATTCACTTTTCATCAAATCCTCAAACCTATCACAATACTCTTGTTGTGTAGACCCAAAAATAATGTCATCAACATATATTTGTACCAGAAGTATATCATTCCTATACCTTCTAAAGAATAGAGTTTTATCGACATTACCTTTCTCGAAGTGATTTGTCAACAGAAAATTGGACAGAGTTTCATACCAGGCTCTGGGAGCTTGTTTAAGGCCGTATAGTGCTTTGTCTAACTTGTAAACGTGGTCTGGAAACTCCGAACTTTCAAAACCAGGCGGTTGTTGGACATAAACTTCCTCTTGTAGTTTGCCATTCAGAAAGGCAGACTTTACATCTATCTGATAGACCTTAAAACCTTTGTGAGCAGCATAGGCTAAGAAGATTCTTATGGCTTCTAGTCTAGCTACAGGGGCAAAGGTTTCGTCATAGTCGATACCTTCTTCTTGGCAGTATCCTTTTGCAACCAGACGGGCTTGGTTTCTGATGATTATCCCATCTTCATACTTTTTATTCCTAAACACCCACTTGGTTCCAATGGCCGCTTTGCCTTCAGGAAGTGGAACCAAGGACCAAACTTTGTTTCTTTCGAATTCTAGAAGCTCTTCTTGCATAGCTTCGATCTAGTTTGGGTCTTCAAGGGCTTCAAAAATTTTCTTTGGCTCAATCATGCTTAAAAAGTTTACAAAGAAAGCTTCATTGATTGTGGCCGATCTCGTCTTCACGCCATCTTCAGCAGCACCGATAATTTGATGATGGGGATGATCCTTTGTCCATATTGTCATGAGAGCATGGACAATAGGAGGGGTTTGTGCTTCTGATGGGAAAGAATGAACTTCAACATCAGAGCTCTGTGGGTTGGCACCAGGGCTTTGTGGCACATAACTCTGGAGAGTGGCCTCATTGCTCTGTGAATTGCCACCAGGGCTCTGTGAAGGTGAGCTTTCGAATAAGGAATCTCTCCCAACATTGGTCAGCAAGGGTGATGATGGCTCACTTTCAGGTTCTCTTATATTTGATTGTGGTTCCTCATGTCTCTGAATTACGATTGTAGACAGAGAAGTAGATGGTGAAGTATTGGAGGGACCAGTAAGAGTTGTACCTGTCAGATTATGTTCTGTTGAATTCTGAGCTTGGTCGCCTCTGTTGATGTTGACAGAGGAGATATCATCATCGAAGAAATCATTGAACACAAGATTGATGTCTTCTTCCCTTGTCTTTGAAGAACTTGGCTTCTTCTGTTCTGTCTGTGTCCCCTTTGTTGATTTGCAATCAGAGGCACTTGATGTACTTTCATCAAAGGACACGTTGACGCTCTCTTGAATGACACGAGTTCTGATGTTGTAGACTCTGTAGGCCATAGAGGTTAAGGAATAACCAATAAAGATTCCTTCGTCCGCCTTTTTGTCGAATTTTCCCAGCTGTTCTCTGTCATTCAAGATGTAGCACTTGCAGCCAAAAACATGAAAGAATTTCACGTTTGGCCTTCTGTTGTTGATGAGTTCATAGGGAGTCTTTTTAAATCTTTTTACTATGACATCTCTGTTTTGGCTAAAACAGGCTATTGAGACTGCCTCTGCCCAGAAGTTGATGGGAAGGACAGAGCCAGCCAGCATGGTTCTGGCTTCTTCTACCAGAGATCTGTTCTTCCTTTCCACCACACCATTCTGTTGTGGAGTTCTGGAAGCTGAGAAGTTCTGGGAGATTCCTTCTTCTGAAAGATAGGCATCTATTCTGGCATTCTTGAATTTTGTCCCGTTATCACTTCTCAACTTTTGCACTTTTAATCCTAACAGAACCTGTATCCTTCTCAACAAACTTATTAGCATTTCTGGGACATCAGATTTTACTCTGATGAACTCAATCCAAGTATATCTAGAAAATTCATCAATAAGTACTAGAATATACTTCTTGCCCGACAGACTTTGCACAGAGATAGGACCACAGAGATCCACATGAAGCATATGCAAAGGTCTAGGACAACTATGATCACTCTTAGTTCCGTGTGAAGATCTTTTCATCTTTCCCAGTTCACAGGCAGAACAGAGACGGTCTTTGTCAAATTTCAGTGGAGGAAGTCCTTTTACTAGATTTAATTTCACGAGTTTGTCAAGATTTGAAAATTTCAAATGGGCAAATCTTTTATGCCAGAGCCAGGAATCTTCATTTTTTAAAGACACTAAACAGAGGTTTTCTATTGTAGAGTTTTGGTTAGGATTGAAATTCATTTTATAAAGATTGCCTTTTCTGTCGGCTCTTAAGAGTTCTTGACCAGACTCGAAAAGCAACAGAGAACAGTACTTCTTCCTAAAATTGACATTGAACCCATGATCACAGAGTTGACTTATGCTAAGAAGATTATGGTTTAATCCTTCAACATAAGCAACCTCAGAAACTGAAACACCACCATTGATTAAAGTACCGTAGCCTCTAATCTGTCCGCCGTTATCTCCTCCAAAGGTTACTGCACTTCCATTTTTGTTCTTGAAAGAAGTAAGCTGCTCCTTATTCCCCGTCATGTGCCTTGAGCATCCTGAATCTAAATACCAGATCTGCACATGGGGTTTCCGCAATACAGATTAGTTTCTTTTAGGTACCCATTGCGTTTTGGGTCCTTTCTTGTTAGGTTTGGGGGTGTTCAAGGGCTTATCTGCTGGCTTTTCATTTTAGGATGGTATGCCAGAGGGTTTCTTCTGTGCATTCTGAATAGTCTTGGGATTTTTTCTTTGAGATGACTGATTCAGAACACAGTGAGGACCATTCATATGGTTCTTTAACTGTAACAGAAGTTGAATACAATTGCATTTGATAGAACATAAAGATTGATGCAAATTGTCGTTTTTATTCAAAAACTGTTGTTTAAAGGGAGCTTGATTTTGAAAAATTTTAGGACCAGATGTCTTTACGTACATTCTGTCATGTGATTTAAAATTGTTGTTTCTTGGAGCAAACTCTCTTGACACAAAACTATTTCTCTTTTGATTTACAATAGGTGTAGAAGTAGGTTGGTCATTGACTTTCCATTTTCCTTTCTGCTCTGTTGTAAGTTTGATTTGATCATAAGCGTAAGGAACATAGGTATAATCTTCATGAATAATTTTAGCTTTTCCTCTTTTCTTCTCTTCTATCTCATTAGAGGAAAGAATTCTGATACCCTTATTTTTCAGATTTGGCAAAGGTATAAATCTGTTCTGTTTCTTAAAGAATGAGACGTTTTTCAGAGAACCAGATTCAACAATTGCCTATTTAGGTTTGTGCAAAGAAGTCTTAGGAGCACAGAAAATTTGCTCATCTACCTCAGTGTCAGAGCACAAAAAATCTCTGGAGGCTCTGTCAGAGGTGTTAGACTCATTGGGTATCTTAGAGTTATCAGCTCTGGTGGATTTAAACTTTCTTATCTTTGGTTTTAAAGCATCGCAAGCAGCATTTTCTTCAATAACTTTCAAAACATCCTCTTCAAATGTTGTTCGTAAGGTTTCAGAGGATGGAGAGAAGACTGGGACTTCAGGATTGAGTTCTCTATGTATTGAAGTACAAGAGGGTTCTGTAAAAGAATCAACAGACTTCTGTTCTTTGAAAGAATTGAAGTTAAAGATTTCTTTCGGATAAAGACTTTTGATGGAATCAGTAAGCTTTATTTCAGCTCTTCCCTGATCAAGAATAAACTTTTCAGATGGTTTTGTAACCTTTTCTTGATTCAAGGTGTCATAGCTGACATTCCTTAAGCTTAGTCTTTTTGCTTTTGTAAAATCAGATATTTTGGCTCTTTTGAAAACATCAGTTCCAGAGATTACATCCTCTTGCATTTTTCCAATAGAGAAGGCAAAGGGATAAGATGCCCTTAACCTTCTTTTGTAAGGAACAATATCATTAAAAGCTAGACCTTGCTTGTCTTCTTGAGAATTGATTTTGGTATACACATTCTGTGCATCCTGGTACTTTTTGATTAACATCTCTTTTTTCTGTAGGGATTGATGTAAAATTTCCCTCTCTCTCTGAAAATAGTCTTTTAGAGCAACAGAGTTTAAACATTCATTTTCAGATTTAGCAACTTCTTCAGCCTTTTGTTTCAAACTTTCTTCAAACTCTTTAACCCTTTTTAAAAACGTGCTTTCTTTCTTTTGTTGTAAGACTTCTAGCTCGGATTTTTCTCTTGATATTTCTTCCTTTTCCTGTTCCAAGAGAGTTTTCTCTCTCTTGTAGAAGGACAGATCCTTCTGAGCTAGCTTTCTTAACTCTTTTTCTTCAGAAAGCTTTTGTTTTAAGAGTTGAAACTCTTCAGTAAGTAATGACACATGCATCTCAAGTTCTGGGTCAGACTTGGATTCAGAGAAATGTACCTTGGCACTGGGTCTGGTTGTCTCCAGCGCTCTGTTGTCTGGCTCTGTTACGGTCAGGGCAAATGTATGAGCCACATCTTCTTCTTCGGACTTTTCTATTCTTCCTCCGGTCATCCAATCAACTTCCAAACTTCCATCATCCACATCAACAATGGCTTGCTTTGGTTCATCGTCAGAGGATGAATCATAGATCCAATTATCCATCTCAGCAACATAGCTTCTTTCTCTGTAGTTATACTTGTATTTATTCTTGTAATAATCTTGATCTCACAAGTTTTCCTTTACAGTTAGCAGAGAAATGACCAGGTTTGCCACATCTAAAGCAACGTCCATCATTCTGATTGATAGGTTGGGCAACATCAGCCTTTTGTGGAGCAGAAGTATTGAACTTCTGTTGTGGTTGCTGTCTCTGATCTGTCGGAGCTCTGTTGTGATGGTTCTGTTGTCGGGGTGCAGCATAAGCTCTGTTCTCATCTTTCTCATATCTACCTCTTCTGTCGAATGCTTTGTTGCCAAATCTCTTGTTGAATTATTGAGTGATTAATGCAAGAGATTTAGCAAACGCATTTATATCGTCATCCTCATCTGACGAGTTTTCTTCAGTATCACTTTCAGCTACCAAACTCTTACTCTTCTTCTTATTTCCTCCGCTCGAACTTTCTCTGTTTGTCTTTCCTTCTGTGGATTTCTTTGATTCAGAGACTAACGCAATAGGTCCTGCAATGGTGGATTTGCCTTTTTGTGCGGCCAAAGTGCCATACACATCGGTAAGAGACCATGCATCTAGATCTTGGTTAGCTTGTAAAGACATGGACAGATTTAACCATTCATCATTCAGACTTTTCAGGAACAAAACATTGTTATCTTCCTTCGACCTAACAACCCCACACTTTTTACATTTGTTTATCAAAACATTGAATCTGTTGTAGGTTTGTTGTAAGGTTTCCTCAGGAAGTGCCTTGAAATCTTTGTATTCATTTATACATTGGGTCCTTCTGTTCTTTTGGGTTTTGATACCACCCTCAAGCTGATTAAGAAGTTGATCCCAGATTTCTTTGGCAGTAACACATGAATCTAGTTCTTGAAATATTTCATTAGGAATGGCCATAATCAGAATTCTAACTGCTTTTAGATCATTTTCCATTTTTAATGTCTCTTCATCAGTGAACCCAGTGGTTTTGGGTTCAAGGTGAGCAGGAATCTCAGCAGTAGTTTGTGTTGCGGGTACACGTGGAACCAAAACCATGGGTTTGAATGGTCCATCTGTGACAGAACGCATTAAATCTCTGTCCATCCTATCAAGGAAATTAACCATCCTAATCTTCCATTGAGGATATTCATCTCTCAGAAGAGTAGGAGGCTTAGTCAGAGAACCAGCAGTATAAATAGCGTTGATATGGTTATTTGCCATTTTCAGAAAACAGGGTATTACAGTTTCAAATGGTTTTGAAAGAGTATAAATTGAAAGTAAGTGAACAGTAACCAGTGGAACAGTAATGAACAGTAGATAATATCTTTAATCTAGACTGGAAAGCTTAAAACAGTGGTATATTAACCTTTAAACTTTAAACTGTAAAACAGAGTATACTAGGAAGCTTTGAAATGCACCCACAATCAACAACAATGAATCAACCTTAGTAGATTGGATTGTTTGATTTAAGAAAATCATGCAAGCTCTGATACCAATTGTAGGTTCCCAGATTCACGTTGTATCACATTAATGGTAGTAACATAGATAGCGGAAGCATTTAAATATAAAGTCATTAAAGTGAGTGCTTGTGTAAATGATATTGTAGTAGTGAGAATCAATATAGAACAGGATAATGATAACAAGATCAAATAAGAAACGTTGCTCGTATATTGATAATGGATAACACCAAGAACAAGATCAATGGTGTATCCTGAAATCTCACAGGGAAAAAAATCGTACGGAGGTAGTGCTCGGCATTACTGCAGTGTGTGCTTAAACAATTGTGGAAAACTATTCTTCCAAAAGCTTACAATTGTTTGTTCCACTACCTCTCTATATGGACACTTGTCTAACACTTGGGATTTCTTACGAGACTTAGGCATCACAGAGGTCTTCACTTCAACAGAGCTCTGTTGGTCTTCGGGTTGTGAACAGTTCTTCTGTTGATCTTCTGACAGAGCTCTGTTGAGCTCCGTTGGTTCTACCAGAACTCTTTTGAGTTCTGTTGATCTTCTTGAAGCTTTTTCTTCTAAGTCTTCTGTTGCATCTCGGATGGTCTTCTGACTTGATAATATTTTCAATACTTTTACATTTCAGATATTTGGGGCTAACACATAGGCTATCTGATGTTCAAGTCTATTCATGTAGTTACTCTCTGCCCAGCTGTAAAGTTCTGAGAGGTCAAACGGATGGAAGTTTCTTAGGTCTGCGTCTGAGAACTTCATTTGAGGCTTGTCCTCTCTCTCTACACAGTAAAGGTTGTAGTAGAAGTTTCTGCATTTTGTGTGTGAGAGTTTGCAGCTCAGAACTCTCTTGATTTTTGAGTTAGAGAAAACTTCCTTAACGCTATTGGCTTTATCTTTGTAGAACCTCTCCTTCTCTTGCTCAATAATGTCCAGGCTCAATATAGGCTTGAGCAGAGGGTCGTTGATTCCCCTGCTGTACAGGTAGTTGTACACTTGTTCAACCACATCATGTTTTGGGGCAGGGAGAGGAGGCATCGGTTTCCTCAGAGCTTCCATGTCTCTGAGGACTTGGGAAACTCTGTCCTCTGAAGGTCTGGCTTTAGGGTCAAGGGATGGGTTTGCTGACAGAGGAGGTCCGAAAGCCCAATCTTCTTCCTCTGGTTTGGGCATGATAAAGGCGTCGAAAGCACTTTTCATCAGCTTCTCAGTTGGTTGAGGCTTAGATTTCTTAGGTTTTGGATCCTCCGTGGCGATGGATTTGCCCTTGTCTTTGGTTGTTGGATTGGTTGGGGGTACCTCTGTAGATTTGATTTGTTTAGTGGTGCTTTGAGGTTTGGATTGGGTTTGTTCTTTGGATTCAGCTTCTGTTGGGGGGTTTTTGTGGTGGTTTGGTTGGGGCTTCTGTTGTGGATAACGTTGGTTGCCTCTGTTGATTCTTACAGATGTAGTTGTTTGAGGATTTTCTCTGATGTTGTGGGTGTCTTTGCCCATGTTTTGCGTGATTGTTTCTTTTGTTAATGCCTCTGTTGTAGTTGGTTGATGATTTCTTCTGTTGCGGGTGTCGGTTTCTTCAGATATTTCTGCTTGGTTTGTGGGCAATGGATTTCATTCTTGTGGGTGATGGTTTTGGTTTTGGTTGATCTTCAGTTGGTGTGGGTGAAGGTAGTCTTGGTTCTTCTGCTATTGGTAATCTGAGTATGGGGGATGGTAGGTCTTCAGTTTGTTTGTTTTCCACAGAGGTGGGTGTTGCCTCCATGGTCTTCTTGGTTGGTGAGTTGGTTGGTTGGGCTTCGAAATGTATTTGTTGCAGAGGTTTAATTGCCAGAGGTTTTCTTGTCAAGGTTCGGCTACCTGTCTTCTCCCCCTCATGATGATCTGAGGGTCCGTCTGAGTCACCCTAAGAATCATCATGCCTACCACGATCCTTTCTACCCTCTGCTCGGCAAGATGTTGGAGGCTTCTTCGGCTGACCTGAACCCGCAGTGATCATCTTGGCCCAGAGGTCATCGCAGATGCCAAGCAGATAGGCCACTTCTGCTTCAGAGTTGAACCGCAATTTGCCCACACTGGCTTTGAACTCTTTCACATAGTTGGCGTTGGCGGTGGTGAAGGCCTTGATGAAGTCAGTAATTTCATTCAGAACACCTTGGCCAAACTCTGTCAGTTGGGCCCTTGAGATGTAATCTTGAGGTTTAAGGGCCTGCATCTGTTCAGTCGTTGATTCTTGAACCCTTTCCAGAGCCTTTCTTAGGTCTTCTAAGGTTAAGGATGGGGTTGCAGAGTGTTGCTTTGACAGAGCTTCAGCAATTTTCCTAGCCTCTAGCAGTTACTTTGTCAGTTTGTGTCGGAGGGTTTCTGATAGAGTTTACCATAGCTGTGTTTTCTTGAACCACTTTGGACAACGATTCCACCTTAGTTGACAGAGCATCGAGGGCCTTCTGTGTTTTATCTGCAAGAGAGGTGACCAAGCTTTTCAATTCAGTCAGTGTGTTGGTCACAGAGGTGACGAAGGTTTGGAACTGACCCTTCGCGACATGTGAACCAGGGGTAACCTTTACCTCTGGGGGAACACATTCTTCCCCAGAGTGAATCTGTGTTCCTGAGGTGCCTGCTTTCAATCCTGTTTAGACGTTAATGTTAAACCCTAAAGATCAATCAAGATAGAGAAGATGTGAATTTGTCATCTCATTGATCAAGAACACTGTATACAAGATATGAGTTCTGCCCTTTCTCTCTCTAAGATATGAATGTGAATTCTGAGAATGTTTCTGAGAGTGTATTTTAAACTAACCTACACAAAGCCTATTTATACAAAACACATTACAAGGTGTAAACAACACAATACAACTCAATACATTGACTTTGACTTTGACCTTTCTATATTTAAACCTTGAAGACATATTGCACTAACAATCTCCCCTTGGATTCAAGGTTTAAACAAATGTGATCAACAATCTTTAGCTTTCTTGAATCTTCGGTCTTCATCAAAGCTTGTCAAAGTCAAAACCTCATCCAATCTTCAAACGGCAAATAACGAACTTCTTTCTTCGAGCAGGAGAATATGAATCTTCACACAAATCTTTTTAATACAATTAAGCACAAGTTCAAGAAAAAGAGATCACAGAATGGATCAATCGATTTTCCTCAAACTCTTGAAGAATTCTCCCCATTTCCATTGACTTGAGAATTTCATTCTTCAGTGTCGATCTTCATAAACGCGCGAGTTCAAAAGAAAGAGATCACTGAAATGATCAATCGATTTCTTAAAAACTCTTGAAGAATAAAACTCCCCCTATCATTTTGTTAGCTTCAATCTTCCTAATCATAGAAGTATTTAGAAGTAGTGAAAAATAGGCCAAGTGAAAAAAGCCTCTTACATAGGCTATGCCGAACTTACCGAGAGATCAAGGTCGAGAAGCTATAGAAGCTAAAGAGGCGTCCTACAGAAGCTCTGTCATACGCGCAAAGAAGACCAAAGACTCGGAATCCGGTGAAGACTGCTCTACAAAGGACCAAACCGCAGAACCTCTGTGACACTTCACAGAGCCTCTGCGGTCTTCAACAAAGACTTCAAAGATATTTATAATATCTTGCTACTGTTCCTGGACCTGATCATCAACTTGCATGGCAACGTACCCTGTCCAACTTCAACGTGTCAAACTCTGAGTGGACTCAATAGGGCTTAGTACATAATAGACGTTTGATGCATTAAATGCAATACAGCCCATCCAACTGTTCATGCCATCCTTCCAACTATTCATACCGTCCGTTCTGAATAGTAGCTAATGCTTTATGGTCCCCCTTGAGTAGTATAAAAGGAAGACTCATGTTGAGTTCTTCCTAATCAAGAATCGAGATTTAAGAGAGAAAAACATCAAGAACACATAGCTTATATACTTTGAGAGTCATATCTGTTTTAAAGCTTTGCTTACTCACTGTTCTTGAATCTGTTCTTGATATATATATATTCAGTAAACTTTGAGATATTATTTCCTGTTCACTGTTTATTTATATTGTGTTCTAAATCTATCAAACATATCTGTTAGTTCTTCAAATACGCTTCCGCATCATACTTAAACTTGAACTAATAGATCTGATAGTCTTGTTTAAACAAAACGGGAACCAACAATTGGTATCAGAGCAAAGCTTGATTTTCAATATCAAGTGATCCTCGTTTGACAACATTATTGATAGATTTCATTCTGTTAAAAAGGTTTCTGTTTTCCTATTACTCTTCGACTCATTCTGATAGAAACCATTTTACCAGTTTAGAACACCATTAAACAATTCTGGATATCAGTATTTTTTCCCCAGAAATCCTTCCAGATCTTCATATATACTTTCTGAAACCCCTGAAAAGCTCTTAAAATGACAAATACCAATAACTTTTTCACTGCTGGCTCATTAACCAAACCTCCTACTCTCCTTCGAGATGAGTATCCTCAATGGAAGATAAGAATGGTTGATTTCTTTGAGGGTACTGAAAAAAATCTAGTACAATATCTTTACAACCTTCCTCATGTTCCCATGATAGTAGTACCACGAGTACCAGCTACTGCTGAATCTCCTGAAATCCCTGAACATCAAAAACCGAAGCCAAAAGAAGAATGGTCAAATGAAGATAAGGCAGAAGATGAAGTTGCACAGAAAACAAAAAGAATCTTGATAATGGCTACCCCCAACGAACTTTTTCAATCCTTAGATGCATGCGAAACTGCGCACGATCTTTGGAAAGAATTAGAAAGACGGTTGGAATGGGGTGCTAAACACACAGAAGAACCGAAGGGCACAGTACATAAATGAATATCATGCATTCAGAGCCTCTGCAACATAATCTCTGCAAACGACGTACGACAGGTTCAACTCTCTCATAAACAAATGCAGAAAGTCTGGCATTCACAGAACCTCGGAAGAAAATAACGTCATGTTTCTAAAGAGCCTGAATGATGAGTGGCTTCAATTGTCTATGTCTTTACAAACAAACCAAGATCTAGACTCATGGACACTCTCTGATCTCTATGGAACACTAGCTGCACAAGAGCCTCAAATAGCACAGGCTAAAACAATAACCATTGCACCATACGCATTGGTTAGTAAATCAACAGAGGCTACAAAAAGACCGAGAAATGAGAGAGCAACAGAGGAGAAGAAGAAGGAGAAGAAGAAAATGGTGATGGTTGATAGCGAAGAAGACGAGCTGATAGAGGAAGAAATAACTCTTGCGTCATTAGCTAAATCATTGGCTCTATTGACAAGAGAGTTCAAAGGTAACCAAAGAAATTTTGGAAATGACAGATATAGCAGAGACAACCAGAGAGATAGAAGAGATGATGGAAGAAGAGAAGAATCAAGTGACCGGCAGAGGTCAGACAACAGAAGTGACCGACAGAGGTCGAGCGACATAAACTATAGAGGAAATGACCGACAGAGGTCAGATGACAAGGTAGGCCACACACAAGAATGCTACAAATGTGGTAAGCCTGGTCATTACGCAAACGAATGCCGAACAGAGAAAGGTGGAGATCAACAGAAGTCCGGCGATCGAACTGGAAACACCTCTCAAGGTTGTTTCAACTGCGGCAAGCCAGGCCATTTCGCAAAAGAATGCAGAAGTAGACAAAATCGCCCACAGAAGGACTCAACGTTTTACAAAAAGAAGGCTGAATATTATGCGCAAAAATCCCTAATGGCGAACAAAGGGCATTCTGAAGCAAACAAGGAGGACTTCGAGTCAGACTCTACCTCTGATGATGAATTCACCACCAATGCCCTGTTCTGTGGCATGGCAGAAGTCGACTCCGGCACTGACAATGAGGTATCCATTTCAAACTCTACCTCTTGTACTAAATCTGTAGATAATGATTCAATTAAACTTAACATTGAACTGATTGAACTAAAAGAGATAAATGAAAGCATTCAGAAAAGACTCACCTTTAATGAGAGAGAAGTAAGGCTTCTCACTCAAGAAAAAGCCAAAAATTTTGAAGAAAAGGAAAAAGTAGAAAAATATTGGAGCAATAATATAGATCATTTAAAAAGGCAAATTTCTGAATTAACCTCTGCTTTAAAAATCAAAACAAAAGAGCTTTCAGTTTCTAGGAGTGAAACAACTGACATAAGAGCTCTCAAAGAATACTTTCAAAAAGAGAGAGAGGTACTTTGGCAAGATCTACTCAGAAGAGAAGTTTTACTTAAAAACTATAAAGATGCACAGAAGGTGTATGAGAAAGTAAACTCACAAATAGGAAGACGAGGTATAGGGTACGATGATATTACTCTAGGTGTTGAAGGCAAAAGACTTAAACCTCTGTCTTCTCTGTTTGTGATAGGAAAAACAAATAAACCAATTTTTCCAAACTTACTCTCTGTAAGTAAAAGGGTTAAAATCTCTGCAGAACCTCACTTGAGGAAACATACGAAGATGATCAATGTGTGGTTTGAAAACACAGATTCATCATCTTCAACCTCTGTCAATAGAGGAATCAAACCAAAGAAATATCTGAAAACACAAGATCAGATTGGTATCTTTAAGTTTGGTAAACCAGAGACTCAAACATAGGTCGCTTTTGTCTGTATGATAAATGTCGAAAAGAAATTATCTGCAAAAGCTCCTGAGTTTAAACCCATCTTTTCAGAAGAAAAACTTAAAGAATCAATTGAAAAAGAAATTTTGGAAGTTTTGAAATCAAATGTTTTAGAAAATCTCTGTCCATCTTCTATAGATCAAATTCTCGCTGAAGAGATCTCATCAGAAACCTCTGCTATCTATGCAAGTTATTTTACAGAGGAAGAAAGCTCGTACGATACATGCTCAGAAAATCCAGCCTCTGTCGAAAGAGATGACTCAACCTCTGTATATGAGGACGATTCATCCTCTGACGACTCAGAGACTGATTCTAAATCAGGGATAATTCACTGTGACACATAGGATGTTAAATTCTCCTATAAGGTTCTTAACAGAACAATTTCTCCAAAAGAGAAAATCACAGAGATACCTATCTGTCCAGATTTTCTCAAAATGTGTATACAAGTCAAAACCTCTACAGAGCTTGATAATCTGAAAAAGGCCTCTAAAAATCCTAAAAGCTCAAAATTTTCAAAACCTTTAAAGCAAATTAAAGAGAATCCCACTTGGCAACAAAAGAGGCCTGAAGCTAACAAATATTTTTCCTCTGTGACAGTGAAGAAAGATGTTCACCATAGAAGAGACTCACAGAATGCACGACCTAAACAAGAATTTTGCAAACAACATTCTAGTATTCATAGATCTTCTTGTAATAGAAAATCTAATATTAAGAAAGAATGTAATGCCTCTGTGGTGCAGTTCAATAAATTCAATGAAAAGTTCAAACAAATCACGTCCCATATTAAATACTGTCATTGCTTTGATCTTATGTTCAAATTGAATAATCACTTCTCAAGTCCAGATTGCTTACTCTCCGCTAAAATTCAAACTCCAAAGTCAGAACCTAGAGAGAAACAATCTGATTTTTCTACAAAAGATAAAATGTATTTCAAGAATGCTAAGGCAAACTTGAAAAATTCTAACAATATTGGACCCATATGGATATGGGTACCTAAGTCTCTGTGATTGTCTTACAGAAGCAGTTTGTGCCAATTTGGTATCTTGACTCCGGATGCTCAAGGCACATGACTGGCGACAGAAGTTTACTATCCACGTACAAAGAAACACACGATGGTGGATCTGTAACTTTTGGAGACGACAAGAAGGGACACATCAAAGGCTATGGAGTCATACAGAAGGAAAACGTCTCTGTATACAAAGTTGCATATGTGAATGGCCTTAAACACAATCTACTCAGTGTAAGTCAACTCTGTGATACAGGATTCGATGTGTTATTCAAAAGAACTTTCTGCTCTCTGCAAAGTGAAGACACTGGAATGGAACTTCTGCGAGCCGAAAGAAAAGGTGATCTATATCTGATGATTTTTTGTTCAACAACCAAGGACAAAGTTTGCCTTGTAGCTTGCGAAAGTAAAGAAGCCTGGTTATGGCATAACAGGTTCTGTCACTTGAACTTTCACACATTAGATAAACTGGTAAAACTTGATCTAGTTAAAGGTTTGCCTAATGTTAAATTTAATAAGGATCACTTGTGTTCTGCCTGTGAAATGGGAAAACTCAGAAGAGCTTCCCACAGAGGAAAAACAGATGTGTCTTGCACTAGACCTCTGTACATGCTTCATGTTGACCTCTGCGGTCCCATTGCCATACAGAGCCTAGGTGGCAAGTAATACATACTTGTCTTAATTGATGCGTATTCGCGTTTCTCATGGGTTGAATTTATTCGAAAGAAATCGGATGTTCCAATCATCTTGATTAATCTAATGAAAAGAATCCAAGTTCTTTATGAATGCAGAATACAGAAGTTAAGAAGTGACAATGGCACAGAATTTAAAAACTCTGTCATTGAAGCCTATCTTTCTACAGAAGGAATATCACAGAACTTCTCTGCAGCACGCACTCCTCAGTAGAACGGCGTAGTCGAAAGGAAGAATCGAACGCTCATGGAGGCAGCAAGAGCTATGCTATCAGCATGCGGATTACCGATGAACTTTTGGGCAGAAGCGATTTCTACTGCATGTTATACACAAAATCGTTCAACCATTGTGAAAAGACACCTCAAGACTCCTTACGAATTGATCAACAAAAGGCGGCCAAACATCAAATTTTTTAATGTGTTCGGATGTAAATTATTTGTTTTAAACGACAGAGATTCAAGAGGAAAGTTTGAGGTAAAAGCTGACGAAGGCAAATTCATTGGATACTCTGCCACTTCCAAAGCCTACAGAGCATTCCTTACAAGATCTCGCAAAATCATAGAAAGTATCAATGTTTCTTTTGATGATTCATTCCAAATGACTTTTGAGCAAATCAGTTCAGAACTCGAACTTAAAAGGGAAACCTCTGACATCTCGCAAACGAAAGAAGACTTGAATCTTCTATTTTTAGAGATGTTCCACGATGACATTGATCCTTCTGTTGGAACCATCAGAGTTTCTGAAGAACCATCCTCTGTCGGACAAAATCCTACAGGTATGACTCTAACTGGTCCAAATAATGCTTCATCTTCTTCTGTAAATACTACAGATGCAAATGCCGAAGAAGAAAATGCAGAAGATGAAACATCAAGAAAAACGACCACAGAAGCTGCTGAAAAACAAACTCCACAATCCACAGAAGAACCAATTACAGAGGAAATTGAGGACCAAGACTATACGTCCTCAGAGGAACAAACTCCACCACCACTCATACCAATCATTCCACAAATGGTAAAATCATCTACCAAGGCAAGAAGAACGACAGAGGCTACACAAGAAGAAGATCCACAAGAAGCTTCTGAAGAAAGGTTCGATGACATTGATGACCATCTTCCACGCACCACTCAGTGGACAAAAAGCCATCCTCCAAGCCAAATAATTGGAGAACCTTTTAACTCAGTAAAAACCAGGTCTGCCACTACTAATTTTTGTTTCTTTACAAATTTTATTAGTGTGATAGAACCAAAGAAGATTTCTGAAGCCCTAGATGACCCAAACTGGGTAGAGGCCATGCAAGAAGAACTTCTGCAGTTTGAGCATAACAGAGTATGGACTTTAGTACCTCTGCCACGAGGGAAACAGGCCATTGGGACTAAGTGGGTCTATAGAAATAAGAAGGATGAAGATGGATTGGTCATCAGAAACAAAGCACGATTGGTGGCCAAGGGTTATAGACAAGAAGAAGGCATAGATTACGATGAGACTTTTGCTCCTGTTGCACGGCTCGAATCAATAAGAATATTCTTAGCCTTCGCAGCCCACAGAGGTTTTAAAGTCTATCAGATGGACGTAAAATCAGCTTTTCTCAACGGTGAAATCCAAGAAGAGGTTTACGTAAATCAGCCACCTGGGTTTGAAAGCTCAAAGTTCCCAAGGCATGTATACTACCTTGAAAAGGCTCTGTACGAACTTAAACAGGCTCCAAGAGCATGGTACGAACGACTTTCTACCTTTCTTCTAGTAAATGGCTACAACAGAGGTACAACAGATACTACCCTATTCTATAAATGTAAAAACAGTGAAATAATGCTTGTACAAATCTATGTGGACGACATAATTTTTGGGTCTACTAATACAGAAGAGTGCAAAAGTTTTGAAAAACTCATGCAGAGTGAGTTTGAAATGAGTATGATGGGAGAATTAACATTCTTCCTCGGACTCCAAGTCAAACAATCATCAGAGGGAATTTTTATAAATCGGGCCAAATGTGTCTCTGACATTCTTTTCAAGTATAGCCTCTCTGATACCTCTGCAATGAAAACTCCAATGGCCACTGGAAATAAGTTATCCTTAGATCCAGATGGCATCTCTGTATAATGCACTCTCTACAGAGGCATGATTGGATCTCTATTATACTTAACTGCAAGCAGACCTGACATTATGCATTCCATATGTCTTTGTGCACGTTATCAAGCTAATCCTAAGAAATCACATTATGATGCTGTTAAAAGAATCTTTAGATACCTAAAGGGGACCAAAAATCTTGGTCTCTGGTATCCACAGAACTCTGGCTTTTGTCTTAAAGCTTATACAGATTCATACTATGGAGGATGCATGCTCGACAGAAAGAGTACCTCTGTGAGTTGTCAATTCCTAGGTGGTAAGCTAGTCAGTTGGACCTCCAAAAAGCAGAACTGTGTATCAACATCAACGGCAGAAGCTGAATACGTTGCTGCTGCTAGCTGTTGTTCTCAGGTTCTATGGATGAAGACTCAGCTAAAAGACTACGGCCACATTCTATTCAAAATACCCATCTTATGTGATTCCAAAAGTGCCATTGCCATCTCTGCCAATCCTGTGCAACATTCCAAAACCAAACATATCGATATAAGGTACCACTTCTTGAAACATCATGTTGAAAACGGTACAATCGAGATGCATTTCGTTCCAACAGAATATCAACTTGCAGACTTATTTACTAAAGCCTTAGATGAGAAAAGATTTAATTTCTTGGTGGGTAAGTTAGGAATGATTAATATTATGTGAAAATCCTTTGTAAGTATAGCTTTATCTTCTGTAAATAAGTATATATTTGTATTTTACTTAACTTATTGCTTTGATTGATTTATTTATGTATGTAAATTCTCAATCTTAAATAGTTCTTGATATCTCAGAGCTTCTGTAAGTCTGCTCAGAACCTCTGACGACCTCCACAGAACCTCTGGAAAAACAAGACCTATGCTCAATACAAATCTTATCATTCTTTGATCCAAGCATACGTCAAGGGGGAGCAAAAGGAAATTACTTGATCTACAGAGGTGATTAGATCAAGGGGGAGCAAAAAGGGACCCTGAAATTATCTACAGAGGTAAAACTTTCAAGGAGAAGCCAAAGAAGAGCGTCGAGGAATCTATATCGACAGAAGTCAGACATCACTATCGAGAAAAGAAGAACCAAAAAGGTATGTCTCTCGTACAAAAGGTTGTTGAAAACAGTTTTCTAGGACACAAATTGTCAAATATGTCCTAAATATACAGTCGATAACATTTCAAAAATCAAAAGATCAAAAAGTTTCATAAAATTTGAGTTATGAGAAATTTGAGATCATAGAGCCTCTGCTGAGCTCAACAGAGGCTCTGCCAGAAATATGCTCTGTGATCACAAATTAACCCTCTATCGATCTTTTGGAATGTCATCTCGGAAACCGAATACATACACCATGACCTTCACGAACAAAACTTTTTCCATAACAGTTTTCTCGGACACCAACTTTCAAATATGTCCGAAAAACATCTCTTAAAACAGATCAAAAATTGGATGATCAGAAAATTTAATAGAATTTTTGTTATGAGATTTTTTTCCCTCATAGAGCTTCTGCTGGCCCTCACAGAGCTTCTGCAAGTTCCCACAGAGCCACAAAACCTCTGCGAGTAAAAATTCTTAACTAAAAATCCTATTGATCCTCTCCAGTGCCTTTGCAAACGTTTTGGTTAAAGAAGAACTCACATAAGTCATGACAACAATAAAATATGAGAAAGGGATAAACATCAAGATTTTCAAAATCACAGAGCTTCTGTAAACCACAGAAGTTCTGTCAATCTGTTACTTGGGCATTTCTGTAGTAATAACGGTTACTTTTACTGAGAGTGAATCTCATGTGGCTAAGAACAACCCCACGCGCCTAGCATTAATGGGTCGCGCACGACGTCCTGTCATCCTATGACATGGCCTACGTGTCCCATTTTTATTGGGTGTACATGGAACGTTTTCTGTGGAAAGTTGAACCCGCCGTTCTAACTTGAGTACGGATTCCAAATTTTAATCCATTGCCATATATTTTACTCTTTCGAATTCTACCGTTTTACCCTTCTATAAAAACCAAGCTTACCCTCTCATAAACTTTTTACAAACCCTCATTCTTCTCCGGCGAAACCCTGCAAAAACCTGCAAATATCTTATTCTCATTACCAATGGCTTCATCTTCTCAAGCTATCTCCCATGCACACTCTCCGGCAAACTCACCAGAACATTCACCTGCTCATTCTGAACATTCAGAAAACCCCCACCTTGCCAAAAGTATTGAACTAGAAGATTCTGGTGATTCAGCAGAATTTGCTCCGACCACACATCTTCAAAACTTCATAGCAAAGGATCATTTCGAAAAAGTACTACCAATCAAATCCAACAATTGCTATTTGGTCCCCTCACCCACTGCTTTCGGCGAAGCCCATGCCATTCTTCTAAACATAATGGTAAATCATATCCTCTTCCCTCTACTCTCAAGAACCCCAAACAAAATTCCAGTTAGATATTTGAACCAGTTTTGGCAAATATGCCGATTTGATAAAGATGATTCTCTTATCAAAGGGTACATTTCAAGACCTGACAAATCTGAACATCAGGAAATCAATTTCAATAGAACAATGTTCTCACTTGAATTCAACCTACCAACAAGGGGTCTTCTTGGATTGAAGAAATATGCAGAGCAACCAACAGACGACGAGATCTGTCGTTTCGTAGAAATGCTTGGGTACAACACCCAACTGAGGAAGAGAAATGACTTCCGCAGAGGCAGATTACCACCTATGTGGAACACCTTGTTCTCAATTCTTAACAGATGCCTGACAGGGAAGATAGGCAGTATTGACCAGAGCTCACATCAGATATTAACTATCATGTATGGGGTTTACTATGATCTCCTACTGGATTACGCGACCATAATGATGCAAGAGATCATCAACACCATCGACAGAAAGAACAACGCCAGAAGGGTCAAAGAGAACGATCCTAACTTTCTACCACCTCTGCAATTCCAAAGAATACTGGGAGTTTTGTTCGAACCTCTGTTGCTGATACAGAACTAGCCAATGGAAGGGCCAATTCCCAAACAGTTCCCAATGAACAAAAATACCCCCACTGATCATGTAGATGGCTACACACACTACAGACATTTGTCAAAGAACCTTCTGAGGTATGCCACGAATAAAACCCTTAAGAAAGAGTACATACGCGATCATAGAACTCCAAAACCGAGTCCTATGACACCCCCGCGTTTAGGTGTCCCCCTAGGAACAATGATTGCAGAACCTCTTTCCACTCAAGAAGAAAAAGATCACAAACTAGCAAAACACATGGCTATTCAACTTAGCTCTTAGCCAAACGTGCAGAGCTCATATGAAAGAAGTCCTCTTCGAAATCTTCTACCTCTACTCCAAAATCAAAGAAGAGGAAAACTGAAGAAGGCACCTCCACAAGCGCTGCAGAAGATCAACCTTCACTTCCTCATGCCACATAAATTGGCTCCACTCCTCCTCCCTCTTCTCCAAAGCAGAAGAAGAAACGAAAATCGAAAACCACAAAGGAAGGGGCACCAAAACCTAAGAGGAGGAAAACCAAAAAGAAGCATGGGAAATCACTTGAAAAATTGGTTACCATAGAAGAAGAAGAAATCGCAGAAGAAAGAACTGCAGAAGAAGAAGATGCAGAAGTAGAAATGACAGAAGAGGGATATCAATCACCCTATCAATCCCCAGATCGATTTGCTCACCAAGGAAACTTAAACGATTTCCTACAGAACCCTGACATTGCCCACACTCTAAATACAGCAGGGTGGACGGCACAACCACTCGACCACCACTCCCCAGAAGAACAATACTTCTCTATTTCTGGCATTGACACACATCTGCAAGAAGATGATCAAACACCCAGAGATCAATCAGGTGAGACACCTGTTATTCTACAGAACCCCTTCATTCAACAAGGATTGGACGTCCACAGAAGGAGTCCAAGCCCAGCTTCAGAAGAAATAGAACAAACAGAAGCTCAGTGGAATAGAGATGAAGTAACAGAGGATTTAGGGAAAATAACAGAAAAAGGAAAAGAGGCCGAAGTTGTACAAGAAGAGGGATTTGAAACAAGGGAGACAAGAATGGAGGTCTCAGAGGTAGATTCAGATGAAGAAGAAGCTGTCTGGATACGAAAAGGTCTCTATCATCCACATGTCATGAGATTATACGGCTCTCATCAAATGTATGACTTCTTAAGCACAGAGCAAGGAACTTCAACAGAAGCTAGGGAAGAAGCACCAAGCCATCGGATAGCTACAGAAATTGAAATTGTAGAAAATGATGTAGTGCTTGGATGCTTAACAGAGGAAGAAACAAAAAAAGATGCCTGGATTAATAGAGGCACACAACCAAAACCAACTCCCAGTGCAACCCACACATCTAACTCCGCAGGTCTAGCTGCAGAAGGAGTTATTGAAAAAGAGCAGCACAGCTCGATCCAAACCCAACCCATCCAGCCAGAAGTCACTCTTTCGACTTCTGCGCCCACAGAAACCGGGCAATCCAATCCAATTGAGTCTCCTCAAAGAGACTCACCTATTGTTCGTGATCAATCGCCCCAGATCACACTAGAACACCCTACAGAGGAATTCGTTTCCTCTGCCATGAACGAAATAGGGCCAACCCTTCTTTCAGAGAGAAGTAGTGAGCACAACGAAGAAGAGACTCTAGACAAGTCTCCGAGTCAACAAAAGGATAATCTAGAACCCACCTCTGAAGTGGATCTAGACAATGTCATTCATAGAACTTCTGTAGAGTCTGAAGCACTAGATGCTTCTACTCGAAGATCAGAAGGAAATCCTTCCAACCCCAACGTACAAACAAGGGTGAACGAAGGTGTCCCAGGAGCAGGGACTCACTTTGGAGACGAATGTGTTCCTCCAGAGGTTACACCAGGGACACAAGTATCAAGGGATGAGTTCCAAACCCTTGTCACCTCTGTGAACCAAACCATGAAAGAGTTGCAAAGCTCTTTCACATCTTTTGCAGAGAAAACATCAACGGCCTTGCTGAATCTGAACACCAAAATGGACAATCTGTCCACAGAGGTGAAAACGGCCATCACAGAGATGAAATCTTCTGCTCAAACAACTGCCACAACTACAGCCACTTCTGCTGCTAAAGATTTTGGAATAGCTGCAACATCTGCATTCAAGGAATCAGTCAAACATTTCCTTGAACAAATGAACAAGCAATCCAACAAATCACAGAGCATCACACCTGCAGAACTACAGAAGGCTCTGCAAAACGTTCAAGAAGAGGCAATGCGCAACACTACAATGATGCAGCCAAAAGATTACATGACCAGAGCACAACTGACAGAGCTCGGGCAGAATGTCATAAACCAGGTCACAGAAGTCATTGTCTCCTTCACTACTGCAAATGCCAACTACGTCAAAGAGTTCAGAAAAAGTGTCGGCAGAATGCGCTTCAACACAGAAGCAGAGCTTGCAACTCTAATCGGCCTCTGTGATGATGTATGTGCAAAGTTGATGGCCGCAGGAGCAGAACTACCAAAGAAACCCAAAGCTTCCTGCAGAGCAGAGGGTACTTCTGATAAGAGTCAGGATGACTCTGATGATGACCATCCTGGTCCATCAGATCATCCTGAGGGGGAGAATATAAGGGAGAAAGCTACGACCAGAGGACTACAAGCTCCACCAATCGCACCAGAACCAATCAGCCAAGCCCCTCCAGAACAAACCCAAGATCAAAAGACCACAAAGACAACACCCATCTCTGTGGAATCAACTTCTGAAGAAACCAATATTCCATAAGCTGATCAGCAAACCACAGAGGCACCAACCACCCCTGTGGTAATCAACTTGGAAGAAAGACCTTCAACAGAATCAACAGAAAAACCCCAAACCATACCAAGAAGAAAGTCGATTGCCACCAAACCAAAAAGAGCAACGACCTCTGCTTCTTCTATTCTGAGAAAGATGCACAATACAATGTCTGATCGAATGTCGCGGAGAGAAGAAGAAAGGCATAGGTTCACTTTAGCTTTCCGAATGGGAAGAAGATTCGACATACCTCAATCCACAGAGACCAAGCTCACAGAAGAAGTCACAAAAGAACCTCCCACAGAGGTTACAGAGCAAAACAAGCCAACAGAACCAACGCCACATAAGTCCTCTCAAACACAACTGTCAAAACTTACAGAGGCAATCCCCATCATTCCAACAGAAGCACCAACAACCAAACCTACAGAAGCAACAGGTTCTGCACCTCCAAAAGCCAAAGACAAGGGAAAGGCAAAAATGACAGAAGAGCCCAAGAAAAAGAAATCAGTACCCAATCCTACAGAAAAACTGATGAAAAGCTCCTTTGATGCCTTTCAAACTCCAAAGCCTGAAGAAGAGGACTGGGCATATGGATTGAAGCCTCTGTCAGACATTCCACTAACAGGTAGAGCTGCAGAAGTTGTTCAACAGATGGAGAGTCTCAGAAGACGAGTACCACCACATGGTCCAACATACGAAGAAATGGAAGAAGTGGTGTACAAATATCTCTACAAACAACCCTTTCAGAACCTCCATCCAACAGACCAAATAACAAATCCGAACATCAGAGAAGAGTTTGAGAACATCTTCAGCAGAACAAAGCCAAGAACCAAAGCAGAAGTCTTCTCAATTCATAAAATAAAAAAGGTAATCTTCTGCAGATTCTCCTTCAGAAACCACCTTCGCTAATGCTGACATAAGGAATCTGAATCCCTATGATCTACCTGAACTTCTGCAATGGACAAAGGACAACTACAACACAGAGCCAAACACCAGAGCCTATCAAGTGTTGAGAAAAGCAATGAGGGAAAAGCTTCTGATCTACAGTATGATAGATTTTCAACTGGGAAAGGATCTTGGTCTCAAACATCTGAATTTATGACCACCAGAGGATCGCTGCCCACCCGACGCCGTGCCCAACTCAATCATTACAGAACCAAGATTCGGGTCAGTATTTCAAAACCCACAAGGCGAAGTCAAACTGTTTGTGTGCATGGCCTGTCATAAGTACGCAACTAGTACTCTGAACAAGTTCAGAGCAAGCCTTGTAAAATACAGAGATACAGAGAAAATGAATAGAGATGCTGCAGATACTTTCATCAGAGAGATTGATGCCACAATCCGCCTAAGAGAACTCTGCATCAGTTTCTACAAAGAGATCAGAAGAATCGGAAGAGACAACAGAAGCTACAACGATTTCAAAGATGCCAAAATCTGATTCTCAAACCTCAAATCTCTGCAAATCATGTTAAAGTTTATCTTTCATTATACTCAAATGTAAAATGCCTCTGGCATATTTCTGAATGAAAGAACTTTCGAGGTATTGTTTAACCTCTGTCTTATCTAACTTAGCCTAACTAAACTCAAGTTCAATTTTTGATTTTTCACTACTTAGGGGGAGATTGTTAGCTTCAATCTTCCTAATCATAGAAGTATTTAGAAGTAGTGAAAAATAGGCTAAGTGAAGAAAAGCCTCTTATAGAGGCTCTGCCAAACTTACCGAGAGATCAAGATCGAGAAGCTACAGAAGCTAAAGAGGCGTCCTACAGAAGCTCTGTCATATGCGCAAAGAAGACCAAAGACTCGGAATCCGGTGAAGACTGCTCTACAAAGGACCAAACCGCAGAACCTCTGTGACACTTCACAGAGCCTCTGCGGGCTTCAACAAAGACTTCAATGATATTTATAATATCTTGCTACTGTTCCTGGACCTGTTCATCAACTTGCATGGCAACGTACCCTGTCCAACTTCAACGTGTCAAACTCTGGGTGGACTCAATAGGGCTTAGTACATAATAGACGTCTGTTGCATTAAATGCAACACATCACATCCAACTGTTCATGCCATCCTTCCAACTATTCATACCGTCCGTTCTGAATAGTAGCTCATGCTTTATGGTCCCCTTTGAGTAGTATAAAAGAAAGACTCATGTTGAGTTCTTCCTACTCAAGAATCGAGAATTAAGAGAGAAAAACATCAAGAACACATAGCTTATATACTTTGAGAGTCGTATGTGTTTTAATTCCTTGCTTACTCACTGTTCTTGAATCTGTTCTTGATATATATATATTTAGTAAACTTTGAGATATTATTTCCTGTTCACTGTTTATTTATATTGTGTTCTAAATCTATCAAACATATCTGTTAGTTCTTCAAATACGCTTCCGCATCATACTTAAACTTGAACTAATAGATCTGATAATCTTGTTTAAACAAAACGGGAACCAACACATTTCTTGAAACGACGTCTTCTTTCTACAAATCTCCCCGTTGACATTAAAACGAATCTTCGATTTTAAACTTTCTTTGACATGAAATTGATGTAGACATTCTCTCCCTTTTTCGATGAAAGTGAGCATCACGAGCATCGAAAATCTTTTCAATTTCAGTCACGAACAATCTCCCTCTTCAAAAATATTTCTTCCCCTTGAAAAAACACAAACAATCTCCCCATAAACGAAAGATCTTGCTCCTCCTAAAAATAAGATTTGTAGAGCAAGATGATTTTCTCCCCCTGAAAATTTGCATAAAAATCATATAAGCGCACATTTTAACAAACTTATATAAATAAAAAATATAATTCATTGAACAACATTTTATAACTGCTAACATTTAATCATTTGAACACCAAACAAAAGAAATTCAACTTTATGAAAGGTAACAGATATTTCCATCAAGTGAAATCAAATGCATGCGTTTGGATTCAAAAACAAGACATCATCGCATATCGAGTTACAAAAGTTCAATTTCAACCCCTTTATAAAATCTATTTGGTGGACTATCATGCGAAATATGATTAGCAACAAGCAAATGCACCTCTAAAACCTATAAGAATACTTTTCTCTTACTCACACTATTTGTCCAAAAACAGAATTTTCACAAATTTACAGGTTTATCGCGACTTTGTATTTTCCCCAAGTTTCAAGAGATGTGTGCTCTTAGGCATCTTTTCATATTGTGCAAATTGGCAACTTTTATTATGTGCTCATTGGCATCTTTTATAATCAAACAATTTATTAAGACTAAGATACACCGTAAACGTAACTTTCTAACTGGTCCTATAGCAGGATTTGGGTCAGCCGATCCCAGACCAGATGGTCTTAGGGGCTAGGTGACAAGCACCCCTTGGAACTTACTCTCCCGAACCAGAAAGGCTACATCGATATACCTTAATCCCATCTGTACCAGTAGAACATGGCTTTCTACTTGGTTCTATAGCAGGATTTGGGTCAGCCAATCCCAGATCAGTTGATCTTAGGGGCTAGGTAACGAGTACCCCTTGGGACTTAATCTCCCAAACCAGATAGGCCACAGGCACAGACTATCAAACTGAATGATTTTATTATGTATATATATATATATTTTATTTTTATTTTTATTTTTATAGTATCTCAATCACTTGGTTCAAAAACGTAGTGCTTCTCCCATATTTTCGTTTCCATTCATGATTAAAACGAATAGGCTTTGTGAGCATTGTATTCTGTATAAGCCTAGATTTACATAATTTTGCGCTTATATCAAAATCTCAAACAAGTTTCGCTGACCTTTCGACTTATTTTAGAAGCGAAAGTAGAAACGAATATAACTCTGACGATACAAAAATGCTCTTAAAATCATCCTTAACACACATTTTATTCATTGAATGAAAATTTGAAGAATTTCACTTCATTGAATTAAATTTATGAAGGTTCAAACTTTCAACGTTAGTAGAAATAAAATATAACACAATGTTACCTTTAAGCACATGTCCTAAAAATAGAAAGATATGACAGTGAAAGGATATCACCTGATAAGTATGAGTTCTAAACTGATATGTTTAGAAGTCATAGCCTTTGAAGTACGGGTCCTGAATTGATGTATTCAGAAGCCATTACCGTTGAAGTGCGGGTTTTGAACTGATGTGTTCAAAAGCCATTGTCTTTTATATCTCCCCCCCTACAAAATACCAAAAGATTTACCAAATATCCCATGTATATATTAAAAGATAGAAAACTCCCTGAAATCATGTGATGTTCAATGTCTTCTTTGAAAGCACAAGTACTTCATCTTCCGAGAGTTCAACGCTTGTCTCTAAATCTGCAAAACAGATTAAGTAGATTTTGGTACCCAACGAGTCTTGGCTCCTGACACGATAAGCGGAGCTCTATAAGAAGGAAAATGGTAAGTACCATACCAATATTGAACACTATTATTATTAACAAAATCATAATTTCCACAATAAGAATTAACAAAAGAATTAACTTTCGTTGTAAAATTCTTATTTGGAAATGATGATTTTGGTACATCTTTATCAGGAAGTTTACCTTTTACCTTCCATTTCATGTTGACTCTTTTGTAGGAAGGAAGATCAGCAAATGATTTGGAAGACTTATCCACAGAATGCTCGTAGAAAATGTTAGAAGGACGCATCAGACATTCTGAAAAACACTCGGAGTTGTTGAACGACCTCACTTTGTCTTTTAAGGCATTTCGTTCCTTTGTCATCAACTCGAGCTTCTTCCGAATATCACAATTCACCCTCTTTTCCTTCATGATATCTGTAGATAAACCCGCCAAGTTCTTCGTGAGTTTCTGAATTTCTTGCTGAAAAATCTTCCTCTCAATAGAAAAAACATCCTTTACGCTCTTTGACTAAAAATCCGCTTTCTTCATCTTCTCAAGTTCTTCATTTTCTCTATCCAACTCCATTTGTATTTCAGAAATTTTCTCAGTCAGCTTAGCATTCTTTGCTTCAAACCCTTTCCTTTGAACCTCAAAATCAATCCTTTCCTTTTCCAACTTTTCCTTCTCTAAAAATAAGACTTTTTGAAAATCTGAGTTCTGCTTGGAAAGTCTTAGACATTTGAGCTCAACATCTTTCTTATCTTCACATTCTCTAGTCTTTATCTTTAAATCGTATTCAAGTTTTGAAATCCTTTGAATTAGATCCACTCTTTCTTTCTTGTGATCTTCTCTTTCCATAACCAACAGATATTTCACTTCTTGTAATCTCTTTGTAAGCTCGGAAACTTTCTCTTTCTCGTCTTCTCTTTCAACTTCCTTCTCTTCTATTTTCTGAAAATCAACTTTCTTTTCTTCCGCATCTGAATGATCTTCTTTGTGATTTTCAGAGTCTGATGTTTTCTGATTTGCATCCTCCCTTTCAGCTTTCTTTTGTTCCTTACCCCTGAAATCAACCTTTGATTTATGCAATAGCTTCGACAACTCGTTCCACATCTGCAAAGGGTAATTTTTATACACTTCAACCTGTTTGTAGATGTGAGGCAAAATTTTGAGAATAGCAGAGAGTAAGTTTGACGAAGCATCCTTGTCTGCTTTCTTCCGTTTAATCTCATCTTCAATAAAATCTTCTGCCCTTTTATGTATGATCAATGGACCTTCGGTGAAAGATTTTATCATATAATCTCCGTTTTCTCTCCTCGAAATAAAATCAATAAAAGAAATCGTCCATTGATCAAAATCTGAATCTTTGATTAGCACCGGAGGACAATTAACTGAAACTTGATAAGCCATCGTGATCTAAAAAAAATGCTTATACAGAACAGATCACAAAAAGTTAGAAAAACGACAAAAATAACAGACCGATGAACAGTAGAAGATCGGCTAAGTGTCAATGTTCGCAATCAACAGTTGCGAGAATCACAAAAATTCGTAAGGGTCAGTTACGAGAATCAGAAATTTCGTTAGTGTCTGTTGCGAGAAACACCAAAAAATCGTAAGCCGAAAAACACCAAGTACAAAGTTCGTAACCGAAGCTTGCGAAAATCCTGAAATTCGTACCCTGAAATAAATTCAAGTCACAAAGTTCGCAATTGGCAGTTGCGAATTTCCGAAGCTAGAATCCTGAAGTTCTCAACTAAGGGTTGATAGATTCACACTTAACTCTTGATAACCTTCACTCAACGATGAATCTTGGGAAAAAAATGAACTTGCGAACTTTTCAGATCTTGCTAGTTTTTCGAAAAAATCAATCGAGAACCACTGAATTTGCAAAAACACTGAAAACAAACTTCACAGATCACTTCGAAAACACTTAATCAACACATTTTCTTCACAAAACTTTGTCTAAAAACCTCTTAAATTGAATCTGATAAGATCGAACAGTAGACTTTTCTTGAAAACCCAAAAACTTGAAAATTTTAAAAAAAATGAAGATCAAATCCTGAAATTGCTGCAATTAAACACCACAGATCAATTAGAAAAAAGATTTCTAACACATCTTCTTCAATCTTCAACAACTGAAAACCTCTAAAGCTCAAAATCAAAATTCCAACCAGTAGCTCTTCACGAACCGAACAAAAACCCTGAAAAACTCTAAATCAAACCTGAAATCTTCTGAATTATTCTTTGATGCTTGAACGAAAAAATGTTCTGAACACTAAAACGAATCTGAATCTACAAATTGAAGAACAAAAGATCACAAAACATCAAGATTTGATAAAAAATCAAGAAAACGAGATTTTTCTTGAAAAATCAATCAAATTTTCTTGAAAAATCCTCAAAATCTAGTGTTTGATCAAAGAAAATCCTTCTCTAAATCTTGATCCTGCTCTGATACCAATTGTTAAACCCTAGAGATCAATCAAGATAGAGAAGATGTGAATTTGTCATCTCATTGATCAAGAACACTGTATACAAGATATGAGTTCTGCCCTTTCTCTCTCTAAGATATGAATGTGAATTCTGAGAATGTTTATGAGAGTGTATTTTAAACTAACCTACACAAAGGTTATTTATACAAAACACATTACAAGGTGTAAACAACACAATACAACTCAATACATTGACTTTGACTTTGACCTTTCGATATTTAAACCTTGAAGACATATTGCACTAACAGTTAAGATTGGCAGGACTTCCACTCAATCCTCGAGTAAAGGTTTTTGAGTCCTCATGCTCTATGAATGTTCTGTCAAGGACCCTATTCTGACCCATTCAAGATATGGGGACAGAGGTATCCTTGATTGGACTCAGGGACTCGTCTAGAGACCCTTCATCGTTGTGCACTATACGCTCTTCTGAAGAGCGGTTTGTTGCTAAGTTAGTGTGTACGGCCGAGGAAACAAATTCCTCTGCAGGGATTTCAGGTGTGACTTGGGGAGATGAGTCGCGAATAAGAATGGTGTCCTATTGAGAGGACACCTTCTATTGGGATTCCCCGATATATGTAAGCACAGAGGAAGAAAGAGGCTCCTCTGGCTGGTTGGTTTGGGTTGGGGTCGAATTATGCGGCTCTTGTTCAATAGTCCCTTCTAAAACTAGACTGGCAGGACTAAAAATGTGGGTAGCATAGGGAGGGAGGTTTGGATATGTGCCTCTTCTAGCACCTACATCTTTTTCACTTTCTAACCCTGAGATCTCCGGGGATTCTAACCTAGACTCCACTTCTTCACCCTATGTTTCCTCTGTAGTCCCTAGTTCCTCTGTATGCTCCAAGTTGGGATCAAACTCTGTTTGAGGAGAGGCAAGAGGTTCCATTCTGGCAGAGCCTTTAGGGGTCTCTGTGAGGATACCTCTTGGGGTTGCATCTCCTATATCAAGATCAGAATCCACATCTGCTACTGTGAATTCTGGGGCATTGTACTCCTAGGATATCGGGTGCATTCCATCCAGAAGTGTCCAGGCTCATGTCCATTTGAGTTCTTTCAAGAAAAGAATCAAGAGTTTCATTTTGAGGGTTCTTTGTGGCTTCTGGGATAGATGATTGATGAGCTTCAGTCTCTGCGAACCTCAGAGGGGTGGGTGATTGAAGGTTAGGTTCAGCAAGAGTCACATCCTCTATGATTGTTTGCAGAGGGGACTGGTGCTTGTGGGTTTTCCTCTTCTTGGTTTTGGAGGCTCTTTCCTTAGAGGATTTGTGTTTTCTCTTCTTTTTCTTCTCCTTCTGTGGAGGGGAAGAGGATTCCACAACTGTTTGTTCTGTGGATGGGTTGACAGGGATTGTAGAGGTGGTTTCTTCTGTGGGTTTGGCTTTAGATGCCTTCTTCTTTTTGTGTGCTACTTGCTGAGGGGGTTGCAGAGGGTTTTCAACTCTAGCAGAGGTGGTTTCCTTGGTAGTTTTGGCTTTGAGGCATTCTTCTTCTTTTCCACTTGCTAAGGTGATTGTTCAGGTACCTTGGGTGCTGTGGCAGAGAGTGTTGGTGCGGATCTGGCTTGTTTTACCTTCTCAACCTTTAACCTATGCCTTTCCAGAGAAACTTTGCATTCCTCCTCACTCATCCTCTCCACTACTTCTGTTTTTATGGGGACACCTAAGCGTGGGGGTCATAGGACTTGGTTGTGGAGTCCTATGTACACGCACATACTTACTCTTCAATTTTGCGTCCGAGGCGTATACGAGCATTTTCTCACTGAGGGGTCTGCAGTGCGGGTAGCCATCGGAGTGTAGGGTAGGGGTCATACTCTGCAATGGATATGTCTTTACTATAGGTCCTTCGAGTGACCATTTCTCCCCTTCCAGCAGAGGTTCCAATATAATTTCCAGAATCCTCTGGAATTGTGAAGAGGAGAGTTTACTCTTGGCCTTCTGTGTGCTTTGTTTGTGTTCGATTATGGCAATTAGCTCTTGCAGAACTAGTCCAGCGTAGTCCAGGGGGAGATCGTAGTAAATTCCATACATGATGGACCGAATCTTGTGAGAGCTCTGGTCAGGGCTCCCAGTCTTTCCAGTGAGGCATCTGTTGAGGATGGAGAAAAGGGTGTTCCACAGAGGGGGTAGTCGGTGTCTTCAGAAGTCATTTCTCTTTGTCAATGGAGTGTTGTACCTTAACATCAGAGAAAATTCGCAGAGGTCGGAGCCTGTAGGTTCTTCTGCGTATTGCTTGATCCCAAGCATACCTCTGGTAGGTAGTTCAAACTCGAAAGATATCATCATTCTGTTGAACTAAATGTTCATGTTTTGGGAGTTGTCAGGCTTTGATACATATCCATTTATGGTGTTTTCTTCTGAGTCAACGTAGCAGCTCTGCCAGAACTGATTGAGGTACCTTGCAGGGATTTTTGTCACATTCTTGGTCAAAAGATGTCGCATAGGGTGGTTTTCCAGAATGTTCAGCAAGATTGTTTGTTCTTCCCCAAAGCTATTTCTATTTGGAACCAGGTAATGATTGTTTGGTTTCAGGGGTAAGGAGTTTTCAAAGTAGTCATGTTCAAGGAAATGTTGCAGGTGGGTAGTGGGTTGATGGTGGACTGAATCTCCACTGTTTGCATTTTATTGAAGGTTTCTTACTGCCGATTGTCTTTAAGAATGCTCAGATGGAGCAGGGGAGTTAGGAGGTGAAGCATTGGAAGCCATTGGAGTAGTTCTTGAGGAATCTTTGAAGAAATCAGAGAAGATTTGAAGGTTCTTGCAAGTTCACCGGAGAAAATAGAGAGAAAGAGTCTTGGAAAGTTGGGGAAGAAGGGTAAAATAAGGGTTTTATAGTGTCTAAAAGAGGATAGAATTTGGGCGGTAAAAAGTTAATTACATAATATTTGGGGTCTACACTCGAGTACACAGTTGTATACAACGCTTCAGTACTGTCGTTTGAATTCCACGTCCAATAGAAGTGTGCCATGTCAGAGGTGGCGGTGCACGATGGAACGTCCTGCGGCGCCCATTAATGCTAAGCGCGTGGCAGTTGCTATACCCAAATGTCTGTCATTTTAGAAATAACCCGCACCTTGGACATATTCAAAAACACACAAGTGGTTAGGAATCGTAGAAGCTTTGTGGTTGAATGAGCTTATGTGGTCTAAGGTCTTCCTCAACAAGCACCAGAAGTTGACCTTTTCTTTACCAAAAGATATTTGAAAAAGCAATGAGATGATCGAGAGAGCTTCCACTAGAAGATTCATGATCGCAGAGACCTTGTTGCACAGAGGCTCTGTCAAACGTGACAGAGGCTCTATGATCAAGAATTTCTAATTGTGGAATGTTCTCAAAAGGTTTTGATCACCCAAGGTTTTGACTAGTTTAAACAGGTAATTTAGGACATGTTTTGAAAGTTTTGTCCGAGAAAAGTGCTTTGGAAAACTGGTTCGTGCGATGTGCTTACCCAAAGTCTCTTAATTGACTCGGCATGATTACCTTCTTCTGTTGATTGCTAAGATCAAATAACTTCTTTGGCTCCCCCTTGAATGATCAACCTCTGTAGATCATTACAAGGTCTCCTTCTGCTCCCCCTTGATCTATGCTTGGATCAAATATTGATAAGTAGAGCACAAAACATAGATCAAACTCATCAAAGGTTTTGTGAGAATGGACAGAGGTTCTGTGCCATTTCATAGAAGCTCTGTTGGTTACAAAACTTTGAAAGGTAAAGAATGTACATATTGAAGGATTGAGATTTTTACATATATACAGGAGGATTTGTACTCACTTACAGAGGGATTAACTCATATTCAGCATACCTAACTTACCTACCAAGAATATAAATCTTTTCTCATCAAGTACTTTGGTGAATAAGTCCGCAATCTGATATTCTGTAGGCACAAAGTACATCTCTATTGTGCCCTGTTCAACATTGTGCTTTAGAAAGTGGTACCTGATATCAATGTGCTTTGTCTTAGAGTGCTGCACGGGGTTAGCAGAGATCGCAATGGCGCTTTTGGAGACAGAGGATTGGTATATTTTGGATACTGAGACCATAGTCTTTGAGCTGAGTCCTCATCCACAGAACTTATGAACAACAGCTGGCAGCAGCAACGTATTATGCTTATGCCGTGGATGTTGACACACAATTCTGCTTATTTGAAGTCTAGCTTACCAGTTTACCACCTAGGAATTGGCAACTCCCAGAGGTACTTTTTCTGTCTAGCTTGCATCCTCCGTAATCTGAATCTGTATAAGCCATAAGATCAAAGCCAGGGTTCTTTGGATACCAGAGACTAGATTCCTGGTTCCTTTAAGGTATCTAAAGATTCTCTTGACAACAAATAGGTGGGATTCTTTGGGGTTAGCTTGATACCTTGCACACAGACACGTGCCATACATGATGTCTGGCCTACTAGCAGTTAAGTATAGAAGAGACCCGATCATGCCTCTGTAGAGCTTGCACTCAACAAAATTTCCCTCTGAATCCGTGTGTAACTTAGATCCAGTGGCCATGGGGGTCTTCATGACAGAGGAATCAGAAAGTTTGAATTTTGAAAGTATGTCAGAGACAAACAACTTAGAATATGTGGTTTCTTGAAGTTCTTCTTTTGTGGGGGCAAGATAGTTCTTGAAAAATGGCTTCGGGGCAACACCTTTGCCCTTAAACTTCTGAAACTTTCCCTTTGATGTGCTTGCAGCCATTATGTTTGCACTGAGATCAAGGGAACTCGCATCAGCCTTGTCGTAAGCCTGTTATCCTCCTTAACTTGAAGTTTGAGGACAAGTTGTTCAAAGCTCATATCATTAGTCAAATGTTTAAGATATAATTTGAAGCTCTTCCATGATGGAGGCAACTTCTCAATTATAGACCCAAGCAGAAAATTAGAGTTGATTCCCGTACTTTCCACTTCCAACTCGTGAGTGATGACTTGGAGTTCCTCGACTTGTTTGATGACTGACTTTGAGTCACTCATCTTGTAGTGTAGGAATTTTCCTACCACAAATCATTTAGAGCAAGAAACTTCGATTTTGTATTTTCTCTCTAATGATTCTCATATATGTCTCGCGGTTTTAAAAGTCGAGTATATATATATATATATATATATATATATATATATATATATATATCATAAAGGGAACCATCGAGAGCATTCAGTATATAACTTCTGCAATTATACTCGTTGTTTTTCCATGCTTCTATCGCCTTATTAAATTGTTTCATTTGGGCGGCGGCCATAGCATTTTTTCCAACACTCACGGGTGGATTAGTGGGTTCGGTATCCATTAACACGTTGGACACATGAAGTTGTTAAGTAGAACACCATCTTCTGTTTCCACCTTCGGAAATCCGTTCTCTTATAACTTTCTGGCTTCTCCACATGGTTTTTTTTTATCATGGATGAAGGATCCATCACAAATTCTGTTTAAGATTGTTAGAACCAATGTTATTGTAACACCTCGAAATTTCCATAACTAGTGTACATTTATTTTGGAGAACGTTTAAAATAATGGGAAGGTGTTATTTTAAACGATATGTCGAAGGGCCAAAAGAGTAATTAGCCAAGGTGTTTGAAAAAATTGTAAAAATATGAAGTTTGGGGTTAGTTTTATCATTTTTGAAAGTATAAGGTCAAATTGGATTGTATTTGAAGTATAAATCAGTGAAGTCGGTTAAATAGAGAATTATCTAAATTCTCAATTCTGTGAAGTCAGTTCCGAGAAAGGAAGAAAGACCACGTTTTTGTACGGTAAGGATTTTGATCCTCTTCATTAATTCAATTTCTTGAGATTTGATAATCAAGTTAAGTTGGTTTTCGATTAGGTTATTGAAATCTGTTGGTGGAAAAGATTTGAGTTGAATTGCGGATTCTGGGTTTGAGTTTTGGTTCAGGTGAGTTCATCTACTCTGTTTTACTTCAATAAAATTTATCAGTGAATTGAAATGGTTTTATAATCTGACTGATATCTTTATGAAATGGATACAAAAAGTGTTATATGAGTTTTGAGCAGAAATCGTATGAATCAAAGTGGTTGTTGAAAGTGCAGGATCTATTCTTACAATCAATATAGAAAGAAGTAATTGAGAAATTGTATGATCAAGCCCAATTGTATTCAATGAAGCACAGAATTACAGATCTAAGAGAGAGATCACCTCAAAGATTACAAGGAAAGAATACAAGTAATATGGAAAATCAATCAGTTAGCAACGTAGTGCTAACCACTCTATTTATACTGCAACAAACATCTTAAAGCTACAGTACAAATAAGAAAGACTAATAAGAACATAACACGTGTCCTAATTAGTTTACACATTACTAAATAACGAAACTCGTCATAAGTTCTGAACAGGTAGTTCAGAACTTCTGAACATTCTTCTGATCACGCTTCTCAGAACTTCTGACTTCTCTTTCTCAGATCTCTGACTCTTCTTCTCAGAACTTCTGACTCTTCTTCTCAGAACTTCTGAACCTTCTTATCAGATCTTCAACACTTGGTTTATTGACAAAACTTCAGATCTAACAATCTCCCCCTTTTTGTCAAATAAACTTAAACTTTGCATCATCTAATTCTTTCAGAGCAGGAACAATTTTCTGAAGTAGCACATTCCTCAGATTAAGCCTCTTATCAATCTTGTCAATAATTTCTTGAATAATCTCAACTTGCTGATTAATTACTTCTTGAACCATGTTTGCTTCCTTCACTTTCAGCATCTTTTTCTCCAAATTGTGCTTTATGATCCTTAAAGTTCCAGAACAATATTTTGCAGTTTCCTTTGCTCTGAAGAAGATCTTTCCACTTTTGTTCTTCAAAAATACTCCCAACTCTGGATATCTGTGAACACTTCCAGTCTTTAACACCTTTTTCTGCTCATGATCTGTATTGGGATTTGCCAGATAAACACATGACTTTTGCAAATACAGAGCTATTTGGAAATCTGTATAGCAGTGCCACCTTAAGATATAGAACATGGCCTCAATCACCACACTTCTTGCCTTCCTTTCATTTCTATCTTTACTTGACTCTTTAAAACATAGAAAGCTGTGTAATCTGTAGAAGTCAACCACTGACAGTTTCTCAAAATCTGCATCAGTGAAATAATAAACCTTGCCATCTTCTCTCAAAACTTCAAAGGATAAGTACTCCATCTTTCTGAATTTCTTAACCTTCAATTCTCTGATTCCAGTGATTAGAAAATCTGAGTAAACGGCTTGCTTTGTTTTGCCAAGACATCTTGATTTTTCAGCCAACCAGATCTGAGTCTCCTTAGACCTATCATAATACACATCCAAGAATTGTACCTCTTTTGGTTTGAAGAACTCAGGCAGATCAAATTCAAGAAAGTATCCATTCAGATCAATGAACATTTCATCTTCTTTGGGTTCAGACTGTTCAGCTTGATCAATATTAGTTATCTGCACATTCTGAGGTGTTGTGTCCTGAACTTCTTCAGCCTCATCTGACAAAATTTCATTCACTTCATACTCAGCTGGGAACACAAAATCATTATGTAGAATCTTTTTGGGATTCACCTCAGATAACAACCATTCACTACTGTTTCTGATTTTTCTTCTAAAATCCAACCTCCTCTTCACACAGTTTATGCATCTCTTCTTTAAACTCTCTTTTTCAGCATCCATACTTACTTCCATTCTAATCAACAGCCAATTCAGAGTTGCATCACTGTACTTCACCAACTCTTTTAATCTGAACAATTCAAGTCTTTCGTGAACCATATATGTGAACCCTTCTGCCTCCATTCCTTCATTCACAAAACCCTTCACATGCAGATCAACTTCTGTTTTCTTTGTGGGAGAACTCAGATTGCACTTTTCTTTTCTTTCTTCTATAGCCAACTGGAAGTCATACAAGTATGTATTTCTGACATAAATACCCAGAAGTCTTCTGCATTCAATTTCTATCAAGGCTTCTTCAGTGCTAGCAAAGAACTTGACTAGAAAGATCTGATCATCAAGAGTCAATCTGTGAAAATCAAATGTAGACATGGAAACCTTTGTATTTCTTTCTTTCAGTATTTCCATTCTAACGAACATTAAACCATTGAATTCATCTTGTTGAAACATCAGAACTTTCTCGATTCTTTTCTGAATATGCAGTTTTGAGTCAGGAACTCTGAACATATTAGAAGCTTCTGAGTAGACCATCTGAGCTCTGTCATCCATAAAACCATCAATATTACTCTCCAAAAGCTCATACTCTCCTTCTGTGTAGTAGAGATTATCATATATTTCCTCAGGAAAAATATCATCATGAAATTGTCTGGCTAAAGGTACATCACTTAACTCTAGAATGAAGTCACACAAAGGTTCTTCTAGTCTTTGCAATTTAATCTTTGGAATCTCGATTGGTTTTCTGAATACATATTCAGAAGGCATAAAGAAGTCTTTCACTTTCACATACTCTTCTTCTGTATTTAACTCATCACAAAAGTTAAACCTAAAATCATCTTTAAAATCCTGAGTGTAATCTACAGTTCTGTCTTCTTCTCCCATTAGATCAATGGGTCTTATCACTTTTATTCCTTTATGAATTTTCTGAACACTCAAAGCTCTGACTACTTCATTATGCATTCTTCTGATCAATTCTTCATTCAACCTCATTTCTTCTGATTCAGACTCCATTGCCCTTTCACTGTTATAAACCACAATATCTGTACACCTGTTTACCACTGTACTTTCCACTATTTCTTCCATTCTCAAATCAGATTCCTCAATAGCTACAGTTTCATCTGAGTTTCCTTCCATCTCAGTATCCAAGTTCAATTCCTCTGTTTTATCTGATTCATTACTATCAATACTTCCCAACTCCATTTCTTCTGTATCTGAACTGTCAAGCTGTACTATCTGAATCATCTCCTTTAAATTTTCCTGTGTCTGATCTTCTGTACTTTTTGTATTGGCTAAGTGCATGTCTGCTATCTCAAAATCTTCTATGCCAATATCATCATCAGAACTTAACCTTTGTCTTTTCTCCCCCTTTTGATGATTATGAGGATCATTATCATCAAACTTCCTTTTCAAGTTCTGATTAAAAGCAACTTCAGGTTCAGCTTCTGCAATAGGAACAGGATCAAGAGGCTTTGAAGTAGAAGCCAAAGATACACTCAGTGCTTTCAATATAGATTCCTGCATACCCTGCATCTGTTTTAACATATCTTTTTGAAAACCAGACATTATATCCATGATCTCCTTTTTGTGAGAATCCAAGGATTTCTTTACATCATCTACCTTGGTTTCAACAGAAATTAACTTTTTCTCTAATACAACTTTCAAATCTGATACCTCATCATTCAGATCCTCCATCCTCTTCTCCAAATTTTCTACTTTTTCCCCCATCTCCTTGTTTTGTTTCTGAATCTTTTCAAATTCAGAAGTTTCTAACAGTGAACCTGAACCAACAGATGGTCCAGTTTTCATGTGCCCAGAGAGCTCATGGCCTGTAGATAACACACAGTCATCTTGTACAACAGATGCACGTTTGAATGAGGCTTTTGTAATGTTCACCTCACCAGGACTTCCATCCAATCCTCGACACCCAACATTAGGCATGTCTATGAATGTTGTTTCAGGAGTACGAAATTCCTGATCTGTGCAAGTGTCAAAAGGAATTTCAGGCTCAATATGAATAGGACTGTGATATTCAGACTCAATGTGTTGAAAAATAAGTTGGGATTTATCACCTCCCTCCAAATGAGTTTGGGATGGTTCCCCGGATTTGTGTGAAACAGTAGCATGTTGAAATGCTTCTGAGTGGGTATGGATGGGTTGTTCAAGATCCACCACTAGGTCCATGGTGTTTGTTTCAATATTGGACACCAAGAGATGTGAACCAATAGCATGTGTGGTTACCTGGTCAAGATTAGCTGGTTCAGAGGCATCTCTTTCTGTTTGAACCTCTGTTAACAATCTCTCATCCTCACCACTCTCATTCTGTTTTTCCTCACTGAGTCTAACCAAGCTCTCAGAATTTTCCCCCTCAAGTCTCTCAGAATGTTCACCCATCTGAACATCCTCCCCCTCTCTAATTCGACTAGACCCCTCACCTCTCTTCTCAGGTTGGTCCTCTTGGGTAGGGATTTGAGGTAATTCAATTCCCATAGAGGTGCAATAAGCTTTTAAAATCTCACTCTCCCTTGGAATATAGTTCCTAAGTGATTTTGGCAACAGTTTATGATTGGGATAATTTTCAAGTCTTGTTACTGAGGTCATCTTACCCAAATAAAATGTAGGACCATGCTCTTCATTTGTTCTTCTTGAGATTGTTCTGTTTTCCTGCATGGCATACCAAATAACAATTTGCCAGTACCTTATGTAGGGAATGTATGTCAGTGGAGCATCCTTTGTCTTCTTCTGCATTGCTTTCTGATTCTTCTCAAATGTATTCTTCATATCTTCCCAAAGTATTAAAGTATAGTCATAATGCCTATTCTTCACTAAACCTTGAAATATCTGAAGAATTTGTTTAGAACCTTGATCAGCAGAACTATTTTTCCCTGACAAACATTTATTTACCACATGAAAGAAGCAAGCCCAAATAGGTGGTAATTTGTTTCTTCTGAACAAACTGAGAGTCCTCAATCCTTCATTGTATCCCAACTTCATAAACTCTGCTATTAATTCCTCTGTTAGGGGTAAATCCTCAAAATCTGTTCTTCTTTGTACATCATCTTTCTCTGGTAGATTCAGCATCTCTCTTAGTGCAGAGATAGATAATACAAATGTCACTCCTCCAATTTCAGACACAAACTTATTATCTTCTAACCTAAGATATTTCCACCATTGTTGTATGTACTGAACAGGCACATTTTTACTTCTTGTAAACCATTTTCTGTATGGATGATGTTTGAATAACTCCATGATAATTCTGTGTTCAGGCTTAAAACGACTTTCCTCAAACAATATAACACAGTTATTTTCAGATAATTTCAACCATTCACTCTCAGGAACAACTCTTTCCACTAGAATAGATCTATCTGACATAATAGAACCTGCAGCACTCTGATCATGTTCAATATTAACATTTACCTCATCCGCATTTCCTTCAGATTCATCCATTTGTTCATCTTCTTCATCATTTCTTATTGCCCCTTCCTCTGCAACTCTATTTTGTACTTCATCACTTTCCGAATCAGATGAATCCATTATCGATTTTGTAGAATGTAGAGAAATTGGACCACTTCTTCGTATTTCAGACATGATTTAAGAAGAAAACAGATTCAAAGAACTCTGGATTTGATTCGTATCTCACGTTTCGCTCTGGAATTTGAAAGAACTTTGAAATAGGGATTTTAAGACCTATTTAAAATCCGCGAAGTTGAAAGGTTTAACGGAAAAGCGAAATCAATGTTATAACGGAGTCAACACACGTGAAATACCACAAAGGATTTAAATGAAATACGTGGCATTGTCAAACAAATATGAAGCTGACACGTGTTAGTGGATAGAATTTTGACTCAAGTCAAAGATCTGAATAACACGCGCAGATGTTCTGATTCCATGACTCAGAAGAATTTTGCCTTGTAACCAAAATGTCTTTTAAAATCAACTTCTGACCAATATAAAACATTTTGATTATTCAGAAGAGGTTTGAACAGATAAGAAATGAAAACAAATCTTTTAAGCATCACAAAATGATTTTCAAAAGAATTTTGATGCTCCCCCTTGACTTGAGCATGCATTTGAGTATTAATGATACATAAAGATGAGATAACAAGATAATCGAAGAAGCATAATCCATACAGTTGAAGTTATTTGTATTTCTCAAAAATAAATTTTTGAAAGTTAGATTGCTGAAGTATTGACTCAGAATTTCTGACCTTAAGATTTAGAGGTTCTGATCTCAAGACTCAGAAGTTCTGAACTCAAGACTCAGAAGTTCTGAACTCAAGACTCAGAAGTTCTGAACTCAAGACTCAGAAGTTCTGAACTCAAGACTCAGAAATTCTGAACTCAAGACTCAGAAGTTCTGAACTCAAGACTCAGAAGTTCTGAGTACACTACTCAGACAACTTCACTTAGAAAAATTTAGCATTTTTAAGAAAAAAATATTTTCAACTAGGCAGATTAAGCATTCCTATTTTACATATGAGAAAAGAGAACCTTTTGTGATCAAGTGGCTTTGTGAACAAGTCAGCCAATTGATACTTTGTATGCACAAAGTGCATCTCTATAGTTCCTTTTTCCACATAGTCCTTTATAAAATGATACCTCACGTCTATATGCTTAGTCTTCGAATGTTGAACAGGGTTCTGAGTAATAGCAATTGCACTTTCTGAGTCACAATAGATGGGAATCTTATTAAGCTGATATCCATAGTCCATGAGTTGTGTTCTCATCCACAATGTTTGAGAGCATGAAGCAGCAGCAGCAACATACTCTGCTTCAGCAGTTGAAGTGGATACACAATTCTGTTTCTTTGATGCCCAACTCACTATTTTATCTCCCAAAAAGTGACAAGCACCAGATGTACTCTTTCTGTCCAACCTACTTCCTGCATGATCAGCATCAGTGAAAGCAGTCAATTTGAAGTCAGTTTCTTTTGGATACCATAGACCTAGATCAGGTGTTCCTTTGAGATATCTTAAAATCCTTTTGACAGCCAACATATGTGATTCTTTCGGGTTAGATTGAAATCTAGCACAGAAACAGGTAGAAAACATGATATCTGGTCTACTTGCAGTCAAATAAAGTAATGATCCAATCATGCCTCTATAAAGTTTGATATCTGCTGAAACACCTTTGATATCAGCATCTAATTTTATGTTAGTTGCCATAGGTGTTCTCATAGAAGCACAATCAGACATTTTGAACTTTTTCAGAATATCTCTGACATATTTTCCTTGATTTATGAAAATACCTTTTGGTAGTTGTTTGACTTGAAGACCAAGGAAAAAATTCAGTTCACCCATCATGCTCATTTCAAATTCAGATGACATGACTTTTGAAAAATTATCACATAATTCTGGACTGGTAGAACCAAATATTATGTCATCAACATAAATCTGAATCAGAATCAAATCATTACCCTGTTTCTTTAAAAACAAAGTTGTGTCAATCTTACCTTTCTTGAATCCTGAACCTAACAGGTGTTTAGTAAGAGTGTCATACCAGGCTCGTGGTGCTTGTTTTAGACCATATAAAGCTTTGTCTAAAATATAAACATGATCAGGGAATTCTGGATCAACAAAACCTTCAGGTTGATGGACATACACCTCTTCATTAAGTTTGCCATTTAGAAAGGCTGATTTGACATCCATTTGATACACTTTGAAGTTTTTATGTGCAGCATAGGCTAAAAATATTCTGATTGCCTCTATCCTTGCCACTGGTGCAAATGTCTCATCATAATCAATTCCCTCTTGTTGACAGTATCCCTTAGCAACCAATCTTGCCTTGTTTCTGATGACAACACCTGATTCATCCTTTTTGTTTCTGAACACCCATTTAGTTCCAATTATAGATTTACCTTCAGGCTTTGGAATGAGTCTCCAAACTTTATTTCTTTCAAATTGAAGCAATTCCTCTTGCATTGCTGAAATCCAGTCTGGATCCTCTAGGGCTTCATTAGCTTTCTTTGGTTCAATTACACTTAAGAAACCAGCAAACATTACTTCATTTGCTGTAGCTGATCTTGTCTTTACTCCTGCTGATGGATCACCTATTACTTGATGAATAGGGTGATTTTTAGTCCATTTGTTAGCACTAGGGAGTACATCAATCTCTGAATAATTGTTGTTTGCATCATTCTCATCAATGATTGCTTGTAATTCTGAACTGTCACCTTGTTCTGACGTATGAGTAGGAGTTGCATCCAAGTTTGAGTTCTGATTAATGAAGTCAGAGTTCTGATTAATGAAGTCAGAGTTCTGATTGACTTGTTCAGAGTTCTGAGTACAAGAATCAGAATTCTGATTACAAGGTTCAGAGTTTTCACCACTTGTATTTATTAGATTTGGGCACTCCTCTGATGGACCTTTGTCAGAAATTACAGTTGATTGAACTATTTCTGGAGTCTTATTTTTCATCTCTTTGACCATCTTTGGGTTTTCATATTCTGCATAAGAATCAGAAATTAGTTCACTAAAAGCATCCTTAAACAGTAAATTGAGTTCTGAACAAATAGGATTAGAATTTGTATCAGAAGTCATTTTTGTCTTGTTCAGCATGAGTTCTGAACTGTCTTGTTCAGAAGTCCGCATTCTGGCTTCATCAAAAGTTACATTTATGCTCTCCATCATCCTCTTGGTTCTTCTATTGTAGATTCTGAATGCTTTGGAAGTTAAAGAATAACCCACAAAGTATCCTTCATCTGCCTTTTTATCGAATTTGGCAAGATTTTCTCTGTCTCTGAGAACGTAGCATCTGCAACCAAAAATATGAAAGAATTTGATTAATGGTTTTCTTTTATTTATCAGTTCATAAGCAGTCTTATTTAATCTCTTATTGATTAAAGTTCTATTTTGTGTAAAACAAGCAGTTGCAATTGCTTCAGCCCATAGGAAAGTAGGAAGATTTGCATAAGCCAACATTGTTCTTGCAGCCTCAACTAGAGTTCTATTCTTCCTTTCAACAACACCATTTTGTTGAGGAGTTCTGACAGCAGAAAAATTGTGAGAAATCCCAGAACTTTCTAGAAAATTCTGAAGAGTCTCATTTCTGAACTCCGTTCCATTATCACTTCTGATTTTCTGAACTTGAAGTTGTAAGAGAACTTGAATCCTTTTGATAAAATTTATCAATGTAGTAGCAGCTTCTGACTTAGCTCTTAGGAACTCAACCCACGTGTATCTGGATAATTCATCAACAATCACAAGCATATATTTCTTTCCTCCCATCGACTGAACTGAAATTGGACCACAAAGATCAGTATGAATCATTTCTAATGGTGCTTTGCAAGATGAGTCCATTTTTAATTTGTGAGAACTCTTTTTCATCTTGCCCATTTCACAAGCTGAGCATAATGATTCTTTTTCAAATTTAAGCTTTGGTAAGCCTTTAACCAACTGTTTTGCAACAAGATTATTAAGATCTTTGAAATTCAGATGAGAACATCTTCTGTGCCAAAGCCAGCATTCATTTGCAGTTGATTTTGATAAAAGACAAACTGTATTTAATATTTTCAATTTTGAAAAATTAACTACAAATAAGTCCATATGTCTTTTGGCCCAGAAGACTTTGACATCATTTTCAGTTAGAATCATGCAACCTGTTATTTGAAACTTAATTTGACAAAGACTGTCTAAAAACTGACTTATGCTGAAAAGATTGTGTTGTAATCCTTCAACATAGAAAACCTTTTGGATAGTTAGATCCCCTTTAGTTAAATCCCCATAACCTTTGACTTGACCTTTGCTATTGTTTCCAAAGTTTACTGCTCCTCCAGCCTTTTCTGTGAAGTTTGATAGAAAAGACTTCTGACCTGTCATGTGTCTTGAAGCTCCTGAATCTAAAAACCACACATGACAGCCCTGCAAAAGGATCAGTTAGGTTTAGGTACCCATTTTGGAATGGGTCCATCTTTGTTAGCTTTGTCATTGAATTTAACATTAGTACCTTTTACTCTCCACTCAAAATCTTTCTTCAAACACCACTTTCCTTGAACTTTTATGAAGTCAGAACATTTTCTGCTTACAAGTTTGTTCAAATTCTTTTTGAGAGTTGTAACTTTTGGTTTTGCTATGTTTTCAACTTTCTTTTCTTTTATCTTTTCTTTCTTCTGAGTCTGAGGAACAGAAATTTTCTTCTTTTCTGTATTTTGAGAAACAGAAACTTTCTGAATATCTTTTCTTATGTATGAAACAGAAGTTATTTTGACTTGACATTTGTGAGAATATTGGAATGAATCATTTTTACATCTAACACAAACAAGATTTTTCTTTGCAAGTGACAATAAATCTGAAACATAGATCATTTCATTTTTATTTATACTGTTCAGAGTACAATTGCCCTTATTACAAGAATTTCTAGCGTTTAGTTCAGAAGTAGATTTCATTCTAAGCTTCTCAAGTTCCCTTTTCAGATCGTTCAACTTTGCAAGATCATCTTTCCTTTTGCTTTCTTCTTTTTCTGAAAAATTCAAGTTCTTTTTGTTAGAAGAATTAGATGATTCACCTTTTTCATATGTACTTGATTCATTAAAGAATTTATCATTTTCTCTTGAAGCATTAATTTTAAAAAGATCATACTCAGTCTTCAGTTTTTCAAGCTCTGTTATTTTCTGAATAAAAATATTCTTTTCTTTCAAAGCTTCTTCAAGTTTAATATCCACCTCACAGAAATCATTTTCAAGTTCATCATAAGTTTTCCTTAAATCCTCAAGTTCTTGACTCACAAGATTAAATCTCTTTTCAAGTTGCAAAAATTCATCTGATTTTGTTTCAGAAAATCCAGTTGAATCAGACTTCTGACTACCTGAGTCAGAGTTCTGATTTACAGAATCAGATGTCTGATCTTTAGACTCAGAATTCTGACTACAAAGTTCAGAATCCTGACTAGAAGTTTCAGACTTCTGATTGACTGTTTCAGAATTTTTACTTGTATCAAATATGCTCTCAATGTCATGATATGAAAAACTTGGTTGTTTATTTTTGTAGCTGACATTTAAGGAATCATACTTGAATTTAGTATCATTGTATCTTGGCTTTTCATCTGTTGGTTTAGAAACTTCTTTCTTAATCTTTTCTTCTGAACCAACTGACTTTTCTGTTTTAGACTCAGAAATTGTCTCATCTGACTTTTTAGAGTTTGGTCTTTGCAAATTGTCAGAACTTGTTATAGAACTAGCAGGTCTTATGAAAACTTCAACAATTTCTGGGATTTTTGGCTTAGAAACTTGAAGTATTGGAGCTCTTTTTAAAATGACATTTTCTTCCAATCCCAATCCCTTCTTTGGATTGTAAAATCTTGTATCTTTAACATTGCTTAATAAAAGATTTAATGTTTGCTGAGTTTGACCTCTTTTCAAATTCAAATCTTCCAATTCTTTGATTTTGGAGTATAAATTCTTTCTTTCTTCAAATAACATATCAAATTTTATTTGTAAATCACCTTTTTCATCCTTTATTTTTGAAAACTCAACTTTTAGTTCAGAAAGCCTTTTCATCAATTCAGAATTTTCATCTTTAACTTTCTGTTTCTCAGCCTCAGATTCTTCATATTGTTCGTTTATTACTTCTTTTTCAATTCTGAATTTGTTAACCAAAGTTCTTTCTCCTTTTATCTGTTTTCTTAGGTTAGCAAATTCAGTTTTCATTTCACCAATCTGTGTCATTAACTCTAATTCAAGTGAAGAATGTACCTCAGCAGATGATTCAGAATCAGCATCTTCAAAATCAGAATCATCCTCATTCCTCATTTTTGCCATATAGCTTCGCATCTGTGGAAAGTTGATATGATCATCTTCATCAGAAGTGTAGTACAGCCAATTCTCCTGTTCAGCCAATAGCGCAAACTCGTCATCTCTCTTCTTTGCAAGCTGAGCCTTCTTCGTGTAGTATTCATAATCTTTCACAACTTTAACTCTGCAATCCTTGGCATAATGGCCAGATTTTCCACACTTGAAACACAGATTCTTTTCTTTTCTCTCTTCCTTCTCTTCCTTGTTTTCTTCACTTCTCTCTATTCTCTTTTCAATCTTATTTTCTTCTCTGTCATCTTTCTTCTTATAATCTGAACTTCCAGCTCTCTTATAATTTCCTTGAAATCTGCCCTTCCCATACCTTTTGTTGAAAGTATTTGTCAGCAAAGCTAGCTTTTCAGCCATTATCTTGATATCTTCATCATCTTCTGATCCTTCTCCTTTGTCAGATTCCTCCAGACTCGGTATTTCTGATAGATATGCAGTCTTTTTGGGTGCTTTGATTGCTTTGGACTTTGATAAGAACGCTAACTGATCAGCAACATTTTTCTTTTCTTCCACAACTAACTTGACAGAGTCTTCATGTTGATTAAGAACACAGAACAAATCATTTAAGTCTTCTTCACACATATCTTTGTTCATTTGCAGACTTATGGCAAATGATGACCATTCTGAATTTAGACTGTTCAGAAATTTGTAATTTATTTCTGATTTTGTTTTCTTCAGTCCATTTCTTCTCAAGTCATTTAGAATAGTGCAAAATTTACTGTATGTCTGTGTCAAACTTTCTGACTCTTTTGCTTTGAACCTTTCATAAGCATTTATGCTTTGATTTAACTTTGCCTGAATAGATCTTACAGTTCCTAACATTTGCCTTTCCAATTCGTCCCACATTTCTTTAGCTGATGATCCACTGTCAATCCTGTTAAGAACCTCATTCGGGACAGCCAAAGTCATCAAAGTAATTGCTCTTTTGTCAATAGCATGCCTATTTTTCTGTTCAGCAGTGTATTGGGAATAATTCTTCTTTACTCTGGTCGCTGGAATTTCTGGAGTTGTCTCTGTAGCAGGGGTTGCGGTGACATCGATATATACTTCGATTGGACCTTCTCGTATAGAAATCATAAGATTTTCATCGATGTTGTCAAGGAATTGGATCATACGAGTTTTCCATTGCTGATACTCTTCTGGTATAAGAACAGGCGGTTTGGTTTCGGATCCCATGGCTAGATATTCTTTAGAAGACATGATTGTAAGAAAATTCAACAGAAGGACAAATTCGATTTTCTTGATCGAAAAGTAGCAGGTAATTCAAGAATTGCTAAGAATTCAAGAACTAGCCCTAGCAGCGGAATCGAATTTTGAATGAATCAAGAAATCTTCAAGAAATTGATCAATCGATCTTCGCAATCACAATCTTGAACGAATTTGTTTGTTGATTGGCTCTGATACCAATTGAAAGTGCAGGATCTATTCTTACAATCAATATAGAAAGAAGTAATTGAGAAATTGTATGATCAAGCCCAATTGTATTCAATGAAGCACAGAATTACAGATCTAAGAGAGAGATCACCTCAAAGATTACAAGGAAAGAATACAAGTAATATGGAAAATCAATCAGTTAGCAACGTAGTGCTAACCACTCTATTTATACTGCAACAAACATCTTAAAGCTACAGTACAAATAAGAAAGACTAATAAGAACATAACACGTGTCCTAATTAGTTTACACATTACTAAATAACGAAACTCGTCATAAGTTCTGAACAGGTAGTTCAGAACTTCTGAACATTCTTCTGATCACGCTTCTCAGAACTTCTGACTTCTCTTTCTCAGATCTCTGACTCTTCTTCTCAGAACTTCTGACTCTTCTTCTCAGAACTTCTGAACCTTCTTATCAGATCTTCAACACTTGGTTTATTGACAAAACTTCAGATCTAACAGTTGTCGATAGAATCTAGAAGTTAAATTTTCCGGATTAGTCCGGACTTGATTTTCCGGATAATTTCGGATTCGATTTCCGGATACATTTCCGAATTGTTTTTCCGAATGGTTCCGGATTATTTTACCGGATACGTTTCCCGGATGGTTCCGGATTAGTTTACCAGATACGTTTCCCGGAAGGTTCCGGATTAGATTACAGGATATGTTTCCCGGACTAGGTTTCTCGGATGTTACCGGATTTCCTTTGATTCTGGTTGTTACCGGATATGCTTTCCGAATTTGATTTCCGGATACTTTGCCGGATGGTTTTCCGGACTTAGGTTCGAGACAAGTTTTTCTTGGATAATTTATGTACGAGGTTTTCCTGATCAAGTGTTTTCCGAATATGAAACATATCTTGATTTTTTAGAGTACGAACATAATTATAACTTAACTTCGAGTATGATACGATTTGATATGTGTTTCGATTTGGTACGCACGCATGCTAGTAAGTGTAATGGATCCGTAGGCACTAGCATTATTTGGTGAAAACGTGGAATAGGCATGGCGCTTAATTGTAATTCTCCTGACTTGAAATGAGGAATAGGCATGGCGCTTAATTGTAATCCCCATTTCGTATTACGACGTGAAATCGTGGAATAGGCAAGGTAAATTGCTATTTCCGTTTTCTATTGGAAGATAAGGGATAGGCAGGGTTTAATTGTAATCTCTGCTTCCACACCAAGAAATAGGCATGGCTTAATTGTAATTTCTTGGACATAAGCTGTAACCTAGAATCCTCAGTGATTCGTAGTGGCGCTCTTAAACATGATACTATGACTTACTTAGTGTTTGTGAGAATTCCAGATTACTGCATACAATTAATAGAAATCAATAAGTAGAAACAGTCGTTATGATTTCAACTGGTCATCTAATTCACTTTGATTAATTGAGAGAATTACAATATGAGTGATTAGACGATTGTGACGATTAGCCTTAATTCTAAGGCTTACAAAACAATATATACTTAGGGCCTAAACTAGCAGCCCATGGCCCGTTTACACAACTAAGCCCATAATACACCTTTTACAATATAAGCCCTTGAACTTCTATTCAACATGATTTTATCCCTAACAATCTCCCGCTTTGAATTGAAGTTCGAGTTCGCGCCAGTTCTCGACGTATCTCTTTCGGAGTGCAAAGTAGATCTCGAAATTTCGGATGGCTCGGCGGTAGTCGATGCGGTCTTCAATCACTTCTAAAGCTTCTTGTGCGTTTATCTCGTTTAAGTTGCAAACAAACGATGACTTTCGAAGTTCTTTCTCTTTGGTGATGATGTTTCGAAGTGCATCTCTGACTTTAAGTAGCGTGCCATCGTAGAATCTGTCGACTTGGCTGAAGCGGAGAAACCTCATTTCTTTCTATTCGTTGAGGTATACTATCCCAAATTCTGGTTCTAGAAGCAGTGAGTTCTCGAGATACATCTTCAGCTCCGGTGCTTTCTGGTTTGGTTTCAGCAGGTTAATCTTCTTGGTTCTGTGACGTAAGAAATCATTACTTTGTGTAGCAGGAATCGACGGACAGCCTCGAGGGCTTTGGTAACATGAAGAGGTCGGATGGTTCTGGTTCTGAGATCTTTCAGTATAGCCTGGAAGTCAAACAGCCTAAGATTTTAGAAGTCTACTTCAGAGAATCTCCATTCAGTTCTGTCTTCGCGTCTGATGGTAAATACTGGAAATAAGACTCTGAGAATTCGGCATGTCTGGATGTTGAGCACTTCAGTGATTTTGTGCTTCGTACGAACTTGGCTGACTGGAAGACACCGCTTCATTACCTTTACGTATTGGCTTTGGTATTCCTTGTCAAACTTGGAAATCCCAAGGCAGAATGTCGGCTCGATCGGGCGTAACCTGTGAACATAGAGCTTCTTCAGATATTCCTCCAGATGAGGAATAAGGATCATAATCTTCTCCCATCGGATTTGTTGCTTGGGAGGAGGAGGTTGATCAGAAGTTGTCGGTTGTTGAGGAGATGTCGTAAGTGTAGTAGTAGAAGTCTCGGGAATCTGTGAAGTGTGGGCAGGTGTACCGTACAGATTTTGTAGCAGAAACTGGTCGTAGTCGATATCTTCGTCGGCATCGGTGGGGAATACGAGATTTACCTCGAATTTCATCGCACTGGTGGCTTTTTGATACCATGTGTCTTCAGTCTCCGGGTCAATCTAATTCGGGATCAATCAAGTTAAGAGCATCCTCTTCCAGTGCAGTGTATACGATCAACGCCTGTGAATCTCCCTCGGGCTTTTCAACCATCGGGTCTTCTTCGTCTGAGATATCCATGTCTATCTCCATTTCAGCTAAGCTCAACTGGGCTTCAGGTTGGTCTTCGGTTGCGGTTTCTGCCACAGTTGATGGTTCTGGTTGAACCGTTGCAGTTTCAGTGAGGATTGGTTCGGACTCAGACAATCTTTGTCTCTTGTTCTCCCCCTCACGGTGATCAGGATCATCCTGGTCATCGTGCCGTCTTTTGAGTCTGCCAGCTTGACCCTTGCATGTGTCTTCGAGTGAGGAGACTCTTTCGGACAGAAGGTTTAAGGCTTTCTGAACGTCCTTGAGAGTCGAATCAAGCTGGTCCAATCTTCTATTCATGGATGATGAAGGAGCAGATACCTGGGAGCGTAGAACTGATACCAAGTCTGCTTCAATTGAGGCATCGGTGTCGGTGTGCTGGAGCAGTTGAGCCAGAAGCATAGTCTTGAGTGTGTCCACCGAATAAGATGGCTGAATGGGAGCCGGTGGAGGTGTTGGTGCGATTTCAGGTTCGACTATCTTCTCTTTCCCTTTGATGAAGCTCTTGATTTTGTCGAGCTCTGTGGTGAACTGCTGCTCCATTGCCTCGCGGACAACCTTTAGGGCGCCGTCCATAGATTCCCTTGACAAAACGTTGGGTAACTTAACTCCGGGATCACTTAGATTGCCCGTTGAGGTATCTACCGTAGAGGTAGTACCACCTACGTTCACGGATGGCAACTGGGTGGCCGTGGTAGGATTTCCTTCCGATCCTTGCGTTCCGCTGAAAGGCGGAGACACTACGGAAGTTCCGATTGGGTCACGAAGAAAACTGATTAGTGGAGTCTCGTCCTGTGTCTTAGCCGAAGAATGTATAATATCAAGTGGCTCTAGACTCGAATGTGCATCGAAAGAAGTCGAGACCGGGGGAGGCTGGTCTCTTGTTTCAATACCAATACTCTCCGAGTGAAAGATCGGTAGATGTTGTGCTAAGTCCCCGTGTGAAAATGAAACACCCATCTATTGAGAGACGGGTGAGTGGCTAGGAAGGTTGTGCAATTGCGCCGCTAGGTCCACGGCGGCTTCTTCAATACCTAGTCCCAACGGATGAGACAAGATAGTAGATGTGGCTACCTGGCTGACGCTGGTTTGGAGTCGCTCACGAGCCTCTCTAGTTCTTATGATCCATCTCTCCTGATTCTTTTTAGATCTCCATTCTCTCCGACTCGCCTGTTCAAGATTTCCAACTAATACTCCATCCTCTCTCCTTGTGTCTCCAAAAATAGGCTGGGATGTAGGGATGATGGGGGGTGTGGGTGAGTCAGACGGAGATCCTTCAGTCATTGGAGGCCGACGCCCGAGACGGGGTGGAATCAGTGACGCACGGATGGATAGATACGTATCGGATGGAATCAGAGACAACCGGGACCTCGTGTAATCTAGTCGACGGTCCGTCTTCAGTCGTGGTTCTGGTGGGGTTGAACGAGGGGTTGTTGGCTAGTTCCGGCTTGGCTGGAAAGGGTAGTACTGGCATGCGTACCCAATGCACCGTCCGCATCTATTCCCCTCCCATGTATTCTCAACACACCCCGTCCGGGAGCCCCAGCTATCCGAACTCTACCTCCTCTAGTCCTTGGACCCTCACGCCTCTCAGGTCTAACTCTCTGGGGAGGTCCCTCCTGCTCTGGCTGGAGCACAGGAGCACCTAACTCTTGTCTATAAGCTAATACACTCGGTGCATTGGGGTCCGCATGTGCCAGTAAAGCTTCAGGTAAGGGCATTGGTTGGGCGTTGGACGGGTTTCGAATCACAATATATCGTAAATGAAAAAGAGGACATACCAGATGGTTAATGCGTCGCGATATCCCTGGATTCGTGTCCATGTGTTGACATACAGCCAGCGAGAGAAAGCGTGGGAATGGTAGGAACTTTTTCTGCTTTGTCCCACTGATCTGCCTAATGGCTTGAACTAATTCGCACCATATCACCATCGCGTAGTCACTGTGGCGGTTGTAGCAGACGGCGTGGAATAGACGAAGAAAATCGCCGATGCATTGATCTATCTCCCTCCATCTGGATGAGAGACACTTGTTCGGAATTGTGAACAGCGTGTACCAGATGGGCGCCAGGTATTTGCGGTTGATAGCTGAGGGGCGGTCGAGTCCGTGGTTGTATCCGAGTGCTCGGACTTCTACACATAGGGTCGTGTCATTGACCGCGGGATCGTAGGCTTGATGTCCGCCGGCAGTGGCTTCAAGCAGCGATAGAAGACGTCGGAACGACTCAGGTGTGACCGTGAAAGGGTGATTGTCGATCCGCGCCGTGATAGTCTGAGAGTTGGCAGCCGTGACGACTTGAGCGGAGAGCTAGACTTGGTATATGTAGAGAACGGGAACGTCAGCCGTTGCGGTGAGTGCCTCGCGGAGAGGGTGACCGAGAAGAATGTCCACTACCACACGGTGTTGTGGTCGGAACTCGGCAGCGTCCAATTGATGATTGTTGGGCTCGATTTCAATGCCATGGTCTGGTTGGACCAAAGCATTGTCAGCTTCCTCGTCGATGAATTCCTCTTGAGGAGGAATGTTCTCTTGCGGTGGTTGTTGTTCTTTATCCGCCATTTGTATCTGAAAAAGAACAGTGTTAGCATACAGGCGGATGAACAATTGTCGGTGCGTACCATGGCAAAAATCGGCTCAATCTAGAACAGATTGAGGATAGGTAGTAGAACAGGTACTGAACTGATGGAAGTGTCCGGAAATAAATCATATGGAAACACAAAGTATCCGGACACACAAAGTATCAGGACTTAGCATTTGTTTCCGGATAAGGCAAGGTGTCCGGACAAGTGGATGTTTCCGGAAAAACATGGCATCCGGACAAAGTGAAACAATCCGGACAACAGGAGTATCCGGATAAATGGGGTTACCGGGTAGGTTAGACTTACCGGTCAAATTGGAACATCCGGATAGTTGAACTTACCGGAAAGGACGAGAGTTTCCGGACAACTAGGGTTTCTGGATGAGAATGGTGTCCGGACAACACTCACAAACCGGATAGTTGAACTTACCGGAAACCCTGAGGTTTCCGGACAACTAGGGTTACCGGGTGTAGGAGTGTCCGAATAAAATATCTAAGCTGATGTGGCTTTCCGGATGATTTGAATGTGTCCGGATAGTTTGAAAACTATCCGGACGACATCCGGATTCAATGAATCTACCTAGAATCAAGCCCAAACATATATCTAAGCAATCTAGATGAGGCGAATCTAGTATATAAGCACACAACCTCATTTCAATCAATCTTAATCACAGTAAAATGTACCGAATGCTGATTGACGCGAAAATGGGGTTTTGGAAACCCTAAACGAGCATTCGGTGGGTCGGTTTGTCCGGTGATTCGAGTGTGAATGTGATCCAAAAGCATTAGATAACACTAAGGGAACCATACCTGTGATTTAGAGCCGAAAATCGACGAAAATGATTGCGATCCGAGAGTTTCCGAACGAGGTCTATCGAGAGGGTTTTGTGAGGTTTTTGAATATCCGGAAAACGTGAACAAGGATGAGTCCGGATTGCTTTTTATAGAGGAGACTTACCGGGTGGGTTTTACCTGGATACCCATCCGGTCCGGATAGGTGTCTGGTCCGGAAACCTATCGGGATAAGGGTATCCAGGAACCTGTCCGGACAGTTTTGAAAAAAAAATTATATTTGGCGCCTGGACTTTTCAATAAAAAATCCCTTTTTAGCGTGGAAAGAGGATTTTCCCGCTCCACCTCGAACTGAGCATGGGGATTTCTCTGCTCCCCCTCGGATCGTGCATGTGAGTGAGTTAGAGAGACGAACACACACAAAACAACTTTGACACATTTAAAGAAAAAATGTGTGTCGCTCCCCCTCAAATGATGAACAAATCGAAATTTGCCCCCCCCCCCCCCCCTCAGAATGTGCTAGTTGTGTGATATGAAGCACAGTGGAGATGCCACACTCAAAAAGTTTGGAAGTGAAAACCATTGTGTGACACTCCCCTTCAAAAGTAGAATATACTTACCTGATACTTGTCCGTGCTCCCCCTAAACACATGATCAAATTTGTGAAAGCACAAACATAACACAGAAAGTAGACGACCGTAATAAACAGAAAAGGAAACACACGTTAAAAGAAAGCAAACAAACGAAATCTACCTAATGAATACAGAGATTTAACTGAAAATTGTAGACGATAGAAGTAGAATACAGATGCGAGGAAGTGTGTACTCAATCATCTGAAGTATAAACAACAGATGAGGAATAGACAGTTTCTCGTAGATGTATGGAACTTGTATCGGGCATACGATCTGATCAAATCTTCAGATTTAGCATACCTAACATGGACACTAGATAATTAAAGCGTTTTTCGTCCAGGGGTTTTGTAAACAGGTCTGCTAACTGATGTTCTGTATTTACAAAGTAGAGTTCGACTGTACCTCTTTCGACGTGATCCTTGATAAAGTGGTACCGAACGTCTATGGGCTTTGTTTTTGTATGCTGGATATAGCAATGGCGCTCTTTGAGTCGCAGTAAATGGGCACCTTGGTGTATGTGAAACCGTAATCCATGAGTTGCGTGCGCATCCAGATAACTTGTGAACAGCAGCTTGCGGCGGCCATGTATCCCGCCTCGGCAGTCGACGTAGAGACGCACTGCTGCTTCTTGGATGCCCAACTCACCAGACTTTCGCCCAAGAACTGCACATGTCCCGATGTACTCTTCCGATCCATCATGCTGCCCGCGTGGTCCGCATCGGAATATGCTGAAAGCTCAAAACCTGTCTCTTCCGGGTACCACAAGCCAAGATCAGCAGAACCTCTCAAATAGCGAAATATAGGTTTAACAGCTATTAAATGAGACTCCTTAGGTTTTGACTGAAACCGGGCGCAAAGAAATGTCGAAAACATGATATATGGTCTACTAGTAGTTAGGTACATTAAAGATATGATCATTCCCCGGTACGTTTTGGTGTCCACATCCTTTCCGTTAGGATCGGCGTGTAACTTTGTACCGGGTGCCATGGGAGTTTTCACTGGTGAGGACTGTTCCATCTGGAATTTCCGAAGAATGTCCCGGACGTACTTAGCCTGATTTATGAATATCCCGATCGACAGTTGTTTAACTTGAAGACCGAGGAAAAAATTCATCTCACACAACATACTCATTTTAAAATATTGTCCCATTAGAGTGGCAAAGTTCTTGCAGTACAGTGGGTTAGTAGAACCGAAGATTATGTCATCAACATACACCTGAACTAACACTATATGACCTTGTTCGTTTTTAATAAATAGGGTTGTATCGCTTTTACCTTTTGAAAATCCCGATTTTATTAAAAACTTAGACAACGCATCATACCAGGCCCGTGGAGCTTGCTTCAAACCGTATAGCGCCTTGTCCAGAATGTAGACATGATTAGGCTTCTTTTCGTCTACGAACCCGTCCGGTTGCGATACGTACACCTCTTCCTTGATCTCACCGTTGAGGAAAGCGGTCTTCACATCCATTTGGAAGACCGTGAAGTTTTATGCGCGGTGTATGCAAGGAACATACGTATTGCTTCGATTCTTGCCACCAAAGCGTATGTCTCGTCGTAGTCTATCCTTTCTTGTTGGCAGTATCGCTTGTCCACGAGACGTGCCTTGTTCGCTACGATGATACCATCCTCGGTCTTCTTGTTCTTGAAGATCCATTTTGTGCCCGATCACCGTCTTGTGAGATAGACGTGGGACAAGTCGCCATACTTTGAGGGCCTTAAATTGATTGAGTTCCTCTTGCATGGCCATGACCCAATCCGGATCGTCTAATGCTTCGGAGACGGTTGTAGGCTTGATCTTACTCAGGAATCCAGAGAAAAGGCAGAAGTTTGCCGATGCGCCTCGCGTTCGTACTGGAGTAGAGGGATCACCGATAATTTGGTGCAGGGGATGAGCCTTGGTCCATTTAGTGGTGTGTGGAAGCGGCTGTTGAGTTGAGTGTGAGGTGTCTGGATCCACATATCCACCAGTTGGGAGGTCTTGAACAGCTTTAAGTGTAGCAGGTTGATTTCTCGGAGGAGACTTGGCAGGATTCGTTGAAGTTTGAGCAACTTCTGGTTCCGGAGAATTCAGAGGTTGATCTATGAGTGTAGTCTAGGACGAATCTTCAGGAGCGATCTCCAGGTTTTGTAATAGTTCCTCTGGGGGTGGTCGTATCAGTTGATGTTGTTGTTGAGGGCTGAGGTGTCTCCGCAGTGATAGTTGGAGTGCTGGTCGAAGGCGGCGGACAAGAAAGATTCGCCGAGTCCTCGATTTGAGCAGCTTCAATTCTTAGTTGCACTGAGACACGAGAGGTAGGAGCGTTAAATAAATCATCATAGAAATATTGAAATAGTAAATCTAAATCAGAAAGTTGAGCATTCGACGTAGATGCATGATTTGGATTTAATGTGGGTTGTGCAGATCCCGAAAGAGAAAGTTCGGAAGCTAGCACGCCAGTTAAACCGGGTTTTGAACTGAGTTGTTCAGAAGCCAATTATGGGGCTTCGTCGAATGTCACATTTACACTCTCGAGAACGGTTTTTGTGCGTTTGTTGTAAACGTGATACACTTTAGCCTGCATGGAGTATACTATGAAGACTCCTTCGTCTGCATTCGGACTGAATTTCCCGAGGTTATCCTTGTCGTTGAGGACGTAGCACGTGCATCCGAACGAGTGAAAGTATTTGATGTTTGGGATGCGGTTATTGATGATCTCGTATGGCGTCTTGTTGAACCGCTTGTTGATGATCGAGCGGTTTTGCGTGTAGCAGGCAGTTGACACTTCTTCAGCCTTGAGAAATAGAGGCAGCTTTGACTGTGACATCATCGTGCGAGCGGCTTCGACTAGGGTACGGTTGCGTCTTTCCACCACTCCGTTTTGTTGAGGAGTGCGTGCGGCCGAGATGCCTTGCGAGATACCGACGGATGTCAGGTATTCGTTTATCGTTTGATTTTTAAATTTCGTCCCGTTGTCGGTCCTGATAGTCTGAACTTGCAGTCGAAGGTTCAGTTGGATGGTCTTCAAGTGGTTGATAATCAGCTCCAGGGTTTCGTCCTTCGAGCGCAGGAACTTTACCCAGGTATAGCGTGAGAAGTCATCAACCATCACCAGGACGTACTTCCGTTTGTTGATGCTTTGAACATGCATCGGTCCACACAAATCCATATGGATAAGTTTGAGGGACCGGGACGTGCTTGGAGCGGCCTTCGGCTTGTGCGTCGCTCGCTTCATCTTCCCCATCTCGCATGCACCGCAGAGTCTGTCCTTCACGAATTGAAGTTCGGGCATGCCTTTCACGTGTCCGCCTAGCACCAGTTTGTTGATACTCTTGAAGTTTAGGTGCGATAGACGTCTGTGCAAATCCATGCTTGCTGGGAATTGGCTTTTGACATCAGGCAGACAGAGTCATCGGTCTTCAGGGCTGGGAGGTCTATGGTGTAGAGGTTGGTCTTTCGCGTTCCAACCAAAAGTTCTGTTCCGTCGTCAGTGCGGACGCTACACCTTTTGGCTTTGAATCTGACCTCGATATCTTTATCGCAGAATTGGCCGATGCTAAACAAGTTGTGTCCCAATCCCGCGACGTATGAAGCTTTCTTTATAGTGATCTTGTCTTGGACAATATCGTCGTAGCCCAAAATCGGTGCCTTGTCATCATTTCTGAATCTCACGTCTCCGCAATATTTATCGGTGTAGTTCGTGAGCAGCTCCCTCCTCCCGGTCATGTGCTTGGAGCATCCAGAATCTAAGCACCACATATGACCGTCCTGCAAAAACGAGATTACCGGACTTTAGGTACCCATTTAAAAATGGGTCCTGGAGGGTTAGGTTTGACACCTTGTTGAGGAACCTGTTTTGAAGCAGGTTTCCTCTTGGGTGTAGGTTTAACCTCTGTTGGAGGAACCCGTTTTGAAATGGGTTCCTTTCTTGTTTAGGTTTAACCTCTAATTGGGGACCCCGTTTTGAATTGGGTTTCTTTTTGTTTTTACGGGGTTTGCATTTTGGTTCAGAATTATAGACATGATAAGAACCAAACCAATCAGTTGAATTTCTAATGTCATCGAAGTCATTCCAACCACAACTAGAACAACACAAGCAATCATGTGATAATTGAATCAATTGCTGAATAGAATAAAGTTTAATCGGAAATTTAATATCTTGTTCAACAAAATCATTCTTATGATTCAAAGCACAATCATTCTTGTTCATTCTAGGATAAAAGACAATATTAAATGACTTCGACGCAGCATTGTTCTCGATAGATTCCTTACCTAACCACTTTGGTTTGTATTGTTTAGCCCGACCATTTTTATCTAAAACAGCATTAACAGTATGGTCAGCAGAGTTTGAGTAGACAGGACGTTTATCAGTCGATCGACCGGTCTTTTGCCTCGGCTGTAATTGTTTTTTAGAACAAGAATCAGTTTTAGAAACCTTGATCACAGTCGGGGTCGTTGGTTTTGTAGAACATTCGCCTTTTTGGAAATTGATCGGGCGATTTTCCGCTGGCGAAAGAAAGTCGGTATGACTGGGAAGAGGTTTGTCAAATGGAAACGCTTCAAACTCTTCATCTAAACTACCCTCGGAATTCATAAGTTTAGAAAAATCGATATCCGGAATCGATGGACTAGGGTTGGTCGAGGGAGGTAAGGAACACTTTGTGTCGGTGTGCTTAGGTGAATCTGGTGCGGAACCTAAGAAAAAGTCAGAGTTTAGATTCCTTAAAACGCACTCATCTTGAGACCCTTTACCGTTTAGTGAAGATGTTTTTCCAATGAAAGCTTTGAACGAGGATGTGTCAGACGAGTCCGAGGAAGGTTCGGGTGAAATCGTCTTTTCTTCTTGGAGTAGGTTAATCTTCTCTTGAAGTTGACCATTTCTCACATGCTCCTTCATCGCTTTTGTCGCCAAAGCAGACAGTTTTGATGTGAGCCGATCGATTTCATTCCGAACGATTTCCTGCAGTGGCGGATTCAGAAATATATATTATTGGGGGCCCTTTTTGGGTGTCAAAAAATTCTTAAACCGAATAACTCATTCGTATCAATACAAATTTGAGCTATTTTCTCTATCGGTCACCCAAAAATATTTAGCCTTAGAAAGTTGTCCCTGCTGATTTACACAGGTGGTTTTCGGCTTGAACGGTTCAGCATAACTTATTCGGTTCGGTTTCCAATTTCTTTTACTATTTCGAATAAACCAAGATATTATACTGCCACACATATTTTACTATTTTGGTTAAATTAAAAGCAAATAAACATATTACACAATAAAAAATAGTGATTAATCAAATTGTTATCACTATAGCAAACAAAATAAAAAAAATAAAATGATTTTCAACATGTTAAAACTTAGAAGTTATGAAAATTAAAGTATAATTGATCTCTAAAAAATAACTCCTTAAAATAAGTATTGTAAATGAGGGAGAGAATTAGATTTGAGACCTTATCTTAGGGGCCTATTAATAACTTTTAGGTGAAAATAAATAAATTAAAGCTACAACTTAAGCTTAGTGGGTTATTTTTGGATGGTTTGTTGGGGGCCTGTGCCCCCTACGTCTTTCATATGCATCCGCCACTGATTTCCTATCCTTCATCCGACACAGACTAGATTTTTACGGATTTAAGTGCCTCAAGTTCGGTTATGAGCGCTTGCTTTTCCTTTTGAAAACATAATCTTTCCCTCTCAAGAGACTCCTCTAATTCGACTATTTTTGCTTCCAAAATGAGAGGTGGGACATAGAGTTTAAACTCGTCCGTCCCAGTTTTGGGTTCAGGTGCTTGGGCCTCATCCTTTTTGGAGGAATCATTGGGCGTCGCAACCTTATAGCCATCAAAGTAGTCATTCGAGAGGTATTTCTTTAGATTTTTTTATACGAGTAGTTCATAGGCTCGTAGCAAAAAGTGTTAGCTCCAATCTTTCTGTTTGTAAAAGTAGTGAAAATAGTCTAAGTACAGAAGTAACCCACAGAGGCTCTGCCGAGTAGCCGAGTAACCGAGAAGACATAAGTCTTCGACAAAGGCTCTGTCGGGTTAATCAGGAAGACCGAAGTGAAGAAACGAGACTCTTCTATGCGGACAAGGCCACAGAGCCTCTGTCATACTTGACAGAGCTTCTGTGGGAAAAAGGAGATCTACGCAAAATATCTTAACAAGGACGGACATGCTTCTTACAATACCTACCATTCGAAGGTTCTAAAGATAAATCGTACAAAGGCGTGACCTAACAATTCCACGTGTCAAACTCTAATAGGTTTCCGCCTAAAGCTGAATACGGAGCATTTAATGAACGTTGCATCTACAACTGTTCCAGAACTGTGTCTTGTACCTTCCTGCTACTGTTCCAGAACAGTGTCTTGTACCTTCAGTCCTTATTGTCTCCTTTAGGAGTTGTATAAATAGAAGGTTCATGTGAACTCTTCTATTAAGTTTTTACACAACACACACACCATTAAACTGCATATTTCTTGTTAATCCTTTAAAGTTCTTGGTGTTCTTATTATATATCAAATACAGTAATCTTTGAGAAACATATGTTATTTACTTTTTGCTTTATTTGATATTGTGTGATCTTCTACCTTACATTATCTTTCAGTTCTTAAATACGCTTCTGCACCATACAATCTGAACTAACTGAAAGTTAAGATCATTGTTTTTAGCAAAAAGGAACCAACAATTGGTATCAGAGCATACCTTGATTTTTAATATCAAGGGATCCACTCTAAAACTATGATCTTTGGTAGAAACTTTGATTTTTAACCTATTCTTCATATTATTCAAACAGTTTCTGTTTTTCTGCCATCTTCGATTCATTCGAACTTTGGTAAACTTATAGAATCTGTTATTCTGGTTAAAAACACCATTTTAGTGCTCAGCTTAAAGCTTTTAAGCTTAAAAACTTCATACGAAGCATCCACTTCATTCTCTGAAAAATCTGCTGTTAAAACCCTTTTTCTGGATAATTTATCTCTCTAAAAATGACAAATATAAACAACTTCCTCTCTGCTGGTTCCTTAACCAAACCTCCCACTCTTCTTAGAGAAGAATACCCTCAATCGAAGATTCGAATGATTCACTTCTTTGAGGGTACTGACAAAGAATTGGTTTATTATATACGTAACCCTCCTTTCATTCCCATGATAAGTGTACCTCGTGTTCCTAGCACAGACGACACACCTGAAATTCCAGAACACACGAAACCAAAGACCCAAGAAAATTGGTCTGATTCTGATTGGGCTAAATACGAAGTTGATCAGAAAACTAAGAGAATTCTGATCATGGCCATCCCAAATGACCTTTTCAAGTCCATGGATGCATGTGAATCTGCACATGATCTATGGAAAGAACTGGAAAAACAACTAGAAGGAGGAGTCAAAACCCAAAAGAACCGCAGAGCTCAATACATAAATGAATACTATGCCTTTAAAGCTCTGCCAACCGAATCTCTGCAAACTACGTATGATAGGTTCAACTCTCTAATAAACAAGTGCAAGAAGTTCGACATCCACAGAACCTCTGAAGAAAACAACGTTATGTTCCTGAAGTCCCTAAATGAAGAATGGCTTCAGTTATCTATGTCTCTGCAAACAAATCAAGACTTAGATTCCTGGACCCTATCAGACCTCTATGGAACATTAGCAGCACAAGGGCCACAGGTAGCACAAACAAAAGCCCAGATCATTGCACCTCTTGCATTGGTTGGAAAGACTACAGAGGTTAAAGAGAAACCGAAGAAAGAGGAAATAAATGAGAAGAAGAAGAAAATCATGACGGTAGAAAGTGAAGAAGAAGAGGTAGCAGCAGAAGAAGAAACGACCCTGGCCTCGATAGCTAAATCTTTAGCTCTCTTGACTAGGGAATTCAACAGAGGATACCAGAAGAAATATGGTAATGAACGATATGAAAAAGAGAATCAAGAAAGAGAAGGGTCGAACAGAAAGAAGTGGTGACCGACAGAGGTCAGAAGACAGAGCTGGAAACTCCACACAGAACCAAGGATGCTACAACTGTGGAATTCCAGGTCACTTCGCCAACGAATGCAGGAGCAGGTCAAATCGGCCTCAGAGGGATGCCGCTTTCTACAAAAAGAAGGCTGAATACTATGCTCAAAAGTCACTAATGGTAAACAAAGAAATATGGGAGTCTGACACATCCTCTGACGAAGGCGAAACAAAGAATGCTCTATTATGTGGCATGGCAGAAGTCAACTCCGACTCCGACAGTGAGGTATCCACTTCTACCTCTAACTCTAATACTGCAGAAGATGACTTGATTAAACTTAACATTGAATACACTGAAATGAAAAAGACTTGTGAAGATATTCAGAAAAAGCTCACCTTCTATGAGAGAGAAGATAGACTTCTCACTCAAGAAAAAGCTAAAATCTTTAAAGAAAAAGAAGAAATTGAAATGGACTGGAACAAAAAGATAAATCCTTTAAAAGAAAAGATTTCTGAACTTAATTCTTCCTTGAAAACAAAGTCTAAAGAACTAATGGATGTTGAGTGCGACAGAATGAACATCCTAGCTCTTAAAAATTATTTTCAAAAGGAAAGAGAAGTCCTCTGTCAAGATTTACTCAGAAGAGATCTTCAAATTAAAAAATTTCAAGATGCTCAGAAGGTGTACCAAAAAATAAACACTCAAAAAGGGAGACGGGGAATTGGCTTCTGTGATATAGATCCTTATACCGGAACCAAAAGAAACAAGTCTCTGTCCTCTCTATTTCACATAGGAGATACAAGAAAACCTGGATTTCCAAATCTTCTCTCTATAAGTAAAAGGCAAAAAGTCTCTAGGGAACCTCACAAGAGGAAACCTCTGAAGATGACAAATGTGTGGTTTGAAAACACAGATTTATCACCTTCAATCTCTGTCAAAAGAGAATCCAAACCTAAGAGGTATCTGAAAACTCAAGATCAGATAGGAATCTTCAAGTTTGGTAAACCCGAGACTCAAACTCAAGTTGCATTTGTCTGCATGATGAATTCTGAAAAGAAATTATCAGCAGAGGCATCTGAGCTCAATCCAAAAATTACAGAAGAAAAACTTGTTATCTCTAAAGAAAACCTCTGTACATCTTCCAGCGATCAAGATCTCTCCGAAGAAAAATTAACAGATATTCATGTTAACTTAGAAGATAGTTCCTTAGAAAAGGAAGAAAGTGAGTATGGCACATGTTCTGAAAGTCCAGCCTCTATCGAAAGAGAAATGAGTGAATCAACCTCTGTATATGAGGACGATTCATCCTCTGACGAATCAGAGACTGACTCTAAGTCAGAGATAGGACCTAGTGACACAGAGGTTATTAAAAAAACTTCTGAAGTTTTTAACAGAACTATTCCTCCCAGGGAGAAAATCACAGGAATTCCTATCTGCCCAGACTTTTTAAATATGTGCATACAAGCCAAAACCTCTCTTGAGCTTGAAAATTTCAAACAACAGAAGTTAATGTCCACTCAAATTCCAACAAGTTCAAATATTTTAAAACCCTTAAAACCTGTTAAAGAAAAACTAACATAGCAACAGAAGGATAAATGGACTAAAATTAACAAATCTTTTTCTTCTGTGACAGTGAAATCTACAGAAGTTCACCACAGAAGGGGAACACAGAAGGCCGCACTCAACAAAGGATTTTGCAAACAACGATCTAGCCTACATAAACCTTCTTGTAATGGAAACTCTAATGTTAGGATAAATTGTAATGCCTCTGTGCCCCCATTTAATGTATTTAATGAAATGTTCAAGCAAATCTCTTCGCACATTCAATACTGTCATTGCTTTGATCTTATGTTTAAATTAAACCAACACTTCAAAAGTCCACACTGTCATCTTACTGTACCCAAAGAAAATGATAAATCCAAGGGAAAGAAGAAACAAAATGTTTCTTCAACAGAAACTAAAACAAAATCCAAGAATGCTAAGGCAAACTTGAAGACCCCTGACAAAACTGGACCCATGTGGATATGGGTACCTAAAACTCTCTAATTGTCTTGTAGAAGCAGTATGTGCCAATCTGGTATCTAGACTCCGGATGCTCAAGGCATATGACTGGCGACAGAGGTCTTCTATCCACATACAAAGAAAAGAACGATGGTGGATCTGTGACCTTTGGAGACAATAAAAAGGGTACATCAAAGGCTACGGAGTCATAAAGAAGGAAAATATAACCGTATGCAAAGTTGCGTATGTTGATGGCCTTAAACACAATCTTCTAAGTGTTAGTCAACTCTGCGTTACGGGATTCGACGTAATGTTCAAAAGAACCTTTTGTTCTCTACAGAGCGAGGATACAGGACTTGAACTTCTGCGAGCCGAAAGAAGAGGAGATCTATATCTCATGAACTTCAATACAAAGAACAAGAAAGAAAAAATCTGCCTTGTTGCATGCAAAAGTGAAGAAGCCTGGTTATGGCACAACAGGTTCTTCCATTTAAACTTTCATACTCTTGATAAACTTGTAAAACTTGATCTAGTCAAAGGTCTACCAAACGTTAAATTCAATAAAGATCATCTTTGCTCTGCCTGCGAAATGGGAAAACTCAAAAGAGCTTCCCATAAAGGCAAAACTGATGTATCTTGCCCTAGACCTCTGTACATGCTACATGTTGACCTCTGCGGTCCAATATCTACACAGAGTCTAGGTGGCAAGAAATATCTGCTTGTTTTGATCGCTGAATTCTCAAGATTTACATGGGTTGAATTTGTCAGAAAGAAATCAGATGTTCCAAACATTCTGATAAATTTATCCATATCCACTTAACCGGGAAAGTGGGGAGTCAGAAAGAAATCAGATGTTCCAAAACTTTTTAATGAAAAGTTTTGTATGAGTGCAGGATTCAGAAACTAAGAAGTGACAATGGTACAGAATTTAAAAACTCTGTCATTGAAACCTATCTTACAGAAGAAGGAATTTCACAAAACTTCTCTGCTGCACGCACCCCACAACAGAATGGCGTGGTCGAACGAAAGAATCGCACGTTTATGGAGGCCGCCAGAACTATGCTAACCGCATGACATTTTGGGCAGAAGCAGTATCAACCGCTTGCTATACCCAAAATCGATCAACCATCGTAAAGAGACACATCAAAACACCATATCATTTGATCAACAAAAGACGACCAAACATCAAGTTCTTCCATGTATTTGGATGCAAGTGCTTCGTCTTAAATGATAGAGAAGCAAGAGGAAAGTTTGATGTAAAGGCAGATGAGGGCAAGTTCATAGGATACTCTGCAACTTCCAAGGCCTGCAGAGTTTATCTTTTGCGGTCTCGAACGCTTGTAGAAAGCATAAATGTTTCTTTTGACGACACCTTCCAAAAGACTTCTGAACAAATCAGTTCAAAACTCGGTCTAAAAGGGGAATCCTTTGGCATCTCAAAAACACGAGAAGAAGACTTAAATCTTCTATTTCAAGAGATGTTCCATGACAACATTGATCCCTCTGCTGGAGCCATCAGAGCCTCTGGAGAATCACCTTGTAACACCCTCGAATTTGGAACGAGCAACTAATTTAAAAATTCAATAAAATACCCAAAGTAAATATGATTACTTCTACAATTCATTCCTTAAAATACCATCGAAATTTAAAACATTATAATTCCCTAAATAAAATAACTTAAACGGGTGTCACTTAACACAACACAAGTTGCTAATTCCGAATACGTGCGGAAGGCTTCACTAAAACAAATCACCTCCCGTGCACTCTACTAGCACTTGCCACTTCACAGTGTAGCTAAAGCTACTCCCAACCTGAGCATGTTGCACATGCCGACAAATAAAAAAGGTTAGGCTAACGCCTAGTGAGTTCAAGCATTTTATCATGACTATATAAATTCATAAATCGAGAGGGGTGTAGGTTTAGTCATGATTTCAAAAGAGTTTACCTTAAATGCAAATCGCCCATTTTCCAACTCACACAAAATCTATGAGAAAGCTCCCAAAATGTATAAAACGTTTTCCAAAGTGAATTCCAACTCCAACTCACCCAAAACGTGTTTAGATGTAAATATCTCAAGAATTATAAACATGGACAAAACTCCAATATTTAAAACATCCAAATAAGATGAGACATAAAACTCTACCAATGAACCATGAAGACATTTCCTATAAATAAAGTGTGTCACCGAAAATAAGGATAAAATATTATACCCAAAACCACACCTTTCGGTGACGGGGGAGACCCGATTCCATCAAAAGTGACGGGCACACAAAGTTAGGTCAATTATGATGTTACTGGATTACACCTCAAGCCCCGGTCCTAGTTCCCATGCCATATAGACATCACAATCCTCGGACCATAATAAATTGCCTTTATTGCATACCCCGTAGAGTTACACCTCAAGGACTTACAGGGGACCACATTGCATATCCAGTCTAGACGAGTTTCACCTCAGGGACTCCAGTGTCCCCTATTGCCTACTCGCTAGTGGCCCCACGGCCTAACGCATATACCCATGCGTTCCCAATAGTGCCCGCTGATACCAGCCTTCCAGCACCATGTGGCAGACAAAACGCGTCTTGTTTTGGGAAGGGACGAAGTCAACCAACCACACAACCGAGTGCACAAGGAGATAGACCATCAAATAAAACTGACTCACGTGCCTATGGATCCAATGCAACACAGTCTACAAAACATGCTCAACCCGAAACGACAGAAACACCCAAACATGTAAATATCAATAATGTGCAAGAATATGCATCTAAACCTCAGTTAGGTAAACAAGTACCACAAAGCCGTTATTAACCCAAAACCTGACACGGTTAAGCAAAAAGGGTTTTCCCAAAAGCACTCACACCTTTACAATTCTCAAAATAACTCTTGACACTAAATCGGGTATTTCCCACATGGTTTATAAAATCAATTTACACTAACATGATTAAACCGTCAAATAAACCTCATTTTGAGCAATTAACCTTTTAAAGACAAAATATGATTTCTAACCATCCAAATATTCAAAAGCCCCAAATATGGGTGTTTTACACATTTATGAAGATAAACATTTCAAAAGAGTTAAATTATCCAAATAACTCAACCACGTATCTTTTCAAGTAAAACACACACATATTTGTAAAATACTCATTTTGGCATTACAACGTTTTCGCAAAGTAACTTGAACTCACCTTACTAGATTAAGTTAAATATAGTATTTCTCCAACCTAAGCTCCTTTGATGAAGTTTGCATCCTCAAGACAAAACTTCCAAAACCTAGACCCATAGATTTCCAACCATAAATACCAAAGTCTAACCACAAGGAATCATCATCCATCCACAATACACCAAAATATCAAAACCCTAGTTTCTTAGATGAAGAAAAGTGAGATGCTTACCTAAACCACCACCAAATACTCTTGGATCATTCATGATACTTCAAAACTCATTCTAGATCCTTGAGGAGCTCCCAAAAACGAAACCATAGCAACTTGAATCACTCAAATCAGAGTTGTGGTGAGAAAGTTATGAAGGTTTTAAGTTTGGGGCTGAAAGTTCGCGACTTAATAGACTCTAGAGTGTTGCGCGGTTTGTCCCGCGGTTTATAAGTCGCGTGGAAAGCCGCGCGGCTCCCTGTTTGGTCGGTTACTGTTTCGGCCGTAACTTCTTCGTTATAACTCCGTTTTCGCTCCGGAAAGAACCGTTGGACTCGTATTCGAATTCCCCATCCAACAAGACCATAAAATCTGGGATTTAACCCCAAAACTTAATTTTCATATTTTTCTAAAAGATCGGTTCCACACTGATTCGACATTGGACCTATCTGAAAATTACGGGTGTTACAATCCTCCCAACCTTAGGATGATTTCGTCCTCGATATCTACATCCTTTACAATCCAAAGCCAACCGACTTACTGTCGACCATTAATCATCAATTCCTAACTGGAATCTAAATTGCCCCACACAGTCTTATAAGGACGAATCCTCGAATAATTTCTTACCAACAAAACACCTTCAAGTACACGTTACTTGACCGTAACAACATTCTAACCACTGGGATAACTCCTAGTTAGACGACTCCGGTTGTCTCCCAACCTTAGATGTTCCATACTTCCCAATCATACTACATTTACACGTTCTTAACTTTTCTCTCCAATTCAACCCGGCGTTCAATCACTACCAACATCAACCAAAACTTCAGAATCCTTAACTAATCCCGCTAATGGACTAGTATTTACTCTCAGCGGATCCCACCAATTTTAACACCAACGGTCATCACTGACCCATCAGCTACACAATCCCAAGGATGTGTCCAATTATCAAACATCAAGTTGACAATTTCTCTTACCGCACAAGGAAAGTCATTTCCCTAAATCCTCTTATCACATAAAGTATCTTAAGATTGCTACTACTATTACCATCATTCTTTTAAAAAAAATCGGACTACAATCCCCTGCCCAAAAGTCGACACCTAAATGTACCACCTACCTCAACATAGGTTACCGTGAATTTATTCCCTTAAGTACAAAGGGCATCATCCCCTTAACCAATACTATTCGGCCTACAATACTATCACGTGTGAAATACCCAACCTTCCACCGTCGGAGTGCCACATACACTCACTCTTAACTGGGTTATTTACCTTTTCCAAGGTCCTAACGAGTTCAAAGTTTTCAAGTGCGTTATTTAACAAATATGCCATTCACAAAAAATTTCATAGAAACTTTCAACATAAATATTTCATATCAAATTTAAACGTACGGATAAAACTACTATTATCAATTCGGTAGTTACGCAAAAATGGACATGCTCGTCCCACATATGAAAATCATGTTGAAAATTATTTCATTGCAGTTCAGATTATCAACAAAACGCAAAAGCGCAATAAACAATTTTCTTTAAAATGAACCGCCACGATTCTAGTATGGATTGACTCATTACATGCACGTAAAGCAACGGCTCGACTTTAAACAAGGTGCAACAAAAGGTGTGCACGTATTTCAAAAGAAGTCCAACGATATTTGACTCCAAAATTTTCCTTCTAGCCATAAAATGGCATGGAACAAGATTTACCAATCAAAATTTGCGCGCGTCAGTTTATTATACAAAACAAGGAAACGATTCATAATTACACCTCAATCAAAACACAAAACAACTTGTGCAAGTTCCTTATTTTAGACAAAACTAATACGTTTCCATCATTTGAAATTATCGACTAAAACATCATGAGAAATTTTCAAATTGGGGTAGACATGCAAGCTTGTAACTCTTCCATTAAAATTTTCTTGAAACGAAATAACATGTATCAAATGGTTCTCGACCAAATTTCAAAAGAGGGAACTCTTTAAATCAATCTCCCAAAATTTCTCGTCCGGTCCTATAATGACATTTGAATAAAACGTCTTTGGCAAACTTTGCACACAAAATGCGTTTTTCTAAAACATATGAGGAAATAAGTGTTAATAATTAGTTGACATCAAAAGGGTTCAAACTTATTTTCGAATCTCAAATTGCACTAACGGTGCGCGTCAATGTTCAAAACATAAGAAATTACACGTACCATAGTTTCATACCAAACAATTTTCCAAAATCTTCATCGCGAAACATTTTCCTCAAAGTTTCGTACTTGGAACACAAAACGTCAAAACATCATTACTTAAAATGTATTTGTCAAAATACTCAAAATACACATTTCCTCCAAACCAAAAAAGTTTTCAATTTTCCAAGCTACTTGGCAAATCAAAATTGATCAATGTCAATGACTCATACATTTGTGTTTTCAAAATGTAAAAAAATATTGCGAACTATGCATGATTTCCACAACACCAAAACACTCTTTGACTGAATGGTCATCATTTATACAATGAGTTAATAAAATAATTTCACTCACAATTCGTTCAACAAAGTGACGAGGAACAATGCTTACCAAGCTATGCATACCCCTAAGTCGATATAGCGCATTTTACATAAAATGATAATAAAACATTTAGCTGACCAAAAGCGCACCAAGCAAATTATTATGAAACGTCACAAAAAGTTCTTTCATGCATCACTTAAGTCACGTATAAATCAATCCATATAACAAACTATTTGCAATGAAATACTTAGTAACACAAACTTTTGAAAGAAAAGTTACGCGACAATAGAGTTCCAAACTCATTTCTTCTTAGTCGCCTTATGGCATAAAATTAAAAAAAAATTCCAACAAAACTCGAGTAGGACCAAATGCCCAACCAAAACTCGTAAACTTTTCACATAAGCAATTAGAGTATGCACATTGTAAAATTGTACTCACACGACACAAAACGTCGTACAACAAAACTCCATGAAATTCAACGAACTCAATGACTCCAAAGCCAAATTGCTATAAGCAAAATCATAAATGAGACGCCAAAATCCCAAAAATACCTTTCCATGGTAATACCATATAAATAACATTGTTTAACAACTCTCTTTAAACAAATTCTCCAAAAATAGTTCTACATAGACATCATGGAAGATAACTTTTCGTCCAAACTCTAACATATGTGGAGGAGATCCAATGTTAAAGTCACAAGCCGTAGTTACTTGCCCAACATCTTAAACATCATAAAAATATGATTATCATTATACCCGAAAGAAATGTTGAACAATAACGAAGTAAAGCAAAACAAATCCCAGCGGAGTTTGCAACTCCCGCAGTAAAATAATTGCACATAGGTTCAAAACCCATGATTTGAAATCTTGTATGTGTGCTAAATATTTTCCAAAATTGTAACACAATCCATATAAGGATTTGAAACACAAGAAATAATTGATGCAGTTTATTTTCAAAATAAGCTTTGTGCATGACTTAGTCGGCATTCAACGTCTCCACTCATACTCCTCCAAAATTCTCCGATCCACTATTGTCATCCGGATGCTTTAACCTCTTAAGGCAAGGTCGTAAATTACATCAATTATCCTTACAGTTTTTCCTCAAATCAAAGTCGGCTCAATAAGCCTATGGTTCTAGTCCAACCATCAATCTTGACCCGAAACGGTCTACTTAAAGCAAATATCATGCTTATCGTCACTTCAAGTGACTAATACTAGAATCGTCCATCTATTCAAATGACTACTAGCTTAGAATCTCCTTCGCTACCCCAACGATCATCACATTAAAGTAATTCAAGTATGCACATGTACTAGTAGGTTCACCATGGCACTGGCCAGGTGTCACTATGAACGCACCGTACATGATTATCGTTGTTACTCTCGACATGATTCTCCTTTCTAACAACACCCATTGACCTCGAAACATCCTATCTTAAACTGCCTAAAGGTGAATTTCACTCCCATTTACTTAAACAAACGCTAGTTTGAGTCTAGGTATCCAAAATCAACACCTAAATCTCTCAAACTTATGCTCTGATACCAACTTGTAACACCCTCGAATTTGGAACGAGCAACTAATTTAAAAATTCAATAAAATACCCAAAGTATATATGATTACTTCTACAATTCATTCCTTAAAATACCATCGAAATTTAAAACATTATAATTCCCTAAATAAAATAACTTAAACGGGTGTCACTTAACACAACACAAGTTGCTAATTCCGAATACGTGCGGAAGGCTTCACTAAAACAAATCACCTCCCGTGCACTCTACTAGCACTTGCCACTTCACAGTGTAGCTAAAGCTACTCCCAACCTGAGCCTGTTGCACATGCCGACAAATAAAAAAGGTTAGGCTAACGCCTAGTGAGTTCAAGCATTTTATCATGACTATATAAATTCATAAATCGAGAGGGGTGTAGGTTTAGTCATGATTTCAAAAGAGTTTACCTTAAATGCAAATCGCCCATTTTCCAACTCACACAAAATCTATGAGAAAGCTCCCAAAATGTATAAAACGTTTTCCAAAGTGAATTCCAACTCCAACTCACCCAAAACGTGTTTAGATGTAAATATCTCAAGAATTATAAACATGGACAAAACTCCAATATTTAAAACATCCAAATAAGATGAGACATAAAACTCTACCAATGAACCATGAAGACATTTCCTATAAATAAAGTGTGTCACCGAAAATAAGGATAAAATATTATACCCAAAACCACACCTTTCGGTGACGGGGGAGACCCGATTCCATCAAAAGTGACGGGCACACAAAGTTAGGTCAATTATGATGTTACTGGATTACACCTCAAGCCCCGGTCCTAGTTCCCATGCCATATAGACATCACAATCCTCGGACCATAATAAATTGCCTTTATTGCATACCCCGTAGAGTTACACCTCAAGGACTTACAGGGGACCACATTGCATATCCAATCTAGACGAGTTTCACCTCGGGGACTCCAGTGTCCCCTATTGCCTACTCGCTAGTGGCCCCACGGCCTAACGCATATACCCATGCGTTCCCAATAGTGCCCGCTGATACCAGCCTTCCAGCACCATGTGGCAGACAAAACGCGTCTTGTTTTGGGAAGGGACGAAGTCAACCAACCACACAACCGAGTGCACAAGGAGATAGACCATCAAATAAAACTGACTCACGTGCCTATGGATCCAATGCAACACAGTCTACAAAACATGCTCAACCCGAAACGACAGAAACACCCAAACATGTAAATATCAATAATGTGCAAGAATATGCATCTAAACCTCAGTTAGGTAAACAAGTACCACAAAGCCGTTATTAACCCAAAACCTGACACGGTTAAGCAAAAAGGGTTTTCCCAAAAGCACTCACACCTTTACAATTCTCAAAATAGCTCTTGACACTAAATCGGGTATTTCCCACATGGTTTATAAAATCAATTTACACTAACATGATTAAACCGTCAAATAAACCTCATTTTGAGCAATTAACCTTTTAAAGACAAAATATGATTTCTAACCATCCAAATGTTCAAAAGCCCCAAATATAGGTGTTTTACACATTTATGAAGATAAACATTTCAAAAGAGTTAAATTATCCAAATAACTAAACCACGTATCTTTTCAAGTAAAACACACACATATTTGTAAAATACTCATTTTGGCATGTACAACGTTTTCGTAAAGTAACTTGAACTCACCTTACTGGATTAAGTTAAATCTAGTATTTCTCCAACGTAAGCTCCTTTGATGAACTTTGCATCCTCAAGCCAAAACTTCCAAAACCTAGACCCATAGATTTCCAACCATAAATACCAAAGTCTAACCACAAGGAATCATCATCCATCCACAATACACCAAAGTATCAAAACCCTAGTTTCTTAGATGAAGAAAAGTGATATGCTTACCTCAACCACCACCAAATACTCTTGGATCATTCATGATACTTCAAAACTCTTTCTAGATCCTTGAGGAGCTCCCAAAAACGAAACCATAGCAACTTGAATCACTCAAATCAGAGTTGTGGTGAGAAAGTTATGAAGGTTTTAAGTTTGGGGCTGAAAGTTCGCGACTTAATAGTCTCTAGAGTGTTGCGCGGTTTGTCCCGCGGTTTATAAGTCGCGTGGAAAGCCGCGCGGCTCCCTGTTTGGTCGGTTACTGTTTCGGCCGTAACTTTCTCGTTATAACTCCGTTTTCGCTCCGGAAAGAACCGTTGGACTCGTATTCGAATTCCCCATCCAACAAGACCATAAAATCTTAGATTTAACCCCAAAACTTATTTTTCATATTTTTCTTAAAGATCGATTCCACACTGATTCGACATTGGACCTATCTGAAAATTACGGGTGTTACACACCTTCTGCAAGCCAGAACGAAATATGTATCTCTCTAACTGGTCCCTTAAATAATTCATCTTCATTTGTAAATCTTACAGATGCAAATGCCGAGGGGGAGCCAACAGAAGATGATACAACAAGGAAAACAACCACAGAAGCTACTGAAGAACCAACTCCAGAAACTACAGAGGAACCAATAACAGAGGAACGAGAAGACTCAGACTATACTTCCTCAGAGGAACAAACATCACCACTCATTCCAATCATTCCACAATCTGTAGGATCAAGCACGAAAGAAAAATCTACGACAGAGGCTACACTAGAACAACAATTAGAAACATCTGAAGAGCAACTTGATGAAATCGATGACCATCTCCCAAGAAAAACAAAGTGGACAAAGAGCCATCCTCCAAGTCTTATAATAGGCGAACCGTCTGAAAAGGTAAAAACAAGATCTGCCACTGCTAACTTTTGTTTCTTTACAAACTTTATTAGTGTGATCGAGCCGAAAAGGATCTCTGAAGCCCTTGACGACCCAAACTGGGTAGATGCTATGCAAGAAGAGCTTCTACAGTTTGAGCGAAACAAAGTCTGGACTTTAGTTCCTCTGCCACGAGGAAAACAAGCCATATGGACTAAATGGGTCTTCAGAAATAAGAAGGATGAAGATGGAGTGGTCATAAGAAACAAAGCAAGACTGGTGGCCAAGGGATATCGCCAAGAAGAAGGCATAGATTACGATGAAACTTTTGCCCCTGTCGCACGGCTCGAAGCCATAAGAATCTTCTTAGCCTTCGCAGCCCACAGAGGTTTTAAAGTATTTCAAATGGATGTAAAATCTGCTTTTCTAAATGGCGAAATCAAAGAAGAAGTATACGTCCAACAGCCACCAGGGTTTGAAAGCTCTAAGTACCCAAAATACGTGTACTACCTCGACAAAGCTCTGTAGGGACTGAAACTGGCTCCAATAGCATGGTACGAAAGACTTTCTACCTTTCTTCTTGATAATGGTTACGACAGAGGTACGACGGATACCACTTTGTTTTATAAACGAAAAAGTGATGAAATTATGCTTGTACAAATATATGTAGACGACATAATTTTTGGATCTACAAATTCAGAAGAGTGCAAAAAGTTTGAAAAATTCATGCAGAGTGAGTTTGAAATGAGTATTATGGGAGAATTAACTTTCTTCCTTGGACTCGAAGTAAAACAATCATCAGAGGGAATTTTCATAAACCAAGCTAAATATGTCTCTGACATACTTTCAAAATATAGTCTCTCTGATGCCTCTGTAATGAGAACTCCAATGGCCACAAGAAATAAGCTAGACTCAGATCCAAAAGGGCATACCTATAGAGTGCACGCTCTACAGAGGAATGATTGGGTCTCTGTTATACTTAACTGCAAGTAGACCTGACATAATGCATGCCACAGGTCTCTGTGCAAGATATCAAGCTAACCCGAAGGAATCCCATTATAATGCTGTAAAAGGATCTTCAGATACCTCAAAGGGACCAAAAATCTTGCCCTCTGGTATCCGAAGAACTCTGGTTTTGGTCTTAAAGCTTAGACAGATTCAGATTATGGAGGCTGCAAGCTCGACAGAAAGAGTACCTCTGGGAGTTGTCAATTCCTAGGTGGTAAACTAGTCAGCTGGACCTCTAAGAAGCAGAACTGCGTATCCACATCTACAGCAGAAGCCGAATATGTTGCTGCTGCTAGTTGTTGCTCCCAGGTTCTGTGGATGAAAACTCAACTTAAGGACTATGGCCACATCATATTCAAGATTCCCATCTTCTATGACTCAAAGAGCGCCATAGCCATCTCTGCAAATCCAGTACAGCACTCAAAAACAAAGCATAACGATATCCGTTACCACTTTCTGAAACACCATGTTGAATATGGGACAATCAAAATGCACTTCGTACCTACAGAATACCAGCTTGCAGACTTATTCACCAAAGCACTAGATGAGAAAATATTTCTTTTCTTGGTGGGTAAGTTGGGAATGATAAACATGAGTTAAAACCTCTGTAAGTATAATCTAATCTTTTGTAAATATGTACATACATTGCTTTTATTATCTGGTTAATTTATTTCTGAATGTAAATTCTTAATCACCAAGTGTTCTTCACAAAAACAGAGCTTCTGTAGGATTACTCAGAACCTCTGACAGTCTTTACAGAACCTCTAAGAAACTTGATCTATGTCCCATATTACTTATCAAATTTTGACCCAAGCATATATCAAGGGGGAGCAGAAGGAGACCTTGAAATGATCTACAGAAGTTGATCATTCAAGGGGGAGCCAAAGAAGAATTGTGATCGACCACAATCAGCAGAGGTCAAGAATTTCGCCAAACAAAGGAAAGTCAAAATGTGAGTATCTCGTAAAAATCCTTCAAGAAAACAGTTTTCTAGGACACAAATTTCCAAATGTCTTAGAAACTTTCCTTATGACATTCCAAAAAGAAAATAATCAAAACGATTGATGAGTCTCTCTTTATGAGAAATTTAAGGTTCCAGATCCTCTGCTGGGCTCAACAGAGCTTCTGTAAAACAGATCCTCTATTACTACAAATTACATAAGAACTCGATCGATCGTCTTGAATTTCATACAGAAGGTCTCAAGTCAAAAGGGTTCATATACCACAGAACTTGTGCTAACAAATCAAGATATTTGATGTTTACACGTAAGAAATCTTTTTAGAAAACAGTTTTCTAGGACAAATATTTCCAAATATTTCCTAGAAACACTGCCAAAGACATTTCAAACTTCAAATGATCAAAAATATGCATAAATTGTGAGTTATGAGAAATTTGAGGTCATAGAGCCTCTGTTGAGCACAACAGAGGCTCTGCCAGAGAAAATCTCTGATCGTAAATTTAAACTCTTTTGATCGATTATGAATGTCTTCTCAAAAAGACCTCTTTTGCACAAATGCACTCTTTGAGATTCTCAAAAGGTTGTTTGTCACAGAGCTCATTCCACCAAAGAAACTATGTTGACCAACAAAGGCTTTTAAAAAGGAGTTACTCGCACATAACCTTATTCAAAACAGTTTTCTAGGACACCAACTTCAAAATATGTCCTAAAAAAAATTCTTAAAAAGATTAAAAAACTGGATGATCAAAAAGTTTAATAGATTTTTAGTTATGAGAAATTTCCTCTCATAGAGCTTCGGCTAGCTCTGACAGAGCTCCAAAACCTCTGTGAATGAAATTTCTTCTCTAAAATCTATCGATCCTCTCCAATGATTTTCAAACATTTTTGGTAAAGGTGCAAGCAACAGAGGATTCAAAGAGAGTTTCAAACAACAGAGCTCTATCTCTACAGAGCTTCTGTCATTTTCAAACTTGGGGACATTCTGTAACAGTAACGGCTATTTTACTGAGAGTGAAAAATATTTGGAGGAAAAGAAACACACGCGCCAAGCATTAATGGGCCGCACACGACGTCAAGTCGTGCTCTGACACTGCTGACATGTCACATTTTCATTGGACGTACACGACACACGTTCTCCTAGAAAGTTGAACCCGCCGTTCACACTCAAGTACGGACCCCACAAATTATTCACTTCCATATATTTACCTCTTCAGATTCTACCCTTCACTATAAACCCCAAGTTACCACTCCTCATAAAACCTTTACGCACACTCATCTTCTTCTCCGGTGAACCATTGCAAAAACCTGCAAAATTCTTATCTTTATACAAGAAATGGCCTCGTCTTCTCAAGCTATCTCCCATGCACATTCACCGGCGAACTCCCCTGAAAACCCTGAACACTCTGAACATTCAGAAAACCCTGAAATCGCTAGAGACCTAAAACAAAATAACTCAGGCGATGAAGCAGACTTTGCTCCGACAGCCCATCTCCAAGACTTCCTTGCTCATGAACATTTTGCAAATGTTTTACCATTAAAACCCAATAATGACTACCTTGTTCCCTCAAGAACTGCTTTTGGGAAAGCACATGCTATACTTCTCCATATCTTGAAACAACATATTCTCTACCCTCTTTTGTCCAAAACCGTGGACAAAACCCCTGCCAAATATATAAATCAATTCTGGCAAAGTTGCAGATTTGATCCAGAAGACCGACAGATCAAAGGCTGCATCTCCAAACCCGATAAATCCGAGCCTCTTGAACTCAAGTTCAACAGAACGGTGTTCTCTCTTGAGTTCAGCCTACCCACAAGAGGTCTTCTAGGATTAAAGACCTTTGCACAGGAACCTACAGATGAAGAGCTCTACAGGTTTGTCGAAATGTTGGGGTACAACGTACCACTAAGAAAGAGAAATGACTTCCGCAGAGGCAGATTACCACCTCTGTGGAATACACTCTTTTCCATACTCAACAGATGCTTAACCGGGAAAGTGGGGAGTCCAGATCAATCCTCACACCAAATACTAGCCATCATGTACGGAGTCTACCATGACCTACCTCTGGACTTCGCCACTCTCATGATGCAGGAAATGGTTAACACCATCAACAGAAAGAACAACTTCCAGAAGAAAAAGTCAAACACATCAGGAGCTCTACCTCCTCTGCAGTTTCAAAGGATTCTAGGTGTTCTGTTAGAACCTTTACTCTTGCTTGAAAAATGGCCAATGAAAGGGCCAATAACAAAGATGTATGAAATGAACAAAAACTCCCCAACAGAACATGCTGATGGATACCCACACTGCAGACCTCTGCCAAAGAAACTTCTAGGATATGCTAGGGACGAAGAACTAGAACTAGAATACATACGCGATCATAGGACTCCAGAACCAAGTCCTATGACACCACCGCGTCTAGGAGTCCCCATAGGTACAGAAGTATTAGATAGGTTGACGGATGAAGAATGGGCAACTGCTTTTCAGAAGCATGAAGACAATCAAGCCAGATTCCATGCTCAGAGGAAATCCATCTACTCTGCTTCAAAGAAACACAAACCCTCTGCCTCCACTCCTTAAAAGAAAACTCTCAAGAGGAAAACCACAGAGGGTACCTCTACAACTATCGCAGAAGGTCATCCCTCTCCTCCTCATGCCACAGAAGTTAGATCTTCTGCTCCTCCGTCTCCCCCAAAGCAAAAGAAGAAGAGAAAATCCAAAACCTCAGAAGAAGGGGCACCTAAACCCAAGAGGAGAGAGAGCAAGAAGAAAACTAGGAAACATCTGTCTCCTATGCAACCAATAGCAGAGGAAGAAGTGGCAGAAGAAGTAGAGGAACAGGGAACAGAAGGAGTAGCAGAAGAACAAACCCAAGAATCCCCTCTGCAATCCCCCAATCCCCTCAACTATGCACATCACGGGGATTTCTCTGACTTCATCCAAAACCCAGAATTCGCCCATACTTTAAACACTGCTGGATGGACTGCAGAACCCCTCTCCTATGGGTCCACAAAAGAACCTGACTTTAGAATCTCTTCTGACTTAGAAGATGATGACCAAACTCCTAGGGATCATCAAGTTGAGACACCAGAGGTGCTACAAAACCCCTTCACCCAACCCGAATTTGATGCCCAAAGGGCAAGTCCAAAGGAACAAATCGCTGCAGAAGACCATAACATGGACACCATGTTAGAAAATCCAACAGAAGAGGTGATTGAAACAAGGGAGACAAGGATAGAGGTCTCAGAGATAGATTCGGATGAAGAAGAAGCTGACCAAATACGAAAAGGTCTCTATCATCCACATGTCATGCAATTATACGGCTCTCATCCAATGTACGACTCCTTAGTTATTGGGGCAGGAGCTACAACAGAAGTTAGGGAAGAAGCACCAAGCCATAGGGTAGCGACAGAGACTGAAACTATAGATGGTGAAGTAGTGCTTGGATGCCTAACAGAGGGAGAAACAAGAAAAGATGCCTGGAGTAATAGAGGCACACAACCAAAACCAACTCCCAGTGCAAACCACATTTCTATTGCCGCCAGTCTAGTGGCAGAGGGCAATATTGAAAAAGAGCAGCACGGCTCGTCCCCAACCCAAACCATCTGGACAGAGGAAACTCTTTCATCCTCTGTACCAATAACAACTGGGGAAACCATCATTCCAGGGGAATCCTCTCTAAAGGATTCCTCCTTAGTTCGTGATATGTTGCCCCAGATCACAACCGACATCCTTGCAGAGGAATTGGTTTCCTCTGCCACACGCACACAACTAGGTCCAAACATCTCTTCAGAGGAGATTAGAGTGCACAAAGACGAAGAGACTCTAGACAAGTCTCCGAGTCAACAGAAGGATAATCTAGTACCCACCTCTGGAGTGGATCTAGAAACTGTCATTCACAGAACTTTTGTAGAGTCTGAAGCACTAGATGCTTCTGCTCGAGGATCAGAAGGAAATCCTTCCGCCCCCAACATCCAAACAAGGGCGAAAGAAGGTGTCTCAGGAACAGAGACTCACTATGGGGACGAATGTGTTCCCCCAGAGGTTACAACGAGTTAACATGTTTCAAGGGATGAGTTCCAGACCCTTGTCACCTCTGTGGACCAAACCATGAAAGAGTTGCAAAGCTCTTTCAAATCTTTTGCAAATGCTACATCCAGGGCAATCCTTGATCTGAACACCAAAATGGACACCTTGTCCACAGAGGTGCAAAACGCCATAACCCAGATGAAGTCCTCTGCAATACACTCTGCTACTACCACTGCCACCTCTGCAGCAGCTGAATTCAGAAGAGCCACCACCAATGCCTTCAAAGACTCTGTCAAGCACTTTCTTCTGCAACTAAAACACCAATCTTCAAAATCTAAGGGTCTTACACCTGAAGACCTAAAGAAGGCCTTAGAAGAAGTTCAAGAGCAAACAACAAGAAATACTCAAGCCATGAAGCCTTCTGACTACATGACAAGAGCACAAGTGACAGAACTCGGCCAAGGAATACTTGATCAGATGACCGAATTCATCAAAGCTTTCACCGTTGCCAACGCACACTATGTCAAAGAATTTCAAGCTAGTGTCGGAAGAATGCGCTTCAACACACAAGCAGAGGTTGAAACACTGTTTGGCCTCTGTGATAACTTGTGCGCAAAGATGATTGCTGCAGGGGCTGTTCCACCAAAGAAACCAGATTCAACTTGCAGGGCAGAGGGTACGACAGATAAACATCAGAATGACTCTGATGATGACCATCATGGTCCATCAGATCATCCTGAGGGGGAGAATAGAGGGGAGAAACAAAGGGAAGAAGCTGCGAGCAGAGGTCTACCAGCTCCACCAATAGTCGCAGAACCCATCAACCAAGCACCCCCATCTCAAACCCAACAAAGAACACAACTGTCCACAGAGGCAACACCCACCTCTATGGAAATAATCTCTGAAGAAACCCAAATACCATAAACAATCCATGTTCAAAAACAGAAGACCACAGAGGCAACACCCACCTCTGTGGAAACTCCTTCTGTATTTGGAAAAGATGTCCAAAACCAAGAAGAAGTCCACCTTCTGACATCCTCCGAAGATGAACTACCTTCCCAAACACCCAAAACCAACCCAAAAACCAAAACCATTGCTCACAAAAGAAAATATCTGAGCAAAACACATGAAACCTCTCCAACAGAACCAAAACCCAAATCACCAATCAAGCCCTCTGAAACTCAAGTGACAGAACCAACAGAGGCATTCCCCAACCCAACAGAAACATCAACAACAAAGCCCTCTGAGACTCAATAGTCAAATCCTACAGAGGCAACCCCATCTCAACAAGCAGAACAACCGAAGGCAAAAGACAAGGGAAAAAGAATTGTGACAGAGGAACCGCAGAAGAAAAAGCCCAAGCATCAACCTTCAACAGAAAAACTGATGAAGAGCTCTTTCGATGCGTATAAGACACCAAAGCCTGAAGAAGAAGACTGGGCTTTCGGCACTAAACCTCTGTCAGATATTCCTGTTCTGGATCCCAAGTCAAAACCGTTAGAGGATCGAGTGGCACAAGTCAAGAACCAAATGGATGCTCTGTGCAGAACCTTACCTCAACCACCACCACCACAAATGGAAGGAGTGGTATATAGGTACTTATACAGCAGAATGAGCATAATGGATCAATCAGAACCAACCATTCAAGACCCTGACTTCCGTGCTGACCTCGAAAATCTCTTCACCAGAACAAAACCCAAGCCTAAACACGAAGTCTTCTCAACATCCAAGATCGTCAAAGTCCTATATTACAAGTTCTCAAAAACCAGAAGATGGCCTAGATGCAGATCAGAGAACCAATTTGCAGATGCAGATCTTAGGAATCTCAATCCTTATGATCTACCTGAACTTCTGGAATGGACGAAAGAGAACTTCACAACTGACGAAGTTCGTAGAGCCTACAGGGTGATAAGAAAGGCCATACGCGAAAAGCTTCTGCTATACAGCATGGTAGACTTTCAATTGGCTTGAGATCTTGGAGTAAAGAGCTTAACCGTTCAACCACAAGAAGACTACTGCCCTCCCTCTGCTACACCAAACTCAATTATCACAAATCCAAGGGTCGGGTTAGTATTTCTAGATCCTTCTGGTAAATCAAAGTTGTTCGTAGAGATGGACTGTCAGAAGTACGCAACAAGTACTTTAACAGAGTTTAGAACTATCCTTGTGGAGCATAGAGGATCAAAGCTCATGAATCAAAGTCTTGCCGACAGACTGATAGAGGTTATCGATGCAACAATCAACTTCCGAAATCTCTGCATCAGCTTCTATCACGAGCTCAAACAAGAAGGACTCGACCGCAGAAGTTTCAATGACTTCAAGAATGCCATCTTCTGATTCAGTCAAACAGATCCTCAGTAAAATTTTCTTTTCAATACAGTCAAATGTAAATACCTCTGGAAAACTCCAATATTAAAAGAAAATACTTTCACTTTCAAATTTTTAATTTTCACTACTTAGGGGGGAGATTGTTAGATCCAATCTTTATGTTTGTAAAAGTAGTGAAAATAGTCTAAGTACAGAAGTAACCCACAGAGGCTCTGCCGAGTAGCCGAGTAACCGAGAAGACAGAAGTCTTCGACAGAGGCTCTGTCGGGTTAATCAGGAAGACCGAAGTGAAGAAACGAGACTCTTCTATGCGGACAAGACCACAGAGCCTCTGTCATACTTGACAGAGCTTATGTGGGAAAAAGTAGATCTACGCAAAAGATCTTAACAAGGACGGACATGCTTCTTACAATACCTACCATTCGAAGGTTCTAAAGATAAATCGTACAAAGGCGTGACCTAACAATTCCACGTGTCAAACTCAGATAGGTTTCCTCCTAAAGCTGAATACGGAGCATTTAATGAACGTTGCATCTACAACTGTTCCAGAACTGTGTCTTGTACCTTCCTGCTAATGTTCCAGAACAGTGTCTTGTACCTTCAGTCCTTATTGTCCCCTTTAGGAGTTGTATAAATAGAAGGTTCATGTGAACTCTTCTATTAAGTTTTTACACAACACACACACCATTAAACTGCAGATTTCTTGTTAATCCTTTAAAGTTCTTGGTGTTCTTATTATATATCAAATACAGTAATCTTTGAGAAACATATGTTATTTACTCTTTGCTTTATTTGATATTGTGTGATCTTCTACCTTACATTATCTTTCAGTTCTTAAATACGCTTCCGCGCCATACCATCTGAACTAACTGAAAGTTAAGATCATTGTTTTTAGCAAAAAGGAACAAACAAAAAGGAAGTTGCATTTTGGTGGTATGTTTGCGCTTGTATTCCTCAGTTTCGTCTTCTTTCTCTGGTTCAAGAGGACCAGTCCATTTGATTTTATATCCAGGATATTTCTTAGCCAGACCGAGACAACCAAAGTGATAAAGTTTCGGTCTTTTGGCTATACCCTTTTTCAAGTAATGAGGGTTATCGTATCCGATTCCCCATTCCTTGTTGAAGTATGTGAATTCCTTGGGTTTATTCATAAGAATAGTCTGGTCTGTTTGACCTCTTTTGTGGAGTTTGGTTTCAAGATCTGTTATTTTGGAAACCATTTCTTTGTGCTGAATTTGAAAAGAAGAGCATTGATAAACAATCTCTGGGTTCTCATTTTTACACTGATCCAGCTGTGAATTCAGTTCAGATATTTTGGCCCTTAAGTCCTTAGGTGCTATTGAAAGATTCGTACATTTTTCTTTTAGATTAGCATTTTCGGACTTATATTTTTCAGTTATGCGCTATTGAACATCTAGCTTTTCAGTTAATGATTTGATTTCAAGCAGTTCTTCATTAGTGGTGGCCTTACAGGAATCTACTCGTTCAACAAGAGGTTCTAACTGTTTGAGTAAGTCTTGATGAATAGGTTTACATACCTGACACAACTTTGCCTTTTCTCCTGAATGAGAATGGTAGCCCATGAAAGCGTCGGCATCTTCAGAATCGCTTTCATCATCAGAACGAGCTAGCCAGTCATCATATTCAACAAAAAGAGCTTCTCCTGCCTCTTTTTGTCCTGGCAGCAGGAGTTTGGCCTTGTAGTAGTGTGCGTTGTTCACGACAGGATTCCTACAGTCCTTTGCAAAGTGACCCAGCTTCCCGCAGTTGTAGCAAGTAACGGGTTCGTCCTTCTTCTTTATTTCGGGCTTTCAATCTTCTTTCTCAGTCTTCTCCTTCTTATCAGGCTGCTTATGCTCATCTGCCTTTTTCTTCCCTTCATATTTATCTTGATATTCATGGCGCTTGTTGGAGGAAGTGGAGTAGCGCTGATTATTGGATGTAGGCTTCTTGAAGAACTTCTTCTGCTGGAAAGATCTGGAGAGCAGGGCCATTGCTTTCTTCACAGCAATCAATTCATGATCAGAATCACTGTCCTCTTCTTCCTCAGATTCTGGCTCAGATTCACTTGGCTCTTGGGCTCGTTTGGAACGACGGCTGGAGGATTTGCCTCGTTTTGAAGAAACTAGAGCTAGTGGATCAACAGGTGTCTTGGACGCAGACTTCTTGTCGCTCAGAATTTCCATGACTTCATCCTCGTCCTGGAGGAGCATCTCATAGAGTTCATGGATAGCAACATTCTCTATCAGAGGGTTATGTTTGATGTGTGAGGCAAACACTTTCCATTCAGGTAGGAGGTTATTCAAAAACTTGAGCGTGTTCTCCGTGTTTGATCGATTGATCTTGTTCTTTTGGAGCCCATTCAGTAGGAGGCAAAAACGTTCATAAGTCTGGGAGAGTGATTCGTCGGCGCGCTGCTTGAAGCCATCAAACTTGGTTATGCAGCTATTGATCTTCAGTTGGTTGCCGACTTTGCTCCCACTCATCATTTTCTCCACCTGATCCCACATGCCCTTTGCTGTGTCCTTGTAGCTATCTATGGCTGTGTAGATCGGATTCGGTAGAGCCTGAACAAGATACCTCTTGGCATGCTTTTCACCATCATGCATGCCCTTTTCGTCCTACTCATCTCCGTGTATGTCTTGGCCTCATAACGAACTTGACCATCTTCTTCTGGTGCTGGTATAGTCTTCATGGGTTTAGGTTGTGGGCCATCAGTTAGAGCACGTCAGATGAACTCATAGTTATCCTTTGACTCGATGAATATGATGAATCTGTCCCGCCATTGGCTGTATTCTCCCTGGTAGAGAGTCGGCGACTTGGAGTCGGTGCCGATAGCAAGTGCATCACGAGACATCTTTGTTGATTGCACTAATGTGATCGTCAGACACTTGTTCGATTCAAAGTGTAAACCTAACGCAAGGCACTAAGAGTGATATCCTAACGCAGGTTCTAAGAGTGATGTAGGATAAACAGGTAAGAAACTAGCTAATCAGAACTTACCGGATAGGAATCCGGATGAAAAAGTGTCTGATCTGGAAGTGTCCGGATCAGATGTGAGTGCAATGTTCAATTAGCAGAAGTTTCCGGGTAAGCAGAAGTTACCGGATAACAGAAAGTTACCGGATAAACTGAGCTTACCGGATAGAATAGAGTACCAGATAACAAGGTTATCGGATAAGATAAAGAACAGAACTTACCGGATGATAGTACTTACCGGATAGCTGAGTGTCCGGATGATGTGGCCGGAATGATGAGTTTACCGGATAAAATTGTGTCCGGAAAGAAAGATCAACCGGAAACTTTGGAGTTGTCCGGGTAAATGGAATTTATCGGAAACTTTAGGTTACCGGATGAGTTTTGTCCAGAAAGTAGCGAAAGGAATGAACTTACCCGGAAAGAAATAAGGAAGTTCCGGAAACTGCTGCTGTGTATCCGGAAACTGCGGCTGAGGTTCAATAGATCGACTGGAATGCGATTAGGGTTGATAACAACTCTCCTGAAAGGTTAGAAACTTTCCAAAATAGCAAAATAGCACTACCCTAATCGATTTTCAAGCAAAATAACACGGTTTTGAAGAAAAAATTTGATTTTTGATATGAACAGAGACCAAAAACCAAAAACTTGATTTTGCTTAAAAACAACTCAGATGATCGAATTAGGATACGAAAAATTGCAGAAACGTTTAAAATGATGATATGAATCGAATGCAATAAACGAAAACGAGCAATTTTTCCAGAATCAAAATATGAGATTTTAACCAAGAACATAGTCGACTTTAAAACAATAAATCTTACCAAAAACCTTTTGAATCACTTTGAATCGAATTGTCCGTATGCTCTGATACCAATTGAGAGTTCCAGATTAGTGCATACAATCAATAGAAATCAATAAGTAGAAACAGTCGTTATGATTTCAACTGGTCATCCAATTCACTTTGATTAATTGAGAGAATTACAATATGAGTGATTAGACGATTGTGACGATTAGCCTTAATTCTAAGGCTTACAAAACAATATATACTTAGGGCCTAAACTAGCAAGCCCATAGCCCGTTTACACAGTTAAGCCCATAATACACCTTTTACAATATAAGCCCTTGAACTTCTACTCAACACGATTTTATCCCTAACAGTTTGTCATACTCATGGAATCGGGTATGATTCCCGTCATCGAAAGATGTTATGTGTACGGTAAGAAAGTTGTGAAAAGGTTATTTTATATGCTTTGTTTACAAATTGGGTTTTCAATGCTTATAAATGTTTTGATTTTAACTGGATGTTCTCACTAGGCGCAAGCCTAATGTTTCCAAATTAAATTTTCTTACAAGGTTCTGGCTCGGGAAGGGATATGAAGTGATGAGCGGAGAGTGACTTTTGAGTCATAGCTTTTGGAGACGTAATGGAGAAATTAGTGGAATCGAAGATGTTTTGTAGATATTATAGACAACCCTTATAATCTGATCAAGTATGCTATGGATTAGACTAGTAGGTTGTTTATAATACTTCACTTGTAATTATGAACCTTGTCACTAATTCTCCATTTGTAAATGAAAGTCTTGGAAGATGTTGTAATATACTCTGATAAACTTTAAGGTTTAAATTTTTTGTGATTTTTAGGATGTTTCAGTTTGGTATTAGAGCTATAGTTTAAGTGAACTAGGTATGGTAATAAGATACCTAGACTTAAGCTGAGATGAGTATGTTATGATTTGTGAGATTGGGTAGAAATACTAAGACGGGATAGTCTTAGAGTTAACGGAAATACGTGAATTAAGAACTGTGATGATGGTAACTAGAATTCTTATGTGTAGTATGTGACACCCGTCAAACCAAAACACTCAGGTTAGCAATTGAATAGCATAATACATGTCTTAACATGTAGAAATAACTCATTATGACTTAATTATGATGGCTAAGGTTTTAGTTTCCTAAGAATTCCGACAGTGTGCTTAGAAAATCTAGTTACCGCACGTAACTTCTTAAGTTGTCTTATAAAATGCCGATTGGAACAGTTAACATTTAATTATACCAATATTAATAATAAGATGAGTAAATATATAGTTTCTATATACCCAAATCAAAAATTTAAAACTCTAAATAATCAAACCAAAAATTTAGTAGATAAATGAGGTTTTAGCTACTTTAAATCAAGCTTTTTATAAAATTACATAATATATATACTTATACAATATTAATTAACACTTAATAAAAAAAACCCAGCAAATTTAGGCCCAAATTCGCCCCCCTCTTTTGGCCCAACCCACACCCATTATAATTTCCCTAATTCTCAAGAAAAACCCTTCATTTGTCATTTCTTACCATTCACTCTCTCTCTATATTCAAATTCTCTCTTCTCTCTCTCTTGGCCGAATTCAGCCTCAACCCACACAAAAAGTTCAGTTCTTGAAGATCTTTGAAGGTAAATATCATCCCTAGTGTGAGTAAAGTCATCTCCTTTGTGTTCTCCTTCATTTTATTCCGTTTTCTTGTAATTTCTCCTTCTTTTTCTTACTTTATCTTCATGACTCTTAAGTTTCTGGAAAATAGGACCTTCATGGACCTTTTAATGGTGGGTTAATCACCAATGACTTGTTAAATGTCAAGCAAATGGTGATAATCCATGATACATACAACTAGAACTCAAGAAAATGAAGTTTTGACTACATGCATGTGGATTTTTGCAATAATCTGAGATGTGTGAGTCATGCATGTGTTTATAAATGTTAAAAAAATGATTTTGACGTAAAAATCTATGATAGAGTAATGGTAAATAAGTTTACAAATCAAAGAAAAGCATATGAGTGAAAATAAAGAACTAAAAACACTCATTTTCCATGAATAAGCATTTTCAGTTTCTGGCAGATTACATGCATGAACTTCATCCGACCATATCTTGTAAAATACTTAACTAAATGATATGATTCTTCTTCTGGAACTTTGTTTATTGAGTTATGTTTCAACCCCAAGTAGTTTCATGTAAAAACTCGGAGATTTGACCCTTCAACTACCCATACCAAGTTAAGAGTGCAAAGAAAATCTGACAGAGAAAAATCTCTACTTAAATCACTCATAACTCTCTTAATATTCCACTAAAATTCTTGATTTTTCTTCTGGAACTTATTTTAATGAGTTATATTTTAAACAAAAGTGGTTTCACTCAAAAATATGAAGATTTGAGGTCTCAATCATTCAAACCAAGATTGGTGTGCAAGAAACCAGAATCTGGAATGGTAAAATCCCTACCTTAAAACAGTCATAACTCCCTTAATACACAACCAAAAATGATGAAATTTTTCTGGAAGATAAATCTTTGAGTTAAGTTTAAAACCCAATTTGAATCACTGAAAAATACTGAGATTTGACCCTCCAGATGGACGTGACAAAAAGAATGTGCAGACTGTCTTGGTAACTGTGACACTTAAAGTTAATTGTAATTATTAAAATACATAACCACCTCTAAAAAAGGTGCTACTTATGTCAAAAGTTCCCTAAGACATTAAATATAAATATATAAAAATTTTATTAAATAAATAATTCGAGAAAACATTTAATTATGGCCATAAGTGTACTTACGTTTCTGCCAACAGAAAAGTAAAACCCCTAATTCAAGAAATGGAGACTTTAGGAATATTAAAAGACAAAAAGCATATAAATTGTAGATTTTGTCAAAACCCCAAATAAAAACAATACATACATGTATATGAATGTATGAATGATACCCAAATAAATAAGAGATTTATAAGAATTCGAACTTAGGGTAAAACACAAGATAAATGAGAAATACAAATAAATATGTATAATTAAAGAAGGTATTCGTCATGAAGGAATTATAAAACATGGCACAATGGATTAAATGCTATATATAACATATAAATTTCATTATGTAACAATAAAATTCTACAAACCTTTTGAAACCAATAATTTACTTGAGATCAACAACGCGAAATAATACTTAAACTTAATAACTAACACTAAGGCATTTTATAAGATATGATGAGCTAAGCAATTCTTTAGCCCTAAGAGTTAGACCCAAAACTGATAATGTGTTTCACTTCCTTAGGAAGGACCTAGAACCAAGCAATTGTGCAACCGTGCGGCAACTCTTGGAAATCTTTGCTGAACATTGTGAGTATTCACAGCCCCTTTTTACTCTTTTGTTACAATTTGGGGTGAAAAGCATGACATTAGATTGCAAACTGTTTGAATTATGATATGAAATGTTGAACCTTAAATTAATTGTTTGTGCACTAAGGTATGTATACTTTTTGATGTGCTTGAGTTTTAAATGAAAAAGTCCCCACTGGTTAGACACTACCTATTAACTCATTACGAGCCGATGGTATTTGTGAGTAGCGCTATTTGGATTGACAACCCCACTTTTAGCTGACGAGCTAGAAGTGCACTTTACCAGTAACAATAATGGTCTTACCCATGTTGAATTATTTCAACGCTGAGGTAGGACGTGAATAATATAATGGGCGTTCGTTTGTCGGAAGGTTTGGTAGTGGCTCAATGTCATGGCATCATTGCATACATTATACCTTGTGCAAATACTCGAACAACTGGTTACTTAAACTTCGTGTGAACAAACGTTTCACAATAACAATTTCTGCATACAATTTTATTTTTAGTGCATACGAAAACCTGTGAACTCACCAACTCTTTGTAGTTGACCCTTTTCTTTTTATCATGCTTTTCAGGTACTAATAAGTAAGTGAAGGCATGTAGGGTGCATATTGTGTGATGACATCAACACCAAGAACCTTAAAACTTCTATTGTTAGTTTTTGTATCCGTCGTCTTCTTTTTGGAACAATTTGGTTAAGACGTTGTAATGTAATATTTTGTACTACTGTATTAAATGTTGTGGTTGGTGTTGTCTGTTACCTTTTGAATGAAACCCTACGCTGTTATACCTCGTGTTTCCGCTTTAGCGGGGTGTGACAGATTTGGTATCAGAGCCAAAGGTTATAGAGAATGCCGGTTTTCTTATGGAAACCACAAACTATAACCCAACAATTAAAAAAAAATCAAAACGGTTTTCGAAATGATTTTCAAAATCTGAAGCATATTACTAATATAACTAAGTTGAGTGTCACATTATTATACCTCAATTAAACAAAGCCTGATCACCTATGTTTAATTTAGGTATGTATAACGGGGGACTTGGATTGGTTATATTGGAAGTACGCTTAAAATAAATTTCCTACTTAAACATGGAAAGCATGATTTTTGTGTGTGCATGCATAAACATTGCATATCTTAGGCACTTACAATAGCACACTTAGTAACTAAGTCTGCTATTATCGCAATTCACTATGTCGTCCTCGTCCACTCCCACTGAGTACTCTGCCGACGCCTCTGGCTATGTTACTAGTCGACCCAGGAGAGATCCACCGACTATTGAGGAGCTTTGTATAACTAGAGTTTAGGCCAAAAATTTATTTGAAACCTCAAAAGTTGAAAGAGGTCTACGTTATTGAATTTGCCAATGGGCAGTAAGTTAAGGTCAGGGACGTAATTACGGACTGTACTTTAAACTTAGCTAATAAGAACTTTAGTATAGATCTTATTCCAATTGAGCTAGGAAGCTTTGACATAGTCATGGGCATGGATTGGCTATCCAAAAACCGAGTTGAAATATATTGTTCCGAAAAGATCATCCGAATTCCGCTGCCAGAGGGTGAAACACTCGTCGTGCATGGAGAGAAGTCCGGGAAGAACTTTAAGATAGTGACGTGTATGAAGATGCGGAAGTACTTGAAATAGGAATGCATCACGTTTTTAGCTTATGTTATAGTAAAGGAAATCGAAGAGAAACGCATTCAGGATTTTCCTGTAGTTTGGGATTTTTCCCGAGGTGTTCCCGGATGAGCTACCAGGACTACCCCCGTCAAGACAAGTCAAAGTCCACATCGACTTAGTTCTTGGAGCTGCACCTGTGGCTAAGTCACCGTACCATTTGGCCCCCTCGGAAATGCAGGAATTGTCAGGACAACTCCAGGAGCTGCTCGACAAAGGACTTATAAGACCTAGCTCTTCACCATGGGGAGCCCCAGTTCTTTTTGTTAAAAAGAAAGATGGATCCTTGCGGATGTGCATCGATTATAGAGAGTTCAATAAGTTAACCATCAAGAACCGATACCCTCTTCCCCGAATCGACGACCTGTTCAACCAACTCCAAGGTGCTACTTACTTTTCAAAAATTGATCTTCGATCTGAATATCATCAAATGAGGGTCCGTGAAGAGGATGTTCCCAATACGGCCTTTAGGACTCGCTACGGCCATTACGATTTCCTGGTTATGCCTTTCGGGCTAACCAACGCACCAGTTGTCTTCATGGACTTAATGAACAGGGTCTGTAGACCGTACTTGGACGAGTTCGTGATCGTGTTCATAGATGATATACTAATTTATTAGCAAAGCAAGGAGGATCATGAGCGACATCTAAAGTTGATACTAGAACTGCTCAGAGACCAGAAATTGTATGCAAAGTTCTCCAAATGCGAATTTTGGATACGTGAGGTACATTTTCTTGGCCACGTGAGTAATGAGAAGGGAATTCATGTAGATCCGGCAAAAATTGAGGCCATCAAGAAGTGGGAAGCCCCGAATACCCCAACAGAAATTCGTCACTTTCTCGGTTTAGCAGGCTATTATCGGCGATTCATTGCGAATTTCTCAAAAATTGTGCAACCGCTAACGACATTAACCCAAAAGGATAAGAAGTTTATTTGGGGAGAGAAACAATAAGAAGCGTTCCAAACACTTAAGCATAGGTTATGTAATGCACCAATTCTGGCATTGCCAGAAGGCGCGGAGAATTTCGTAGTCTACTGCGATGCATCACACCAAGGTTTGGGGGGTGTGTTGATGCAGAAGGACAAGGTCATTGCATATGCTTCGAGGCAACTTAAGGTTCATGAGAAGAACTATACTACTCATGATCTAGAGTTAGGAGCCGTAGTGTTCGCACTCAAGATTTGGAGGCATTATCTTTACGGCACGAAATGTACCGTCTACACCGATCATAAAAGCCTTCAACATATCCTTGACCAAAAAATGCTTAATATGAGGCAAAGAAGATGGGTTGAACTGCTTAGCGACTATGATTGTGAAATAAAGTACCACCCAGGCAAGGCTAATGTGGTAGCCGACGCACTAAGCAGGAAGGAAAGGGTGAAACTGTCAAGGGTACGAGCAATGGGTGCGTTCGTTCAGACGAGTCTAAAGTCACAAATTCTTGAAGCTCGAGAAGAAGCATTAAAAGCAGAGAATTTGAAGGACGAGACCCTACATCACTAGGAACTTAGATTTGAAACAAAGTCAGATGGGGTACGTTACTTTGAAGACAAAGTTTGGATACCAAAGGTTAATAACCTACGATCAACAATTCTGGATGAAGCCCATAAATCAAGATATTCGATTCACCCAGGAGCTGATAAGATGTACAAAGATCTAAAGGAATACTACTGGTGGCCGGGTATGAAGAAAGACATAGCTTTGTACGTAAACAAGTGCTTAAATTGTGCAAAAGTTAAGGCGGAACATCAGAAACCATCTGGTCTATTACAACAACCCAAGATTCCCCAATGGAAATGGGAACAAATAGCTATGGATTTCGTAACTAAGCTACCCAGGACTAGGAAGGGGCACGACGCAATCTGGGTTATAGTGGACCGACTTACAAAATATGCGCATTTTCTTCCTATTCTGGAAGACTACAAGATGGAAAAGCTTGCACAAATTTACATCAATGAAATCGTTATGCGTCATGGAGTGCCTATTTCCATCATCTCGGACAGAGATAGTCGTTTTACGTCACGGTTTTGGCGATCACTCCAGAAAGCGTTGGATACGCGTTTGGACTTGAGCACTTCCTACCATCCTCAAACGAACGGTCAGTCAGAAAGAACTATACAGACGCTAGAGGATATGCTGCGTGCATGTGTGATAGATTTTGGTGGAAGTTGGGATACTCACCTACCATTAGTTGAGTTCTCCAACAACAACAGCTATCATACCAGCATTCAGTGTGCACCGTATGAAGCCTTATATGGAAGCAAGTGTAGATCCCCACTTAGTTGGTGGGAAATTGGAGACAGACAATTGACTAGGCCCGAAATCATTCAAGAGACTACTGACAAGATCTCAATTATCAAGGATAGACTTAAAGCCGCAAGAGATCGTCAGAAGAGTTATGCAGATAACCGCAGGAAACCATTAGAATTCCAAGTGGGTGATAAAGTGCTTCTAAAGGTATCTCCTTGGAAAGGATTAGTACGCTTCTGAAAAAGGGGCAATCTGAGTCCGAGATATAATGGCCCGTTTGAGATAGTTGAAAGGATTGGCACAGTAGCATATAAACTCAATTTACCGCAAGAGATAAGTGTCATCCATAATACGTTCCATGTATCAAACCTTAAGAAATGCCTCACTGATGAATCATTGGTTCTACCCCTAGAAGACGTTCAGATCAACGATCGGTTACACTTCATAGAAGAACCGATTGAAATCCTTGACCAAGAAGTTAAACGAACAAGGCGTAGTAAGATCCCGATTTTAAACGTTCGTTGGAATTCGAGGCATGGACCTGTGTATACATGGGAACGAGAAGATTACATGAAACGTAAGTACCCTCACCTATTTGCAAAGGATCAGACGGGGAATGGCAATCATCGAATTTCGGGACGAAATTCTTCTAACAAGGGGAGACTGTGACACCCGTCAAACCAAAACACTCAGGTTAGCAATTGAATAGCATAATACATGTCTTAACATGTAGAAATAACTCATTATGACTTAATTATGATGGCTAAGGTTTTAGATTCCTATGAATTCCGACAGTGTGCTTAGAAAATCTAGTTACCGCACGTAACTGCTTAAGCTGTCTTATAAAATGCCGATTGGAACAGTTGACATTTAATTATAACAATATTAATAATAAGAGGAGTAAATATATAGTTTATATATACCCAAATCAAAAATTTAAAACTCTAAATAATCAAACCAAAAATTTAGTAGATAAATGAGGTTTTAGCTACTTTAAATCAAGCTTTTTATAAAATTACATAATATATATACTTATACAACATTAATTAACACTTAATAAAATAAAATAAAAAAACCAGCAAATTTAGGCCCAAATTCGGCCCCCCTCTTTTGGCCCAACCCACACCCATTATAATTTCCCTAATTCTCAAGAAAAACCCTTCATTTGTCATTTCCTACAATTCACTCTGTCTCTCTCTCTATTCAAATTCTCTCTTCTCTCTCTCTTGGCCGAATTCAGCCTCAACCCACACAAAAGTTCAGTTCTTGAAGATCTTTGAAGGTAAATATCATCCCTAGTGTGAGTAAAGTCATCTCCTTTGTGTTCTCCTTCATTTTCTTCCTTTTTCTTGTAATTTCTCCTTCTTTTTCTTACTTTATCTTCATGACTCTTAAGTTTCTGGAAAATAGGACCTTCATTGACCTTTTAATGGTGGGTTAATCACCAATGACATGTTAAATGTCAAGCAAATGGTGATATTCCATGATCCATACAACTAGAACTCAAGAAAATGAAGTTTTGACTACATGCATGTGGATTTTTGCAATAATCTGAGATGTGTGAGTCATGCATGTGTTTATAAATGTTAAAAAAATGATTTTGACGTAAAAATCTATGATAGAGTAATGGTAAATAAGTTTACAAATCAAAGAAAAGCATATGAGTGAAAATAAAGAACTAAAAACACTCATTTTCCATGAATAAGCATTTTCAGTTTCTGGCAGATTACATGCATGAACTTCATCTGACCATATCTTGTAAAATACTTAACTAAATGATATGATTCTTCTTCTGGAACTTTGTTTATTGAGTTATGTTTCAACCCCAAGTAGTTTCATGTAAAAACTCGGAGATTTGACCCTTCAACTACCCATACCAAGTTAAGAGTGCAAAGAAAATCTGACAGAGAAAAATCTCTACTTAAATCACTCATAACTCTCTTAATATTCCACTAAAATTCTTGATTTTTCTTCTGGAACTTATTTTAATGAGTTATTTTTCAAACAAAAGTGGTTTCACTCAAAAATATGAAGATTTGAGGTCTCAATCATTCAAACCAAGATTGTGCAAGAAACCAGAATCTGGCATGGTAAAATCCCTACCTTAAAACAGTCATAACTCCCTTAATACACAACCAAAAATGATGAATTTTTTCTTGAAGATAAATCTTTGAGTTAAGTTTAAAACCCAATTTGAATCACTGAAAAATACTGAGATTTGACCCTCCAGATGGACGTGACAAAAAGAATGTGCCAAACCGTCTTGGTAACTGTGACACTTAAAGTTAATTGTAATTATTAAATACCTAACCACCTCTAAAAATGGTGCTACTTATGTCAAAAGTTCCCTAAGACATTAAATTTAAATATATAAAAATTTGATTAAATAAATAATTCAAGAAAACATTTAATTATGACCATAAGTGTACTTAAGTTTCTGCCAACAGAAAAGTAAAAACCCCTAATTCAAGAAAATGAGATTTTAGGAATATTAAAAGATAAAAAACATATAAATTGTAGATTTTGTCAAAACCCCAAATAAAAACAATACATACATGTATATGAATGTATGAATGATACCCAAATAAATAGGAGATTTATAAGAATTCGAACTGAGGGTAAAACACAAGATAAATGAGAAATACAAATAAATATGTATAATTAAAGAAGATATTCGTCATGAAGGAATTATAAAACATGGTACAATGGATTAAATGCTATATATAACATATAAATTTAATTATGTAACAATAAAATTCTACAAACCTTTTGAAACCAATAATTTACTTGAGATCAACAACGCGAAATAATACTTAAACTTAATAACTAACACTAAGGCATCTTATAAGATATGATGAGCTAAGCAATACTTTAGCCCTAAGAGTTAGACCCAAAACTGATAATGTGTTTCACTTCCTTAGGAAGGACCTAGAACCAGGAAATTGTGCAACCGTGCGGCAACTCTTGGAAATCTTTGCTGAACATTGTGAGTATTCACAGCCCCTTTTTACTCTTTTGTTACAATTTAGGGTGAAAAGCATGACATTAGATTGCAAACTGTTTGAATTATGATATGAAATGTTGAACCTTAAATTAATTGTTTGTGCACTAAGGTATGTATACTTTTTGATGTGCTTGAGTTTTAAATGAAAAAGTCTCCACTGGTTAGACACTACCTATTAACTCATTACGAGCCGATGGTATTTGTGAGTAGCGCTATTTGGATTGACAACCCCACTTTAAGCTGACGAGCTAGAAGTGCACTTTACCAGTAACAATAATGGTCTTACCCATGTGGAATTATTTCACCACTAATGTAGGACGTGAATAATATAAGGGGCGTTGGTTTGTCGGAAGGTTTGGTAGTGGCTCAATGGCATGGCATCATTGCATACATTATACCTTGTGCAAATACTCGAACAACTGGTTACTTAAACTTCGTGTGAGCAAACGTTTCACAATAACAATTTCTGCATACAAATTTATTTTTAGTGCATACGAAAACCTGTGAACTCACCAACTCTTTGTAGTTGACCCTTTTCTTTTTATCATGCTTTTCAGGTACCAATAAGTAAGTGAAGTCATGTAGGGTGCATATTGTGTGATGACATCAACACCAAGAACCTTAAAACTTCTATTGTTAATTTTTGTATCCGTCGTCTTCTTTTTGGAACAATTTGGTTAAGACATTGTAATGTAATATTTTGTACTACTGTATTAAATGTTGTGGTTGGTGTTGTCTGTTACCTTTTGAATGAAACCCTACGTTGTTATACCTCGTGTTTCCGCTTTAGCGGGGTGTGACATAGTATGTTCGTAATTTCAATTAGCTACTGTTATTATGAATATATTGTTACGTAAACGTACTTGTTTCTGATTGTTATGGTGATCAATGAACGATAAAATACGTTTCTTTGTGTTTGGGTTGCGTATAGCCATTCCTTATGGTTATCCTTATGTGATTCAGCAGAATACGATGGTTAATACACCAAATAGATCTTCTACTTCTTCAGAGGATCGGGTGCAAATGAATTTACGGAAACCTGAAAGGGGTGGCGCTAATGCGAGTCCACCAAGGCCACCTATCCTGGGGGAAGGAGGAACTCAAACTCATCGAAGTAATGTCGGTACTTCTAATCCGGTAACGACGGAATCTACGATGGAGTCCCGTATGATGGAAAATATGATGCGAGTCATGAATGTTGCACTTGTAACACCCCGAAAATTGAAAAACTGAATTTTGGACTTACAGACGTCCGCATCGGCGCAAGGCCGGACGTCCGCGTCAGTGCGAAAGTCCGCGGGTCGTCCGTGGAAGCAACAGAGAAAAATGGGGGTTCAGACAGGTCAAGGCCGGACGTCCGCATGGGCTTCCAGTCGGACGTCCGCGATGTGTCTGATGAGATATTTTGGTTGCTTTTAAGACTTTTCTCTCTCTCTCTCTCTCTCTCTTCCATCGTTTCATTTTAAAACCCAAATCAGTTTCCTCTCTCTCTCTCCAAACCGATTCTCTCCCAAGAAAACCCTAAATCCTTCCTTCTCTTCTTCATCTTCTCCACTCAAATCAAACCTATTTCCACCATTGTTGAAGATATGGAAGCTTGAAGCTTTTGTGGAGACTGAGAGCTTCTATTTGGAGGATTCAAGTGATGAAGGTAACCTCTCTCTAACCAAAAGCTAGGGTTTTGTTGATTTCACCATCCATTTCTATTGCGGGCTTTATTGGTGTAATTTTGGTTATGCTTGGTTAAGGGAAACCTTCTCCTTCTTCATCTATGAAATTAGGGTTTTGGTATAAGTTGAGATCTTGATGTAAAATGTTTCGGGAATGATTCTTTATGGTTGGAAACTTATGGATCTAGGTTTTTGGAAGATTTGCCTCGAAGATTCAAGTTTCTTCAAAGGGGCTTATGTTTGGGGAAAATCTAGATTTAGCCTAAATCTAGCAAGGTGAGTTCAAGTTGATTTGCGAAAACGTTGTACATGCCAAAAATGTTATTTTCCAAGTATTTGTGTGTTTTACTTAAAATTATCAATTGTTGAGTTATTTGGTAAGTTTGACCCTTTTGAAGTGTTTAACTTTATAAAGTTTGTAAAACACTCATATTTGGGATTTTGGGATATTTTGATGTGTAGAAATCATAAATATGTCCTTAAATGATTTATTGCTCAAATGGAGCTTATTCAATGGTTTAATCATGTGGGTATAATTGATTTTACAAACCATTTGGGAAAATGCACATTTTAATGTCATAAGTCATTTTGAGAATTATAAGGGTATGAGTCCATTTGGGGAAACCCTTTATTTTAACCTGCGTCGAGTTTTGGGTTAATGATGATTTTGTAGTATATGTTTACCTTAACGATGCCTAAATGCATTTTGTATTATGAGAACCGTTATTTATGGGTCTAAAGGGTTTTGAGCATTTTGCTCGGTTTTGACTTTAAGGAAGTCTTGGGGACATTTTGTCCGGTTTTGATGGCTCAATGTGGAGTCTTATTTATGGTTTGCATTTATTGCAACATATTGCATATTATTGCATATTATTGATATTTACATGCTCGGGTGCTTTAGTCATTCCAGGATGGGCATGTAGTTGTAGACTATGTTGCATTGGATCCATAGGCACGTAAGTCAGTCTTTATTTGATGGTCTACTGGGTGTTGCGGGATTGTACCGGGCCCCATGTTTTATGACCTTTACTTTTCAAGGGTACACTAGGCGGGTTGAGTCCGATTGAGCTGTCAGGTATGATTGACGGGCGTTTATGACCTTCGCCATGTCGGGGCAATGCGATGGTTGTATCCCCACTTGTGCCGAGCCTTTGGTGGTATTCATGTTAATATTCCGCTAAGGTCAGTTGTCTCTTTGGGTGTGTCATGAAAGGAGTCGTATGGGACACTTGGGCTTTTATGTCGTGAACTGTCGTTCGATTCACATTGCATGTGTAACGTCCCAAAAATTACAAGGAATTTATAATTTTTTTAAAAATGACATTTCATTAAGTAAACTCGTTAAATAACCCAAAACGTTTCGTTTGCAACCCAAGAATAATTATTCTCTAAAAACAGTAAACAGCGGAATAAATAGTTTAAAAATGATAATTATAAAACGATATAATAATCAGCTCTTCACGCGCGCCAGTGTGTACCCGTCACGCCTTAGAGCTACTCGCACCTGAAACAATGATTTATTGGGAAAGGGTAAGCACGAAGCTTAGTGAATTCAACCACCATAGATAACACAGTTATTCCACACTACCCCTATAACAGATAGTTGCACATAAACAAGCATATAAGTCTACGAACAAATCATAAACATGCATACCTACCCCTACGCCACCCGCGTATAACATCTTGGGCCCCACCGAGATTCTACGCCACCCGCGTATACAATCTTCGGCCCCGCCGTGTTCCTACGCCACCCGCGTATACAAACACCGGCCCCCGAGTCCCTACGCCACCCGCGTATACAAACACCGGCCCCCGAGTCCCTACGCCACCCGCGTATACATGACAACGCCACCCGCGTATACATGTCAACAAAGGTCTAATTAGCCACCCCACTATCTAGCCCCGCATCACAAATAATTAAGGCTACCACACACGAGCTACAATAATGTAAAACAACCAATATTAAATATAGTGAGAGAACTCACCTCGTAAGCGCGCCTAGCTCACAATTAATAATTCAAGCTCCGCAAATCCAAGATCACTTCCCGACACCTAGACGAACGTTAAAATGCATTAACACGAGACCCGGACCCTAAAACACGACGCACGCTTAAACCGTCACTTAAACGACTTTTCGGTCTAACCAAACAGGTCTGTTCGGGACCTGATCCGACCTCTTTAAACCCAGAAAATCCTCGATTAAAATACATAACTAGAAAGTACTCTGAGTTAGGGTTCCAAGGACATATTATACGCCCCCTAACGATGTTTCTACATTTTATTACGGAATTTATAAAAACAGTTCGCAGAACAGAGAAAAACAGCAGCTATCGGTATAAAACGACGATTTGGCCTATGCTACGTTCCGAACTTGATTTTGCACAAAACATAGAAAGGTTGCTAGACTCCAATTGGGAACTTTTGGCACCGAAATCACCCCAATCCGAGTTACGAGGAAAAAGTTACAGCTTACGCAAAACAGTGGCAGATACGACGTTTCACATAAAATGATGATTTTATAAACGGTTTACGCGTTCGGTCTAAACGATTCGGGTTCCGCTACGGCGGTTTAGGGTTACGGCCAGAGGTGGTTTTAGGGTTCCGGCACGGGCACCACCTACTGCCACCTCCGGCAGCGGGGTACGGCGGCGGCGGCGACGGCGGCGGCGCGGTGGTTGCTTTGCCGGAAAAGAAACGAAAAGGAAACGAGACGAAAGAAACGACTTACCTCGCTACAACACCACACACCCGCACCTGCTTCTCTCTCCCTCGAAATCTCCGACGAACAGCAGTGATGGCGGTGGTCTCCGGCGACAACAGCGGCGAACATCAGCAGTTTCCGGCGATAACGGCGGCGAACGGCAGTCTCCCTACCTCTCTCTCTCTCGCGCTGCTCTCTCTCCCTACCTCTCTCTTCTCGCGCTCTGCTCTCTCTCCCTACCTCTCTCTCGCGCTGTTCTCTCTCTCTCCGGCCAAGACCAGCAACGGCGCTGGTGTGGTGGTCAAAAACGGCAGCAAGGGGCAAAAGGGGAGGGGTGTTCGACGGTAGTGTAGGTAGCAAGAAAGAATTAGGGTTGTGGTGGTGGTTGGTGTTTGACGCAAGCAAAAGGAGACACAAAGGGAGGGGGGTCGGTTCCCCCACATGGGCCGACCCATGCAACCCATGCCAAAAGAAATTTACACTACTAGCCCCTGCCCTTTCCGACATCTTGCAAAAAGATCAAAGGTTCCTACTCGATTTACATATTTGGTCCTTCTCATTAATCCCGCTAACAAGTTCATTTAACGTAAAAAAAAATAAAATAATAAAAATAAGCAATTTAAGACCTAATCGGGACACGGGCTTTACAACATGAGTGGCGTACTTTTGTATTCCTCCACTCTCAATGGATACGGGTCTCCCCGTTGTCGGCCAACATTATTTTAGATACTATAATGTCCTTGGTTTTATTATCATTGGTCTTGTGCGATTGACTGCAAGTTATGACTTTAATATTGGATTTCCCTCCATGTATATTAAAGTTGGAATGAATAAGGTCATTTCCATATTTATGGTGTTTGAACTTCATTACATTTTACGTTCGCGTGAGTATTGGTTCGTATCATGTTTTTGGTGAAGTATTATATTTATATGGACTATTCTTCCATGATTTATGGCTTGAGTGTTATGTCATCAACCGTGTTTGAAGGTTTCATATAATATAGATTTATTCATGTTTTGAATGAGTTGGGATTGGAATTCATTTTGGAAAACGCTTTATACATTGTGGGAACTTCTCATGGATTTTGGGTGAGTTGGAAAATGAGTCATTTACATCCTTCTCATAAACTCTTTTGGAAATCATAACCTATGTCATAAACTTTCATTCAAAGAATTATTTAGATCATGTTATAAACTCTTGAACTCACTAGGCATTAGCCTAACCCTTTTTATTTGTCGGCATGTGCAACAGGTTTAGGTTGGGAGTAGTTCTAGTGACACTGTGAAAGGTCGAGTGCTAGTAGTGTGCTCGAGAGGTGAATTGGTTAAGTGAAGTTTTCCGCTATCATCTTTGGGATTAGCAATTTGTACTTGGGTTAAGTAACACCCGATGTGAATTTAGTCTTTGTAATGAGACTTGAGTTATATATTGTTTGAGGTTAATCATAGATTTTAATTTGAGGTATTTCACCTATTGGATTATAGGAAGAAATCCTATTATTTCGGATGTATTATCGAAAAATTTATTTAGTTGCTCTTTTCCAATTCGAGGGTGTTACAGCACTGACTCAACAACAAGAAATGTTTATGAAAGTGTTGAATGACAGAAGTGCCGAATCACATAGACCAGAAATGGGTACCGATACTGTAACTCCACCTGTTAATCCATTTATGAATGTTAATAGGAGGATGGAGAAAGTTTATTCATACAAGACGTTTTAAAGTTGCAAACCACCTGAATTTGCTGGTTCAAATAATCCAATTGCGTGTATGAATTGGATTAGAGAGATGGAACAAGCATTTAGAGCCTGTGAATGTGACGAAGAGTCAAAAGTCAGATTTGGATCCCAAATGTTACGAGGAAATGCTTTGACATGGTGGAATATCGTTACATCAACTATGACGGCTCCGGTTTTGGCAACAATGACTTGGGGATCGTTCAAAAGGAAGATATTGGAAGAATACTGCAACGAAAACGAAAAGGACCTGATTGAAGAAGAATTCAGAACGCTTAAGAATGGCACTTCATCTGTAAGGGAATACACTCGCGTCTTTCTGGAGAAGCTGAATTTAGTGGGGCATGTAGCCCCAACTGAAAAAGAAAATATCAAGACTTACATAAAGGGTTTGCCGGCGGATATGATGTCTAGAGTCCGAAATTCAAAAGCTTCTACACTGAGAGAGACAATTGAGGAAGCAAAGATTATAGTAGAAGTTTATGCAAGAGATAAAGTGGAGAAAGCTCAAGTGGGAGAGAAAAGAAAGTGGGAAGGTCGATCGGAACCTTCGCAAAGACCGAAGCCCTTTATCAAGAACACTCATTTTGAGCCTCGTCGGGAACCAAATTGGTGCCAGAAATGTAAAATCAAACACTTTGGTGAGTGTCGAGTAACTCCACTAGAATGTTTCAAGTGTGGTAAGAGTTGTCACACCATGGGGAACTGTCCCATCCAAGGACCGACATGTTTTGAATGTAAGAAACCCGGTCATTTCCGAAAAGATTGCCCAAAACTGAAGAATAATAGGAATCAAGAGAGGAAAACCAAAACCCCAAAACCAACGGGCCGAACATTTCACATGACGGCTCAAGAAGCTAAAGAATCGGCGGATGTAGTTTCTGGTACATTCCTTGTTAAATCTATACATGCACGAGTATTATTTGATTATGGTGCCAATATGACTTTTATATCGCGATCGTTTTACGAAAAGTTAGTTGTGTCTGTCACTACCTTGGAAGATGCCTTAGTAGTTGAAATAGCTAACGGGGTCAAGTCTTAGTTCGTGAGAAACTTGATGGCTGCACCCTTATGGTAGAAGGAAAGGAATTCATGAATCGTGTATTATTCACCCGAATGTGGTATTATTCATCCTGAATATTGTATTATTCATCATGAATAATGAATGAACATTCACCTATGTTATTCATACTTAATGTGGATACCCGGGGATATGCATACATATTCATAATGAATAAAACCAACTTTCGGTTGTGAATCGAGGAACAAAAGAGAGTGCCCCATGTGTCCACACCTTCACGGGTCATCCATACATTATTCATCATGAGTAATGTATTATTCATCATGAATAGTGAATGAACGTTCACCTTTGTTATTCATACTGAACGTGGACACCCGAGGACATGCATACATATTCATAATGAATATAGCACATATATAGCATTTCACGTAAAAAAGGGGTTAAAACGGAAAAAACAATATCAAGATGGATGTCATATCGAAGAGAACAAAATTCTCATTTTTTTGACGTAATTTGTTTGATTAAAATATTATTATTAATTTCAAGATAATTTATTTTAAACTTTAAGAAGGTAAAAGTTTTTTAATTAAAAAAGAAAATAAAAAGTCAAATAAGGTAGGTTCTGATTCAAATTTTCATTTTTGTCTCTAATCACTTCTCAATTAATCTTATTATGTTTCAACCATTGATTAGTTTTCTAAGTTTTAATCAATGGCTAAGATTGGTCCTCACGTGCACAATGAAAAATGAGTTTTCATTTGAACCCACCCCTCTATATATATATATATATAAGAAGAAGAAAAAAGAGTTTAAAAAGAAGGAGGAAAGTTGGCAGCTTAAAAATTCAAAAAATGATCCTTAAGTCCTTTGCAATTAAAATATTTGAGGTTAATCTGTTGGATCAACTGCTATATCATGAACCTAGATTCAATTAACTTGAATCAATCTTTAAAAAACGGATTAATTTCTCCATCTCATACATTACAAACATAAGTTTCAAGAATATTTGCCAGAAGTTTATTATGGTGAGATTTCTCTCTAGTGGTGGATCAGATTTAATAACTATAAATGATAGATTCAATAATACATTACTAAAACTGTATTTATTTATAAAACTAAAAAATAAAATAAAAACGATTTGATTGTTGTGGGATTGAGTTGGCTGGCAATCAATGTGTACGTACGTATGTGGTTCCATTAAACCCTACAGATAGATCCATGTGCCATGGTCAATCCGTACCAAACTCTCTCTCTCTCCTTTCCCTCCACCTTCCCATTTCACACCCCATACATAACATACATACATTTTCATTAAAATAGAATTTAAAGCAAATTATAGAATTGGTCCCTCTATTTAAAGTTTTGCCAAACGTAGGATAGTGGACCCTGTTCTGTTCTGTTCTGTCATGTTCAGTGTACCAAACACACCCTTAAACATGTTCTTATGAAATTGGTTTTTATACTTCAATTCCCTTATTATGATAGAATTTAATAATTATCTTAATTATATTTTAGATTTTTTAAATTTAAAATAAGATTTTTATTCTGTATTTGATTATACTTATCAGTTAGTTACGAATTCAAACATGCAGCTTTAAAAAGTTGTACTCATACATCATTACTTGTAATCTTGAATTTTAAGTAATATGTATTAATAAGGAATACTTGATGCATAAAAATTTGTTTTTCAAAGTTTTTTATCAAATGCCTTATAATATGGTACTAGTCATCGTACCCGATGTCAATGGCAAGCTCTCTTGGGAAATCGACACCTAGATTTCCTAACCTGTCAATGTACGCTTTCATCTTTTGCACATGCACACATACAGGGGCACCGTCCTGTTGCTTACATTCCATAAGCGATTTTACGACTTGGAACCTTTCTTGCCTCGCTTGCTCCTGAAACATTTCACGAAGCTGCTCATTTAGTTCAAACGCCCCCATGTTCTTGAAACTCTTTTGAAGTTCCGGGGACATGGACGCCAACATGAGACACGCGACTTTTGTGGATTCCGCGTTTTGCTTGTTGTATTCAATTACTGCTTCAGGGCTTGCATCATCATTAAGTATAGAAAGATCGTCGTCGAGAAAATACTCTTTGTTGAGAATCGACTCAATCGATTGTTGAGTCTCAGCAGGTTGATTGGATCGTGTTTGGTATTGTTGTGAGGACTGTCCTTGGTGAAAATTCTGTGAGTTCTGCCCACTGTGATGTGGGGACTGCCCACTGTGGTGTTGCTGAAATCCAGGGGGATTGTGTGGTCTTTGCTGGGTATGACTCGCCCCGTGGGGTTGGAGTCCCTGGTTACCAGCCCAAGAGAAATTTGGGTGATTTCTCCAACCTGGATTATAAGTTTGCGAGTATGGGTTGTTTCTTGGATTTGTCCCTATAACATTAACGGCTTCGGGGTTTGCAGGCCAATAGTCAAAAAGATGCTCCTCTCCACATAGAGAGCAGTTTTCGGCTAGATGAGTTGCAGAATTGACCTGGCCTCTATTTTGGTTCAACACGATTTTTGTTAAGGCCACTAACTGCGCATTCATGGTTTTCAGTGCTTCAGAATCGATGGTGTTGGTCTTTGGTACTACTGCTCTGGGATTGGACCACTCGGTATTGTTGTTGGACACTTTTTCTAAGATTTGATATCCTTCATTGTAGGTTTTACTCGTGAATGTTCCACCAGCTGTTGCATCTAAGATGATTTTGGCTGCATTGGAAAGACCATTGTAAAAGGTCTCCAATTGGATGCAATGTGGGATGCCATGATGTGGGCACTTTCGAAGTAAATCTTTAAATCGTTCCCATGCATCTGAAATAGCCTCATCTTCTTCTTGCCTAAACAAAATTATGTCATTTCGAAACCTTACATTCCTCGTTGGAGGAAAGTATTTTTGCAAAAATTTATCGGCAAGTTCTTGCCAAGTGGTTATCGAGTGAGGTGCATGCGAGTTCATCCATGACTTCGCCTTATCCCTTAGTGAAAAAGGAAACAATTTGTAACACCCCAAAACAGGGGTTAATAAAAACTTCCATAAAACGGAAGAGTGGTACACATTACTAAAGTAAAAGTATACCTAATTAACATTTCATAATCATTAATACAAAGATTTAGTTAATTATAACTACTATTGGACCACTAGCTTATCTGATCACTACTATGGCAATCAAATTACAAAAAGGATGTCGGAAAGTTCTATCATAAGTCTTCCAATCTTTCACTCTCCAACAATGATCCCATGCTCACAACCCCGTTCTAGACCTTCTTGTGTTCGGAACCACTAATATCTGTAACACATAAAACACATAACAAGTGTTAGGCTTTTAAAGCCTAAGTGAAGTTTACACATAGCACATTGAGCATAATCATAGCATGTAGGAATAACAATTCGATACATTCACAAATTGGATTCCATGGAGAAGGCCCATATCGCTACCAGTTACATCATAATTGAAGATATACCTTAATCGGTACCCCACGGTATTGTCACAAGGCATGACAAAACGGAAAACCCCACGGTATCTGAAGGTATGAATCAATTACACTTACCCCACGGTGTGTAAGAATATATCCTCCAATGCCTACTAGGTGCTCCTCCAATTATGTGAATACCAAATATATTAATCCAAATAATATTCAAACATATTTAACACATAACAATGGTCCAACCATTTAACATGATCAATACTACTTCCATGTAGTTCATATACATCCATATGTATTAAATCACATTCTATATAATATCAATAATAAACATCCATGTTTACAATTCAATAATAGGTCCATATTGACCATTAAGCCATCCTTACTTCATTAAGACATAAATTAAGCCATCAACATAATCACATACCAATGATGTATAATCAAACCCAAACCTTTAACACTAATATTTACCATGGCATTCTAAATAATAGAACACAATTAATCCACCATAACTTACTTGAATTCTTCTTGTATCCCTCTTAACCATTAAGAGCTTATTAACCAAGATTTCTCATTAACAATAACAAAATCAAGATAAAGAATGGTAATAAGGTATAATACAAACAATTAGATACAAGTTACTAACCTCAAATCTTCAATTGATATTACCCTAACTTGAAGACTTGAACTTAATCACTCCAACAAGAAAGATGAAGATGTAATGCCCTAAATCAAGTTTAATTGGTAAGATTCATCTAATAGTTGTTTGAATTGAATTAGGATTAAAAGATAAGAGTTTACCTTAATTTTAGATGGAGAATCGCCTTAGAAGAAACTAGCAGAGCAAAATCTGATTTGAGAGTTCTTAAGTGAAAGAATGAATGACTCAGGATAAAGAGGTGGGTTTAATCCCCTTTTAGCAGGTCAGGTGCTCGGCGCCGATCCCCGCGCCGATGCATCGGCGCCACCATCAGCGCCAGCTTCTGTTTGCTAGCCTTCTCGATTTCCACTGATTTGGCCGTAACTTCTTCGTTAAAACTCCGTTTTTACCCCGGAAGGTACCGTTGAACTCGTATTTAAATTACCCATCCAACTAATCCATAAAATCTAATATTCAAGTTTATCATCTATTTTTCATCAATTTCCTTAAGGAGTAAACTTACAGATTTCTATCGGAAGTTCTCAAATAACAAGTAACATTCACGGAAATTACTTAGGAAATCAATTATAATCTAAGAAGTCAAAATATAAAGAAATATTAGGACTATCATTACTTACAAAGATTTTCCGGGTGTTACAATGCATAAAAAACGTCTACTACCCTATACCTTTTAGGGATACCGATAAACTTTAATCGCTAAAAATAGAAACTTTTTCATGCAAGCAAGAATTTTTTTCAGTTTCCAAAATTATAGCTTTATAAGTTATGACCATAAAACCCTAATTTAGGGATTAAGCAATCTAATGGTCACAAACTTACTACACTATGTCGAAAATAAAACAGGGGCCTTCTGGACCTCGCATGATTAATCCAACCGTCCAGAAGGGAAAACAGAATGTCGTGAAACTACTGTCCAAAACACGCGACGATCCGACGGTCCAAACTCCGGGAATAGATAAAACGGCTCGTTGCGTTTTCCAGAAAATTCAATACGAATTTTATGCTATTGAGCTAAAATCTAAGAACTTTGGCTCAGATACCACTGAAAGGTTTTGTTAAACCGTACTACCACATGATATAGGCAACGGAAGCATATTTAAAATTTAATCATCCATGGCAATACTAACAAACAACTTATAAAGATGCATACGTTCTAGATGATTAACTACAATAGAAAGAATCAAGAACACTTACTTGTTTCTTGTGATTGTCGAAAACACAAAGATGAATTAAACCTTGTTCTTGCTTCTTGGATGTCAAGGATCAATAGTGTGAATCCCTCTAGTGGCTCACACTTAAGAACACCAAACCAACAATCAAGATTGAAGCTTTAACCCTAAACCCTTGGAAGGGTTTACAATTTTGGGAGGGAGGAGAGGGGAGGCTACGACCTTGTAAGAGAGAGAGAGATCACACCAAAAAAAAATCATCCTAGGGTTTGATCCCTAGCATCTTATTTATAACCTCTCTATTTACAAGTAGCCCCCTAGAACAGATAAGCTTGATAAAAACTATTTTAACAAGTTATCATTTAGTCCCTATAATTAATCTAATTAATTATATTGTAGCTTGTAATTAATTTATCATCAAATGACAAATTATTAATCTAACTACATTAATTCCCTTTCATTCTTCTGATTGTTTATTTGGGTCTTAAGGGCAACCCAAAAGGACCCTGCTATTATTAGAAATATTACCAATAGTTAATGACTCTGGACACTATATCCAAGATGAAATAGCAGTGGATCTTCTCCTCCCTTTTCTCCGGCAAAACCAACCTCCCCTCCCCTTTCTCCGGTGAAACTACCCCAACCCTTTTCCGGTGAAACCACCCTTTCTCTCTCTCTCTTTCCGGTGAAACCCCCCAATCACTCCATCTTTCTCTCAGTAACGGAAGCAATAGGCATGGATAAGATTTCAGGAACGTCAAACACCTAAAAACCGAGAACGGCGGCTGGAATACCGGCGACGAAATGGAACATGACCGAGAACGTCAAGGGTCGCTGGAAAGAGAACCTGGTGGCTGGAACGTCGACGACGGTCGCTGGAAGGAGAACCGCGGTCGTTGGAAAGAGAATGATTGAGAAGTGGCGATGGAGGCGGATGGAGAAGTTAGGGTTTCAGCTCAGAGGTTTTAAGAGTTAGGTTTGCCTCTTGTGAAATAAGAGGCTTTCAGAGGTTTTCAGCTCTTTTTTATAAAAAAAAACAAACGGTCTTAACGACTGATTATCTGACCGAATCAGATTTAAGAGGTTTTCAGACCCCTTTTTAAAAAAACAAACCGGCCCTAAGTGTTTTTAATACACCAACTAGCTTGCCTACTACTCCAGTGGGTTGAGATTAGCTCACTGTGCCGACCTCACTTTCGCAAGTGTCATAAGAATTCTTTCGAATCCCCTAGCATCATCCAAGCTCGTGTCACTACGTTCTACTCATTTCTGAGTTAAGAACTAGACTTTAGATCCTTACAAGTGATATTCGCATCATTGGGCAATAATCGAGAGTGAATGACCAAAACAATAAATATTCCAAGTATAAAAATTACTCAAGCATTTTCTCTAAAATCCAGGTACTTCTCTTTCCTACATCCCAAAGGATGCTTAGCCCATAATTACCGAAATAAAGAAAACAAAAGATGAGAAGTTGCACATAAGTAAACTGAAAGTGACTTGTATTAAAACTGCAGTGGGGAACGAGAGTACGTCACTGCCACTAACGACTTGAAACTAGCGATTACACTAAGAAATTAAATGCTGAAAATTAAAGAAGTACTGCAGTAAACTATGGAGCTAACAACTAACTTACACTAAATGTGGTAGATGAGATATTGATGGATTCATTTAATGGAACCCAACACCCCTTTTTATACTAAGAGGAAAAGGTTGGGTTTTACAAAAGATGGGTTATGACTAGAGAATAAGGACTGAAGTGAGAAAACATAAAATTCAGTTTCTTTGTGCAACACTTCAATCCACCAATTTGTAGCTCTTTTACCCATAGGACCCTTCACCTTTCCATAAAGTCAACTTTAAAGTACCATGGGTGTTATTATTTAATTCATCTTGCCATGCTTTTAGGAACACTTTGTACTTCTCAATCACATGCCTTCTGCCAACTGAACCTTCTATTCTCCAAACTTTACTTCCCAACTAAGAGTTGATTTTCTTTTGTCTTCTTCTCTGCTCGATAGTGGGGTCTGGAGTGGGATGCACAAGTCACTGCGAGAATTTCGTGAAAAAACAACAAAACTCCACCAAATAATTTATTAAAAACTATGGTTCACTCTTTTTGCTCATTTTCATAAATGTTACCAAGAATGGAGGTTTTGAGAAGTGAAATGGCTGAAATTTGACAAAATAAAATAAAAATAAAAGGAAATAATAACTCTAAAAATAGAGTTATCAGGTTACTTGTTGAATGTTAAGAGGTACACCATTTAGTGCTTTATATACAACTACAATAGCTATTAGTTGTTGAAAATTGAAATTACATCTTGAAATGAGACTATAACTAACATCACACTTTTGAGACAGAAAACAATTCACAATGCAAGTCCTATTATGATTGTTCAACAATATTTTGTATACTCAATCTCTTATAAATTTCCAGATAATGTTGAATACAAAGGCTATATCATCTTTTCAACAAACCAATAAAATTTATTAAACGTGCCAGTTTGGTGCTTCCACAGATACATACAAAAAACAATGGTTAGAGAACCATCCACATCAATTTCAAAAAATCTGATTGGTTTCTTGAATCGTAAATAATTAGGTGAATGTGAACAGCTATAATACTGCTTCTAAAGTATAGGAGAGATCGGGAATACATGTATGTAGCTACGTACAACTTCAATCCTTGATGAAGAGCAACACATAAACAAAATTGGAAGGGGAATTTTAAGAACATAAAGGAAATTAGGTGATATGGGTATCGAATTTTAAGAACATAAAGGAAATTAGGTGATATGGGTATCGAATTGTACCTAATCGAAGAAATCCCTTCCTTTTATCCAGAGTTTCCGAGTCCCGGGATTGTATCACCCTATTTATTCCTCCAAAAACTTAAACACCATAGCCTTAGTCTCATCCGACACCTTAGCTTTCTCCTTCAGAAACCCTAGCGAGTTCTATAAGCACTCATCAAAGCACTGTAAAAACAAAACAGAAACATGATTATTTATATAGTGGAAATTAAGATTAGGGTTTCGAGAGATGCATATAATTAAGGGGATATTTGAGAAATTGGTGAATTACAATAACGGTGGAGGAAGAAATGAAGATTCCGTCAAATTGCCGACCACAAAATATACATAAAAACATATATGTTTAAAATATAAAATCGCTGAATGTGGTCGGATTGAGCAGCGATTTTGCGAGCAAGGTCTTGGGGTTCCACGCAGTAAAAGAGAAGGACTTGCTCCTTCTTTGGCTTCTCCATCTTCAATGGTAATGGTGCAGACACACAGTGAAGTGAATGAATGTGGTGGTGGTGATGTTGAAGATGTTGTAAGGGTAGCAGTAGTGCAAAACTCCATCTATTTATGGAGGAATGGAGGTTAAAGGCAGAGAGTTCGTGGGAGTGTGAGAGAAATCAGGGAGATGGAGGAATGGAGGTTGAAGGAGGAGACATGATGTGAGAAAGAAACTGAATTGAAAAAACTGAATTTAGAAAATAACGGTTTTAGAATTTTCATTAAGTAGTATAGATAGATTATTACAAATAAATTAAATAAATTAGTTTATAGTTAGAACTTCCAAAACTCCATGCTTGTTGGTTCTATCTTATAATTGTTTTTTCCTAATACTTTGCTTGTTAATAAAATCGTCGTCGTTAAAAAAATATATAGTTATAACTATTATATTTTGATTATTTTACTAAGATTTTTTTTTCTAAATTTGTTAAATTATTTCATAAAGTATATTAAAAATAAATGAATAATCTATTTGTATTAATATCATTTAATTAGTTAAAAGGTACATACAAATTTGGAAAGTTGGTATAATAAACCAGGTGGTTTTTAATTAGAGGTAAAGAGTGTGTCGATTTTATAATAAATTAAGAAAACAAATTGCATGTTTTATTCAAACTTTTATGGTTAATTAATAATATTAGCAGGCATGTCGGGAAGAGGGTTTCTTGGATATTTCTTTCAATCGTACAAATTATATTATATATGGTCGTATTATTTAGGGAATTTAATTAAAATACCCAAAGTTTGACTTTGACTTGCAGAAATACTCAAAATGGCAACCCATTTTGCAGAAATACCCCATTTTTCCGCGATGAAGTCCGCGATCGCGGACCAGGCCCACGTGGCCTGCGATTTGGTCTCGCGGTGGTCCCGCGATGGGGTCGAAAATTACAATTTTGGTCCCTGCCGCGAAGGGGGGCGCGATTTGGTCCCGCTGTGGTATATATTTTACACTTTTGGCCCCTCCCCTCGATGGGGGCCGCAATTTGGAGGTAAAATTTTCATTTTTGGTCCCCTTTTGCACGATTTTTGCATAATTTACTGTTTTTTTCCACAATTATTGTACTTGGAAGACCAAATTGTGGTTGAAATTCACTAACTTTTTTCATCAATGTTGAATTATTGTACTTGGAAGACCAATTTGTGGTTGCAATTCACCTTGGTTGTTTCATCAATGTTGAATTATTGTACCTCAATGAAATTTCATCCATAAATATCAGTAAAATGCAATCCATAATTCACATCCATTCCATCATTCTTTCTTGCTTTCTTTCTTCAGTGTTTTCTTTTTGAGATACTACTGAAAAAATGAGTTCATCTGTTGCAAAAGCTAAGCTATTTTTCTGTTACGATGGTGAATGGGTGCAAGTCAACAATGAGTGGAGTTTTGCTTATAAATCTAAGCATGGTGTAAAATTGCCAGTAAACTTTTCTCATCAGAAGTTTGTTGCATACGCCATGCAAAAATGTGGAATCGACCCTTCTGCTGTTTGCAAGTTAGTGTTCAAGAATGATGATGTGTCAATTGTGGGGTTATCCAACGATGGGGATATCTCTGGTTTTCTGCACTTTGCAGCCCAGTCAGAAAAACCTCCATCACTTTTTGTGTATGCCAATTCATCGGTGTGCGACGAAGACGATGACGAAGGTGATGACGAAGGTGATGACGATGGTGATGACGCAGACCTCCAAATGGAGGAGCCTGATTCTCAATTTCAGGCGTCCTACGACCCAACAGTTTATTCGGATCATGCATATGGTCTTAACGACTGTTATCCTGATTTTGTTCCAAAGACGCAAGAACAAGAAGAAGAAGAAGAATAAGACCAAGAAGGACGCTTTGCTGGAGTTGCTGATGACGAAACTCATGTTTTCACAATGGGTAGATCTGATATAGACAGATCAGGTACCGATAGTGATAGTGATGAGGACGAAGAAGAAGGAAAATATACCCCTAGTAGTAAATCATTTAGTCAGCTAAATGACTTTTTTTATATGCCCCCTATTCTTCCAACCCCGGATACCCATACACAAACCTACGAACATGCACCTTATAATCCCAGTTCAAGGATACAAGTAGGTTAAATATTTGATTCGAAATATGACTTGGTCACACAGGTCGGAATTAAGTTCATACAAGAGGGTTTCGAAAGTTACACGCCAAGATCCGACAAAACCATATACGAATTTTTATGTGCGAGAGAAAATTGTAATTGGAGGATGTACGTGAGGTCCGTGGGCCCTAAAGGAGGGATGTTTTTAATTAGAAAGTTGAACGACGAATACACTTGTTCGAGGACGCAACTGAATCCCAACCACAAACAAGCCAACAAAAGGACTTTGGGTGCATTACTGAAAGGCAAATTTCTTGATGCTAGCAGGGCATTGCGTCCAAAGGACATCGTGAACGATATAAACCAACAGTACGGGATCACAATTGGTTACTACCAAGGCTAGCGTGCGCGATGCAGAGCACTGCTAATGGTCAGAGGCACGTTCGAGGAGTCGTATGAACGACTCCCAGCGTATTTATATAATTTGCGGCTGCAGAATCCAGGTACGGTCACCCAGATAAGGACCGATTCAAAGGGACGTTTTGAGTTGTGCTTCGTTGCCCTTGGACCCGCGGTACGTATATTAACACGTCATATGTTTACACATTATAAACTATAACATTTACAAAGGGAAACCACCTATGTTTTTGCAGATCCGCACATTTCTGGCAAATCTGCATCGTGTCCTGGTAATAGACGCTGCCCTTTTAAAGGGGCCTTACTTGGGTATGATGTTCCTAGCGGTTACCATGGACGGGAATAACACCATCGTGCCCGTAGCTTTCGGAGTAGGCAAGTCCAAAACCGGGGAGGAGTGGACTTGGTTTCTGTCCATGTTGAGACAAGCTATCGGAGACCCGAAAGGGTTGGGGTTTATGTCCGACAGGGCTGCTTCCATAAGTGCCGCAATCTCTGCCACGTATCCAAACACCCCTCACGCCTTATGTTGTCGACATTTGGAGATGAACGCCAAATCCAAGGACAAACGTATTACCACACACCACGCCGTCTACTGAAAGGCATGCAGAGCATATACGGCTCGAGAGTTTGACCGGTACATGAATGTTCTACTAGTTAGTGCCAAGGATGCAGCCAAAGTTATGGACGATGTTGAACCGGAGAGGTGGTCCGCGGCCCATTTTCCTGCACAACGGTATGACATTCTGACCTCCAATAGTGCAGAGTCGGTGAATGCACTCTCCCGTTTTGCTCATAGATTATCGATTGTACAACTTATGGAGTACTTCCGGGCCTTTCAACAAGAGTGGTACCAACTTAGAAGCCGAAAAGGAGGTGAGATGCGTAATAGACTCACACCAAAGGCGGAGGAGATAATTCTCCTCAGGGCGGGACAGGCGTCGGCATGGATGGTAAGCGAAATTGGGTATGGGAGGTACCAGGTTCGTGATAACCTACTTGACGCGATTGTAGATATGACCGAACATATTTGTTCATGTTTTCAATGGCAAAAATCTGGGTTACCGTGCGGCCATGCCATCGCTACTGCAAGATATATGGGTCGTAGAGATTGCAGCGACTTGGTTGTAAATTTCTTCACGTCCGAAACTTACCGGACAACATACCAGGAGGTAATAAATCCAACTGGACCCCCTGAAGCATGGGTGTCTCCACCCGACCCCCTTCCGCCATGCTATCCACCCTTAAACACTAAGAATAATGCTGGGAGACCGAGAAAGAACGATCGACGTCCATCACGTGGTGAAGGTCCGATACAGCGAAAATGTACTCGATACCAATGCGTAGGACATACTCGTGGAGAGTGTCCAACTCCCGCCCCTTCAACCCCGCCAAACAGTAGACGTCCAGTCAGCCAACGAAGTAGCACGCAGGGCCCGTCGGAGCTTGAAGCACATGGAAGTATAAGATATGATAGTGTTGATCTGAACATTGATTTCCCTTGATTGAGACGATAAATCTTGTATGCTTAGTGCTCTTGTTTTATATATAACATGATTTTATCTACTTTATCGTCCCGTGTAATTTATCAAACATAATGATCTACGTTGTAATTTAACAAACAAAAGAGACCCAAGTTGAAAAAGGGACCAAAAATTAAAATGGAAAACATTTTCTTTAATTAATTTCTATATTAAATACATTAAAATGGAAAGGAACATTACTTTAAATAAATACCTGAAACAACTCAGACAATACGTGTGAAAAAAACAGTAAAAACATGCAAAAACACCTGAAAAACCCTAAATACATAAAATGATAGCCTAAAAACTAGAGGAACCAAAACTGCAAATTTTTTGCCCTAAATCGCGGCCCCCATCGAGGGGAGGGGCCAAAAGTGTAAATAATTGACCACCACAGGACCACCACGGGACAAATCGCGGGCCTAGTCTGCGATCGCGGACCCTATCGTGGAAAAATGGGGTATTTCTGCAAAATGGGTTGTCATTTTGGGTATTTTTGCAAGTCAAAGTCAAACTTTGGGTATTTTAATTAAATTCCCTATTATTTATTACTCTACAATATTCCGTTTTTGATTCAAAAATACATGTGTCATTGTATATTTATTTGATTAAAAATCACGTACATGTTTTTTTGTATCTTTCTAATGAATGGCGTATCAACATCTTTAATTGTTCAAAAATACATGTGTCGTTGTATATTTATTTGACTAAAAATAAAGTATATCTTCATTTGTTTTTTTAAACATGTTTTTTTGTATCTTTTTAATGATGTATCGATATCTTTAGCTTAATATATCTACTTGAAACGTTGCCTCTTAATGAGTTATAGACAAATTTTACAACAACAAACATGTATAGAGTTCAAGCATGAAGCCTATTTAATCTAAGTGTCTGTAAACGTTTGGTTCGTAAAATGTTTTTACATGAAATAAAATATATCAAAGAAATTTGAATGAAATGTTATCAAGTTTAAACACTTGTTTGGTTGACATACTAGAATCTGTTAAACGGGTTTTGGACTTTGTCTGTTTGGTTCACATAATGTAGCTTTAGAATTAAAATGAAAATTGGTAAATGACCAAAATACCCTATTTTGAAAATCTTGAAACTGATATCCACTTATTTTGGTTTAGATCGGTGGTGGTTCATAACGATGGTTCAAACCGTCAGTGGTCGGTGGTGGTTCAGATCTACGGTGGTTCAGATTCGGTGGTCGACAATCGTTCAGGCCGGTTGTGGTCGATGATGGTTCATATCAGTGGTGGTTGACGATGGTGGTCGACGGTGGTTCAGATTGGTGGTGGTATAGAGAATATGAAAAGCTTGATTTTCGTTGATGAAGGAAAGCCCTTTATAAAGGATTACAGAACCCTAAGAGATATACATCAAAACTAAATTCACAACTAAGATAATGATAAAGAATATTTATCTACAACAACTTGTTGGGTCATTGACCAACATCTCCCTAAATCGAAACGTGGCGCTGACTGCTACGCTATAAGGAAATAAGTTGCACCTTCTCCACCAACAATTATTTTTGGCGTAGTGGTAAGCGTATGGATCCTAACATGTGGAATCAAAGCAGGTCACGGGTTCCAATCCCATGGAGTGCATTATAATGCCAAAGGCATGTTGTGCAACCATTGACTTCTAGCGAAGATCTTGTTAGTGATGGCAGATGCTGGGGGGTGTTGGGTTATTGACCAGCATCTCCCTAAATCGAAACGTGACGCTGGCTTCTACGCTATATGGAAATAAGTTGCGCCTACTCCACCAGCAATTGCTTTTGGCGTAGTGGTAGGCGCTTGGATCCTAACACAACTACAATTATCACATGTGTTATTTATCTTCAACACGCCCCCACAAGATGGACGGCCTTAGGGATAGACCAATCTTGGAGAATAGACCCTCAAAAGGTTTTTGAGGTAGGGGTTTGGTAAGAGTGTCGGTTGGATGATCACTGCCAAATATGTGTTGAACTCGTATTGTACCTAGTTATACCTGCTCCCGTATAAAGTTAAATTAAGGGCAACATGTTTCATTCTAGAATGAAAGATCGGATTAGTTGTGTATTGGTGGCACTTAAATTATCACAATATATACTGGGGTTTTGATCTAGTGTAAGACCCAACTCAAGGATAAGAGATTGTAACCAAATTAACTCAGCAGTAGTGGATGAGACAGCTCGAAATTCATCTTCGGTAGACGAACGGGATAGGCCTCACTGTTTCTTTAAACTCCATGACAATGGATTTCGATCAAGATAAACAATATACTCGGTCTTGATACATAGTTATCACGATCTCCACCCCAATCTGCATCACTATATGCATGTAATCTTACCGGTGAATCTGATGGAGAATAATTCCATGGTTAGACATGCTATTGAGGTACCGAAGCAACCGTTTTAGGGAAACCCAACGCACATTTGTTGGACAATGCATGTATTGAGATAAGCGATTGACTGAAAAGGAAACATCCGGACGAGTAAAAGACAAGTACTGTAGACTTCCTACGAGAGCTCTATATTCAGTTGGGTTTGACAAGGGTGTGTCGTCATTGAGAGTGAGGGGAGGATAAGTAACCATTAGCATAGGAACAGGTTTGGCATCTGTCATACCGGCTCTCTGTAAGAATTGGTAATATATTTCTTTTGGCTTAGAAACAAACCTTTTGGGTGAGGACAAACCTCCACCGCAATAAAGTAAGACAACTCACCAAGGTCTTTCAAGGAGAAACGAGAAGCAAGGTTTGTAATGAATGTTTGAAGAGCTGCGGTAGAAGGGTCGGTGATGATTATGTCATCGACATATACCAATAGATAGAAGATAGTGTTTTGGTGGACGTAAAGAAAAAAGAGGGATCTAAGATGGAGTTTTGAAACCCATATGATAGTAGAAAACTACGAAGCTCCTGATACCAAGCTCTCGGAGCTTGCATGAGGCCGTAAATAGATTTTCGGAGTTTACAAACGTGAGTAGGATAGTCTTTGTCAATGAAGCCAGGAGGTTGTGACATATAAACCTCCTCCTCGAGTGTACCTTGTACAAAGGCATTGTTTATGTCAAGTTGATGTATAGACCATCCATTGGTAATGGCTAGAGATAACATGTGTCTGACAGTAGTGGTTTTAGATAATCGGGCTGAATGTTTTAGAATAATCGAGATGGAGTTTTGAAACAATAGTCGATACGGCGACAAGACGGGCTTTATATCGCTCAATGGATCCGTCAAGTTTGTATTTTATACGGTATACCCATTTACATCCACGTAGGTTTTGAGTGAATTCAGACGGGACTAAGTCCCAAGTGAGATTTCGAGTGAGAGCATGGTGTTCTTCTGTCATCGTAGTACGCGATTGGGGATCTTTGAGGGCTTGGATGATTGTGTGTGGTTTGGTGGGTTAAGGGTGAACATTAGTATGGTGTGCAAATTTGGGGTTGGGTTTGGTGATATTATTTTGGAGTCTGGTGACAATAGTTCGAGTGGGGGGAGGGGGAGGGGGAGTGGAACGAGCTGGAGAAGAAGGAAAAAATGGGGCTTGGTGGTGGGGAAACATTAGGAGGTGTTGAAGAAGAGATAGGAGGTGGTGGTGCGGATGTGGATGGTTCTGGTTCTTGTTGTAGAATTGGAATGGTGAAAGTGCACCATTCATCAATTGAGGTAGTTGGTGTGGGTACATGAGAAGGACAAAGCTCAGAATAAGAAAATACATGTTCAACGAATTTAACATGACAAGTGGTACAGATACGGTTTATGGATGGAAGCAGGCAATAATAAGCACTTTGTGAGGACGAGCAACCCACGAAGATGCAAGGTAAAGAACGAGTGGCGAGTTTGTGAGATGAGTATGGATGAAGCCATGGGTAACATAAACACCTAAAGTTTTGAAGTTTATGGTAATTCAGTGGAGTTTCAAATAATTTTAGGAAGGGTGACATATTTTGGAGAGTTGGTGTTCGTAAGCGATTTATTAAGTATGTGGAAGTAGCAAAAGCATGTGGCCAATGGGTAAGAGGATGTTTGGAATGTGATAAGAGGGAAAGACCGGTCTCAACAATGTGTCGATGTCGGCGTTCTGCAAATCCATTGTGTTCTGGTGTATGTGGCGGAGATGTGAGATCAGATATTCCATTGGATGTGAGATAAGGAGTGAGTTTTTCATACTCTCCCCCGTTGTCCGAAAAAACCTGGGTTATAGCTCGGCTAAAATATTTTTCTACAAGAGCTCGAAACCGTAAGAATGTGGCATATGTATCAGATTTGCGTTTCAGAGGGTATAACCATGTATACTTTGTAAAATGATCTACAAAAATCACATAGTATTTGTATCTATCGTAGGAGAAGATAGGAGAAGTCCAAACATCAGTAAAAATTAAATGAAGATGTGCATGAGATAAGAGAGTAGAGGTAGAGAAAGGCAACTTGTGACTTTTATTGATGTTGCATGAATTACAATCAGACATGGAAAAATCATGAATAGATAAAGAAAACTGGGAATTTAGAGTCCTAAGAATCGAGAGCGAAGGATGCCTAAGTCGATGATGTCAGTCGTGCATGGGAAGTTTTAAACTTGTGAAGGCTTGTTGGTCCCGAAGGGTTATACAAGTATATAAGTTTGTAGAAGGGGGGTTGAATATAAACACAAGATTTTATCTTTCTAAATTGTTTATTGATATAATCAAAAAATTTACATTTTTTTGCGGAATAAGACTAAGTATAAAGCCTAATCTAAACAAACTATAAGAATCACACAGATATCTTGCACTAGAATTAGAATGAAAGAAGTTAAGAAAAGCTAAGGATAGTTTTTTGGGACTAAGAAGTTCAGGGAGGACGAGCACTTCAGAATGAAGTTGAACTTCCTATTTATACTACATGCATTAAATGCAAGTCAGAATAACTTTACACATGTCAGCACTTGGTTGGTTGCATGAATCTAACTTTTGCAAACATGCTTTTGGCCCCATGGTGAACAGTGTAGTTGGCAGAGTGGTTTGTATGATCCAAGACAAAGACATGTCCTTTTGACAAATCGTACAAAAGTGTGCAAGGGGATAATACAAATGTTCCTTGTAGAACAGGCTTGATGATCAGCGATCGCTGAGTTGATCTTCATCAGGGAGGACGATGAAGGTCAGATCTCGCTGAAGTCTGTTGGTCCTGGAGGGGTTATACAAGTTTGTAGAAGGGAGGGGGGGTTGAATACAAACACACGATTTTTACTTTTCTAAATTGTTTATTGATATGTATCAAACAATTTACAACTTTCTGCGGAACAAGATTAAGGAATAAACCTAATCTAAACAAGTTAAGAGAATCACTAAGATTTCTTGCACTAGATATAAGAAAGAGAGAAGATAAGAATACTAAGGATAATATTCTAACACACAGAATAGTAAGATAAGGAAATGGCCGAGCTCTTCATTTCTGAAGTAGGGTTTCCTTTATATACTGCATGCATTTAATGCACAACAGTATCACTTTACACGTGGCAGCAGCTGATTGGTTGCATGGTTTGACTTTGGTAGACAACCTAGTAGCTGCATGATGAACAGTGTATAATCAGAGTTGGTTGTACGATTCTGGACAAAAAGGATGTCCGTTCTGACAGATCGTATGGAGCCGTGCAAGGGGATAAGACACAAGTAACTCGCAGAGGAAGACTTCATGATCAGCGTTCGCTGAATAAATCTTTATCAGCGAGTGATAAAGTTTCAGCGTTCGCTGAAATCTTCTACTTGAAACTTCACGTTGAGTGGACAGGTATTGGCTTCGCTGATATCCGCATCAGTTGATTAGTAGACTTGTCGCTGGTTCTTTGGCTTGATCTTCGACTTCAGCGTAGAACATAGTTGACGTGAAACTTGTCTATAGGGATCATAAGTGAACAACATATTTAATCAGCGATCATTAGTGAGGCTTGAACAAACTCAGGGCTCACTGATGAACAATATCGCTGAATGTATAAATCAAATAATAAGAGTTCCTATCAGCGGTACTGTAACAATCTTAGTACTTATCAGCGATAGTGAAACTCTAATACATATTGTCTACTTACAATTTTCACTAAGTGTTTCTCAGAGAGTCATTATCAAATCATTGAGGGTTTGGATCAACAAAGTCTTCTACTTGAAACATCGCGTAATTTGGACAAGTCTTGGCTTCGCTGATATCAGCTTGGTCTTCGATTTCAGCGTTGAACACTTTTTCGTGAGACTTGTCTACAGGGATCATAAGCAAACATTTACACAATGAACATTCAGCGATCATCAGCGAGACTGAATATGCTCAGGTCTCACTGATGTACATTTATCACTGAAGTATAATTAAAGAACAATGATTTCACATCAACGATACTAAACAGACTTAGTATTATTTCTTTAATGGTGAAACTCTGATACATAATGTTTACTTACAATTTTAACTAAGTGATTCTAAGGGTCATCATCAAATCACTGAAGGGTTTGAATCAACAATCTCCCCCTATTTGGTGATGACTAAGCAACATAAGAAAAATGTTAAGTTAAAAACATAAGGTTAAAGAGGACTCATAAATACGTGTCCCATTTACTGTTTTCAGGGATCTTTTCTCGTACTGATGGATTAAACTACTTCATTGAATTTTTTTTCGTTGAACTCCGTAATTAGTTTACAAGGGAAGTTGAGAAAATACAAGTACAATGAAATAAAATACAAGTATAAAAAGATTACAGCTAATAAGATAGAAGAATACAAAATTGATCCTATCAGCTAAGTGGGTTCATCTTTGAAGAGAAGTTCATCAAAGGCATCAGTAGTTGGAATCATCCAGTCAGAGACTTTCTCTCCTTGTTGTCTTCTTAACTTGGCTTCGTTCAGTACTTGAGGCTTCAGGAAGAGTCTGTGACAACCGTCAAATTCACGTTTCAGGTTAGAAATGAATTGAACATTTTATTTTTCATATTATAGGTGTCACATACTAAAATTAGCAACTAGAGACAGTGTTATTAGAAAAACTGAGAAATTTTGCATAGCAGTCCCTAAAATAGGGGAATTATCCACAAATCTCATAAAATGTCAATCTAAATACCTTAAATACATATATATATATATATATATATATATATATATATATATATATATATATATATATATATATATATATATATATATATATATATATATATATATATATATATATATATATACATATATGTACTTTGAAAACTTTTATAAAAACAAGAATTATTATTAATAATCATTTATTTATCTATTTATTTCAACAATTTAAAAATAAAAATAAATATATAAAAATAAATCAAATACGGAGGTCCAATCCCCTTTCAACAAAAATTGCACCCCATGCTCCCTTTTCCCCTCCCCTTGGCCGTCCATCCCATCCCCTCCACAACTTCCTTTTGTTATTTCATTTGCATGCAATTCAAACTCATTCTCTCATCCCTCTCTCTTTCTAATTTCTCCCTCTAGAGAAAATTCTCTCCTCTTCTCTCTACTCTCTCATTTCACACACTAAAACTCTTCCAAATTCAGCCCCTAAAACTCAAGAGAGTTCAAGTGTTCAAGAACTTTTGAAGGTATGCATGTGTGTAGGATGAAACCTACACACCTTCTTGTTAATCTTCTTCATTTTCTTTAAGTTTTCCTCCTTCTACACTAAGTTTCATCTAAGTCTTCTAATAAACTTCTTGAGCATCTTAATGTTTGTAGATTTACCACCATAACACTTGCATGTTAATAAAAAGGTGGTGAATCCATGATCAAACCTATGTTAAGATCAAAGATGGGCTCTTAACTTGCATGCATGTAGTTTTTCTTAATAGATCTATACTTTTTGATCCAAACGTTGTATGAAAAGCTCTTTGACTTCACTAAAAACATGTTTTAATCAACGGGCATGTGCCAAAAAGTTACTATTTTAAGTTGCATGGAAAAGTTTTTGGCATAAACACCCAAGAAATCCTCAAAAAGACCCATTTTCAAATTTCTACAAAAGATGAGTTCATAGATAGCATGCATGTGGTTTAAATGGCTTAAAAATATGTTTTAGAACTGAAAATATCTGTATGGGGATGAGTCAAGTCGGATTACATGCAAGAATAATAAGAATCTTGATAAAAAGACAAAAGGGATGCACATGCATAAAGACTAGTTTTGACAGCTTACTGCCAGATTTCTATCTCTCTCTTCAAAAAGTCATATCTCACTCAATAATACTCCAAATTGGGTGATTCTTTTTCTGGAATTTATTTTTATGAGTTAGGTTTCAAACCCAAGTGGTTTACACTCAAAAACTCAAAGATTTCGACCTTCAAACATTTTTCACAAAAACAGTGCGCAAACAGCAAAGCTTTCTGTAGTGATTTTACGTCAAGAATTATTTCATATACTTAATCACCTTTAAAAATTATGAATATTATGTCAAAAGTTTCTTAACACATTAAGTTATCTGGACATAAAATATCTTGACCTAAATACCCCTAGAAGATATCCAAAAGTGGACAGAAAGTGGCACCTAAATCTGGACAGCAAAAGAATAATCTCAAAAGTGGTTTAAAAGCAACTTTATTTCTATATAATTATTTTATGTTGTAAATCTACCACTTTTATGATAAAATCTCAGTTATTTGATGACATGCATATATTATTTTGAAAGGTAACAAAAATACAAACCCTAAATAAATTTTATAAAAGGGCATTTTATGACGATTTGGATAGTTAGCCTACCGAACCCTTAAGACTAAAACTCACTAGTGACCTTACGTTCATAGGTTCGAAGTAGGATCACACCGAAGTATTTTGTGAGAGATTCCCGGAATTTCATCGCGCATCAATTGAGTTATCACAGCCCCTTTTTAATATTTTACATATTTTGGGGTGAAAAACATGTTGTTACTACAATTATTTTACGCACCGGTTGTCTCGTTTACTTGGAAATACTAATCTTGCTATACTTTCTTATGCTCTATGGTATGTATGTTTTGTGCATGTTGTAAGACTTTGAGCTTTCTCTATCGTACTAAGTCCTCGTTTAATCTACGTTACCCGTTTAACTCACGAGTGTGAGCCGTTGGTAATTATGGATAGCGCTATTTGGTTGACACCCCACTCACAAGTCACGCTTGTTTGAGTGCATAATTATTGTTGTTCGTACGCATTGTTGACGATAGAACATGCGGAGGGGCGTCTTGTCACATAGGTCGGGTAACGGGCTCCTAGATTAAACATTATACATACAATTACCCTGAACAAGTGTTTTTACAACCGTTTGACTTATCCACTTGTGCGGATTAAAACTGTTCTATGACAAACTTTGTTGTACACAAAACTTGTGATCTCACCAACTATTCAATACTTGATCCTCTCATTTACATGCTTTTCAGGAAATCATCAGTAAGGTTGAACATTATGAAGGCACCATAGTAGCTGCATCCCGCACGTGTTTTCATATGTCATTTTATGTTTTGGGATTTTACATTTTGGACAACTTTCGCTTCGGACAAATTACGTTTTAAGACAATATGTAATTATTTGCACTCTATTTTTATGCCATGGTGATTTGGTGTATTTTGTACCTACGCATTGAGACCTTGAACTGTGACACCTCGTGTTTCCGCTTTAGCGGGGTGTGACAGAGTCCTACTCTGGATTTATCACACCAATAAATTAGGTCTCTGAGTTGATCCACTAGAGTGATAGGCAACTCAGACCAGTGTTGAAAGCACTTGTGACCATGGAAGTCTATGAAGAAGATACCCAAAGGTTCACTGACCACTTGATTGGCTTCAAATTCTTCACCAAGTGGCTGCAATAGGTTGAGGGATGATAGATCGGGTGCGGGACCGAGCACTGCTTCACGGGAAAATTTAATCCTTGTTTCATTCCGGATAGCAGGCCCTGAAGATGAAGATGCTTTCTTTTTCCGTGTAGGATTTTTGTTTTGATTATGAGCTAGAGGAGGAGGCAGATCAATCATTGAAGAGACTTGATCGATCAGTTTGTTGATAAACTTTTCAACAACCAGCTTGAAGTTTGCTCGCGATCGCTGAACTGCAACTCGGATCTCCGTTTTCCCTGATCATCGTCATTTCTATCATTGGACACCTCTGACCGTTCTACCTTTGATGTTGCCGTTTATGATTCTGCTCAGTAAGTACCTGAAGTCAACTTTCTTCTTACACCAATCCAGAGTGGTGTCACGGACTTTTGCTTTCTTTCTTTGATGCGCTTCTCCAACTTTATTGAGAAGTTCTTCTTGAACTCTGAGGAGAAATTGTTTCGGCTTCTTATCTTTTACTAAACATTGAGAAATTTTAAGAGCGAACTCTTTGTCTTTGATTATGCTCATTTGTTGTTCAGCAAGAAATTTTTCAGCTTTAAGGCCTTCAGCGATTTCCTCAGGAGTCAATAAGCCAAGACCAATTGGAGGGATGATCCTTTGATTTTCTAGCCTTTGAATCAATGAAACTCTTCTTCTTAATTCTTCATCCTCTGACGATTGAGGTTGTCGAGAGGGTCTGTTGGGGTGAGAGAGCAGCTCTTGTTCATCAGCTTGTTCATCAGTCTCATTTAGTGAGACAGGGATTATTGAAAAGTCATCAGCTCTGGTATCTGGGATTATTTGTAGAGGTTGAGGAGCTTCAGCGATATCCTCAAGCAGGGGAGAGGACTAGCTGAATAAAAGATCAAAGAGTTAGATCTTTTGAGGGTAGAAAGAAGATAGAAAAAAATGGCTACGTGTTTAGAGGTTTTGTGTGATGGAGAATAGATGTAGTGAAGTGGTGAAGGATAGAAGCAGTGTAGGAGTAAGAGACAAACATACCTGAGAAGATGGCTTGAGAAGGATGGCCAAATTCCCTTCAGGAGCAAGACTTTTCTTCTTGCCTCCCTGAGAAGTCTTCTTTGCAGGAGACTTCTGAGTCTTCTCCCCTGGTTCATTTATTGAAACTCCTTTTGGTTCCGGAACCCTGATGGCAGTGGGTTGGAACCAAAAATCATCATCATCATCATCATCATCCTTGTTCTCAGGATGGGATGATGGTTCTTTATTAGGGATATCCACCTCCTCTTCCTCTTCTTCTTCCTCATCGTCAGAGAGAATCTCTACAGGTTCTTGTATCCAGGGAGAGAAGGGTGGAGTTGGAACTTTTTCTTCATCACTCTTCTCCCCCTCAGATTGAGAGGGTTCTTTAGCGGTTCCCTCCCCCTCAGCAAGGGAAGGGTCTTAATCATTCACCTCCCCCTCAACGTGTTGGGGAAGGTCTCCATAGTTCTTCTCCCCCTCTTTATCAGCACGGGGGGAGGGTGGAGGAATACCATAGATGGCGGCAGCAGCAATAGATTCAGGAGCCCTGTCTCTGTGGCCAGGAGCACCTGAACCTGAGGCTTGATTTTGCTCAAGTAGACCAACCTTGTCTTCTAGGCCATGGAAAGTAGAAGTGTCCTGAACAACGAAGTCCACAACCATGCCTAACTTCGCTCGGTCATCCGGCGTGAGGTAGGATAGAGGGACTGTGGGAGCTTCCAGGCGCTCAAGGATCTTGTTAAGCAAGAAGTTTGAATCAGCTACCTTTGAATTAAGGGTGCTTACCTCACCTTGGAGCCCTGAGAGAGCAGTCTTCAGCGTTCCAACTTCACTGCTGAGGTTTGTGAAGTTAGAGGAGAGATCGGCAACGCTGGAGGTCAGGGATTGAATGCACGTTGAGTTGTTGACCACGTCCCCTTGAAGTGTCTTCACCTCCCCTATTCAGCGTAGAAACATCAGGGCTAGAAGGCTTATTGACAAGGGAGGGGTCTCCAGCATCGTTGACCGCAGTGGTGTTGGTGGAGAGGTTGGTGGACAGCTTATCCACTTTATCACTCGCAGCCTATAGGGATGTGGTGATTGTACCCAAGTTAGGACATGTAAAAGAATACAACTGATGAGCAGAGGAAAGCTCAAGAGGGGGAATAGGTGTAGAAGAAATGTTAAGGGTCTTGTAAAGCCCGTACCCCGGTATGTAATTTCTTTTATTAATTCTTTTCTTTTAAGTTGGATTTAATGTGGTTTCCATTAGCGGGGTTAGTAGAACCGGACCAAAAAGTTAAATGAGTCAACCTTTTTGGGTTTTTGCAAGGAAAGGAAAGTTGAGGGGCTAATTGGGGCATTTCACCAAAGTTTGGCAAGGGATCAGCCAAGAGACCCTCCCTTCCTCTTCCCCTTCGGTTTCATGCTAGTAACTCCCCAAGAACCCTTTAGTCATTCCCCCCTCCCCCTTCTTGTTGTTTTCGGCCGAGAAAGGAAAAGAGAGAGAGAGAGGAATCGGAAGAGAAAGGGAAGAAGAGAAAAACCGAGAGAGAAAGAGAGCAATGGTCGAGAGGAGGAAGGAGGCGATCGTCAGCGTGAGGGAACCAGCGTCGGGAGTGGTCGGAAAGGAGGAGGAAGAGGGATTCCGTTAAGGTAAGTGTCCCGTTCGTTTTATTTGATGTTTTTCCTCGTCGGAGAATGTAAACCGCCACCACCACCGCCGTAGCCACGGCTGCCGGTGGTGGGGCCACCGCTGCACGCCGCCATGATGGCGGCAGAGAGTGCGTGCACTTGCGGGTGTGTGGGTGTGTGCGGGTGTGGGGTTGCGGGTGATGTTGGGAGGTTTCGCCGGAGGTTATCGACCGCAACCACCGTCGTCGCCGCCAACCACCACCACCGCCGGAGGCGGCAGTGGGTGGTGCATGGTGTGGTTCAGCCCATGTCAACCCTAAAACAGTAAGTCATGTTGCTTTGCGGGTCTGTTTGGATTAAGACGTCTCATTGGGTTCAAGTTCAAAAGGTTATCATTTTATGTAAATTGTACAGTTTCTGCCCTGTTTTGTAAATGTTATAACTTTTGCTAGGAATGTTGGATTGGGATGGAGCTGGTGTCAAAAGTTCCCATTCTGAGTCTATTAACTTTTATATGTTTTGTGGAAAAAACAGTTCGGGCCATAGCTAGTGTCAAATTGCCATTTTATACGGACAGGTCCTGTTTTAGCTGCTCTGAGAGGTGTTTTTGTAAAATTCACATAGAGTGCTAGGAATACCGTTAGGAAGCGTGCAATACGTCCCTGGAACCATAAGACATTGAACTTCCTGAATGTGGAATTAGATTTTTGGTTTGATCAGTTTAGCAGGGGTAAAATGGGTCCCGAACAGACCTGCGTTTTTAGTATAAAAGCTGGAATTTTTTTAGTTTCGTTAACCTAGTAAAAGTGTCGTGAGTTGGGACCTTCCGTTGAAGTTTTTAGTGCGTAATTAGGTGGGAAAATGTGAGGAAGGTTGACGTGCTGGTGTTGCGGCTCGGGAGCGCGTCGCTTTGCTTTGAGGTGAGTTCTCTCACCGCGTAGTTAGGAATTTCATGCATATCGTTATTTTGTGTTACGTGTTATTATGTGTTATTACGTGTTTACGTGAATTAGTTGGGATGTGATATCTAGTTGTGATCTGTTGAATGTGTATGTGAATTATGTATGCTTGTGTACACCTCAGTGGGACTGGGGGGCTCGCTGGGACCGAGGGCTCGGTGGGACTGAGCTAGTACAATTGTATTGTCTTTACTCGGTGGGACAGAGGGCTCGGTGGGACTGAGCTTGTATCAATGTCTTTACTCGGTGGGACCGAGGGCTCGGTGGGACTGAGATTGTATCGATATATTTTTGGTGTGCTCGGTGGGACCGAGGTTCGTATTTATACGCTAATTGTTATGTGGATTTATATCCGTGGTGATGGTGATGTTGCCTACTGGTGAGTAGGGGCGATATACGTGGGGTTGCTACCTGCGTGTGTGATAGGATTCACTAAGCGTTTAGCTTACCCTTTTACCAATATGTTGTGATTTCAGGTGCGAGCGGCAGTCGGGCTTGACGGCACACACACTAGGCGCGGAGTGTCAAGAATTGTTTAAGTTTCATTTCCAAACCTTTGGATTTTATTTTATGAAATTTCCGCTGCATAAACTTTATTGACTGTTCGAGTTAACGACGTTAACTTCATTTGAGTTACGAATTATTAAATTGTGATTGTTTTATAATGAAATGCATGTTTTTAAAATTTAAAATTCCTTGTAATTTTTGGGACGTTACAACTTGGTATCAGAGCACAGCTTGAGTGAATCAAACACATCTCGGTGTGTTTGGTCTCAAGTTGCGGCTATGAAGTTTTTTTAAACTCTCTTAATAAAATCTTTGAAAATAAATGAACGGAGAAAGCCCGTTTGGGAAACGGTGATCGTGGGTGCAGTGTGTACAGTCAGCCGACGCCAATTGGGAAGGTACAGCACTTAGTGTATTTATTGCTTTCTAGGCATAGGGTATGCATGCTAGATTGCCGAGGTTGTTTACACTGTACTGTACGATGACTGCTTGCTAGTAGGAATCAATGCTAGTTATAGTAGGTTGTCAAGTGAAGGCCCTATAGGTTGCATGCAGTAAGAATCATATAGCCTTAGAATATTTGATTTAGTTCTATTGCGCAGCTCTTGTTTGAGTCCAACCGTTCTAGGATAGAATCTTGTATTCGAATGTCTATTTGATTCACGCTGCGTGCGACTGGGTATTCGCGAGGCAACTCGTTATGGCTAACAGGGATTCCGTTGTAGCAAGAGTAGTGGGATAAGATGAAATTCCTAGTGAGCTGGGAATAGCGTTTACATATGAGTACGTATGCTAGATTGCTTTCTAGAACATAGGAGTATGTATGTTAGATTGCTTACGTGGATTTTGTGGTACTGTATACTTGTTACATGCTATTAGGAACTCATGCTAGCCTTGATAGGTTGTTATGTGAATGCACCTTAGGTTGTATGCAGTAGGAACTGAATAGCCTTAGAATGTTGGATTTAGTTCTATTGCGCAGCTCTTGTTTGAGTCCAACCGTTGTAGGATAGAATCTTATATTCGAATGTCTATCTGGTTTCACTGTATACGACTGTGCGTTTACGAGGCGACTCGTCAGGGCTAGTGGGGGTTCCGTTCTAGCAAGGGTGGTGGGGTATTACGACTTTTCTAGGGAGCTAGGAAAAGTGTTTGCATATGCCGGAATGGGCATATGTGTTTGTTTGTGGTAAGCAACTACTTGGACGTCCCGGGACAGGACTCGAAACGAGTAAGGATAGGTGTGAAGGGTAGTAGCAGAGCTCCTACTATCTGAAGAACAGGATCCGTGCTCGAGTCGGGGAAAGTCACGGAGAATCCGAAGAGTTGAGTGTGAGCGTAGTTAGCAGGTTTTAATGTGTGCTAGTAGCTCGTTAAGGAGGAACAACAATGTTGATCCAGATGCTGATGCTGGAATTATTGCTGATCAGATTCGTGAGATGTTTGCGGTCGAGGTGACGCATATTTTGAGGAGGCGATCCCTGAAATTATTCCCGCCATTCGTGATGAGGTAATAGTGTCGATGGAGGAGCGCATCGCGGCGATTCCACCCCCTGAGGGTGGGCAGCCCCGAACAAGAGGGTCGGGATCGGTTATAGAGTGCACATTCCTTACCGGTGGTTGTCCTGTGAACTAGAAGGTTCGCTTCACGGTGAATCTGTTACGAGACGGAGCGAAGGATTGGTGTGCTATTGCTTTGACGCTTAACGGGCGCACTACTTGACCTGGGAGGAGTTCGTCGTATGTTTCGTGTAGAGCATGTGCCTCTAGTGGAGATGGAGAGGAGTGCCAAAGAGTTCTTGGAGCTCTATCAGACTGCGGAGGCCATAAAGGAGGTGAACCGAAAGTTTACGGAAATGACATTATTCTATCCTTAGCATGTTGCTTTTGAGGACATGAAGAGGACACGGTGCAAGGATATGTTACGTACCAAGATCAGGGAGTTCGTGAGTACCGCGCAGTATGCTTCACTTGCTGTAGTGATGGAGGCGGCCTGAGGTAGAGTTCATCAACTGGGAGTGGAGGGGGCACAAGCTACGTATAAAGTGTTGACAGGTACGTTCTTGGTTAACTCGGTGCTTGCTGTGGTGACGATTGATAGCGGGGCTACTCATCCTTCCGTGTCTCACATAGTCAGTGAGTGTTTGGGGCCGAGTCGTAGGACGGTTAGGCTGTCCACTTGTGGTTGCAGTTGCTGAAGACAGGACCTTGACGGTTACTGACGTGTACCGGGGGTGCACTTTGGAGATCTCTGGTGTGAGGTTCCCGATTGATTTGATTCCGATCGCTATGCGGGAGTCGTGCGTGACTATGGGCATGGATTGGATGGATGCGTATGATGCGGAGATTGTTTTTCGTCGCAAACAAGTACGAGTTCGAACCCCAAGCGACGGAGAAATGCTAGTTCAGGGCGGCTTGCCCAGGCGGACCTCAGCGATATGTTCGGCTGCGAGGGCTCGGAGGTACTTGCAGCACAGTGGTCAGGGATTTTTGGCGTATGTGATCGACACGCGCGTCGACGGAGAGAAGAAGTCTGTGGAGGATGTGCCAGTTGTACGGGAGTTTGCTGACGTATTTTCCCGAGGAGTTACCAGGGATACCTCCCGAGCGACAGGTAGAGTTCCACGTTGATTTGATTCCGGATGCTGCTCCGGTGGCCAAGGCACCTTATCGCCTAGCTCCACCGGAAGTGAAGGAGTTGTACACTCGTTGCAGGAACTTATCGAAAAGGAGTTCATCAAGCCGAGTTGTCCACCGTGGGGAGCCCCGATTCTGTTTGTGAAAAAGAAAGCCGGGTCCCAACGAGTGTGTATAGACTACCGTGAGTTGAATAAGCTTACGGTGAAGAATCGTTATCCTCCGCCAAGGATCGATGACTTGTTCGATCAGCTTCAGGGAGCCTCGTGGTTCTCTAAGGTTGATTTGAGATCGAGGTATCATCGGATGCGGGTGAGGAGAGAGGATACGGAGTAGACGGCTTTTCGTTCACGTCATGGCCATTTACAAGTTTGTGGTGATGCCTCTCGGGCTCACCAATGCACCCGCAGCGTTTATGGACCTCATGAACCGGGTATGTAGCCCTATGTGGGATCGATCGGTGATCGTGTTCATCGACGATATTCTTGTGTAATCCAAGTCGAAGGAAGAGCATGAGATGCATTTGCGAGAAGTTTTGGAAGTTTTGAGGCGGGAGAAGCTGTATGCTAAGCTCTCCAAGTGTGAGTTTTGGTTACAAGAGGTCTACTTTCGAGGGCATGTCGTGAACCAGAATGGTATTATGGTGGATCCAGCCAAGATTACGGCTGTGATGCGGTGGGAAGTGCCAAAGACTTTCTACGAAGAAATCTGCGGCTTTTAGTTGGGGGGAAGGGCAGCAGAGGGCTTTGGGGAGCTACGCAGGCGTTATGCGAGGCTCCGATGTTGACTTTGCCGGAGGGTATGTAAGAATTGGTGGTGTTTGCTCTCAATATTTGGAGGCACTATTTGTATGGCGTCAAGTGTATACACTAACCATAAAAGCCTCCAGTACTTGATGACCGGCAAAACCTCAACATGCGTCAGAGGAGGTGGCTTGATGTGGTCAAGGATTATGATGGTGAGATACTTTACCACCCCGGTAAAGCGGATGTTGTTACGGACGCACTTAGTCGACATCTGGATGGTGAGCCACTGTGGGGCTTGTGTCAACGGTTAACAGTGGTTGCACCTCTTCTCGAGTCGATAGGTAGTGCTCAGGAGGTGGCAGTTTTGGAGGAAAATGCCAAACGCGAGAGAGTTTCAGGGGAAATTCCAAATTTTGTCCGTGATAGTCATGGGTCAATTGCTCGGTCTTAATGGTCGGTTGGGTATCTCGGGGTGGGACTCCGGTATTCATGTGTTATGACCTTGACTTTCCAGTATGCACTAAGAGGATACAGTCTTGGGCACTTACCTGAGAGGTAGCTCCGATGTGCCGGGACTTGAGACGTACCTGAGAGGTAGGCGTTGGGGTGTAACTAGGCTTCGTAGAGCGAGTGTGAAAGATACGTCGATGGTGGAAGGTTGGGTATCCCACGCGTGTGGGTACTGTAGGCCGAATAGTATCGGTTAGGGAATGATGCCCTTTGTAATAAAGAGGATAAATGCGTAGAATTTTTGAGGTAAATAGTATACTTAGGTGTCGACTTTTGGGCTTGAGGCCAAATGCCTTAGTGTAATTGGGGAATTGTAGCCGATTTTAAGGAAATTATGTTGATGGTAGTAGTAATCCTGAGATGTTTGCTTGTGGTGAATGGTTATGGTGGAATGACCTTCTTGGATGATTATAAGTTTACTGGTTAGATGACCCGTGTGAAATAAATTTTGGGAGTCTATTAGAACTCGTTGAAGTTAATCGGCAGTAATGGTAGGAATGATCGGATTCGAGTATCCGGTAGGGTATATTGGTGAGCACCTTCAGAATGGTTAGAGCTTGAAAGTTGAATTGGGACGTGCGGAACATCTAAGGATGGGAGTCAACCGAAGTCGTTTGACTAGGAATGAATCCAGTTGTTGGAGTGTTCTTCCGATCATAATTTCGGTGTCCTTGAAGGAGTTTTGTTAGTAAGAAAAGTATTCGAGAACTATTCCGAGTTATTCGCCGGTCTAGACTTCGAGGACGAATTCTAATCCAAGTGGGGGAGAGTTGTAAAGCCCGTACCCCGGTATGTAATTTCTTTTATTAATTCTTTTCTTTTAAGTTGGATTTAATGTGGTTTCCATTAGCGGGGTTAGTCGAACCGGACCAAAAAGTTAAATGAGTCAACCTTTTTGGGTTTTTGCAAGGAAAGGAAAGTTGAGGGTCTAATTGGGGCATTTCACCAAAGTTTGGCAAGGGATCAGCCAAGAGACCCTCCCTTCCTCTTCCCCTTCGGTTTCATGCTAGTAACTCCCCAAGAACCCTTTAGTCATTCCCCCCTCCCCCTTCTTGTTGTTTTCGGCCGAGAAAGGAAAAGAGAGAGAGAGAGAGAGGAATCGGAAGAGAGAGGGTGGAAGAGAAAAACCGAGAGAGAAAGAGAGCAAGGGTCGAGAGGAGGAAGGAGGCGATCGCCAGCGTGAGGGAACCAGCGTCGGGAGTGGTCGGAAAGGAGGAGGAAGAGGGATTCCGTTAAGGTAAGTGTCCCGTTCGTTTTATTTGATGTTTTTCCTCGTCGGAGAATGTAAACCGCCACCACCACCGCCGTAGCCACGGCTGCCGGCGGTGGGGCCGCCGCTGCACGCCGCCGCGATGGCGGCAGAGAGTGCGTGTGCTTGCGGGTGTGTGGGTGTGTGCGGGTGTGGGGTTGCGGGTGATGTTGGGAGGTTTCGCCGGAGGTTATCGACCGCAACCACCGTCGTCGCCGCCAACCACCACCACCGCCGGAGGCGGCAGTGGGTGGTGCATGGTGTGGTTCAGCCCATGTCAACCCTAAAACAGTAAGTCATGTTGCTTTGCGGGTCTGTTTGGATTAAGACGTCTCATTGGGTTCAAGTTCAAAAGGTTATCATTTATGTAAATTGTACAGTTTCTGCCCTGTTTTGTAAAAGTTATAACTTTTGCTAGAAATGTTGGATTGGGATGGAGCTGGTGCCAAAAGTTCCCATTCTGAGTCTAGTAACTTTTATATGTTTTGTGGAAAAACCAGTTCGGGCCATAGCTAGTGTCAAATTGCCATTTTATACGGACAGGTCCTGTTTTAGCTGCTCTGAGAGGTGTTTTTGTAAAATTCACATAGAGTGCTAGGAATACCGTTAGGACGCGTGCGATACGTCCCTGGAACCGTAAGACATTGAACTTCCTGAATGTGGAATTAGATTTTTGGTTTGATCAGTTTAGCAGGGGTAAAATGGGTCCCGAACAGACCTGCGTTTTTAGTATAAAAGCTGGAATTTTTTTAGTTTCGTTAAACTAGTAAAAGTGTCGTGAGTTGGGACCTTCTGTTGACGTTTTTAGTGCGTAATTAGGTGGGAAAATGTGAGGAAGGTTGACGTGCTGGTGTTGCGGCTCGGGAGCGCGTCGCTTTGCTTTGAGGTGAGTTCTCTCACCGCGTAGTTAGGAATTTCATGCATATCGTTATTTTGTGTTACGTGTTATTATGTGTTATTACGTGTTTACGTGAATTAGTTGGGATGTGATATCTAGTTGTGATCTGTTGAATGTGTATGTGAATTATGTATGCTTGTGTACACCTCAGTGGGACTGGGGGGCTCGGTGGGACCGAGGGCTCGGTGGGACTGAGCTAGTACAATTGTATTGTCTTTACTCGGTGGGACCGAGGGCTCGGTGGGACTGAGCTTGTATCAATGTCTTTACTCGGTGGGACCGAGGGCTCGGTGGGACTGAGCTTGTATCGATATATTTTTGGTGTGCTCGGTGGGACCGAGGTTCGTATTTATACGCTAATTGTTATGTGGATTTATATCCGTGGTGATGGTGATGTTGCCTACTGGCGAGTAGGGGCGATATACGTGGGGTTGCTACCTGCGTGTGTGATAGGATTCACTAAGCGTTTAGCTTACCCTTTTCCCAATATGTTGTGATTTCAGGTGCGAGCGGCAGTCGGGCTTGACGGTACACACACTAGGCGCGGAGTGTCAAGAATTGTTTAAGTTTCATTTCCAAACCTTTGGATTTTATTTTATGAAATTTCCGCTGCATAAACTTTATTGACTGTTCGAGTTAACGACGTTAACTTCATTTGAGTTACGAATTATTAAATTGTGATTGTTTTATAATGAAATGCATGTTTTTAAAATTTAAAATTCCTTGTAATTTTTGGGACGTTACAGGTCTAGATACCTGTAGGGTTTGAGAAAGCAGAGAGGTCCCTGTTTCCTCCAAAATATTCCAAGTCGTCTTCGAAGGAAGGAAGAGAAGTACCTACAGGTTCTGAAGAATTTTGCTGCATGAGGTTTTGCAGTAGTGCAGCGCTTGTATCCGTCAGCGAGAACGTTGGTGTTGTAGGAGCAGTGGTGATGACCAAAGGTGTAGAAGAAGCGGGGGCTGAGAACGTTGTGGCAGGTTCAGCACTAGTGTTGCTGATGGAGACCTCTTCAGTGCTTTGAGGCGCTGACGATGTTGGGGATGGCACCAGAAATGTTTCAGAGAACTGAGCCTCTGAAGCGGTTGTTGTGATCGTTTCAACGGTTGTGGTGGAGCGGACCACGAATTTTTTAATCGATGTCTGTGAAGAGGCGATCGATGAATCCAAACCTTGAGAAGGTCGGGGCTTCTTCTTCGAGGGCTTCTTGGTCTTATGGGTGCCAAGGGGGGTTTCAGATTGTTTCCTCTTTTTAGAGGGCTTGGAGGTTGCAGCGTTGGTGTCAACGGTGGGTTTTGCCGCTAAGGGAGCCACAGAAGTAGAAGAATGATGGGAGAGTAGAGAGAGAAGGGAAGAGAGACTTACCTCGCCTTCGATGGGTTTGTAGTCGAGGATCTTTACACCAACTTGGGAGAGCTTGTAATCTCCCTGGTTAGGATAATTCGTCCCAATGAGCATTTGGTAGAGAGCAGAGATGAATCGGGGATAGGGAACCTTCATATACCTTTCAGTTTTTTCGACCTTCTCCATCAGGTCTTCAAAAATGATTCTGGCGTAGTCAAATTTTACGCCCCTTCAGTAGAGAATACCTTATTGCAAGCTGAGTGCGGCATGCTTGAGCAGTTGAGCCCAGCTTCGCTGTCATGCAGGAGATGACATTGGCAAAAATGAAGTTCAGTTCGGCACGCATCTTGGCTTTGAGGATTTTGGTGAGGAGCTTGTCATCTTCATCAGTGCGCCCCTTCTTGTCCCATGCGTATTTCATGAGATCAAGAAATTTGATCAGTTCTTCCTCATTTTCAGGACTGTTTGAGAGGGAGTCAAAAGGTCGTCCAGGGAGATGTAGTGCAATGCATATCGTTGCAGGAGAGATGCAGCCTTGGCCAAATTCGGTCTGAAAATCGATTGCGGGAGAGATGCAGCCTTTATTTTTCAAGTTTTGGTCATAAAATCATGAAGAAAATGATTTTATGTTAGAAAACGTTTGTTTTGATCTTTGTAAACAAAGGAAATGGATCAAAAACAAGTTTGAAGAGAATGTATTTGTAGAAAAAGGAAGAAATGTGAACCTGTTCGTTTGAAGGTTTGAAGAACTTAGTAGCAGGTTTCAATAAAATCCAAGAAACACAAGTATGCAAAGGAAATTCTTTCTGCTTTAGAGAGTTTGAGAGCGTAAAAGGTAAAAATATAAACTTAGAGGGTTTACATAGTGAGAGGAGAGAGAAAGAAATGATGAGCGGGAAAAGCACTCATCATGACACGTGACACGTCCCGCAAAGCTTATTGGGCAAGAATACGAAACGGACGAACGTGTCAGACGAAAAGGCGTGCCATGGATTATCCATTTGATGATGTCACATAGAAAACTGTCTTTTCATTTTAAAAAATGAATCCCTGAAGGTTTTGAAAAACATTAGGGAGGATTTTGTTTAATGAAGAATCACTGAAAAGAAGTATCAGTGATGGAATTTTTTGTTATTTCAAAAGATATCACTGATAGAAAAATGTCAGTGATATAAACCTTGTTTTTGAAAAACACCTAACTGAAGTAAACTTCAGTGATCAGGGATGAAAAAACATACCTTGGTATCAGTGAACATTCGTTCAGAGATTAGATGATGAATAACGAAATAGAATTTTATCACTGATCTCATGCACAACCACTAAAGAGTTATTCTTCATAGTTCAGCATTCCAAGCTCGCTGATCAGAAAGTTAAATCTTGTCTCATCAAGAGGTTTGGTGAAAAGGTCAGCTAACTAAAAGTCAATTGGGATAAAATGAAGTTCTATGTCCCCATTCATCACATGATCTTTGATACAATGATACCTGATTTCGATGTGTTTGGTCTTTGAGTGTTGCACTAGATTGTTTGCTATAGCGATGGCACTAGTGTTGTCGCAATAGATGGGAATTTTGGAGAGCTGAAGGTCATAGTCTAATAGTTGATTTCTCATCCATAAGACCTGAGCACAACAGCTTCCAGTGGCTACATACGCAGCTTCAGCGGTAGAAGTGGACACTGAAGTTTGCTTTTTGCTTGTCCAACTTACCAGATTTCCACCCAGGAGCTGACACGTCCTGTGGTGCTTTTTCTATCCAGTTTGCAACCTGCAAAATCAGTATCTGAATAGGCAGTTAGATCGAACCCTGAGTCTTTGGGATACCAAAGACTTAGGTTGGGTGTACCCTTCAGATATCTGAAAATTCGCTTTACAACGATCATATGTGATTCTTTGGGTTCAGATTGATATCGTGCACATAGATAAGTAGCATACATGATATCGGGACGACTCGCTGTAAGATAAAGAAGACAGCCGATCATTCCTCTATAGGCATTGATATTAACAGGTTTTCCAGAGGGATCCATGTTAAGTGTCAGCGGAGGTGTAATAGGAGTTTTCATTACTGAACTTTGAGTAAGATCAAATTTCTTCAGCATATCTTTAACGTACTTACCTTGGTGAATGAAAGTGCATTTATCACTTTGCTTGATTTGGAGTCCAAGGAAGTATGTCAGCTCACCCATCATGCTCATTGTGTATTCAGATTTCATTCTTTCAGCGAATCGATCACAAAGAGATGGGTTAGTTGAACCAAATATAATATCATCGACATATATTTGAACAAGAATGATATGACCTTTTACTTTCCTGAAAAATAGAGTGTTATCGATTTTACCACATTCAAATTTTTCAACGAGTAGAAAATAAGATAGAGTGTCATACCATGCACGTGGTGCTTGCTTTAAGCCATAAAGTGGCTTATACAGTTTATAGACATAACCTGGATGCTTAGGATCAGCGAATCCTGGAGGTTGTTCAACGTAGACTTCTTCATTCAGCTTTCCAATAAGAAACGCTGACTTGACATCCATTTGATGAACTTTGAAGTCCTTGTGAACTACATAGGCTAGAAAGAGTCGAATTGCTTCGAGTCTAGCTACTGGGGAAAGGGTTTCATCGTAGACTATGCCTTCCTCTTGTCTGTATCCCTGAGTAACAAGTCGAGCCTTGTTGCGAGTTACAGTGCCAAATTCATCCAACTTGTTTCGATAGACCCACTTAGTTCCTATCACAAATTTGTTAGATGGTCTGGGAACAAGATTCCAAACTTTTATTCTTTCAAATTCTGTCAGTTCTTCTTGCATAGCACTGACCCAGTGTGGATCTTTGAGGGCATCATCGACTTTCTTTGGTTCAATCAGAGAAATAAAATTAGCAAAGAGACAAATGTTACCTGAACTTCGTCGAGTCTGAACACCTGAGTTTGGATCACCAAGAATTTGATCATTTGGGTGATTTAAGGTCCATCGCTGAGCCGGAGCATGAGTCACTGACCCAGATGGAACTTCTGGAGGAGATGAAGAAGAAACATCAGCGACAGAGGATTCAGGTATACCAGGCAAGATTGGTTGAGGTTCAAATGAAATTTCATTCACTTATTGTTGAGAAGTAGATGGGTTTTCAGAGGTTGAGGGTTCAGAAGGAGGCATAGTGTTAATGGGAACAACTGAAACCCAAGAGGATGATTCAGCTTCACTTGTCTCCATGCTAGGAATGATGTTAGGAACATCATCAGCGGTAGGGTTATTGACCTGAGGGTCAGGGTTAAGGTTAGCTTCTGATTCCCCAAAATAAGAAAACATCCACTGATTTAGTTTTTCGTTATTAGCAGTAGGTCTGGATTTCGCTGAACGGGATTCGTCAAAGGTGACATGAATTGTTTCTTCTACAGTTTGTCTTCTCTTGTTGAAGACTCTGAAGGCTTTGGATACTGAAGAGTATCCTAAGAAAATTCTATCGTCAGCTTTGGGATCAAACTTTCCAAGAGCATCTTTGTTGTTTAAGATGAAACATTGACAACCAAAGATGTGAAGAAAGCTGATAGATGGCTTTCTTCCATGGAAACGTTCGTAGGTCGTTTTGTTGAATCTTTTGACGATCAGCGACCTATTTTGAGTGAAACAGGCAGTGTTGACAGCTTCTGCCCAGAATTGAGTTGGTAGATGAGAATCGCTTAGCATTGATCTGGAAGCTTCGATGATCGTTTTCTTTCTTCTTTCAGCGACGCCATTCTGCCGAGGAGTTCTTACTGCAGAGAAGTTGTGAGAAATGCCATGCTTTCAAAGAAGTTATCAAGAGAACTGTTTTTGAATTCAGTCCCTTGATCACTCTTTATTGAGCGAACAATCATATTGTTCAGGACTTCCATTTTCCTGGCAAATGAGATGAGTTCTTCTGAGGTGTCACTCTTTGCGCGGAGGAACATAACCCATGTATAGAGAGAGAATTCATCTACTATGACTAGAGTATATTTCTTTCCACCGATGGATTGAACATTGACAGGGCCAAATAAATCCATGTAGAGGAGCTGAAGTGGATTTGTCACTGAGGAGACTTGCTTGGATTTGAAACTTGCTTTCGTTTGTTTTCCTTTCTCACATGCTGAACAAAGAGATTCCTTAGCGTATGAGTGTTGAGGCAAGCCAGTGACCAATTCCTTTGAGGAGAGAGTATTCAGCGTCTTGAAGTTGAGATGAGAGAGCCTTTTATGCCATAACCAGTTGACATCTGAAGAGGCTTTGGAGAGAAAGCATATGTTCTCAGTAGATGTTGATTCCATGTTTATGACATCAACATTTTCCAGACGATATCCGCTCAGAGCGATCTTCTCTTTCTTATCAGTGACAAAGCATGCTTCCTTAGTAAAACAAACTTTGTAGTCCTTATCACATAGTTGGCTGATGCTAAGAAGATTGTGCTTCAGTCCTTCAACATATGCGACTCTTCTGAAGGTAGTTGTACCATTGGAAAGTACACCAAACCCTTGGGTATATCATTTACCATTTCCACCAAAGGTCACTGAGGGACCTTTCTCTTCCTTATATTCAGTGCTTTTTCCAGTCATGTGTCGAGAGCATCCACTATCGAGATACCAGATACACTTCGAGACCTGTAAACAAAGGAAGATTAGTTTGAAATTGGTAGCCATTTTACAATGGTTCCACACTTGTCAGTGGTAGAGGATGTAGAAGGATCAGCGATCTTCGCAGCATCTGATGACTCAGCGTCAGTGGTAATCTTCACTTTGGTTAATTTCTTAACCTCCGTGGTATTTTTCACCTTGGCTTGTTTTTCACCAGGGATATTCTTCTTTGCCTTGGAGGCAGTAGTCTTCACCTTAGCTAATTTCTCAGCTTTGGTGGCTGTGGGGCACTTACTAGCAATGTGATCGGTAAGTCCACAGTGAAAACATTTCCTATAGCTGAAAGTAGCTTTAGGACCATAGGCATAATTATTTGACAATTTCAAATGGGCAGGGCCTATACCAAGAATACCTTTGGCATCAGAGATCGGAGGAACCTTTGGTTCTTTAGATTTTTTGCCAATAACATCCACTCTGATTCTTGGAGTAGATCGTTGAACATGTTCAGGTATCTTGTTCTTTGAAGTAGATGGATGATTAGCTGAAGATTTAGAATTTTTTAGATTTGGTACTTTGGTACCCTTCTAAGGTTTTTAGAAAACGATTTTTTTTCTTTAAGTTTGGGACTTAAAGTAGATTTATCCTCAGGGATTGGATTAAGAGAAGAAGAGCACTGAGATGATGAGGTGTCAGGGATAGAAGACACGAGCATTCCAAACTTAAGTATGGAACGATCAGTGGTTGGTTCTTCAGCGTCAGCTTTGTAACCAAGACCACTTCTATCATTGACAAGGATCTGAGCACTGATTATCTCAGTGATCTTTGCTGAGGATTTATACCATCCTTCAACAGTCTCTTTCTCAGCTTTCAGATCTGCGATAGCTTGTTCGCGTTTGTTAGAGCGTTATTGTATTCAAGATTTACTGTAAAGTCAATGTACTGTAATGAGTCTATGCTGCATTGCCTTGCCTTTATACCTTGTATGTTATGGGTATAAATAGGCATGTCTAGTTCATTAGCTTGTAACAATCTAGAACACTTTCATGCTTAATGTCATTTGTACTCATATGTTGAATATATGGATGACACATTTGCTCTCTAGATTCTCTCTATACTTGTTCATATTACATTGCTAGAACTGGGTTTATCATTTGGTATCAGAGCTAAACAGAAATTTCAAGCAGATCAAGAACCAGTTTGAAGATTTTTTACAATGAATTGAAGATTTCGGACCCTTCAGAGTTTACTGTTCATGATGATTTCTGATTCTTCATCGTTTACTGTTCATCCAGAATTCGACTTTTCAGCCATTTTTGATCTTTTGGATTGAAATTTTACATCACTGAACTCTATTTTCATCCTTGATCATATTTAATACACGAGTTTCTACCAAATTCTGCACAAAATTCATCGAATTGACCATTTTAGATCTGTTTGTTCGAAAACCCTATTTTTACTGATTTTGGATCAATATTCGATTTATTTGATCGAATTAGGATTTGTAATCAACAAGAAAAGTGTGCGGAATTTGATTTCGAACAAATCGGTGTAAGTTTCATTTCAATTGATCAAGAATCGAAGATGTTATGGCAGAATCAGTGGTTTTTGGGTATTAAGTGAGGGTTTCGGATTGTTCATAGAGGATTCAGATCATTCATAGGGATTTCGGATCATTCATCAGGGTTTCGGATTATTCAAGCTTGATTTCGGATCGTTCAAGTTTGATTTTTGGTGTTTAAGCTTGGTTTCGGATCTCAAAGAGAAGTGATAATTTTTACAAGTTTGGGTTTCGGATCCCTAAGGATACGAAATCGTTTGTTTCGCATCCAGTGTAGTCCGAATTCAGTGGTTTCGGATCCTTATACATACGAAATCTGTTGGTTTCGGATCCTTATACATACGAATCCATTGGTTTCGCATCCAACTACATCTGAATCCATTGGTTTCGCATCCTTCTTGATCAGGATTCCGTGGTTTCGAATCCTTCTTGATCCGAATTCGTGTTGATTAAAATAAAAATAAAAAAAGAGTATTTTGAGAAAAAAAATTATTCCGAAATTTTTTCTATAGTGTATTTTATACACTTTAAGAGTTTTTCAAGAAAAAGTTTGATATAAACTTTTTTCTATAGTGTATTTCATACACTTTCTACTTGATTTTCTGAAAGATCCATCTAGCAATACCAAAAAGAGAAATGGGTTTGAAGCAAACTTTCACAAAGGAAATTCCTCCAATTTCACAAACTTTTATTAAATCAAACAATGAAAGTTTGAAGCAAACTCTTACAAAGGAGATACCTCAAATCTCACAAACTTTTGTTAAATCAAATAATGAAAGTTTGAAACAAACTTTTGTCAAAGATAATGCTTCAAATCCGTCAACTCCTGTTTCAAATAAAGAGGAAGAAAATGTTGATTTGAAGAGATAGATTTTAGACATTTCTTCTTCAAATGAAAAATCTATTTTGAAAGAACAAAATGCTATACTTACTTGTTGGTTCCCGTTTTGCTTAAACAAGATTATCAGATCTATTAGTTCAAGTTTAAGGTTTGATGCGGAAGCGTATTTGAAGAACTAACAGATAAGATTGATAGATTTAGAACACACAAAGCCAAATAAACAGTGACGAGAATCGATTTATAGCACAAAGACCCACTGTATTTAATATATCAAGAACACTTAGAACAGATTTGACGCTAATTGTGTGTAAGTGTTTTGTGTTGTGTGTTGTTATTGTTAGGAAGAACTCAACATGAGTCTTCCTTTTATACTACTACAAAAGATCTATTCTAGACAAGAAACTGTTGCTACAGGAAACAAGAGATGGTATGAAAGGTTGGAAAACTGCAAGCATTAAATGCCACAGACGTCTATGTTGTACTAAGCCCTATTGAGTCCACTCAGAGTTTGACACGTGTTGAAGTTGGACAGGGCATGCTACCATGCAAGTTGATGAACAGATCCTAGAACAGTAGCAAGATATTTCTTTAACAGTGGTAAGATATTATAAATATCCAAGTCTTTAGTGAGGACCGCAGAGGCTCTGTAATGGGTTACAGAGGTTCTGTGGCCTAGTCCTTTGTAGAGCAGTCTTCACTGGGTTCCTTGTCTTCTGAAGATGTCTGCAGAGGCTCTGTTTATTTGTGACAGAGGTTCTGAGTTCTTGATCTTCTGTAGCGTTCTTCTGTAGTCTCTTCGGTCTGATCACTCTTGATCAAACTTCCTTTGATTCTTCTGAGATGCCCGGCAGAGCTTCTGTTGCACTCAGCAGAGCTTATGTGGAAGTTTTTCGGTACTTGGCCATTTTTCAATACTTCTAATATTCTAGAATATTTGAGCTAACAATCTCCCCCTAAGTATTGAAAAAATAAAAATTTGACTTTTTGAATTTTAGGCTAAGTTAAGATAGACAGAGGTTAAACAATACCTCAGAAGATTATTTCTTTCATTTGGAATTTATGCCAGAGGCATTTACATTTGAGTACATTAAATGAACAGAAATAAATGTTTGACAGAGGTTCTTTGAAGAGACTCAGATTTTTGCATTTGGGAAGTCGTCGAACTTTCTGTTGTCTTTTCCCACTTCCTTGAGTTCTTCATAGAATTTGAGGCAGAGATTTCTTAAGCCTAGAGTAGCATCAATCTCTTTGATCATCATTTGAGCAGATTCTTCGTCCATAAGCTCTGTTGCTTTGTTCTCCTCTAGTATTTTTCTGAACATGTTCAGAGTACGAGTTGTGTACTTCTGACAGTCCATTGTCACAAACAGTTTAAGTTGATCAGCAGGATTCTTGAATACTAACCCGTACCTTGGAGTTTTGATGATCGAATTGGGTATTGCATTGGGTGGGCAGAAATCCTCTGGAGGTCTGATACTTAGTGTAGTCACGCCTAGATCGATGGCTAGTTGAAAGTCGAGCATGCTGTAGATTAGGAGTTTTTCACGCATCGCCTTTCTGAGAACTCGATAAGACCTTTGGTGGCAGTCGTCATTGAAGTTGTCTTTCGTCCATTGCAGAAGGTCAGGTAAGTCATAGGGATTGAGGTTTCGGATATCAGCATCAGAGAATTGATTCTCTGATCTGTCAGACCTTTTGACTTTCCAGATTGTATACATCGTATGAGGATAGGTTCTCATTTTAGAGTATTTACAATAGATTACCTTCTTTATCTTGTGAATGTAGTAAACTTGATTGACCGGTTTTGACTTTGTAGAGGTGAAGATGGCATCGAATTCCTCTTTTAGCTTCTGATCTTGGACATGAGCTGGCAGATCGTTCTGGAAGTGCTGTCTGTAGAGATAACTGTAAACATGCTCTTCCATTTGTTCAATGGTTGGAGTAGTTCTTGGAATTGGTCTCCTTAGCTTTTCCATTTGTTGAGTGATGTCTGCTACTTTACCTTCTGTTACCTTAGCTGTGGGATCTAGGGTTGGGTTTTCTGACAGAGGTTTTAAGTTGAATGCCATGTCTTCTTCTTCGGGTTTAGGAGTGACAAAGGCATTAAAGGCACCTTTCATCAATTTCTCTGTAGCAACTGGCATCTTCTTCTTTGGCTCTTCTTCTGTCATTATTCCCTTGCCTTTATCTTTTGGTTTTCAGGTTTCAGAGGTTGGGTTTTGGATTTGTGTGGGTGGAACCTCTGTAGATTTATCAGTGAGAGGTTCTGCTGATTTGGTTGTTGCCTCTGAGGGTTTTGATACTTCGGGTTGTGAGGTCTCTGTTGGTGAAGAGTCTTCGGGTTTTTGAGGTGGGATGTCAAAACGCTTTGCTGATTGAAAAGCAGTTACAAATTCCATTCTGCGAAGAATGAACTCTGCAGAGCGTTTTGGTCTTTGGGGTTTTCGAGCTATGGATTTGACTCTAGTTCTGCTCGGGATTGGTTATGAGGTTGGTGTTGGTTCTTTGGGTGAGGGTGGAGTTTGTTCTGTGGATGAGGATGCAAGAGTGATTACCTTAGGTTCTGTGGTTGGTGCATCCTCTTCTGAGATATAGGTGTTTTGCCTCTATTGTTTTCCTTGTGTTTCCTTCGGGGTTTCTGTTGTAGAAGGTTCTGCAGTTTTCTCTGTAGATTTTGCAGAAGCAGCCTCTTTTGTTTCCTTTGTTCTCTCCCCCTCAGGATGACCAGATGCACCATCATCAGGATCATCCTGCCTTCTTTTAGCCGCAACTTCTGTTCTGCAGGTGTCTTTAGCTGTTTGCCTTGCTGCATGTTTCTTCATTATTTCAAAGTAGATTTCGATCGAAGTCTTGAAGGCTTTGGTCGCACTTTTCTCGAATTCTGCAGCGGTTGTTTTTGCAATGTCAGTGGCAGAGGCGATGGCAGTAGCAGCAGAAGTTTCTTTATCTGACTTTATTTCTTCAAGGGCTTCTTTAACCTCTGTGGATAAGGTATCCACTTTGGTATTTAATCCTGTAAGCGCGCCTGAAGTTGAATCTGTAAAAGTAGTGAATGAGCTTTGCAACTTATTCAATGTTTGAGTTACAGAGGTTACAAAGACTTGGAACTCATTCTTTGTAACATGTTCCTCTTGGGTAACCTCTGGAGGAACAACCCTTTCTCCAGAGTGAGTCCCTGTTCCTGGGACACCTTCTTTCATTCCTGTTTGAACGTTGAGAATGGAAGGATTTCCTTCTGATCTTTGAGAAGAAACAAAAGTTTCAGTCTCTACAGAAGTTCTGCGAAGAACAGTGTCCAAATTCGCTCCAGAGGTGGGTATCAGAATGTCCTTCTTTTGACTTGGAGACTTGTCTAGAGTCTCTTCATCTTGGTGCTCTCTACTTCTCTCTGAAAGAAGTTTTGGACCTAATTCGTGCGTGGCAGAGGAAACGAATTCCTCTGTTGGGTGTTCTAGTGTGATCTGGGGCGATTGATCACGAACAATAGGTGAGTCTCTTTGAGGAGACTCCCTAGGAATGGATTTCCCGGTTTCTGTGGGCGCAGAAGTCGAAAGAGTGACTTCTGGCTGTTTGGTTTGGGTAGGGGTCGAGTTGTGCGACTCTTTTTCAATAACTCCTTCTGCAGCTAGACCTGCGGAGTTAGATGTGTGGGTTGCACTGGGAGGGGGTGAGGGATGTGTGCATTCTTCATCTTCAGCATCTTTTCCTTTCTCATTTTCTTTTCCTCCAGACGTTTCAACCCTATCCTCTAACCTATTTTCAGTAACTTTACCTATTTGGACCTCTTCTTCTGCAGTCTCTTGTCTTGGCAGAAGTGTATCATGACCCTCTGTAATTATTTGGGTTTGCAGAGGTGAAGGTTGAGGTTGTGATTGAGGTTGTTCTTCTTCGATTCCCTCTGAAATTGATTGCAGAGGAGAAGATGGTTTCTTCTTCTTTGATTTCCTCTTCTTTGGTTTTGGTGCTCCCTCCTCTGTAGATTTTAACTTTCTTTTTCTTTTGGAAGAGGGAGGGGCAGAGGGACCTTGGGTTTGTGGTGGAGATGAGGGTTATGTGGGATGATCAGTGGGTGGAGAAGATGGTTCTGTAGGAGTTTGTTGGATAGCAGAAGCAGAGGCAAGTTGTTCCTCTGTAGGGGTCTTGGTTTTCTTTCCCTTTTTCTTCTTCTTCTCTTTAGATCCCTCAGAAGACTTCCTCTTTGAAGAATAGAGGTCTTTCCTTATATCTCTGAAGTTCTTCTGGTTGGCCTTGTGTAAGTCTCTCTACTACATTACCTCCTATGGGCATTCCTATACGCGGGGGTGTTACAGAACTGGGTTCAGGAGTTCTCTAAACGCGTGTGTACTCACTAACTAGTTCTTCATCACTTGCATAACCTAACATTACCTTTGACAGTGGCCTGATGTGTGGGTAACCATCCTCATGTTCTGTAGGGGTGTTATTGGACATAGGAAATTGCTTAGGTTTAGGACCGTCCATTGGCCATTTTTGGATAAGGAGTAGGGGTTCGAAAAGTACACTTAGGATTCGCTGGAACTGCAGAGGGGGCAACCAGTTGTTATCAGACATTTTGGTTTTCTGGGAGGCGATTTTGCGATCGATGGTGTTAATGATCTCTTGCATCATTATGGTGGCATAATCTAGGGGTAGATCATAGTACACACCATACATGATTGAGAGAATTTGAGGTGAGCTTTGATCGATGCTTCCGATTTTTCCCGTAAGACAACGATTTAGGATGGAGAATAAGGTATTCCACAGAGGGGGTAGTCTTGCTCTGCGGAAATCGTTCCTCTTTTTCAACTGTTGGTTGTACCCTAACATGTGCAGAAAGTCGACAAGTTCTTCATTTGTTGGTTGGGGGGCATACTTTTTGATTCCCATGAGTCCTCTTGTTGGAAGGCCAAATTCTAATGAGAACATGGTGCGGTTGAACATCAGTTCAAGGCTCTTACTTTGGTCAGGTTTAGAAATATAGCCTCTTATCAAATCGGTGTCAGTGTCATAACGGCAAGATTGCCAAAACTGATGTAGGTAACGAACAGGTATTTGTTCAACGGTTTTGCTTAGAAGAGGGTAAAGAAAGTGGTTCTCCAGGATGTTTATCAGGATGGCATGTTCTTTGCCAAATGTCGTAGAAGAAGGAATAAGATAACAATTGTTCGATTTAATGGGAAGGGTTTGCTCAAAATGGTCATTTGAGATAAATTGTTGTAGGTGGGTAGTGGGTACAAAGGATGCTTCGTCGTCGGAGTCATGTCTATTGGTATCGGCGGCGGTATGTGAGTTGTGGGAGTGCTCAGAATGTACTGGAGAGAGTGGCGGAGAGTTCATCGGTGAAACGTGAGTAGCTTTGGAACTGGAAGCCATTTTTAGGTTTGAAATTTCTAGGTTTTCAGAAAGAAATAAGCAAGTTCGCCGGGGAAGATGAGAGAATAGTAAAGTTTTGAAAGTGATTTTAACTTAGGTTTTATACTGTGGTAACGGATAGAATTTGGAACGGTGAAAATGTGAGAAAGTTAATAAAATTTGAGGTCCGCACTCGAGTTCATTCGGCGTGGGACAAGTTTTCAGGGCGACGTTATATGTACGTCAATAAAAACTTGACACGTCATTAGTGTCAGTGACGACGAGACGTCGTGGGCGGCCACATTAAATGAAGAACGTGTGGGTGTAAGTTTTCACCACAGAAAAGTTACCGTTAAAAAGTTACCGTTACAGAAGTTCCTAAGTGAAAATCTTTACAGAGGCTCTGTAGGTACAGAAGCTCTGTGATTTTGATAAACTTTTATCTCTGTAGATTGTATCTTTTGAAAATCGTTTGAAAAACGCAAGGAGAGGATCGATAAATTTTTAGTAGAGAAATAGTCCTACAGAGGTTTTTGGACCTCTGCCAGAGCCAGCAGAGGCTCTGTGACAGGAAATTTCTAATAGCTAATAATTTATAAACATTTTTGATCATCCAAGTTTTTGATTTGATTTAACAACGTATTTAGGACCTATTTGAAAGTTGATGTCCTAGAAAATTGTAAATCAAAAAATTTTGAGCAGCAGAAGTCATTTGAAAGATTTGAGTGATCTACAGAGGTTCTTTGGATGAAAGAACTCTGCAACTTATGACTTCTGTAGCTTTGTTCGTGTAATTGGTTTCCGAGATGACATTTCAAAAAGATCGATAGAGGTTAAATTTGCGATCACAGAGCATATTCCTGGCAGAGCCTCTGTTGAGCTCAGCAGAGGCTCTATGACCTCAAATTTCTCATAACTCAAATTTTATGAACCTTTTCGATCTTTTGAGTTTTGAAATGTTATCCACAGTATATTTAGGACATATTTGACAATTTGTGTCCTAGAAAACTGTTTTCAAAAACCTAAAAGTACGAGATACCAATCTTTTGTTCTTCTAGTTCGGCGAGTGTGATTTCTTCTGTAGCATTCTTAGCTCCCCCTTGACTTATAAATCTCTGTAGATTCAGCAAGTTCTCCTTTTTCGCTCCCCCTTGATCTAACAACCTTTGTAGATCAAGTGTCTTCTTCTGCTTCCCCTTGACCTATGCTTGGTTCAGAATAAGATAAGTTGTGTATAGGACATAGGTCAAGATCATCAGAGGTTCTGTAGAGGTCGTCAGAGATTCTGAGTAGACCTTACAGAAGCTCTGTGATATCAAGAACTATTGTAGATTTAAGAATTTACATACAGAAAATAATAAATAAACAAAAATATTTACAAAATATACAGTATCTAAGTTATACTTACAGAGGTTTTGGTTACCCATATACGTATGGGTCCTATTGTATGAAACGCCTTTATGCATTTGTCATACATACCATAAATGAAAGGCATTTTGTCTTTTTGAGCATTTTGAACAAGTATAGAGCCTTTCACTATCCAAACCTTTTTAAAAGTTTGATTAACTAATTTGTCCAACCTATTTTCATGCAAAAATTTTGATGTTGAGGTCTGAAGTTTTGAAAACATATTTGGCTTAAAAGATCTTTCTGAATTGAATTTCTTGATCCGTTTAGCAAAAATATTCTTTTTCCTTAAATTTTCCTCAAGCATCTTTTGGAGATTAGATTTGCATCTTTTCTCCAACATGATTTCAGTTGATAAATTAGAGAGTCCTTTTGTTAGTTTGGATATTTCTGTTTTAAAAATCCTTCTATCTCTTTCAAAGTCATCTTTTTGACTTAAATCTTGAAATTTTTGAACCTTTAACTGTTCAGATTCTTTTCTTTCAGAATCAGATTTTTTCCTTTCTTTTTCAAGGGTATTCTGCAATTCTGAGATTTTACATGTAAGCTCCATAGACTTTGTTTCAAGAACAGTTTTCTTTTCTTCATAATTTCCTCTTTCATTGACCACAATCTTTTCAAAATTGGAAATTAGTTTAGAGAAGTTTGAACATTTTAGTTCAAGTCTTTTCTTTTCTTCATCTGACACAGATAAGTTCTTTTTTAGTTCAAGATTTACACTGTTTAAGAGTTTAACAGATTCTTCAAGTTTAGCAAAATTATCAGAAATAATAAGAATTCTTTTGTTCTTTTCATCTAGTTCTTTTTCAAGAGAAGGAATTATTTTGCGAAAATTTGTGCTGAGTTTTGAATAGAAAATTGAATCAGCATCACCACAAAATTTCATTCTAGACATTTTAAATGAAGTTTTTAACGAAAGAAACAGTTTCTATGATGTTACCAGATCAAATAAATCGAAAATGGCAGTAAAACAGAATCTGTTTGTAGGAATGAAGAACAGGTTAAAAACAGACAGTTTCTATCACAAATTTTGTAAAAACGAGGATCACTTGATATTGAAAATCAAGCTTTGCTCTGATACCAATTGTTGGTTCCCGTTTTGCATAAACAAGATTATCAGATCTATTAGTTCAAGTTTAAGGTTTGATGCGGAAGCGTATTTGAAGAACTAACAGATAAGATTGATAGATTTAGAACACACAAAGTCAAATAAACAGTGACGAGAATAGATTTATAGCACAAAGACCCACTGTATTTAATATATCAAGAACACTTAGAACAGATTTGACGCTAATTGTGTGTAAGTGTTTTGTGTTGTGTGTTGTTATTGTTAGGAAGAACTCAACATGAGTCTTCCTTTTATACTACTACAAAAGATCTATTCTAGACAAGAAACTGTTGCTACAGGAAACAAGAGATGGTATGAATAGTTGGAAAACTGCAAGCATTAAATGCCACAGACGTCTATGTTGTACTAAGCCCTATTGAGTCCACTCAGAGTTTGACACGTGTTGAAGTTGGACAGGGCATGCTACCATGCAAGTTGATGAACAGATCCTAGAACAGTAGCAAGATATTTCTTTAACAGTGGTAAGATATTATAAATATCCAAGTCTTTAGTGAGGACCGCAGAGGCTCTGTAATGGGTTACAGAGGTTATGTGGCCTAGTCCTTTGTAGAGCAGTCTTCACTGGGTTCCTTGTCTTCTGAAGATGTCTGCAGAGGCTCTGTTTATTTGTGACAGAGGTTCTGAGTTCTTGATCTTCTGTAGCGTTCTTCTGTAGTCTCTTCGGTCTGATCACTCTTGATCAAACTTCCTTTGATTCTTCTGAGATGCCCGGCAGAGCTTCTGTTGCACTCAGCAGAGCTTCTGTGGAAGTTTTTCGGTACTTGGCCATTTTTCAATACTTCTAATATTCTAGAATATTGGAGCTAACATTACTAAAAGAATTACTGATCTTGAAGTTTATATTGCAGATCTTGAAGCAAAGAGAGACAACTCGAGTCTGCACGATCAAATCAAGAAACTTCAAGAGAAAGTAACAATCTTTCAAAAAGAAAATGTTGATCTGAAGAGCATTGAAGACAAGAGAGAGAATGGGAACTCATATCTACGAGATCAAATAAAAAGAGTTCAAGAAAAGGAAACAACGTTGGAAAGAGAAAACGTTGAATTGAAAAAGAAGCTTTCAGAACGTGAAAAAGAGTCACCTTCTTCAACGAAAGTTCTTAAAGAAAAGGAAGTAATTGAAATGAAATGTATAAACTTTCAAAACAAGTTTCTGACTTTGAGAAAGTTTTATTTCTTGAAAAAGAGAAGCTCGAAAAAGAAAGAGCTGATTTTGAAACTGAACGAAAATCTTTTGAGATTAAAAGTTCTGAGCTTTCCGTGAAAATCTCTGATTTAGAAAATATTTTGGAAAAGGAAAGAAAAGATTTCATGGAAAAGAAAAATCTCTTTGAAAAGGAAAATAAAACCCTTAAAAAGAAAAATATGGAAACTTTCAAAGAGATTACTGATAAAAGGAAGTTTTTGGAAAAAGATTTTGAATCGGAACGCAAACATTTTGAAGATGCGATTCTTAATCTTACCAAAAGATTGTCTGGTTTATCAGCTGATATTATGAAGGATCAGTTGATCAAATCTGATCTCCAAAAAAATTTGATCTAATTTCTAAAGAGAAAAATGCTTTGATATACAAAGTTAAAGAACTTGAAGACGTCATTTTTAAATTTGATGTCTCAAAGCAGACCAGTCATAATTCTATCTTTCAAACTCCATTTGTTGATTCAAATGATTCTGAATGTTCTTTTAAAACTGCTTCAAGTTCAAGTTTTAAAAACATTCCTTCTAAACAATTTAATAGATCAACTGATTTCTCAAAAGATCAGATTCGTTCAACAAATCTCTTCTATAATCCATTGGTTGATAAATCAGATAATAAACCAAAAGTGCCTAAAGTTAGTACTTCCAAATCTGAAGAAGTTCCAGTCTTCAAGAAGGTGAAGATTGAATGGAGAGTCAAAGGCACAACAATTCCAAAGAAAGATGTGTCAAAATCATCTGCCTCCACATCAAATGCCAAGAAGAACAATGCGCCAAAAGGTAAATCTTCTTCTAAACCTAATCCTATTCATTCCACAAATCATCTGATTAGGTTGGCACATAAGAAAATCTGTTGTTCTTACTGTGGATCAAATGATTTTGTGCATAAAAATTATACTTTTTATTGGTACGGTACTTACAGTATTCCTTTTAAGAAATCTACACCTAACACACTAGGACCCAAGTCCCGTTGGGTACCAAAATCTGCTTAATCTGTTTTGTAGGTTCATCATGTGTTATGCTGAATGTTACATATATACCACACACATGACTGAAAACAGAAAAGAAGCGGTGATAATTTTTGAAGAGTACAAGTACCATTAAGGGGGAGCAAAGAAATAATGGCTTCTGAACAATTCAGTTCAGGACCCGTACTTCAAAGACTAAGACTTCTAAACAAATCAGTTTAGAACTCATACTTCTCAGGTGATATCCTTAACTGTCACATCTTTCTGTTTCAAGGAACAAGTGGTGAAAGGTAACATTGCATTATGTTTTATTTCTATTTAATTTGAAAGTTTGAACCTTCACAAATTTAATTCAATGAGATGAAATTCTCAATTTTTCATTCAATAAATAAAATGTGTGTCAAGGGTGATTTTACAAGTATTTTTGTATTATTTGAGTTATATTTGTTTCAACTTTCACTTCTGAAATAAATCGAAAGGTCAGCAAAACATGAATGAAATTATGCTGAATGCTCGAAATTAAGTAATTCTGGACTTATATAGAATATAATGCTCAAAAAGCCTATATGTCAGAATGATGGATGGAAACGAATATATGGGGGAAGCACTATGTTTTAAAACCAAGTGATTGAGATGCAATAAAAAAAATATAAAAAAAATATAAAAAAATAAATAAAAAAAATAATATCATTTAGTTTGAAAGTTTGTACGTGTGGCCTTTCTGGTTTGGGAGAGTAAGTCCTAAGGGTGCTCGACACCTAGTCCCTAAGGCCAACTGGTCTGGGATCGGCTGATCCAAATCCTGCTATAGAACCAGATAGAAAGCCATGTTTTACTGGTACAAATGGGTTTAAGATATATCGATGTGGCCTTTCTGGTTGGGAGAGTAAGTTCCAAGGGGTGCTCGACACCTAGCACCTAAGGCCAACTGGTTTGGGATCGGCTGACCCAAATCCTGCTATAGAACCAGATAGAAAGCCATGTTTAACGGTGTATCTTATTCTTACTAAACTTTTTGATTAAAAGATGCCAATGAGCACAAAAAAAAAGATGCCAATGCGCACACATCTCTTGAAACTTGGGGATAATACAAAGTCGCGATAAACCCGTAAATCTGTGAAAATCCTGATTTTGGACAAAGAGTGTGAGTAGATCAATGATTTCTTATATGTTTTAGAATTGCATATGCTTGAAGCTAATCATATTTCGCATGCGTTCACACCAAATAGATTTAATAAAGGGGTTGAAACTGAACATTTTTAACTTGATATGCAATGATAACTTGTATTTGAATCCAAACACATGCATTTGATTTCATTTGATTGAAAAATCTGTTAAATTTCATTAAGTTGGATTTCTTTTGTAAAGTTTTCAAATGATCAAATGTTAGTAGTTATAAAATATAGTTCAATGAATTTTATTTTCCTTATATAAATGTTTTCGTTAAAGCACTGTATTTGAAATGAATAACTTTTAATGAAATATATGCATACTTTCAGGGGGAGAAAACAAATTGCTCCTGAATTCTTATTTTGAGGGGGAGGAAGGTTATTCATTAAGGAGGAGATTGTTAGTGATATTCAGAGACGTGACTGAAATTGAAAAACGTTTTCGATGATCATGATACTCACTATCATCGAAAAAGGGGGAGAAATGTTTAATTCAATTTCATGTCGAAGATAATTCAAGATCAAAGAGATGAAGATACTAAGTTCAAGAAATTATTCAAAATACAAGAAGTCCTAAATTCGCATGCTGGATTCGGATTGTTCAAAATTGCATTGGTTTCGGATCATGTGAAGTCTGAAATGTTGTTGAATTTGGTTATCTTAGATCTGAGAGGTATTATTCTCGGATTGTGCTTACACCTAAAAGTTCAAAAATATGGAGATTTCGCATCTAACTTCATCCGAATTGATGGTTTCGCATCTGCCTTGATCCGAATTCACATGGTTTCGTATCTTACATGATACGAATTGATGGTTTTACATCCTTCTTGTTCTGAATTCTCTTGGTTTCGGATCTGTCTACATCCGAATTCTATTGGTTTCTGATTTGCCTACATCCGAATTGATGGTTTCGGATCCTTTTAATATGAGAGAGTTAATATGAGAACTAAGGTTCTTGCATCAAGAAGGATACGAGAAGTTACTGTTTGTCAAAGACTGATAAAGCTGCAAAGATCTATTTTTCATGTACAAGACTTGAAGATGGTTTGATAGAGTGTCTGTCGGAGAAAATTGACTTTACAAAGAGCTGAAGATTGCTGTCATATTTTTTAAATCTTTAATCCAAAGGGGGAGATTGTTAGAGCATTATTGTATTCAAGATTTACTGTAAAGTCAATGTACTGTAATGAGTCTATGCTGCATTGCCTTGCCTTTATACCTTGTATGTTATGGGTATAAATAGGCATGTCTAGTTCATTAGCTTGTAACAATCTAGAACACTTTCATGCTTAATGTCATTTGTACTCATATGTTGAATATATGGATGACACATTTGCTCTCTAGATTCTCTCTATACTTGTTCATATTACATTGCTAGATCTGGGTTTATCAGCGTTCGATGCTAATGACTTGATTTACATAGACCTGATCTTTCAAATTTTCTTCGATTTTTGAAATCTCATGGATTTTAAATGACAGTTTTTAAGTTGTTCAGTTAGATCTAGGTTTTTTTGTTCAACTTTGGTCTTGCCATTCATGGCATCATATAAATCAACAGTCAGTATATCGATAGCACTAAGTTTATCAGCTTCAAAGAGAGAAGGAGAAGGAGAAGGAGAGAGTGATACCTGAGAGGTAGAAGTAGAAGTAGGGGGAATTTCAGCATGTTCTTCCTCTTCTTCTTGAATTTCGGCCATGAGACAGAGATTGGCCTCATCTTCTTCATCAGAATCTGATTCTTCAACAGATTCAGCCCAGTCATGATCTTCAGCGATCAGACCTTTACCTTTCTTTTTATAGTTTTTCAGCTTCTCATGCTTTTCTTTGAGTTTCAGGTATTTGTAATTAGTGTTTGTGTTGTTTGCCATTATAGAGAATAGCAAAGAAGAGATAGTATAAGCAAGATCTTGTTTATGGGATTAAAAATATGCTCTGATACCACTTGTTGGTCCCGAAGGGTTATACAAGTATATAAGTTTGTAGAAGGGGGGTTGAATACAAACACAATATTTTATCTTTCTAATTTTTTTATTGATATAATCAAATAATTTATAGTTTTGTTGTGGAATAAGACTAAGTATAAAACCTAATCTAAACAAACTATGAGAATCACACAAATATCTTGCACTATAATAAGAATGAAAAGCTAAGGATAGTTTTTCTTGGCACTAAGAAAAGCTAAGGATAGTTTTTCTTGGCACTAAGAAGTTCAGGGAGGACGAGCACTTCAGAATGAAGTTGAACTTCCTATTTATACTGCATGCATTAAATGCAAGTCAGAATAACTTTACACGTGTCAGCACTTGGTTGGTTGCATGAATCTGACTTTTGCAAACATGCTTTTGGCCGCATGGTGAACAGTGTAGTTGGCATAGTGGTTTGTACGATCCAGGGCAAAGGCATGTCCTTCTGACAACTCGTACAAAGGCGTGCAAGGGGATAAGACAATTGTTCCTTGTAGAATAGGCTTCATGATCAGCGATCGTTGAGTTGATCTTCATCATGTAGGACGATGAAGGTCAGCTCTCGCTGAAGTCTTCTACTTGAAACATCGCGTAATTTGGATAAGTCTTAGCTTCGCTGATATCCGCATCAGGTCATGAGTAGACTTTGTCACTTGTTCGTCAGCTTGGTCTTCGATTTCATTGTTGAACACTTTTTCGCGAGTCTTGTCTTCAGGGATCATAAGCAAACATTTACATAATGAACATTCAGCGATCATCAGCGAGACTGAACAGGCTCAGGTCTCACTGATGTACATTTATCACTGAAGTATAATTAAAGAACAATGATTTCACATCAGCGATACTAAACAGACTTAGTATATTTTCTTTGATGGTGAAACTCTAATACATAATGTTTACTTACAATTTTCACTAAGTGATTCTAAGGGTCATCATCAAATCACTGAAGGGTTTGGATCAACAAGGCTTGAGGAGGGCTTGGTTTCCACTCATACGTTCCATCTTTAGTTGGACCCTAGAGGAGTATCCTTCCGTTTGAAAGCTCCTTTACACGAAAAAGAAAGGGTAAGAACCTAATACTTGTGTTGTTGTCTTGACAAAACTTAGGGTGTGTTTGGGATTGTTTATTTAAAACAACTTATGCTTTTATGTAAAAGTGCTTATCAACTTATGTGGTGTCAAACCGGAATTTTATAAAAAGTGTTTGGATTAGCTTATGATGGTACCAAAACGTAATAAGCTAATAAGTTGTTATTTAGATAGTGTTTAGGATTGCTTATACATGTAAAATAACTAAAAAGTTGATAAGTTGTGTCAAATAACTCAATAAGTTAGAATGGAATAACTTATGAAAAACTCCTTATCATCGGTGTCACACCGCTATAAGCAGTTTTCTTTTTTAACCATCCAAACACTAAAAACTGTTTATTATCGGTACCACACCGGAATAAGTTAATAAGAACTTTAAATAATCAATCTCAAACACCCCTTAGAAATAGACAATATGTTTCGAGATATTGAAGGAACATGCAAGACATTAGAGAACGTAAAGATTTTAGAAGATGTAGTGAGAGAGAAAGAACTGGTGTTATTAATCGGAAGTGTTGAGCCATCGCCTATCACGAGTTCGTCGGTACCATCATATGGAGCATGAAATGAGAGATTGTTGATGTCGTTGGTAACATGGTGTGATGCACCGTTGTCCAATAGCCATGTATTTGGAGATGAAAATTTTGTAGTTGCCATATTAGCTTGGGGTGCATAAGGACGAGGTTGGTAACCTTGTGTTGTTGCACGGTGTTGCGGAAACTGGGCATTAGGAATTGCCCTTTGAAGACCTGACATTGATGAACGGATTGACCTTGAGCCCTACATCGTTGACACTTACCAAGATAAGAACGTTGTGGCCGAACGGGTACTTGATTTTGAGGAAGTGGCGGTAGTGGTGGGGTTGAAGAAGACCATTGTTGCTTGCCACAGTTGTTGTTGATGTTTGGATTGTATTGAGCATCAAGTACAGTGGTAGGCAAGGAAGTGGAGATGGTGTTTTTGGTGGAATGTTCCCTTGTTATTAATTTTCTCATGAAGTTCATCAAAGGAAATCGGTGTATCACGAGCATTGACGACATCAATGACAAGTTTGTAAGTCTCGTAATCAAGTCCTTGGAGAACTTTTTCAACTATATCTTCATGATTCATAACGAAGCCAAACGATAGGTACACGGTTTGATAGCCTGCATATATTCCGAGATGGTTTGGGTATCTTTGGAAATACTAGTGAGATAGTTTTTGATTTGTTTCAGATGGCCACGTGATGGGTTGGCATAGGTTTTAGCTAGAATGGTCCAGGCTTCATGAGCAGTGCTGGTTTGAGAGACAAGGGATACCAAGTTTTGAGAGAGAGTGCCAACAAGTGCACCAAATACCAATCGATCTTGACAAAACCAAGTAAGGGTAGCGGGATTCGGTGTGCTTTTATCGTCATTGATGAGCATGGCTGGTGGAGAAGGGTGATTTCCATCTATAAATTTGTACATGTGGTAACCAAGAAGAGTTGCTTGAATCTGAGTTTTCCAAGCAATGTAATTTGTAGGTGTAAGTTTGATGGAGTTTTGAAGTTGAATGAGGGTAAAGTTCATTGTTGTTGGGAATAACAGCCTGTTCAGCAACCATGTGGTTATGGTTGGAGAAATTTCACGAAAAGACAAAAAAGGAGAGGAAGAAGTATAATGGATCAAAGCTCTGATGCCATAAAAGAATATGAAAAACTTGATTTTCATTGCTGAAGGAAAGGCCTTTATAAAGGATTACAGAACCCTAAGAGATATACATCAAAATTGAATTAACAACTAAGATAATGATAAACAGTATTTATCTACAATTACAATTATCACATGTGCTATTTATCTTCAACGATTGGCATTGGTTCAAATCAGCAGTGGTCGGGCGGTGGTTCAAATCAACAATGGTCGGTGGTGGTTCAGATCGGCGGTGGACGACGGTGGTTCAGACCAATGGTGTTCGATGACGGGGGTATGGGTAAATCAACTAATCAAGTAGAGAAAGTGGGGATTATTTGGAGTTTTTTTATAGAAAATATGGTGGAATGGAATTGAATTCTTTCTCAATTATGATGGAATAACCAAATCCATGAATGGTGGAATGCGTGGAATCCAATTCCATTCTATAGGTAAACCAAACGTATGAATGAAATTTGATCAATGGAATTGATCATGTTCAAATTTCTTCATATTCCATCATAATCCTGCAAATCAAATGTCCCGTCAAAGTTATCCATCAAAGACAGAGGTGGGTCAAGATTTAAAAAAAAAAAAACTGGTACAAATAATTAATGTGATATAAAATGAAATAAAACAAACTTTAATTATAAAATGAAAATTAAATATAGTTACTTAAACTTTGTATATGAATTTCACTCCAATTATATGTTTGGTTTGAAGGATTTCCTGGATTTGAAAAATGAAATCCCACAAACATAGGATTTTGAAATCATATGGAGGGTTGGTATTTCGTGGGAATTCATATGATTTGTTTGTAATAAAAATTTAAAAAAAATGTTAAAAACATTTGTTTTTAATAATCAATTAATAAAAAAAGTAATTTAATTATTTTCATAATTTTCTATAAAAATTTTTTAGATAATTTATAAATAATGAAATTCAATTACATTCCAAATCATATAAACCAAACACTATAAAAATATTGAATCCTTCCAAATTCAAATCCCTCTAACTCCAAATCGTTCCACGAATTCAAATCACTCAAAACCATTCCATCAAACCAAACATCCCACGAGAAATCCTATTCAATTTCAACTATTTACAGTTAGGTCCCTTTTGATTTACGGGATTTGATAGGATTTGGCATTGTATTCCGTTCAAGATTTTGGTTTGAATGAATGCTTGGACTTGAAATCCCATAAAAAAGGAGATACTTGGTATTTCACGTGATTTTATTATGATTTTTGTGTAATAATGTTTTTAAAATATGTTTAAAACATTTGTTTTATAACAATCGGTTATTCAAAAGATAATTTAATTTTTTTATAATTTTTATAAATTGTTTTATAGTTATTTATAAAGAATGGAATGTAATTTCATTGCAAATTCTACGAACCAAACACACAAAATATTCCAAATCATTCCAATTCCTATTCCTTCCACAAAATCCAAATATATCCTTAGGCTTTTGTGTTCCATCATTGTTAACAATCACAACTCAAATATTAAGTTTTAATATGCTACTGCAACACATTTTCCGGCGACAATGCCATGTGGTGCCACATATCCAATCACAAGTATGGCACTCGTAATTTTTTTCCCACAAGGCCGAACAATTAAGCGTCGGCACATGACCCCTAGGGCATTACCGAAATCCACCCTTGCGTCAAGACAACTACTTGAGCCTTTCGAATGTTGTAAAAAAATCAAATATCGTGCACATAGACTTGTGTTTCTCGTTTCATAATAATATCTGCGTTGTAGAAGGCACAAAAGATATATGGCACAACGTTTTTGACATTTAAACATTCTAGATGTTGAAAAAATGGATCAACTGGGATAAAGTGATCATAAGAAACATTGCGTCAATCATGTAGAAGGTCAATGTCTTTTTCGATGAATTTTGATTTCACGTAGGTAGGTCCAATTGATTGATTCGACATGTGGCAGAGGTTTTCTTCAATTTGAACCATATTTTGGTTCTCTTCGAATATGATTTTGATACAAATAATTGAATGTTCTATGTTATTGAAAAATGTCCTAAATACCTAGTTTTATTGCAGTGATTGTTGTAAGTATTATATTCGTTTTAAAATATTTTTGTATCTATAATTGTAATATCCATAAATTTAACGAATATATTTAGAGATATATTGAACCCGACTCTTTTAATATTTGATGATGATTTAGAAAGTGGTTGAGGGAGGTATGGGCAAAGAGTGAAGAAGGTTCAAGGAAAGCAAGTAGGGATGCTCACGGGTTGGGTTGATCGGGTTGAAGGCACTTAGACACATAAACCCAATGTTGGCGGTTTGAAAAAATTTCAACCTAACCCAACCCAAACAAAGGTACAACCCAACCCAACCCAACCCGTTCGGGTTGATCGGGTTGGTCGGGTTGTGTTTAAACAAGGAAAAATCAAAATTAGAAACATAAAAATAAAGGA